>OX031025.1:623333-1241666 GCA_943735995.1 Sesia bembeciformis
GGCGGCAGGCGTGCATACAGTCCACCTGATGGTAAGTGGATACTGTCGCCCCTATGGGATACTGTCGCCTGGATATCGCGGATGTCTATACATCCGCGATACGTCCCAACATTAGTCCAAAATGACAAACGTTGGCACGACCTCGAATGCGCTGCCTACCTTTGAAGATATAGGAAAGGATTTAGAGAAAGGGTTGGGAAAATGGGGAGGGATAGGATGGGAATGGGCTCTGGCACATCTCACTCACTACCGAAACACGTACGTACATTAGGGAAATAAGATATAGTGGGCAGTACATTTCAAGGTAGTCTTCTGTGAGAGAGGGATAACGTGGCCAGTCGAACGCACCCAGCAGCTGTTGGATTTCAGCGTGGACTCTCCCCCTCAAAACCATAATATGTGTTTAGTGACCATAAATCTTAACTTGGAGTTAGAACTAGGTCGTGACGACACTTTTATCGTTGGACGGCAGTCTTGCGTGGGTGTCCAGATGCGGTTGGCACGGCAAGGATAGTGTCGGCGACGACAGTTTTATCGTAGCCACGACAATTTTACCGGGAAGACCATGTCTCGTTACGACTAAGTGGAAACCGGCTCTTAGCAATGAGGAACAAACTGAAATTAAACTTAAAATTAAAATGCGACAATTCAAACCTGCATCCACTGGCTAACGTGCAGTCGTGCATCGGTCGAACACTGGATTATCCCACCTGGCTGCAATGGCACTCAAGATGCTGTTGGAGCTCGCTCGAATGCGTGCTAGCAGGGAAACACAACATTTACGCATTATGCCAAAGAAGTCATCAACAGTCGCTTCAGCAAACAACGCCGAAGCGCTGCAGTGACGTGGGAGCCCCATTAGCACCCTGAATCCATTATGATACTAGACTTATTATAGGACTCTTCCAAGGCACGCCAATATATTCGGTCTTCCGCTCTCCTCACTAAGCCAATACAGGCGGCTTTCATTAAGCCTACGTTTCCTGGGGTCTACTCTGATTTTACTTCTTCAAACTTTCGATTCCGACCGAATTCCAACGAACGGGGTGCTATAATCCTACTCTGACTTTCCTTCGGACGGAGCTCTATAGATCAGGTATCTTCAAATAACTATCGAAACATATGTCCTTTATTATCATAAAATTTGACGTTTGATGCCGAAGTACGTCGTGTCAAAATCTGTATTTCGATCGTTGTCTCGTGCAATCGAAATAAAGTTTCGACCCTACAAATGTAAAATGAACTTCGTTCGGGCCGATATATCGGAGTGAACATTTTAGTGGTAGCAATCACCCAAACTAGCGTGCGAAACTTCGTTTTTTGTGGTTTCGGAGTAGACCCCCTGGTACGCAACCTTCACTCGGGACCTACCTCGGCTGATGTGGCCTTCCCTGTTGCCATTTCATCTTGCTGGTGACTATTGACCTTTGATGAATTTCTTCGTTTCAGATTTTACTTCCTAAAAAACTCCCAGCATCGTTCTCTCCATAGCTCGTTAACCGACTTTAAATAGATAATAGCTTAGCATTTCTTCGTAAGACGAAGCCCTTCACTGCGGATAATGTTAATTAAAATGTAGCAACTTCTATCGAGCCGAAAAACCCTATTAACAATTAAACACAATAATTGGTCAGTAAATTTTTAACAGCTGTAATCAGTCGATTACAACCCGGGCATTGTTTTAACCGTTGCGTTATATTTATTATATTAATTAACCCTAAAATTGCTGTTCGGAAGTGGTTTTCGTAAACTTCGCAATCGTTGATTATGGTGGCAGCACTGGGCTACTGCAATAAAGTTATTTTGTGATCGCCCTATGTAATTACTGGCTTTCCGGCATGCTAATGAAAATTCCATTGCGTGCTTTTATAGAAAATTGGTCCTGTTTCCATAGTTCCAGGTCTATTCATAGAAAAATTGGTCGGTTGGGAAGAACATAACAACAGAAGTTACATAAGTCACAAGAAAATAACTTGCATAAGGGAGTCTTGTGTTTGACGTTAACTATAACAATATTCCTTTTTATAGAAAGAAGAAGGACAGACGAGTTCACAATTTTATATTTTTTACCTGAAAAAGGCTAAATATTACATACGTCGTATTTCTTTTTAAAGATATCTTTAAAAATTACGAAATTATATCCTTTTAAAGTTGGATGTTGACAAATAAAGTGTCGTGCAGCGTGTGACGTCACGTTGCATTTATATACAAACTTATAGACAAATGGTATATCGTTGAATAGTGTCCATGAGGATCTACAACTTTTGTATATTTTGTTTGTTTATATTTGTATCTAGTAATTATAATATATGTACATTTGATTATTATTCTTGTGTTCGCATATTTCTCCGTTCGCCCAAAGATTGCTTGGAAGAGATCGCTTAAGCGAGAAGGCCTACCTTTTGTATACCTATTTCTTTAAACTTTCCTGACACTTACACTTATCTGGTGTACAATAAAGTGTACTTACTTACTTGATGCTATTTTATCCAGTCACCACATTTTCCGTTTTGTTTGCACCGATCAGTATTTTGTCCAACATATTTTCCCCGGCCCTGACACGGAAAACAAATCTCCTATAAAAATATGTTTTGCGCCAAGTCCATCATGCTGATTGACAACAAATCACGCCCTTTCCTGTGTCGAAAAATCCCCGTAAACGTACTCGTAATTAAGATTGATAGTGACAGGTGAGAGATGATTCGTAGAACTTGGCCCTGGTTGCAGTGAGGTGCGGACGGACGAATGATTTGACTAAAATTGTAGGATAAACACAGATCTATAAAATTTTATGCTTCGATACCCGCCAATCTAAGTTTACTATGTACTTGTATGTATGTATTTATAGAAATTAAAATGGGCAATCATTATATATTATATCTATATCTAATAATAAAGAGGTAGAATTGTGTGTTTGTAGGTATGCTGGGGGTAATCTCTGGAATTACTTAACCGATTTTAAAAATGCTATCACAAATAGGAAGCTACATTATCCGTGTCTAATATAAGCTACATTTTATTTTGAAATTGTGAAACAAAAAATTGAAAAAAAAAAAAAATTATAAACTGAAACGAAGCGAGGGCGGGTCGCTGGTTATTATATACTTACGTATCTCTTCAAGTTTTAAAATATTCAATCTTTGACATATAGTGACAAAGGACTTAATAGATAGAGTGTTGTACCGAATTGATATTTTTCTCAGTTGAAAATACTCCCTTGGTCAGGACGCCTTTGGACTTTATAATCCGCCGGGAGACAAGGGCGTCGCCCCGTGACACCGATAACATACACCGGCCTTCAGCCAAAACTTTTATCAGACATCGGCACGTAAATGAGCGCTATACATCCACTCGTGACACCGCGCTGTCCACCCAAAGCAACGTCCTAAGCTGAGGTCTGTTCCTTCCGCCGGTTAGTCGCCATGGGAGCATTTACAATCCTAGGGTTACCATTTCAAAAAGATAGATGCCTGCCTAGGATGTCTAATATGCCCGATTTTTTAGAAAAATGTCTGTCTATAGTAAATAATAACATGTCTTTTCCAACATATAGACGTAATATAGTATTCACATGTGTTTTTTGGTTTCTTGAGTCCCTATTATTGCTTACTCTGCCTCGATGTTAACTTATTTCTTGCTTTACTCCACTGGGTGTTGATGACAGTAAATATACGTTCAACATTTGCTTTATGTATATGCAAAATATAAACTGCCAGATTTTTAAAAGTCCTGTGACGTCAGCAATTATACTCCTTTTAGTTGTAAATTGTAGTGTTGAAATATATAATAAACAAAGCGTTTTGGGTGCAACAGGCGCAGTGGTTTACAGGTGACGGTCGGGAGATAGTGCTTTCGTGGACAGAAACTGAAAGAAACTGAAACTGAACTTAATGACAGAAACTCATTCGTGAAGTCCGGTGAGCCCGCGAATTTTTAAAATACCTTTCTCTGACCAATGCTAGCCGCACACCTGTCTGAAGCTTTAAATGACTGTCAAATGCGACAACAGCCTGTCGAATGGTAGTTTTACATCCACTTTTCAATCTGACTGAGCGCCTTCTGCGCTCTAAACACGTTCGGTGATTCTTGATAGGCCACTTGGGCCACAAGTTACTTATTCCGAAAAAAAAAATATAATTCGTAAAGTTGCAGAACACAATCTTTACAAGGATTCTATGTCGAGGACAATTTGTAGCTATCTTTCCGATTAATTAAATATCTTAATTAAAACCATGTTTTGAAAATATGAATTTACTAAAGTCAGCCACCGCTATATTGTTAGTTTCATTTAACAAGAAATAACACTTTAGCGGGCGGCAAATATTTCAGTTCGCGTGATACAGCCTCACATGTGGGCCAAAGTGGAGTAAATTCCATTATTTTGTGAGTGAATTTAGAATTATTTCTGATTGGGCTGATATTTCAGCGCAGCGTTTTAAAAATAAACTTTAATGCTTTCACGAAAACTGTATGTACGAGAGTTACCTTTTAAAATAAACTATATGAAGTTATATATTCATATAGTTTATGAACTATATGGAGGCTTGTTCAGAGGCTACGGGCGAGTTTTGTGTTAGTCTATGGGGGAAGACAGTGTTTCACAGCTGTCTGAGCGAGACTAGTTTTGGCCGAGTTAATTCTCACATAAGATTATCTTGAAATATACCTACCATTGTGTTTCGACGGTGAGTGTATGTTGTCAAATCTTACCCAATTCCGTTCCTTTATCGCACTTAATATTTTAACAATACCCATAATTCATAATTTATTTATTAGAAAACATAGTCAAAATAAAATTAAACGTCTAGGGAGTTATTTTCTTTGCGTAGTGTATCTGGTCATTTGTATCTATATATTATTTATTTATTTGAATATATAAGTACATAAGTTTTTAATTTAATTTAATAATTATATATGTGTATGTGTGTGTGTGTGTATGTATGTATATTTATGCGTGTATGTATGTATGTGTATGTATGTATATTTTATATACTGTTGTTCACTTGCACCTACCATACCAACACTATATAGCCCCAAGATTAGCTGGGAGAAAAGGCGTTTTAGCATTAGATTCCCCGTTTGCTAAAACAATGAAGTATAAAGAAATAAATAATTCTACATGTTTGTCATAAAAATGGCATGCGACATTTAAATGCAACATGCATAAGTGAATTTAATATAAAAAGAAATATTACATAATTACACATTAATATAAGAATTAGTACTGTAAAGCAGTCAATCATAAGCATAAATATCATAAGCAATATCATAAGCATAAATATCATAAGCAATATCATAAGCATCATAAGTCATATAAGCATTTGTCTCTAAATCTATTTTTCGCCCTGTTCTTCAAACGTCTTATGACCATTATAGTTCTTTTTAATTATCATCTGCTCAGCGGTGAAGGAAAACATGGTGAGGGAATACACGTAAACGTAATTTATAACAAGGTTTTATGTCTACAAGTCATACTTATGTCACATATCCCATTGTCTCTGATCTATCGCTTTAATTGATGATCTTACTTTCGAATTAAAAATACATGTATAGTTAATAAACTATTTCATTGTATATTCAGAAAATAATTAGGACGTGAATCTTCCAACTACATATCAGAAAGGAGTGAAAATAAAATAATTGAATTAATAAAAATTAAAAACTAAAATATCAGCACATATTTTCAGAAATATGAACAAAAGCCTGTGACGCACGAAAATATTTAGTACGCAAATAACCCGGTACAAACATGTGTGACAAAGACATGCCTATGTATAGACTCCAACATACAACGTACAATGAAATCAAAACAAAAACAGAAAACTGAACAAACAAATCCAACAACGATATAAATCTACAGTTTTCAATAAAGATTTTATTTAAAACCTCAGTTTAAATAGGAATGAGGAATGGGCGGGACATGAACCCCGGGAGTCCGATTTGTGGTGTAGAATAATGTCAAAAGAAGAAAATACTTATTAGGAGACGGCAAATGAGGTGGAAGGACAATAGTAAGAGTGTGTCGGACAGCAACTGGACCTTAGCTGCCCAAAATAGAAATAAGTGGAGAAAGATAAGCGGTAAGGCTATAAGCTTTTAGCGGTAAGGCCGCTCATTGCTTCTGTATAATATGTCATTATGTTTAATGCGATTAATTAGTTACAACAGGAATGCAATAAAGACTTTTCATCCATTGAAAGGATTAGGAAAATAGGATAGGATTATATGGAGATATGGCTAAAGAAGAACAAGAAACGGGTATATAAACAGTAAACTTTGTTGGCGATACTCCTGTAGTTTGCTTGAGACAGCAGAGGATAAAGAAGCATAACTCAATACTTGACAATTCTCAATGATAGCACTTTATGTAAGATAAATGTCATCATATCCCTTCTCTCAGGAACAATAAGACGTAAAGGGATAACAAAATCTCCTCATCCTAATATACTTTCTAATTCCCTATCCCTTTCAATATATTTATCTCATACTCAAATAAATCTCCAAAGGTAGGTGCATCCGACGTGCTGGAATGACAAATTGTTCTTGACTATTATTTTTTTATAGATAAAATTACATAATTACCAAATTGTATTCGAATGTCCATTATAAAAAAATGACAGTTAATTATTAAAAAATTGTTAGTCGAAATATTTAGTCAATCAATTTATATATCTTCAAGAGAGTAAAAGCAACTTGCTGAAGGAAATTTCTTCCATTTGCGTTTCAATACTCTGTTATATCTGCCGGCAACTTATTAAAAAGTTAAACTGACTCATAATATGAACATGTTTCATTGTTCAGTTTGGGAGCTGGTGTGTCATTAAAATCTTTTCTACGTGGTCCTTCCCTCTTCCGTCTATCTTCGTTCGTTTCATATTCATAGAAGAGCATACAGTCCACCTGGTGGAACTGAACAACGTCACTCGGCGACATCCGCGATACGTGACATCATCAGTCCAGAATGACTAACGTCAGCACGCTCCCGGGTGTGCGCCTACCTTTGGATATTTCGGAATGGTTTTGGAGAAAAAAATGGGAAAATAGGATAGGATGGTATGCGGATATCTCACTTACTACCGAAACACATACGTGATTGGGGGAATAGGATGAAGTGGGAAATTCAGTACATTATACGATAGTATTCTGTCAGAGGGGTAACGTGGCCCGTCGAGTGCGCCCAACGGTTTTGTAATTAGAGCGTACACCATCATAAAAATGATAAAAAAAAGCAAAGGAGTGAAGAATCACGACTCATACAAATATTGAAAACATGTTTCAAGCAAAATTTAACATTTCACATAAACTATCATCCAACGTGACAATTCCACACCAAGCAAAATTCCGCGTCTCCGGACGTTTTATCGCTTGTCAACTACAAGTTTCCAAGATATAACAGAATTTTCGCCTGCAATGCAATATGGTAGGGTATTGACGTTACTCGATCCTTCCCCCCGAGGTCATTCAGTCGATTTGAAGCGGTTTGTGGAGTCGGCACAACCATCCACCCATTACAATTTCGTTTGGAATCAAATGTCGGAGTACGTCGAGCGAAAATATTTGGACAAAGCGTATGATGAATTTGCCCCGGCAAATATTATAAAAAATATTATTTTCCTCTTATTGCATTTTTGCTAGAAAATTGAATTGCGAAGTAGGTTGTCTAATTGTTGAAAAATAACGGGCCGTGTATCGGCTGACTTTAGTTTAGCGCTACGCCATCTCTATCCGTGGGTGTCGTAAACGGCGACTGTTGATGACTGAGCAGTCATATATCCTTTTTAATATATTTATACCTTTTTCATGTCCATTCTTTTACTTTTTTACTTTGTTTTACCAGTTCCTTGTCAGAAGCAAATGTTCTAAGGCACATCGCAGCTTTTTCCTTTCTCCTACAGTCTACAGTAACGCAGATTCCGGTCCTGGCGGAGGAACAGCCGTCTAGCGACAGCCGCGCAGACGCGCCCCCACCCGTATATAGACGACCGCCTAGGACTGCAGCATCATCCCGATAATGAAGCTCGCCGCGCAGATTCGGCACGCACAACGTGTGACAGAACTCGAGCCCGCAGAAATCGAACTAAATGCGCAACGTGTCGAGTTAGAACGCATGCATGTTAGAAGTTCATGCAGCAACAGCTATCGCACAAATATACAGGAATGGTTACATACAGTTAACTCGACAGTAGGGGTTGATGCAGTAATGCCCCCAACCGGGCAACCCAACTTTGCAGTGGTAGCTCCGCTCCCTAGCTATTCATCAAAGAGATGATCCCCGCAACACGACCTTGACGCCGGAATACAGTATATTGCAGTTGGTGAAACACATCCGCTGCCCCACATCATCCTCGTTGTCACAGGTAGTTAAGGCCATGGAGACCTTTAATTTTAACGTGACAGAGTCTAATGACGCCAGGAGAGTTTTAAATCTTCCTCTTTTTGAGGGAAAATCTTCTACTGACTGGCTAACGATTAAACGTATTTTTACTGACATTGAGACGTCGTTAACCGCTATAGAGAATTTGTCACGACTAATTTTGGTTTGCGCGGTGTAGCGCGCGAGGCTGTCAGTGTCGTGTCGTGTCGGCGCGCGACCCCAATGATGTCATGAAAGCGTTCGAAAAGCGATTCGGTCGCCCTGAACAAGTAGGCCTATTAAAAATATTTGTCTGTACGATCTCTGCCGAAGGTTAGCGTTAAGTAAAGGACTAACGTTATTGCCATTATCGGGATGGAACATTTTTAAGAAAAGGCTCTCGGCCTTGGACTAAACTCTGTCTTCTGTGGAAAAGATATGACAACTTTTCCCGTATTGTCAAATGAAGTAAACGGGAGTAGAAAAATATATTTAACACCTGAATTCGTGTGCGTGAAGCAATTGAAATAAAAAAAAAACAGAAATTTCAATATAGAAACAAATTGTCGTCGACATGGAATCCAGTGATTAATAAATTTAATAAAATGAATCTTACGATTTTTCGTCTGACGCTACTTCTGATATTTTGAGTGTTGTGTGGCGCGGCGCAACTTTCCGGACTATGACGACCAAATGCGGGTAGTTGGTGAAACTGCTCGTAACTATCGACGTGATCTACCCGCCTCTTCAGTCAGCTCGTGACCATGGGGTCGCGGTCGGTGCAACCCTATCGAAACGTCGAGTAATAAAGGGTGTCTCAGAATATTTTCTAATTATAATTAAAACTAAATGTTTGCCTAATTAATACATATTTATTATAATTTTAAAGGGCGATAATTATATTTTCATTTATGAAAAACAATCGCGTTCAAATGAGCACCGTTCACTTCTACACACACATTTAATCTGGAGCTAAAATTTTCAATCACTTTCAACTGTTCACTTTTCAATCAGCATCGCACGAGGAATTGATTGATTTGTCTCCTCTGCGACTAGGGGACAATTCATGCAGCGCATCCAATGAGTGGTTTGTAACGTGAGATGTGAAGGAGTAGGCTTCTGAAGGTGACATTTAGAACACAGACTTAGTATTGTTTTTTTTAGTACATTTATATTTGTTCATAGTTCTTTCTAGTCCATTTTTTCATACCACCTGGACTACGTACATTACCGTGTCACCTGCCAGGAAGTAGGCCATATAATCGTTCTTATTTTCAGTGGTTTTAGATCTCTGCGTTTAATGTTCGTCACCATCAACAATAACGCTACAACATGTTACAACTGCAATATGTTTTCGCATTATACACAAACATTTCATCTGAAGCTGGAAACTTGCACCGTCCCCCGCTTTTTGCACAAAATAAAAAAATGTATTTAAACTCCGCCAGCATCACACCTAGTTGAAAAGAAAACTTTCCACGACCCCGTTACAGAAAATAATACAAAGATATCCATCTATATACAAGTAGAGAGAGAATGGAAAATAGTTCAGGCTATATTTTAAAACTATGGTTACAGCTGCGTCAAATGAGGGGCGTCAATGTGTTTTCTTGAGGGGGAGAGTGCACGCTGCAATCCAACAGCCGCTGGGCGCGCTCGACTGGCCACGTTACCCCTCTCTCACAGAAGACTACCTTGAAATGTACTGGATTTCCCACTTTATCGTATTTCCTCAATGTACGTACGTGTTTCGGTAGTGAGTGAGATGTGCCAGAGCCCATTCCCATCCCATCCTATCCCTCCCCATTTTCTTTCACCTCACCTTTCTCCCTTTCTCCAAATCCATTCCTATATCTCCACTGGTAGGCAGCGCATCCGGGGGCGTGCTAACGTTTGTCATTTTGGACTAATGTTGGTATGTATCGCGAATGTCTATGGGCGACAGTATCCACTTACCATCAGGTGGACTGTATGCTCGTCTGCCTACTTCGTGCATAAAGAAAAAGTTAATTATATAAAGTCGTTTTGGTTAACTAAACTCACTGTTATTTTTATTTGACGACCGTTCGGCGCAGTTTGTAGTGTCCCTAATACGTCAGCGGACATTGTTAGTGTAGTGTGTGGCAGCATTTCCTATTGCAAAGATCAAATGTGGGTAGTTGATAAAACTGCTCGCAGCTCCCATCCTGGAGTGCAATCTTCAATCAACTCGTGACCACGGCTGGTGTAACCCGTGTCGAAATGTCGAGTAGAAATAAAAGGTAAACAAATACCTTTGTTATACGCGTTCAGACCCGATTTACAATTTACAATACCTACTGTGCAAACGGTCAAGGGTTCGCTTCCCTTCGATTCGATTCATTTGTTTAAAGACAAATATTTGTGTGTGTTTGAACCTATGATACAGGGAATCCTAATGTGGGCCAGTGAGTGTGGTGTCATTTACATGCTATTTATTATTATTCAGGTCTCGGGCTCTGTGAGTCAATAAATTTTAATTTCACTACTACCATTTCTAATCTACTTTCTTATCGCCTTTGAATGCCTTTGGCCTGCAGATATCGCAGCATAGTTTTAACGGAAAATTGTTAGACTTCTAATTGGACCTCTTTCGCTTATGGTCCATCTTTTGGCCACATTGCCGTGTAGTGTCTGCCGACAATAGAATAGCACAACCTCATTTCTTCCCGTGGGTGTCGTAAGAGGCGACTAAGGGATAATAAAGCCGCTACCACTAGTGCTGAGGAACTGCACCACCTCTGAAAGAATGGACTCGCCAATCCGTTTGGCCAGCGCGGAGTTTTAAGGCCACATATCCCTCATACACATGACGCAGGACAAGTCCAGCAGTGGATACTGAAAGGGCTGATTGCATTGCATTGCACTTGGCTACATTTGCAAAATAGGTGCATTGGTGTTTCATCCTGCTCGGAACAAAATGTACAGGTTTCAAAAACTTAAAATATTTGTTAGATGATGCTGTTAGTAAATTAATATGACAGTTCAAGATAAGTCAAGTAAAGATCAAGATAAGTCAGGATGGGTCGCTGTGTATAAAAAAAGAAATTTTATTATTACTTTTCAGGACAAACTTTTTATACACCTATACAAAAGACATAGTTTGAATTATTTTTTATTGTCTATTTTATTGTATCGTTCGTTTATCTTGGGCATGTTCCTATAATCCTTTATGTTCGGTGATAATACCTGTGTTTATACGAAATTTACCTATAACATTCCAGTACAGGGCAGTGGGCTTTCCCTTGCAATCCCAGGGGGTTTGGGACCACTACACGGGCCCAGTCTGCTAAACATAGGCAACGCAAGTTCGTAAAATTGTATGTAAACCAAGCTTGTCACATTACAAGTAAATTTTAGCGATCGGAAACGACTTTGGTACCGATGAAACGAAATGTATCGCTCGACTTGGTTCAGCGCTTTTGATAATTCATAGGTAAATTTATTTATTTGCTATAGCAATAATAAATAAGGTAATAATAAAATGGAAAAATAAATTACGTAAACTCTTAAAAGCAATATTCGACACAAACGAAAACATTGAATTGACAATTTTCAGCGCATTTAGAAAAAACTATTGGATTTCTATTGTCCAAATTTATTAAATATTTCGTCTTTCAATTCAAACCCTAGACCTTCAGCGTTTCAATTTACTCCGAAACCTTGTCACGAACAAGGCGCTAGATTAAATTTATGAAAGCAATCCTCGTTGGATGCTTTCAATACACCGGTTTTTATAACAGCATACAAATAAAAAGCCTATCTTTATGTGGGATCCGATAAAATAATGATTTGTGGTCACGCGATGAAAACATTAGTTCTATTGCATACGTATTGAGTGCAGGCATACGTAACGTTAAAAGTTGAGTGATTATTTCTATTAAATTTGTCCGTGTTGATGTCCTGTTGCACCCTCAGACTCTCCATATCTTGTATATTTAGATTAAAGTTATATGTTATGTTGTGAAATGAAATACAGGGCGTAGAAATATTCGAACTTCAGTAAATAACTGCTAAGATATAACCGTTACGACAAGCTAAGAACCTACTAAGGCCGGAAGAAGCGGACCTTATTCCTGAAAACATCCGCAGAGGAAGAAGAGCGGCGCCGTCAATGTTGCCGATATGCCAGATTATTAAAGTTGGTATAGTACGAAGATCGAAAGGAAAATTGATGGCTCATAAGAACATACACATTTACAGAAGAGAAGATTTTTGAGCATCCTTAGAGGAATTACTCCTTAGAATATATTTTAACGTTGAACTAAATAGCTACATGAGATTATTAAATTCTACTTTTTTTTTCTAAAATTTGACATTAGAACAGCTGAATCTATTACACAATGTTTGACATCGAATTAAAAAATCTATACCATAATAACAGATTATATAATCCCATAATCATATTTACATCATAAAATCATTCTTTGTAAATTCAAAAATATGTCAGGTGCATTGACTGAATAAATATTTTTTCTTTTTTTTACCTTATATTCTAACCAAAGACCAATTGTCTATGTCCCAAAATACTCTTTTTTTGCCTACTCTACCCTCTTCCTGCTTCCATATACTCTTCCCAAAATATGTTTTTATTTGGTATATTTTGTTTCTAAAATTTTTATTATTATTAGTATTAGAGCGGTGATAGCCTGGGAGTATCTACACTCAACTCACAATCTTGTGAGAGTGAGTTCAACTTCTCGACCGGTATCACTGAGTATTCTACTTAAGTATCGATTTTTCAAAATTGTCACTAGCTCGGCCTTGAGAGGAAAACATCGTGAGGAAACCCGCATGCTCCAGAAATAAAAAAGTAAAAAAACCGACGTATGTGTACCTATCCACCAATATACACTAGGCCCGCGTGGCGGATTACGGCCCGAAAACCCGCAGTGGATTGCTGTGCCCTTCAGTGAGGCATTTACATTTTACGGTTGGAGTAAATACATCTTCTGAAAAAGTGAGATAATTTAGCTAGCAGAGCGCATCTAGCGGCTGCGGGATTGCAGCGTGCACCCTTCGTCTTTCAAAATTACAAAAGGTATCATTCTACATAAATTTATGTATACATATTAAACATAAATATATAATAAATATCGCGGTATCAGCTGTTGTTTACGAAACAGTTCTGTATTTTTCGAAGTCTATAAAGCACTGAAACAAAACCCCTATAGTGTCACATTGGTAACCATTCACAATTAGATATACGTACCGTTTGGCCGCCTTCCAAACGAAACTCGTGTATCTAAAAAGTTATCAGTGTAAAATGGTCTTAAATTTTGCCATGTAATTTTTTACATAAAATTTTATACTTTTGTTATCGTGTTTGAACATGGTTGTACGTGGTTGCCAAAAAAAAATATGAAGATAATGAACGCCGTATAAATAAAAGCAGAATAGAAACATGAGATGATAATGAAAGACATGACAGAGAAACAGAAGAAACAGTAAGAGAGATTGAGAGAAATATGGAACGGATAACCAGATCAAGAAGAATGGTAAGAACCGTTGCGATAGAATAGAATGCGACGCGATAGAAGAATAGTTGCGATTTACCATCGAATACGTCCGCGAACGTTGTTAATATAGTGTGTCGGCGGCCTTTCCGAATGTGAAGATCAAATGTGGGTAGTCGATAAAACTGCTCGCTGCTCCCATCCTGGACTACCCACCTCTTCAGTCAACTCGTGACCACGGCTGGTGTCACCCGTGCGGAAACGTAGAGCAGCAATAAAAGTTAAACAAACATGTTATCGCAAGCGTTCAGATCCTATATAAAATATAAAATGTGTACAAAACGCGAAAGATCAAAAAGTTATAAAAGTAAGAACGACTAATTTTCTACAAGACTAAAGGCAAGTTCTGGTGACTCTCAAAATTACAAAGAACCTATATATTAGGTATTAGACTATAATAATATATTAGACCTAGTGTCTCCACACAAATTCGTTGAGAGCAGAACAAAAAACGAACAATACGTTGAGTAGACAGATTCCTATGTCAATGATAACATACTAAAGCATATATAATTATATATGGCAACGTGAAGGGAACCGTAACCAGCCCTATTATAAACCGCTTGACCAGCGTGCTGTTTTATAGCCCCATCCTAATCTACATCCCCCACATACAAGACAATGTCCACGGGGAAGCCCATGTTCAACAGTGGATCCTGAAAGGACTGATTGCATTGTATAATATATTATCTTCTTTTCAAATACAATCAACGACCGATGCTATAACCAAGACCTCATCCGATAGCAAAATAATAAAGCGAATTGAAAATCTCTGTAAAAGCGACAGTAAATTTTTGAACACAGCAGCAGACGTCGTAAAACGATCAAGTTATTGCCGCAAACGCACTTAGGTGCAATAAAAACAGACATCCACAATCGTAATTCGTTAGAATTTTTTTCAACTTCACTCTTAAGCTATAAAATGTGTGGAAAGTCGACATCTGCTTTATATTCTTCGGTTAGAACTCCGTCAGGAGTCATAACTTCATGATGTTATTGGTTTCTTAATTGACGAAATTTTATCGATCATTTGTACGCGGTTTCGTCCGCATGCGATTCCAATTCAGGATGTGCAATGTGCATATTCGTATAGTTAAATAGCCTATGAGCGGAGATAGCCAATACTCTCGACTTTCGTTCTTGAGGTCGTGAGTTCAAAATCCACTGAGTTTATATTTAAGTATTTCTATTTATGAAAAACATCGTGAAGAATTCTGAATGCTTGAGTATTAAAAATATAAGTGGTATCCAGTCATGCGTACTGGGCCAGCATTGTGGAATATGGCCCGAAACCTAGTGACTTACTAGGTAAGACCTAGTAATTAACGTTATAAGCTATGTCGTGGGACATTATAAGCTGATGTCGTATACAGACATTCCTGAATGACTTCTTTACACGTTCCTAATATCACCATCATCCAAATATATCCCGATGACCCCGTGCCCGCCATTTTTAATACTATTTCACAACCTTTCGGAAAAATACCATATACAACAGTAAAAACAGCTACAGCAGATCTGGTCGTAGTCTTGGAACCACCGAACCGATTTGTCGTCGAACAAGACCATAGAGATAAAGATACATACTATTTTTCTGCCTTTCAGTTCAATTCAGAAATACATTCTGCAGCATGTCTACAAATTTCGTTATATCCCATATGTTAGTGCAAATGCTAATAATTAGGTATGTACCTGAGGGTAAATCGATCGACTACGGCTTTGTTGTGCATGGACAGTCACCAGTCACCCCCTCCTTCATACCACACTACTAGTTTGAAACTGGAGTGATAAACACCGCGCGCTAGCTAGCGATCTCGATAAACTGTGACTCCTCATTTTTTTTTTTTTTTATTGACTAGTGGGCGGACGAGCAAGCGGTCTCACGTGATGGTAAGTGTTACCGCCGCCCATGGACACCTGCAACACCAGGGGGTATGCGGGCGCGTCGCCGACCTTGCAAAATCCTATTCACAGCTCTCTTGAAGAACCCCATATCGTAGCTTAATGGAAAGACCTCTTGAGGCAGTTCGTTCCACAGCCTACGGGTTCGCGGTATAAAATAATTTTTGGAGCGAACAGCGCGCGACACCTCCGTATCGAGGAAATGCGGATGGACCGCACTTCTGTGACGGGAGGTGCGGTTGTAGAAACCCGAGGTGGGAATTATATTAAACAGTTCTTCAGAGCATTCCCCATTGTACAGGCGGTAGAACACACAGAGAGACGCAACGTCTCTCCGAATGCTGAGGGGTTCTAAACCGCCCGTGAGAGTGGGATCGTCGACAATACGAACAGCATGTCGTTGGATGGAGTCAAATGGGTCCAGTTGGTATTTCGGTGCGCCGGCCCAGAGATGAGACCAATGGGGCCTCATTTGAGCTTTGTAAAGCTCAAATGAGTTTCAGCGAAGTGGTACTTCACCCCTGTAAGGAGTTGCCCAGGGGTGAAGTACCACTTCGCTCTGTTCAGCACACCGAGCTTTTTGGAGGCCATTTTGGCCTTATTTTCCAGATGACCCCTAAATTCGACTTTGCTGGAGATGTCGACACCAAGGATCCCGATACTCTCCGAGATCTTAAGAGGCATGCTCTGAAAGCGAGGTGCTACGACAAAGGGTTTTTTTTTTATTGTTAATTTTACAAGATACAAGGTTGTGGACTGCAGGAGGCAAAAGGATGAGTGATTTTGTGATTTGTTTATGCGCAACCACCATATCTACCTAAAACATAATCGTAATACCTTCCAATATTCATATCCTCATTGTATCGAATGCTCTGGGAAATTTCAAAGGGATTCGAGATCGCATAGGTCGTACTACATAAGAGATCTCACTGCGCTTTGTTTGGACTGACATACTTCGGAACTAAACAGCTGTATATACATAAATAAAGTATGCCACTTGGTCGCCTTTGATCACTCGCACGGAACCGTCTCCATGCGACGACCTTTTTATGGCGAACCCGAATCGACCAGCTCAAATTCTTTATTAATAGTACACATGTGGGGCAGGGTGGCCAAATGATGATGCGCTTCGATGCTATGAACTGGTGAAACTGTATTTTTACCTTTTTTATTTTACATTTTATTTTTGTTTTGAACGAAGGAAATAATCACAAGGTAACTAATAACTTAATAACACAATAAATAGATATTATTTTAAGGTAAAACTTAAACGATAACCAATTACATGCATGCTAACATTTTTATAATTGACTAACGGTGCCTGCGGCTTCGTTCAGATGAACTTGTGATTCCCATAGGAACTCTAAAATCGATCTGGATAAAAAAGTACTCTCAATATTAATCCGGCACATAACCTATAAACTATATCAAAGTTGATTAAAATCCGTTTAGTAGATTTTGCGTGATGCACATTGAGACAGATAAAAATAAAAATTCTAAAAGTGACTGGCATCTGTATCTTTCGTAGAGTGGCACCTACAACGATTTATTTCAAAAATATTTTTTGTACGGACACTGTTCTGTTACTATTTTATTATATTATATGTATACCTATAGATAGATAGATATAAGTGGGTATCTTTCCGTGACATTCCTTAGTAATGATTCATTCTTTTATATATTTTAAATTAATATTATTTCCATATCCAACAATGAGAAGACACGCTGAAGATGTGGTGAAAGATGGTAATCATTTTATAAGCAAGATGTATGTAATATATTACCTCAATATAGAAAATGATGCTGTATTTAAAACCCAAAAACGATGTGTAAGACCAATATGCAATTACGCCAAAACGATATTTATAAGTAAGTACACTTTATTGTACACCAAAGAATATAGGGAAAGTGACACAGAGTTTAAATAAATAGTTAGGTACTTGTAGTTAAAATGAAATTAAAATTACTTTTGCCTCAATGTACGTCCTTGAAACTACTGTATTCGTGAAAAGTATAGTTACTATTGGAATATTACAAAGAGGGCGGCACGTCACAAAAACAAATTATGACAAAACGTCAAAAATAAAACTTCTCCGTTATCAAATAAAATAAAATAAACGTTTTAGTCTCAATGATAATTGAATTCTGAATTCTGTAGCGGACATTGAAGTTAATATAAAAAGATATCATTGTTTGTAATATATCAAAGACGAGACGAGGGAAAATTGTAATGAAAAAGCAGTTCTCCCCAAAGTACTCATATACAAACGACAATTACAATAGGTTAGTGAACATCTGCTTCCACGCTTTGATAGATGAACAACCCAAAACTTCATCTGAAAATTATTCACAAGATTAATTACGCTAATTACCCAATCTGGCAGAATTTGAGCATCATTTCACGAGGATGGAGTAACCACGAAATGAACTGTGTCCATTACAACATTAGAGTCCCACAGCACCGAACCGGTGCAAGATAATAAGTTTGCGTCAGTTTTAAAGGGACCATTTGTGTCCCACGTTTTCGAGGAGGCGAGTTGGGGATAAAACATCGCCATTAGCGTGCCCAGCCGGAATAAATTCGCTAGTCCTAAGTGTAATGAGTGTCGAGAGCGAGGCAGACGCCCCACTCGCGTACACTGGCCATAACTACACGCTTAAACATTTATATTATAACTTTTGAAACTGTACAGGAAGACAGAATATGAACTGGCCACAGATTTCAGTAACGTACGTTTAAAGATTTATTTATTCATTGGATTTTGTAAGTAACATTAAATTTACATGTCTTATGACATATAACAAACTGCAAGGGCACAGCAATACAAAATTACATACAAATGACTACATTCAATTAAATTACAATATTACATTATTAAATTATACAATGCATTTATGAAAGAATTATTTTCTCTTTCTATTTTATAATTACTTATTATTTATTATAGTTATTTATTAAGTATTATTTTTTTATTTAAGAACTTATCAGTGATAAATCGTTTTGTACTATTAATTTTTTTTATTTCTTAACTAAAAAATGATGTGTTAACCCACGGATTTTAAGATCCTATCAAAGTTTCATACCGCGAACCCTAAGGTGAACCCTAACGAACTGCCTCAAAAATTATTTCCGTTTTAGTACTCTACTGCTGGATATAGAGGTGAGAGTGAGTGGAGAGACATTGGCTGGTAGTATGGTATGTTACTACAGGCAGAAGTGTTACAAGCGGCCATGGGCGGCGGTTTACAGACGTCCACTTACTGCAAATTGACTAATTATATAAGATTTGACGAATTACCGATTTGGCCAACAACGGACGTGACGAATTTCGTAAAAAGTGAATGTAATCTCTCTATGGATCTAAAACCTCTCTCTATATGTTATTTACCTTTGATACTCCTTTGATCTGAATCACAAATAGCGTTCAGACAACAATAATACCCGCATTGTACTGTATACTCTCCTACTCCTATGACTAGTATTTTTTTTTTCTAGGAAGATATAACATTCTATTGTAATCACACATAAGTAGAAAACTTACATAAAACACAGGATACACAGTGGACCGTTCAATGGTGTTTTCAAAAGTGGACCGTTTAGGGTTGTCTGGCACGCTTATAATACAGTTATTACTCAATATTGATACTTAGAAATGAACCTTGTTGTTGCGGTATTAAGATTGAAAATTAAATTTCTATATTACCATAACACACCATAACCATATCCACCCTCCACCTTTTCTTGGTCCTACCATTAACCTCACGGCTATTCGAACCGAATCGCGGGAGGAACGCACCGTACTCTAAAGGGTTCTTTCTTGATTGCCTACAAATTCTTGTCTGGCTCATTTTTTAAATATCCCTCTTCTGGGAGAATCTACATTCTCCCATCAGGCTATGTCTCTCCACTGCTTATTATACTGCTTATACTGCTATTTATATAATATGACCTAGCCACTACTCACCTAGTTGGAGTATTTGTGTATATAATACAAAAAAAAATGGTGACATTCTTAGTACGAACTGTAAATGTAGTATTGTTTTATCAATGTAACTAGCCGCGTGCCCGACTAGAAATTCATCGGCAACATCTCAGGAACTTTTATACCCTTATTTTACACCCTTAGGCGATGAATTTTCAAAAATCCTTTCTTAGTACTCACGTACGTTATAAATATAAGGAACTCCTGTGCAGAATTTCATGCTTCCAGACCCACCGGTTTAGGCTGTGTGTTGTCTGTCAGTCAGTCAATGTTAAATTTTTATTAAGTAGATATCTCAACAGATCATTTAACTGCATTAAGAATATGCACGGCTGAAACATTTATAACTTACTCATAAACGTTATACAAAGCAAAGCTTGAAATTCTGTCATTTTTAAAAGTTTAAAATTACTATACTTATAGAGAATTTAAGCAATTGCTAAATTTAAACAGCTTTAAATTAATCACCATTTAAATAAGACGTGAATGTTTAATTTGAAACTCAACGTATTGAAATTACTGCACATGACGCTTAACGCTTTCAAAACATTTCCACATAACTACATTTAGTTTCAGACTCCTGTAGCGAATCAGAAGCCTGATTTAACACGACTTTTCATCGGAACTTAATTAAGATGGAATATAATTTACATTTAAACATAATGTATGCAGAAATACTATGATTTATTCGGAATCAAGAACACTAGTTGTTCGCGTCCAGTCGCGCCTTGTCAGTTTAATATATTTCTACCACTCATTACGCACATAACTTTTTCTTAATCTTGCTCGCCGCCCTCGCTACCACATCTCGATGTTTTCTTTTTGTTCAGCAGTAAGTTGAAAACAGAAAAATTAGTCATTCTCGTTAGAACATTCAACACTATTTAATGTTCATATAATCATTCCCCTGGATCTAGGATAGCCTAGACTGTCTCAAAAAAATTTACTTAATCTGTGATTTACTTTGACTTCTTTTCAAAAGTTTCCACGTTTATGTATCATTCCCGTGGACCTAAAATCGCTCTATCAAAAAAATTCTTCCTAAGCATTATTTATTTTGGCTACTTTTCAACATCATTCCATGTTCATGTTAGCATTACCCTGGACCTAGAATCGTCCACTGTCTCAAAAAAAAGAATGAAAAATAATATTTTGATTCTTTTTACGATTTAATGATTTCAATAAGTCGAATTTCAATTTTCAATAATTTCAAAGTCTAATTCAAAATATTCCAAACCAAAGCAATTTTTTTTTCTAAACAATTCTGCGCAAAGTAAGGTAGTGTGCCTAGAATTAGATCAGTAGATATTCCAAGTAATTGATCTACGATTTGAATTTATTGTAGTATGTACAAAAAAGTACCAAGTGATCACAAGCCAGCAAATCTATTAGAGCACACTTCACTGAGCAGGTAAAAAGGTTTTGTTATATGTTTCTCCTTGGGAGACAACCTTGAATCCCGATTTCTTCAGACATTCCCATACAATTTACATAGAAATGAGCAGAATATGTTTTATGAAAAAAAATGTTTGTAAGGAATTTTAACCGCATTCACGAATGACCCTGTTTTACACCAATTTAGCGTTATTGTAACCAAGCTTAGCACTTACCAAGCTTATCCTGCAGCACGGTCTTGGTGTCGCAGCGCACGAGACATAGCACTAGAAAGAGCGCTAGAGGCGTCATGGCGACTGCGGGGGGCGGTCACGTCAGCGAGGAGGGGAGAGCCTCGCGGCTGCGAGCGGCTAGCCGGCGCATGGTTTACCGATCCTGAAACAAAATATTTGTTGTTTTATTGGCAGACATAGCAGATAGTGATGGAGTGCAGACGGAGAAGATTCACATTTTTTTTTTCGTGGTTAGGTTCGTGGTTGGTGGTATAGTAGGATAGGTCACCGGTCACACGATTGAGAGCGGCCAGCAGAACTCGAAGCGTTTCTTAACAGACTGAAAAGAATTTTTCGAAAACGAATATTTCTTGTTTATTATATATCGGTTTTAAAAATTATTAAATTGCAAAAGTTTAAAAAGATCCCAAAATAGAATTTCCACGCCTATACAAATTATATGTCGTTGGATAGGACTTGTAAATCTCTACGACTTTTGCCTAAACACCTTTTTTTCAAAATCTTGGCAAATAGCAAAATCTCCTTTATCTCTATAATCCAAACTATGTTCTTTACTGCACATCCCGTGAAGAAAAACGTGTAATGGGGCAAGGAAAACTCCTCGCCCCGTTACGCTTCCTATTCCTCATCATTTCAAACCCTTCAACTCCCTTATGTAGAAGAATTGTATGGCATAGTGCTGAACAAATATATTAATATAACTTTAAATGTAGCGCCAGACCAAGTTATAAGTCTAAAATTGTAGGGTTAAAATAAAAAGAGTATAAAATAAAATTCCAAATTTTCCACACCGAAGTCTTTGATGTTGATTTTTGGACAAAAAATCAAGTTTTTCAAATTATCCATACCAGTTTCCTTTAATAAACCAGTTTTTCTTATTTTCCTTTAATAAACCCATGATTTCTTTGATTAATAAACAGTTTGGTAAACCTTATCATATGAAAACCTCACAGTTTCACGAGGCATATAATTTATTCAAATGAAATCATTGGCGTGATATCACTTTCACACGCCAATGAGCGGCGCAAATGGCTCCACATTGGTTCCGGGATAAATAGATCCGCCATTATAACAACCATTGGAAATAGATGATATTATTATGAAAATCATATGTACCTATACATTATTGATGTTACAGCTATAATAATAATTATTATTATTATCTTTATAGAAATAAGGCGGCAGACGAGCATACAGTCTACCTGATGTAAAGTGGATACTGTCGTCCATAGACATCCGCGATACATGCCGACATCAGTCCAGAATGGCAAACGTGATAACTATGATAGTATTATTTGTGATAATTTAGTATAGCCAGGTTTAACTGTGAAATTGGTCAATGTTTGTGGATTGGTGATGAAATATGTAGAATAGAAATAATACCTTTATTAATTTTATTGTTACGTATTCCGTAATATTGTGAGGGGCTCTGAGTGGCAAAGCTGCAAAACCTACTCAGACAAATAAATAAATAAATGCTTGTATAGTCCTAAATCGTTGGGGGGTTTCGGACCGTAATCCACCAAGCGGGACCAGTGCGGATAGGTGGATCACATAGTCCAGATATTTGTTCTAGGTTACATGCGTGTTTTTCACACTATGTTTTCTCGGCGGTCAGGAAAATAAATAAATAAATAAAGTAATATTTCCTAAAGAAATTGCAGGCCTTATTAACAACCATTGGTAAGATTTACAGCAAGCTCCCATCAAAAATTACAAGGGACCTGTTCTTTACAGTGAGACCTTTTCGACTGATACAAGGCACAACTTCTATACATGAACCTCTGTCATAAGTGTATCGAAATCTATTGAGTGCGGTCTCTGAAAGAAAATTCAAAGTAAAAAATAGTTTCGATTTATTAAACGCCTCACTCCTCACTGAGTCACTCAGTGAGTTCCTTCAGCTTCACAAAAAATTTGCTTCGTAGATTTCTATTAACAATTATGTTGATTTGAGTTTTTTTAAGACTCAATTTCCACCAACCGCACGTCGCAATAGAAGCATGGCGGCTCAAATATGTTGTTATTTATCTAGTGAATTTCATCTCCAACGCAAATGAATTAAATTTGTATGACGCTTCGAGTATAGCCAGTGGCCGTTGACGGAGACATGCGGCACTGCTTACCACTAGGGCCACTGGCACGTCATACAAATTTCAAATATACCTTCACATACAACTAAGATAATCTGTGTAAAATATCACGTTGCCGGTCTAACGACGAAGGCTTCGCCCGTGAAGTTTTTTGTCTTACTTCTTTCCGGTTACTACCACGTTCCCCATATTATCCGGAGACCTTCTGTGTTCCTTCGAACACGTCGATCAGGACCTTAGTCCCGAACAGAAAGATCTTGCCAAGACTCCGTTTCACAGTCAACTCCCACATTTTTGTTCATTTTATCCACGATATGCCTAGCATACTCCGCCTACACCATATTTAGAAGACGTTTAATTGCTTGCGGGCTAAAACCTTCGATATCAACGACTCAGCACAAAAAAAACAAGATGGAGAAGACTAGTGCGCGGATTATAAGTTTGTGTAAAGCCGCATATGACTGTGTGGAAAAAATAACATGAATAGTATCAAATGACTTGCGTGACAATTTCATTTAAAACCTCTCCAAAAGCGATCATGAAAGAGCTGTTATGAAATTTGCAGCACCAAGTGAGGCCTTGCCAAGTTTTATCGCATGCAAAATTTCAAAACGGAATTAACCTGGTCTGCCTGTCCTGGGCACTGTCATGCGACAGATTTTATTACCGGCATGAATAAATTTCACCAACGGGACATTGGCTTGTACTCGGTGAAATTGGACGTCAAGTTCTAAATGTTTGTTTCTATTTACTCCGACGCTTTTGACGGTAATGTGTTAAACACGTGTTCAAGTCACGCAGCGATGGACACGGCGTTAAATGAGTTAGTCGAAGTATGAAAGGTTTGGTGGTTAGGGTTTAGTTTGGACGTTTACATGATACGGTCGAGTTTGGTGTTGCCGCTCGTATAATGTTTTATAACATTGTGTTGCCCTTACATTATACTCGTACTCATATTATATTTTGTTTACATTTTTTATCCAAATATTAGTATAGTGAAGAGGTATAATTAATACTCCATTAGTCGTTTCACTTTGCCGACTGATATTAGACTGGCTTTAATACAATTTTTCATACGTTTTAGAGTATATAACGTATAGGTATGATTTTATTTAATAATAAAGTCTATTTGAAAAAGATTTCGCAAGCGCTGTATGTGTGTAATGTCAAACTTTTGACACAAAATGTAAAACTTGTGTCAAATCCCAGTTGGTAAAGTAGAACGGCACATTACATTACATTACATAGAACGGTACATTACAATAAATACAAATGAATAATTAGAATGACACGGCTAGGCAAGTCGGTCAGGCAAAGTCAGGGCGAACAGCTAGTTCCATTTTTAATTGCAAACAGACCCGTAAATATTACTCGTCCATCACTCATACAGAAATAATTTGGATTTTTTCAGATTTTTCCATTGCCATATAAACATAACGCGTCGCAATTTGGGCGCGAGATAAATCAATTTTGGCACGCTTATGACTATGGCGTTTTCGTTTTTTCGTTCCCATTTAATTTGACTCGCAGGTGTGCTCTAGAGTACTCTATGGGATGGACAAGGCCAAAAATATTTATAAAGGTTTATCCTCTTAATAAACCGTTATTAACACTATTAACCTTTGAGTGCTTATACGAGTATATTGCTTATCAATAGTTATAAGAATATGACTATATACCATCAGCCTGTCTATCCACTTCTGGATATAGGTCTCACCCAAGACTCACCGCCACACATGATCCTCGGCACTCCTCATCCAACCCCACCGGTGGACTTCTAGTCGTCGGTCCACCCAACCGATTGAGCTGAAATATTATACACACTTTTGGGGCTGGTGACAATACAATCTAATATACTGAGTTATGTAATTTTTTCAAAATGGCCACGGCTTCAAGGTGGCGGATAACCTATTTCTTCACAACCTACTTGACATGGTTATGAAATTAAAGGGTTTGTCAAGCAGAATACGTGAAGTCATTCTTATTTGAAAATGGCGGATGCATCAAGATGGCGAACACTGTAAGATGGCGGACTAAATTTCTTTACCACCCTCGTGACATGGGTATCAAATGAAAGGGATTGACGAGCAGAATAACGTTAACAATATTTCCCAGTAGAATTTAAACCTTATTAAAAATTAAAACTTCGGCCATCGATATACTAACTAAAAAGCACAAAATAAAACAATATAAAAAAAAACGTTTTTTGAAAACAAGCTTTTATTGAAAAACGTACAAAAACGAATAAAATAAGTTTATATTGAATTATTTGTTCCCAAAAAGCTCGTCGTGCGAATTGTAAATTGTAACATCTGAATATTTCCTAAAGTTTCAATGCTTTTCCAAAAATATATTGATCAACCTAGTAGATACATATATACCCATGTAAATAACCATACAAATATAAACAGAGGAGTCTTTTCGCTCGCAGTGTCTGTTAACTTTTCCAATTAGCAAAAAAAATAATAATCTATGACACATCCAAATGGACGTGCAATAGATTTATAAAATAAGAAATTTGATATGAAACAACATGACTGAAATAAATCCGCTAAAAGCATGACTAACTCCAATTACTCCGTGCACTCTAACCGCACACCATATCCGTTTCTCAATAACGTATTCAGAATTGAATGCAGCATCGGTTGCAACTCCACTATATTGTGAGTCGTGTATTGTATGCATAATACAGATAAACGGACAGTAAGTAACTTCAAAGATCGACCTCACAGTAGAAACAGCGCCAAATTTTGACTGGTCTCTGAGATCATGACAATGCCAAGACAAAAGTCCTTTCAAATATAAGTGGTATAATACTAAGTCATCAATGGGTTATACAGATAGATCAAAAGTATGTTGGAATGAGAAGTTAACTTTATTCCATTATACTCTTCATTCGATGCGATAGGAGGATAGGATAGAATGGGATTTGATGGAAATGAGCTATGAAAATAAAGCCGATATTTAAGCAGATATTTTTGAAGAACAGTTCTTATGTTCTTAATGCTCATTTGCTGGTATAAGTCTGTTTATAATTCAACTCTTACTACGACATAATGTTTTACAAGGTGTTGACAACTCAATACCGATACCATCTTATTGAATGGAATTTCGATTAATTGATATTTATGAAACAATCACTATATTGTGCTTAGATAAATATAATTGGAGGGGGAATCCTGCAATCCAGCTGCACGCTGCAATCCAACAGCCGCTTGGCTCACTCGACTGGCCACGTTAGTCGTCTCTTATAGGACTATCTTGAAATGCAATGCATTCCCCTATACACTATTCCCCAATGTACATACGTGTTTCGGTAGTGAGTGAGATATGCCAGAGCCTATTCCTATCCCATCCTATACTTCCCCATTTTCCCAACCCCTTCTCCAAATCAATTCCTACATCTCAAAAGGTAGGCGGCGCATTCGGGGGCTTGCCTGCGTTAGTCCTATTGAACTGATGTTGACATATACCGCGGATGTCTATGGGCGACAGTAACCACTTTCCACCAAGTGGTCTGTATGCTCGTCTGCCACCTATTTCCTGTGCGGGATACGTATACACTTACACGTAGAGTGTTCGTGTTTGTACTTCGCACCAACTGGATCGCCTGGGGTGTGTGGACTGTATAATAGGTTTTCTTATCGTGAATGTTCTTAAATAAAACAACTAGGTTTGTTCTTCAATAGAGCCGGGGTAGCGCAGAGGTACTTGTTCTTCTTCTTGTTTTTCTTCTTGTTGTTCTCGGAGTGGATGCCGCTGCGGAAGTGAGGTTGACCGGAAATGGTCCGCCTTTTATTCATTTATTGGCTTCTCCAATCTCCGGCCAATTACGGGCTTCCCCCACCGCCGGTCAATGACGGGCTTCCCCCACCACTTGTCCATGTATGTACCCCTCCCGCTATCCGCGGGGAATCATTTATTTACCTTTTCTTTATTCGCTATACACGTATTTACATTGATCCAATAAGATCCTAGTATGTCCTCACCTACACTATCCACCAACGTTTTATCCTGATAAGTACGCAGACATACCAGGGATCACTCCATTATTAAAATATACAACATACCATAAAAACTTATAAACTAGTTGCGAAACTAACTATATACATATTTGTATAAGTACCCTAGCCTTATGTTCCGTCGTTAACAGTAGTTGCGAAGCTAACTATATACACATCTGTTATAAGTACCCTAGCCTTATGTTTCGTCGTCAACATTTCCTATAAAAAAAATTGAATGATACGTAGCTTAATTATTATGCAAACTATTACCTCCTTGCTACCTATGCTTAATACAAGTGGAAATATGAGTTTGTTTTTGTATTTGGAGATTAAATACTGCTCGTTAGTTTTGTGTGCAGACTCTGACCGCGCGGTCACGGATCATTTGCCTACTGAGATACTGGGCGACCACTGGACATTGTCCTGTGAGTCCTACACACGATGTTAGTAGCAACTAGTAGCACTGGCACCAGTTATTCATACTTCCGTTCACAATTAGGTAAAACTTAACGAGCTAATTAGTTTTTAATCCCGGACATAAAAGTGACATTTCATGTATAGTTAGTTTCGTCGTTTTTATAATAGTGATGTCCAGCAATCTGAATTAATCGTAAAACCATATTCGATATTGTTAAAAATGTTTTTTCCGCAAAATCGCGTGATGCTCGATCAGATTTGTGGCAATCGATAGATTAATTAATTACAATTAAAAATAATCATCTGGCATAAGAGTGAATTTAAAATATGAATATGGTAAAAATATCGTAAGTATGATAAGTAATGACAATAGTTTATCTTCGAATGTATTGAATGTAGCAAATTAATTAATAAACGTAATAAACAACGAAACACATTTAAAATTTTACGATTCAAATTACTAATAAATTAATTCAAATTTGAATTTGTACTTGTCAATTTAGTCTCCGGGATTAATAAACGAAGTATAGTTAAAATATTTATTTGTTTACATTCACGGGCGATTGTATTTACTTACCATCAAACCGGTAACTCTGCCGTTTTTTCTGTATAAAATTATTTTATATACCGCGGTTTAGTTACTGTCCCCGTGTGTAGTATGCCTTAGTAACCCGAACTTTACGGGCCTTGTACGTCGTTACTGGCTTAAATTGAACGTAAGTCTGTGATGCACGAGTAAAAACCAATAGCCGTGAAAACACAAGGCGATCCAGTCGACCTGAAACGCGTTTAATTCGAAATTATCCAACATTACTTTTACAGAAAACTGATTTCCTTTTATTGCAAAAATGCGGGAGGCGAACATACAGTCCACCGGATAGTAAGTGAAAACTGTAGTCCATGGACGTCCGCGATACTGCCAACATCAGTCCAGAATGACAAACGTTGACACACACAGCCAGCCGGATACGCTTTGAGTATTTGAGTATCACCAGCCCTTTGAGTATCCACTGCTGGACACGGACTTCCTCATGCACATTGTCTTGAGTATGAGGGATGTATAGCCTTAAAATGTCACGGTGGCTAAGCGGGCTGGCGAGTCCACTTTGGCGGTGGTGGTGGAGGTTCCTCAGGACTTGTGGTAGCCGCCAGTTATCCCTTAGTCAACTTTTACTACACCCTCGGGAAGAATGAATTCTAAAACTGGCCAAACGCCACGTTTATAAAAGTTTTAGTATTAATTAATATTCAGTGCGTTTTAGAAAAAAAATCTTTCGATGACGTCGTATTTCTGTTTAACCAAAAGTTGATTAGCAGATATTGCCGCTAGGCAATAAGTCCGTCTTTTGTACAATGTAGCTTTGTCCACTAAAGTATCAAATAATTAAGTAAACGAAAGTTATAGAGCTTTACGAGCCCTATCCAATCTATACTAATATAATAAAGAGGTAAAATTGTGTGTTTGTTTGTGAGTATGGTGGGGGTAATCTCTGGAACTACTGAACCGATTTCAAAAATTCTTTCACAAATAGGAAGCTACATTATCCGTGTCCAATATAGGCTATATTTTATTTTGAAAGAAAAAAAAACTTATAAACCGGATCGAAGTGAGGGCGGGTCGCTAGTTTTATATACGAAAGTGTTAGCTACCAGAGGTTTCAGCTGGTGGTAATGTATATAATTTGTATGTATGGGTATATGTCGGATTCTTTATTTGGGGATTTATATGAAAACTTTGCGCCATCATAATTTTGAAATGACCGACCCGATTTGGCTTATCTTCGAATTAAACCGAGATTGGACCCAAGCATTTTTTGTACTGAATTTCATTTCAACAAGTTTAGAAATGCGCCGTACACTTTGTCCTCAAATTTCATACACAGCAATAGTTCCATTTTACAATACACACTTTATTTAACAATAGAGGCATCAACTGTGATGTCGAATCGCTCTCAATTTCATACTTACTATTTATAGTATGTACTTAACTCTAACTATGTATGTATGTAAGATTTTATAAGCGTATGTGTTTGTGTGTCTAAGGTATGTGCGTGTGTGTGTGTTTGTATTAGTCCCAGAATGTACAATGTATTTTTGTTGAGTATTACAACAGATATAGAAGAATAGGTAACGAAAGCTGTCCATTCGCCGACAGTCTGCTCCGATCCGTATCGCTAGCAATTTGCTAGAAAACACAAAAAAAGCCAAAATGGTTTCTCCATCACTAAAATTTACTCGCGGCGTGACGCACTTGGTTTCCTAACACAATTTCACTAACTTGAGTTGTCTTCGGTTATAGAAATTACTCTATAAAAAAACCTGAGTTGTCAGTTCGTTAGACAACTTATGGATTTGTGGTATAAACTGTCTTCAAGACCGCTCAACAAACCTTCGTGTGAATAATGTATGTATACTGTCAGGATTACAGTTAGAATTTTCTATGTCGTGCTTTGTATACGCTGACAAGTCAATTGCAAAGCAAGCGACATGTTCGTTCAGAAAGCCTTTAGCATAAGTTGACGACGACAATTATTCACAAACGGGAAACAGTGCAAAGTGGCTTGACATGTTTAAAAACTGTTTGCGTAGCCTAGTATGGTTGAAGGGATTTATCACATTAGTGGAAAGAAGTCGTAAGGAGTTGAGGTTGAAAGATTGCTTTCATATACTTTCTGTGGGCCTTCTAATGTATTTAAATATTTTTTATACTACAACCATAAGCCTTTATCTCTCTACTGCTGGATATAGGTCTCTCCAAGGACCGACAGCACACACGCTTTTCTGGTCTCCGGCCACTTCTTCGAGTCATCAGCCCATCAGGCTGGAGTATAACATACTTTAAAATGTGGAGGGGGAGAGTGCACGCTGTAATCTAACAGCTGCTGGGCGCGCTCGACTGGCCAAGTTACCTCTCTCTCACAGAAGACTACCTTGAAATGTACTGCATTTCCCACTTTACCATACTGTACGTACGTGTTTCGATTGTGAGTGAGATGTGCCAGAGCCCATTCCCATCCTATCCCTTCTCATTTTCCCAACCCTTTCTCCAAATCCATTCCTATATCTCCAAAGGGAGGCAGTGCATTCGAGGTCGTGCCAACGTTTGTTATTCTGGACCAATGTTGGCATGTATCGCGAATGTCTATGGGCGACAGTATCCACTTATCATCAGGTGGACTGTGTGCTCGTCTGCCGCCTTCGTACATAAAAAAATAATCCATTCCTGATTTTTTAAAGGCATCGCATCTGGGGGCGTAGCCTGCTGGTAAGTGGATACTGTCGCCCATGGATATCCACGATATGGATGGGCTTCAGCTCAGCTCTTCAGCCGCCGTTTTTCCAGAAAAAAACATATTGTTATAGTGTTTTTTATTTACGTTGATAATAAATCCTAGATGAGGCCAGCGGGTAGTGAGATCCCATATCCTCTGAGATAACGTTCCACTGGGTGTAAGATTTGATTCATTATAGTTAAAACATATACAATATACATAGTTCGCTGTAGGCAAAACTTATAACCATTAGGCTCGCATGCTGTAGAACATTGGCACCATGATGAACAACAAACTATCTAGGTGTCGATAATTATATATCTTTGTTGGCATGCCGCTAATATCCACAAATATCCCAATAAACTATAATAACACGGTTCGTTGGCAAAACTTGGAGTATTAACAGTTATTGACGCCCTGGGAATGAACCTGATACAGGGGAGATAAAACCACGGGATAACGGTATACAATCTCAAAACTCATCTCGAGTTCACTCACTCACTGTAATGTGAGTTCCGTTAACGAGTCTATGTCATCATAACAGAATTGAGACTAACAATTCTTGAATTAAGTCTGAGTTTTGTCAAAGTACGACTATGCTGGCTATGTTCTTACGAAATAAGTGAAAAAAAATAGAATTATGATAAGTGTAAAAGTGTGGGTTAGGTTTAGGTTCTCTTTTTTTTTATAGATAAGTGGGCGGACGAGCAAGCGGTCCCACGTGATGGTAAGTGTTACCGCCGCCCATGGACACCTGCAATACCAGGGAGTATACGGGTGCGCCGCCGGTCTTGCAAAATCCTATTCACAGCTTTCTTGAAGAACTCCATATCGTAGCTTAATGGAAAGACCTCTTGAGGCAGTTCGTTCCACAGCCACAGTTCTCTGGTGGCAATACAGACACAGGAGTCCGTTGATATTGTCTTTACATTCTTAGTATTTATTTTTTAAATACATTTAATTATTTTTTAAATTCAATTGCGAAGCGTTTGGTCAACACCACCGGTGACCCCAGGGCCGGCAATTACCTCGCTCAGCGCATAAGCGTAGCCATCCAACGGGGTAAAACCGCTAGCATGCTGGGTACCTTGCCACAAGGTCCCAATCTCCATACAAAATATATAGATTTAGTACATTAGTATTTAAGTATTTCATAAGTATGTGTAAATGGTATTATACTTATAGTTTTAATATTACAGATTTTAATAATATAATGTTTATTTTGTTGTAGTTTATTTTGTTGACCACGATACAAGCATTTCTAAATGTTTATATTTGCACAGCCTATGTTAGTGTCGTAATAGCAAATTCCTTACTCAAGGATATATATAGATTACTAGTCATAATGCCGTCTGGTATTATTATAATTTTTTATTTTAATGCAAGTTTATACAATACGGAATATGGTATCCGCTTAAATCCTCTTTTGTTGCATAATCCTATAGAAAATATGCATGAAACATTTTTAAGCAAACACGATACATTCTATGAAGTAAAGAGCTATCATAATATAGCTGAATGTTTAATCTTGACTCCAGGCCGGTAGCCACCTAGGTCGGACACATGACAAAAATTGTAACTGCGCCACTTGAAAGAGAGTTATACAATAAACGAGTGCTTTAAATTCAACTGGAAAGAGAAAAAGGCTTAAAACTATACAAATCATAGATAGAGTAGATAATAAATTTATATCTTGGTGGATATAAGCCTCTCTCGAAGCTCGCCACCTCAGACGATCTTGGGCTCTTCTCAACTACCCGCCGCCACCGGCGAACTTCTTCAAGTATCCGTCCGCCTACCCTCCACTCGAGGCGTTCATTATGTAATTATTTCAGTACACCAGTAACTGCTACAATTTTTGGCTTAATTTAGTTACATCAATAGATCAGTAAAGTGTATGCCCATTTGGTGGTATTCCTATTTGGAAACCTTTTATAACAAAAAATAACCTTTTATAAGCCGAAGTTCGTATATGGTGGCAAGCCTTGGAACAGGCCTATATATCCAATAGCGGATTGTGTTTTTTGTTGGCAGAACAGTGAGGATAGTAACCATATATTCTAGCTTTGTAATACGTGTTTCGATAGTAAGTTAGATATGCCAGAGTCCATGTCCATCCCACCCTATCCTATCCCTCCCCATTTTCCCAAACCCTGTCTCCCGATGTGTTTACTTAATCTGCAAAGATAGGCAGTGCATCCGGCAGCGCGGCAAAGTTTGACATTCTGGACTAATGTTGACATGTATCGCGGATATATATGGACCACAGTATTCACTTATCATCAGGTGAACCGTATGCTCGTTTGTCACGTGTTTTTCTACATAAAAGAAACACAGGAAACCTACTCTTTTCTCTCCTACCCTCAACTTACGATTGCAGTCGATAGTGGTAGTCATTTATTTTCCTCAGTGTTCACAAAAAAAACTGCACAAACTATTAAAACCCAGTTTTAATAAGCCGAAAGGAATACGCTCTTGATATATTTAGGCCAGAATATAAAACGACTGCTAGAACCGTTTTACGTAGGTGTAATATTAATGTTCCCTTGAAGGCCCACCCTTCCCGTAATGGCGTCTCAGAAACACTCGTAGTATGGTTAATTCACATAACAAAGGTACAACGGTATTAAAACATCGCACAGTAACTTTAAAATAAGGATCACGCACACAAATGTAGAAAACACGCACACGGGTGATCTCTGATTGCGTTTATAATTATTACTTTTTAAACTATCACGTTTTATGTAATACATATTTAATATTGTACTCGTAAATCAGGGCTAAACGCATAGAATTAGAAAGAAAGAAAATTATTTTATTGACAACATATGGAATGAATTTGTTGTGCCAATCGACACCAACTCAGCATATATCGCATCGTAAACTGCAACTCTTATCTTCAGTTGGAGCCGCGCCGGTGACCACGGACTGTCCACAGCAGAGACCGTGCCATTTTTACACCAAACTTACCTTCTTTCATGTTTGCCTAAATAAAAGCTTTTAAATACTTTTCATTATCTATTCAACGTTTCGCCACGGGTTACAATGGCGGTGGTCGTGAGTTGAGGCGGGTAATCCAGAATCGGAGCTGTGAGCAATTTTATCAACTACCAACATTTAATTTTTATATTCGAAAAGGATGCGACACAACTACGCGAACTATATCCACACGCGTTTTCGTAACGACGAGTGGAAATTAAAGCTAAACAGAAACCTTTATTGGTCGCCTTTAGACCCGATTTATAATGTAATATTACATACTTTTTGTTCATATTGCAGCGTGTAATTTTTTGTAACTTGTAATGTAACTTTTTGTGTATTATTTTGGTTATACATTATACGTAGTTTTAAAAATGTTTTACAAAAATTCAAATCGGCCTTACATAATCATATTTCTATTAATAGTTTTCCTGAAAAGCCCCTTGTTTCAACTTAGCAGGGATGGCAAATAGGAATTCGTAACCAGCATGGTTTCTTCACTGTCTTGTGCATGAGGGATTGAAAGGTCATATTGGCCTAGCAGGTCGGCTAGTCTGCTCTTGTACGGTGGTGTAGTTCCTCAGGGTTTGTGGTACTAGCTTTGTTATCCATTAGTCCCCCTTTATGACACCCACAACAATTTTTGGAATATGGCCTATGTTACCTTACTGTTCATATATCTATTGCGATGTAACATCGGTATAATGTTCTTGTAATTATGTGACATTCCGCAAATAAATGTCACCTCAGTACTAGACCGTAATACGTTTGTATGCACAACCATGTGATTAATTGTAGTGTCTCATAAAATCATGGATTGTAACGTTACATGTTACAATCCAACAGCCGCTGGGCGCACTCGACTGGCCACGTTTACCCCTCTCTCACAGAAGACTGAATATACTTGAAATATACTGTATTTCCCACTATTCCCCAATATACTTACGGGTTTCGGTAGTGGGTGGGCCAGAGCCCATTCCCATTCCATCCTATTCTATTCTTCCCCATTTTCCCAACTCTTTCTCCTGAAGCATTCCTCAATCTGTAAAGGTAACCAGCGCTACCGGGAGCTACCGGGATACGGCTCATCTTGAAAGACCCAAATGATCGATTGCTGTTTTGTTTCGGGATCGTAGCTCTAAATCCATGTTTCATCACCCGTTACTATGTTCCACAGCAAATTTAACGCCCCATTGTTGAACCAGGTAAGCATGGCATTGCATTAAGTGACGCATTCCGTTTTTTGAGCCTCAGTCTATTTATGTGGGACCCACTGCGAGCGCAGCTCACGCACAGCCAAAAGTTTGTGTAAGATTGATTGTATCTGACTCATGCCTAAGGATGCCCGAATCTCATGGTGGGTCACATGCCTGTCTGTTCAGATCATGTGGCGCACGGCATCGATGTTTTTGTTGTTGACAGCGGTGGACGGTGACCTTCATGAAATTCGTCACTGAGATTGACACGACCGCGCTTGAATTCTATTATACAAACCAGCTAAAAATTGTCTTCTTGCTTGGTGCTTCACGCTAAAAGCAACTTAAATATTTAAAATCGTAGAGCGAAATTTTCAATTAATACAACACATGAAACTGTGAATAGGATTTTGCAAGGTCGGCGGCACACCCGCATACCCCCTGGACCGCTTGCTCGCCCGCCCACTTGTCTATAAACAAAATTTGCGTAATTTAAATATAGCGAAAATTTTCACGAAATTTTTAAAATGATGCCACAAAAAAAAAAAAAAAGGACGGTTAGATGAAACAAACTTTATTCTACTGCCAAATAGTTCCATTTTCAAATATTGTAATTACTTTTTAAATACTCTCTAGGTAAGTGGCCTGTTAGGCAAATTTTTAGTGTAACCCATGTAATTAAAACGAATCAAAATCAAGCTATATATTTTGGAGGGCCCCTGGACAAACAAGCCTCACTGGGTGTTCGGGTCGTAATCCATCACGCGAGCCCAGTGTGGATTGATGGGTAAATACCTACATACTGCAAATATTTCTTCCGAGTTTAAATCCCAGTTTTTTTTTAGATTTAAATCCGAGCTAGTGACAATTTTTCCAAAAATCCGTACTTAAGTAGCTCAATGGTACCAGCCAAGGATTTGAATTCACGATCACACGAATGTGAGTCGAGTATAGATATCCCTAGGCTATATATAACCTAGGCTATCTCTCTCTATATATATATATATATATGTATATATATACTGTTCATATTGTAACTTTATTTTTTTTTGTTTATAACGTCATAATTCTATAACTACTAAACCAATATTTTTTATAAAGATGGCAAACAGACACACGGCCCACCTAATGTTAAGTGGTTACCGTCGCCCATTGACGCCTGCAATACCAGGAGGATTACCAACGCGCTGGTTCATCCACGAACTTAGGTAATCGAGATAATTTTACACCCAAAAATTATCTTTCTCCTTTACTCGAGATATAGTGATATTTGTCCTAATTATTATACGATAGTCGTGATCCTCAAAGGGTAGATGTTTACTAAATCTCCCTAACAGAAAAAAAGCAAGAAAAATATTTATTTGTACACACAAAACATGGCATGGATAAGAGCTAGTGCAGCGTAATTCTAAATCGACAAAAAGGTCTGTAGCCCAGCATATGCTGCAACCGTAAAGGGAGTTACAGCGCTGGTTTTCAGCTATATCCTGGGGCTTAGGGTGACTCACGGACCTTCTGAGGCGTGTAAAATACCTACCGGCTAAAAAGGCAGAATATAATAAAAATCCAAAAGTAATCGCATTGCACAAATCAGATTTTTTTAATAAAACATGGGAATACAGATAGCACCCATGATTCTGCCACTCAAGTTGCTAACTTCTGTAGAATATTCCTAGTTGCTTTTGCCAAAACAAATATTCGCAAGCTCCAAACTTTGACCCGATCCACTATGGTAGTAAAACATAAAAAAGTTCAGGCTGGAGGTGTCGGCGTGCGTGTCTAGTTCTCGTGACCGTTCCGGAAATGATTGTTGGTAGTTCAGAGGATAGAGGGGAGCGGGGAGCCATGTGGAGTGAAGGGGGTAGCGATGGCCCTTACTATTATACTAAAAGGAGGTCATACATCAAGCACTTTTTGCGAAAGTGAAACCTAGACTAGAGGCTCTGAATGCGTACAGCTAAGTGGTACTTTGATACAACTTATCGACTGTATGGGAGATTGATGATATTAGGTTTTGCTTCACTGGCTAATATTGTATCCAAAAATATTGTGTCAAGGAGAAAACTAAAAACTACGTCGTTAGAAGTGAGCTAAATTTTAGCAAGTCTGAAAGCAGAAATTTATTTTGTCAAAACTTTTTTATAAGGAAAATTCACAGAGATTGATGGCCAATTTCTGGAATTTTCTTTTTATAGAATACTAGCTGTGCCCGGCCTCGCGTTGCTGTGGCTGCCCAACAGATGGCGCTTACCCTGTTTTTGGTAAAAAGCATGTTTTTACTCTGTGATAGTTATATATAAACACGCGCGTATTCGAATGCAATGTTGTGTCATAATTTCAATGCAATTGGTAAAGAACTTTCGGAGATATAAGATTTTGAACAAACGAATGTTTACACTTTTATTTATATAGACATGTTACTACACGCAGGTCTAGCCGGCTAGAACTTGACCCAGCCGGTCGCAGTCGACTGGAACTAGGTGCAGCCTTTTTCTTAACGGCTACAACTAGGTGTCGCCGTTAAGAAGGTGTAAGCAAAATAAATAGCATTTGAATTAGGTACTTCAAACAAATTGTATCTGGGAAGGAACGATTTGTGCGTTGTTTAAAAAATTAATACCATAAAAAAAATAGGACTTTGTTTTTCGTGTGCTCTCCAACGTGTCCTCTTCTGTCCTCAGTAAATTTACTATCACTACAATGAGCGACTCCTGACTTACTTTGACATAACTATACATTGACAGGATACGTTTTAGACTTTGAAATAGTTAATTACGAAGAAAACTTTACACTGGCAGAATGTACTAATTACACCATTGTCATATGTGAAAAGAAAAATATCTGATGGGAATGAACAAGTCTTCTAGTAGAGACCGCGTCAATAGCAAGGAAGGGAATTCCGATTAAACACACTGATGACTTAAAAAAAGTTGCCACTAGTGACTGAATGAGAAGAAAGGAAGACTGACTGTGAAAGCGATCCTTGGAAAGGGAGATAATGGTGTAATAGCAGCAAATAGTTAGGGACACTACTACATTAATACATGTACCTTACTGTATGAGTATGAGTAATACTTACTGATGTAATACATGTATGAGTATATAGCAGAGTTTATAAGGATTTACAGGGTAACAAAGTTGTGTGCGTTGCCGTTTCTCCCTCCTAACAATTAATTATAAAACCATTTTATATTGAATATCGGGTCTGAACGCATAAAATTAAAGTTTTCTGTTTTCCTTTCATTTCTACTCGACGTTTCGGCATGGATTACACCAGCCGTGGTCACGAGTTAACTGAAGAGGCGGATAGTCCAGGATGGAAGCTGCGAACGCTCGACGTTAACACTTCGAGCTATCGATATGTCAAGTAGAAATTAAAGGTAAACAAAAACCTTTAATTTTACTCGTTCAGACCCGATTTACAATAGAAAATGTGAACAAAACGCGGAAGATTAAAAATTTATCAAACAATAACGAGTATGTATACAATACTTGCGTTATTACATCAGTCACAACTCTTCCTCAAGTTTGTCTGGAAGAAAGTGCTATAAAGCAAAAAGGTCTTTTTGCCTTATAGCACTTTGTTTTATAGCACTTTATAGCTTGGTTGTATTATCTTCTTATAACATTGTTCCTTAATTTTGTCATAATGTAACACTTTATAATAAAGATTTTTATCTATCTATCTATCTATCAATGAACGGTTCGTATACGGTCACACACATTAACTAACTGAAGATTAACTTATTAACTGGGATTAACTTATTAACTGGGATTAACTTATTAACTGGGATTAACTTATTAACTGGGATTAACTTATTTAGCTATATGATGGAGAACATTCAATTATTCTCAAATATAAAATACAAAAGTACGTTCAATTGAACCGAGTTGCTCCTGACAGGTCAAAATTATAAGACAAGCAATGACCTTTGTCATTGATCATTGTTATTACGATAATCTGTACATATAATAAAACTGTAGAACCAATGTGTCTGTACATTGAATATATTAGTAGATTGTACATTGATTGGGGGTGATGAAGGAACAGTATCAGGATACCAAAAGACTATTTTGAAAACTTTCTTCAATTGATCGTGCAAAGAATAAATCAAGGAACCTGAAAACTTGGTAGAAGACTCATACCATGGCTGTAAAACCTACGAGAGTGCTTTTTGGGATGTGGAAAGTGCACGCTGTAATCTCATAGCCGCTGGGCACAGTCCATCTGGCACTGTCACTCGACTCGACTCTCACAGAAGACTTTAAAAGTATACTGCATTTCCTACTTAATCCTATTCTCCCAATGCACCAATGTAAGTCTTTTGATAGTGGACGAGATGGGCAGCGTATCCGGGGGCGTGGCAACGTTTGTTATTTAGGACTGATGCTGGCATATATCGCGGAAGTCCATGGGCGACAGTATTCACTTGCCACCGAGTAGGCTGTCTGCTTGTTTGCCACCTGCGTCTGCCATTGATATTTGCGGTTACTAAAGAATTTTAAATGTTTATAAATTTTAACCACGGTTACCTAACTAGTTCGCTGCCATAATTTTTGCGCTCAGGATACAATGAAAAATTAAGAATCCTCCAAAATTATAGAAGCGGTACAATTTTGAAAACATATTTATTAAATCTTTTATTATCCAAAATAGCGCGTAGAAAGGGATCTAAAATTCTCAAATTTCAAACTTTAATGAAAGGTGAAATTCTCTCGTTGAAGCTACAAGAGAATGTGCCTGCGGCATAAGGCGAGGTAAACCAACCCATCCATACCAATTAACGTCTATCAAACTTAATTGATTGGCCAACTCTTTTCTCGCAAGTCCTCAAATTCATAAATTGTTTAAATTAATTTAATGGTCCCTTTATCCGGGATGGGGCTCCAAGTACTTCAACTTCACTTCCTAAGTTCAAAAAGTCAAGGAACTTAGTTAAATGTTAATCGTTTTCTCCACAGCCCTCTGCTCTGATTTGAGTAGAAATGTTCACTTTTGATCGGAGTAACCAATTACTTCTGTCGATTTAATTAAAACTCTCCACGGTTTTATGTTAGTTGGTATTTATATACGCTGCGGTTATCCTTCGTCGCTTTCCAATCTTTACATAAGTATAATATAAACATGACAGAGCCGTGTCTGTCTGTACGTTTAGCAGTGTAAAGTGCGAATGATACAAAGCCCAAGACTTGGCGTAGTTATTACATATGTGGCGGGTCAACATTTAGGCTACTTTTTATCCAGATTAATTATAGAGTTCTCATGAGAATCAATCTAAAGATCAGGCAAACAAAGTCGCGGGCACCAATTAGTGCAATATAAAATTGTAATGTAAAACTGTATTTCGTAAGCGCTTTATATCTCTCATAATATTAAACATGTAGGAAGAATCTTAAAATGGTTGTCGTAAGCGTTCGCTAGCTTTTCACTACTGCAATAAAATTTCAAGTTTAGTGGTGTTGTGGTGTGGACCGGTTTACCCATACCACCACCCCATAGACCCATAGACCGTGGTTGTCGTAAAAGGCGACTAAAGGATAACAAATCCGCTATCACTCACTACACCACACCACCTCTAAAAGAGTGGACTCGCCAACCCGCAGGGCCAGCGTGCGTTTTGGTGCCATACGTTCTTCATGCACGAGACAATATGCCCGTCAGCAGTAAACGATAAAAGGGCTTAGTCACAATAGGGTACAAAAATAAAAAAGATATATTATAAAAATTAACAAAAATAAATATGTTTCCTGATTAATTTTAGGATATTATTCACGTTCCCGGATACCGGTCAAGTTGATCTATAGACAATTACCATAACGAACAGCTGTGTTACAAACAAATATTGAAATCCAAAGTTTAAATGGAATTTTGATTTGATTTCTTCGCCGCGAATTATAATTTCAAATTAGTCGGAGATGAAAAATCTGGATCGGACCATAAAAGTTTCGGATCTTTCCCGGATGAACAAGGGATGAGGGGAGAGTTTGTAAGACGTGCAAATACTTAACTGTTTGGATCGCATTATGTAGAAGGTAATTAGCATTGATATACATAATCAATGAGAATATATAGAGAGAACAGAGTGAACATTTTGGAATGTCATAAGATGAAATAAGATCTTTTTATAACGAGACTGGAGCTGTGCCAAGCCGCTAACTTGCTCAAAAACTAATCCGCGAGCGAGTTTACCACTTTTTAAAACTGCTATACTATCCGCCAACGCTCGTGGCAGTCGCGGTCCTAACTCAATCACGCACTGGGGTTGTACAGGTGCCGTACGCCGTACGCGTGCCGTGATAAATAAGAGAAGGCATAAAAGAATGTGAAAGAATTATACTTCCCCTAGAAAGGAATGGGAAAATCGGCTCTGGCGTCTCACTCAGTGCTAAAACACGTACATGTATGGTTACATTTCGTGGTAGTCATCTGTGGAAACTCGGGAGGAGGTTACAGTCGGACACACAGAGTCGACTGTGATCCAGTATACATTCTCACACTCAACCATCAGAGACCAATTACTTAATGAACTGTAAACAAATACATTTAGAGAAAATCGATTAATAAAAGTCCGTATTTTTCATATCACCAAATACAACCTTGGTCCTTCGAGAAATTCATTCCAATTATTAATTATTTTGTTCAGTTCACAGAATTCAACTCGCTTTGTGGCTCTAGAATCAGGTTACTCGACACTAAAATATTAAATGAGAAACAGTATTTCTTTTTATCGTAAACACAAAACATAAAAGCCCGCATTTGGAAGTCCCTAAAGCGGCTTACGAAAAAAATAGCGAAGTTTAAAAACAAAATAAATTATGTCGTTATTGTTTCTGCTATTGTTAATTACGCTGTTTCAATCATTTAATATTAACTTTGAATTGAAACATTTCAAGCATTTTTTTTGTGGAACACCTTCTTTTCTGATGACCACACAGTCCACCTGGTAAGCGGATACTGTCGCCCTGCGACATCCGTGATACGTGCCAACATCAGTAAAAAAAATCGGTGTCATGTCGCCCGAAGCGACGTATAACTTTGTAATAGAAATGGAAATAGGAATTGGAATGAAAATAGGAATGATTATAAGGATAGAGTGGGAGTAGGATAGAAGTAGAGGTAAGAGTAGTAGTGGGAATGGGAATGGCAAATAAGACTGATAATAGCAAGTATGACAAAGTATAATAGAAAGTATAACAAGACAGGGACTTTTTGTCATTCCAGTAATTACACTATCCGTTCTTCCTTGGGGGGATAGTGTGGGATGTAAAGGGTATAATTGTACAATTAGTTTCTTTCTTGTATAACTATGGGGATAAGGAGTATCATCGCATTATACTCATCACTTTCATTAAATGAGAGACATGCTGTATTTCCTTGTTCCATCAACATATAAACTTATTTGAAAATTGTTAACAAATTTTATCAACATTTGTTATTTTAAATCAAAAATGTCCTAACCTAGTATACAATTCAAACTTAAAAATACCTTTTTCGAGAAAAGCCATGCAACTAATCGAATGAAGAATCGAATGCTTGCACGAAATGCTTGTGGACACAAAACATTCATGCCGATTCGTTTAGCCGATTTAAATGTTCCGAAACGTTGGCCGTCGGTATCAAAGACCGCCAAAAAAAAAGAAAAATCCGAATGTGCATAATTTCGATATAAACATGAACAACAAAATTACCCGTTTAGCGAAAGAAATTGAAATTAAATAATTCCGAATGGAAATTAATATAAATGAGAGTCGTTTCACCGTCCGCCATTACAGTGCGGTTTTGTTTTAGTTGCCATCTGTAATTTTCTTAATTATACACTTGGAGCGGCGACGCGGAGAATTGGAACGGCCTTTTCCGCTCCTAACTTTTCCATTCATAGCGTTATTTAATTTTTACCCTGAGAGGCCTCAGGGAGGCGACTGAGTAAGCTAATGACAGTTTACACTTGTAATAACTTCGTCGCTTTAGCTTTACATCGACACCCTTTTTCTTAATTATCAACATAAGAAATGGCTGCTCAAAAACAAACAAAAAATATATCATAATAACACGTTTAAATTTTTGATTAACGCCTTAAGTAATTCCATTGAAAATTATCAAGGTAATATAATGCCTCCAAATGGAAATGGAAATGTTTATAATAAATAATACAAATTATGATGCACTAGAGATTTTTATTCCACTCATTTTTCTTAATGTTTTAGACGCTTCGTTGATTTTATAATAAAAAAATCTCTTGAAGATGCTAATGAATAGATTTAACATTTCATTGGGAAAGTAAAATACAAAAGTTAGAAGAACAAACCTTGTTCCAACATTTTGGACCATAATTTTACTCATCGGGTAAGCAAGGGATAGCCATGCCCCACTGACCGAGAAATTTTACATATTTATAGGCCCGGAGGATTTAAAAGGGCTTGCAGCCTGGCGTCTTAACGAGTAAGCCGGAACAGGTACAACAACTGAGGTAAATTAAAATCATAAACTAGAGGAGTAATTCTAAGAAGATTCTTAAAATTCATACATTAAAAGTTGAATCAGAAACCTTTAATGAAAGCTAAGCTCATTAATTACATAATATGAAAGATTAAAATAAATAAGAGAAGGTTTTATTCGAAAGATTTGTATGAATATAATGGCATCAAATTTCATCTCAAATGTTTAAAAAAGGTCATATTTTAAACATTTTAGATCACAACTATGAAGTTATCTAAGTATATAACCAATAATACAAAAGTAACTTTTAAAAGAGAAAAAATTAAACGATAAGGCAATATTCAAGTTGTAAATCGAGTCCAGGCACACGTATCGCATGGGGAAGCATTTAGATTAAGTAACAGATAAGTGGAGTCCTAAGTTAAAATAAGTGCGTCCTGGAGGTAATCAACCTTTGCTACCATTGATCCGGGCGAGATCGCGTTCGCGACGAAAACACTTTTGGATTCATATATTTATGTTTATTTTTCAATATCTTAATTGAACATATATTTGATGGGGATAATTAAAAGTAAACAGAGGAATTTATTGATGAGAATAAAAATAAAGCTATGTTTATATTTTTTGTATTTAAAAACTCGATATTGTTAGATCTGAAAAAATCTTTGCTATTGACCGTTAGTAAGATACAAGTCTCTATGGAACAGGAGCTTCATGATGCAACCTTATTTACTATTTATTTACTCTTTTTTACATGCACATATAACACAGAGTAATACTCGTATTTTTGTATTCGATATTTATAACTATTCGCTTAGGGTTCAATATTTTTGTTTAATTATCTGTTATTTTTTTAATATAGGGTAGTCTATTAGTAATTAGTAATAATTATAACGTTTCTTACTTATAAATACATTATTAGTCATCTGTGGATAATTATTTTATACCGCGAATCCGTAGGCTGTGGAACGCACTGCCTCAAGAGGTCTTTCCGTTAAGCTACGATATGGGGTTGTTCAAGAGAGCTGTGAATAGGATTTTGCAAGGTCGGCGGTGCGCCCGCAAACCCCCTGGTGTTGCAGGTGTCCATGGGCGGTGGTAACACTTACCATCACGCGGGACCGCTTGCTCGTCCGCCCACTAGTCTATAAAAAAAAAGTCTATAAACTTTTATAGTAATTTAGGTACTCATTCTCTTTAATATACGAGTATATTGTATCGTTGTAAGTTGTTCCTAATAAAGAATATCGAAAATAATGCACATGTACTTGATTAAATATTTACGCCACTTAGTAGAATCTAAATTACCTTCTTCGAAATCTAAAGCTACTTACACCCATTACGAAAAAGGATTATGTAAAGGGTTCAGCGCCTTCACACTCATATTAAATTCGGTAGCACATCGATCGTGTAAGTAGTAAGGTCATGACGAGTCAACTGATCCAGACTGGGCAAGTTCGCTTTATCGAAGTTTATCTACACCGGGAGCACTTTGGGGCAGTCGGATCGAGTCCGGACGATCCCAGGATTTGCCCACTTTTATCTTGAATTTATTGTTTGCCCGCTGTAATGGGATACTAGGTAAAACTTCCCCGACCTTCGGCTTAGCCTCTAGCTATAGGTTATGAGCCACCATTAGTTAAAGTAAATTGCCTCATGATTACAGCCAAACTAAAAGCTTTTACGGCGGTTGAAGAAACAGTAGGATCATGAATCAAAGTAGATTATAGTATTACCAACTACGTACTTGTAGAAAATATTACTATAACTTATATAATTTTTTTCAACTCAATCGCGGACGATCGGCAACATCGCTTTTAATTTAGAAGCTTTTCAAAAATCTTGTTTAATATACAGTCTGCAAGCGGAATGTTGTTCAGAAGCTACAATACAACGTGAATAATGGCGGCGCCCCTACTATTGTAAAAATATTAGTGTTAATATTTTCATCTATGATAGACTTTTTATTTCTTCAGATCTAATACTTTTTAGATCTATTACAACATAGTATTGTATTACTTCATATATATTCATCAATTAAATTCAAATTTGTAAATTGAGATTTACAGTTATTCGTAGGTACTGTTGTATTCCAGTTAATTTATAATACTCTGTGTTAGCAATACTCGTAGTTCCAGTAGCTATTACAGTACTTACTACTTACTAATTTTAGGGGCAACAAATTCCGAAGCCCATTTATCAACAACAAACAACACATGACATGAAGATCCATTTGTTCTAAGTCTCTTCACAAGGCCACTATTTCAGGTCTGTCTAACTACGTATTTCAACAATTTCTGGGAAGTTGTTGTATTGTAACAATTACAATGCTCGTAGAATCAGTATACTAAAGTGGCTTTGGTCAGACGAGTCCTCTAATAGAAGCCACGACCCTGGAAGCGCAGTGTGGCACGTCCTCTCACCAGGTGGAGCGACGACTTGAAAAAGTTAGCCAGCGGTGACTGGATGAGAAGATTACACTTATTACATTCACAAAATTACACTTATAAAATCTTGTTGGTACAGTAAACACATTCAGTAGCATAATTACATTTTTGTCAATTTTAAACAAATTACTAGTTGAACCTCTGACGCTAGGTATAAACTTGAGGGTCAGCGTTCTCCTTTGATTATGTTACGCAATTGACTCAATTCTAGTACTTGCCTGTATATAGTAGACCTGTATACATCATTCCTGCACTCATGTATGCGTGTGTATAATGCAGTGTTAGAGTGTGTGTATGTATAAGCTTGAGTGAATAAATAGTGTGTGGTGGCAAGCCTTGGGACTGGCCTGTATCCCCAAGTAAAGAGACTTAGGTTGTTGGTAATAATATAGGTATATGTTTCAAAAATTATTATAAGGATCAAACGGTAGTTTCTAGAAGCAATGGTAGTGGGAATATATATGCGCAAAGGTCAGCACGATGCAGGCGGCAACAGCTCGGGGCATCGAATGCATGAAATATAGGTATAATGCCTGTAATAACTGCGCGGTATTAGCGGGCGGTACGTGACGAGACTGCGGCGGTATGCTATGACACCAATACTAAAAAGGTGTTCGTTTTATGAACGAATTGTAGCGACATTGGCGGTGATCGAACTAGAATATGAAGAAGGGCTTGGAAATATTGGAATTATTTGGAATTGTAAGGTTCACTTAGATGGTAGGGAAAATATTATATATACAAAGAATATACAAATGTGAGAAAAATTGTAAACTTGGCTTTTCATCTATATAAATAAAAAAAATGTAAACGTTCGTTTGTTCAAAATCTTAAATATCCGAAAGTACTTCACCAATTACTTTGAAATTTTCACAACGTTGCATTCAAATACGCGCGTGTTTTTATATACCTATCACAAGGTAAAAACAGGGTTAGCGCCATTTGTTGGGCATCCACAGCAACGCGTGGCCGGGTACAGCTACTCACAAATAAAAATGGCAGAAAATCAATATGAAAATAGGGATTGAAGACAGCTAAATTGGAAATAAGTATCATTACTTGCACAATAAATATTTGCAAAGCACAAATTGAAACAATGATGTTTAAAATTATATTTTAGTAAAAAAACTGCACCAAGAACAGTACTAAATACTCAATATATACTAAATAAAAAATACATACAGGGTAAATAAAGTTGCACCCTCTTAACATTGAATTTCTACCATTAAAAATAATTATAATTGATGATCTACGATATTTCTATTATTTATAAAAAAAAAATATTAAAAAGAAATAAAATATTCATCTCTTCACGTGGGTGTAGTGAAAGGTGACTAAGGGATAACAAATCGGCTACCTTAAGGCCTAAGAAACTACACCACGTCCAAAAGAGTGGACTCGCCAACCCGCTTCATAAGCATGACGTATTAAAGCCATACATCCCTCATGCACGAGACAACCCATCTCCAAGCAGTGGATACTGAAAGCCCTGGTTGCTATGCATTGCATTAAAATATTTTCATCTCCCTTCTTTCGTATTCCTTATCTTTGTTTAATACACTTGCAATTTCTCTGTCTCAAAATGTCGTGATACACACGTTAGTTTTTATGAAATACATTCAATGCTTAGAGGTTGCAGATATGTAGTTTCTATTTAATCCTGTATAATTATAACCAATGAGACCCTCCTTATTATGGAATTTGTCTCAATCTTTTGTCCTTTATTCATTTTTAGTACTCACCTTCAATTTCTGGTAAACTTCAGTTATTTTCTTTGCTATCATTATAATCTTCTTACGTTCCTATTCACTTAATATGATTATTCGATTACTACATTCAAAATTGCCTCTTATTCTATACAAACGCTACAAATCACTTTATCGTTCCAATATACAACTGCATATTTATATTTTATACGTGTGTTCATAAATAAGCAAGCAGATCACTAAACGATTGGATGACAATCGAGCTCACGGAATAAGAATTCGATACGTGACCGGGTTCGATATCGACTCGATTCTAAACTGACGAACGATTCACGAGGAACGATCGCGATCAGATACGATAAGCGTTGCCTGCTTGAACAGTTGCAGTTTCTATAAATAATTTCAAGTAGATTTTGTGATAACTTTTGTTTTGAGGATTATTTGCTTTGTTTCTTAGGATAATGCTTAGGGACGTATGACGTAAAGTTCTTTAATCAATTTATTCATTTCAACTCTCAAACAACTGATCTTTGATATTTTATGCGAGATTAATGTCTGGAGGTATTCTTTACCAGCCATTGGGTTTAACCTTGCCGTTTAACACAGGCACTCTGGGAGATGTAATGAAATATCTAAATATATAATTTAAATTGCAGATAGATTAGAAAACAATACCGTTGATATTCGAGGAATCATTGTAAGAATAATAATTTTCCGGACATTGTCTCTTATTGAATTCATGTTACAGAATTCCCACTTCAATTCCTACTTCGAAAAATGATTGTACGATGTAATTCCTTCCAAACCTGTACGATTCCTTGTTTCCTAAATTTCAGATTCGCTCCAAATGTCGTCAAACACCTGGCCTTATGATTAAATTTTATTATCTATCGTTTGATCCATGAAGACTTGCCTACTGCATTCAATGTCATTACTTGAGTAAAAGAACTGGTCATAAAAACTGGTTAAATTCCTTGTTTGTGGGTAGGAAGAAAACACGTCAATAAAGTAAATAATGTTTTACACTAATAGATCGGTTTGTAGGTAACAGAGTTGCAGCTCTGCTGGTCCCAGGTTCCGATAAGGGAAAAGAGTTCATCTTAGGGCCAAAACCGCCCTACCCTATATGCTAAAAAACCCATTGGTTGTGAAGTCCAATGAGATCAGTACCAACGACTTAAGGAAGCAGGGTAACGAATAGTTGAGGAGAGTAAAACAGAACGGTTGTAACTCCAAATTAAGAGGAAAACCGAATTGTACAGATAGTTAATTTGATATGATAGCAAGTAAGAAAAAGTTGTAAGAATTCCTACTCTGAGCTAACGTCTTATGATTTCTGTGTTTTATACCTAGTTTCATAGGAACTGTATGTTCCTTTCTACATAGTGCTGGTAAAACCTCGGAAGGGTCGTTCAACATTCTAAAGATACCGGTAGGACCAATCGATCAATCCGTAAGAGACGCGTGGAAAACCGATACTATGTCCCAGTTTTTACTGAATAAACTCTTAAAAGTACAAGGAATATCAACAAAATTCCATTTTTACGTACTCGCGAATCAGATAATCCAAATTGGTTTTTAGACGTAAACTCGATTTTGACGTGTATTATGCTTTATCGAGGAAACAGATAAATTGAGTGAGATACCGCAGGCTGAATGTGGCGAAGTGTAAATGTACTGTGGATAGATACTGGGTCATATATACCCCCCCCCCCCCTCTTCACCCCTACACAAGTTACCACATTACAGGCTTACTTAATATTACCACATAAACTATAGTGGATTTAACTAGTTCAAGATCTTGACCTCCGTATCTATAAATGTCAACTTCGGTCTATCGGTTTATCTAGTTGTTTGTCTGTTTAACTGCTTTTCAGTATGTTTACTTGTCTTTTCACCTGTTTTATCACTAATCGGTAGAGTAATTTTAAAAATAACAGACAAGAGTCATCACTTTTATATTTTATCGAGGAAAAATATAATGAAGTCATTAAGATATATATGTTTGGGCTCAATGATTAACTGATTTGGGAATCAGATTCTAAGAGCATTATAATATGCTCTTAGATTATAAGACAGTATGGACTATATGCTCGTCTGCCGCCTTCGTCTATAATAAAAAATAGTTAAATATTGAAATTATTACACTGAAAACAATATTTTTAGTTGAGCGCTAACAATATTATTTTGTATCATATTTTTTTTACTTTACAAAATTAAAAAGTCTGAAGTGAAGTGTAAGTTAAGTCACAGAGGATCTGCTGAGTACAACGACAACACTGCAATAAAACTCGCAGGTTTCATACACACATACTCGTACCAGAAAGAAAACAAATGTCAAAAGGTGAGACCGGATGTCACAGCTAGTATTAACGCCATTCTAATAAATTCAAGTGGGCCGAGCCCTAAAACTGTATCTCTCAAAACGTCGGTCTTGATAAGTGGAACAAAAGATAGTCATGTGGACAATCTATTCGGGGCCCGCTGAAATCGCTTCGGTTGCTGTCTCCGCAAACGGCAGGGTAGAGTGCAAGGTATGAAATTGAAGTTATTGCATAACAATACGTGATTATTATCGTAAGTGTTTGCGCGACGCACAATTCAGTATTACAAATGTGACAACCACGTGAGGGTGGCGGAGAAACTGCTCGCAACTCTCTACGCAACTTTCACAGTAAAAAAATATGTCATACCTACTGTCAGATGATGTACTCTTCTGAAATGTCAAGTAAATAAAAATAGGTAAACAAAGAAGTAACGTTTAAACATCGCTAACAAAATCTAAATTTCATAGTTCTACACGCTTTCAATTAAAATAGTAGGTAGGTAGGTACTCTAAACATAAAATTTTCTGACAATTTAATTCCGATCGCGAATTAGGTCTCTGACAGGCCGATAAGCAGGTTCAGGTTTGGAATTATATATAATAATTGAAAATCCCTTCTAATAACCCTCCGCTATAATTATTAAAATTGCACCATATGAGAGAGAGAGAGAGAGAGAGAGAGTAAGATAGACCGACATACAAACTGAGAGACAAACAGATTAACTTACTGATATTCGTAGAGACAGATAGACACGCAGACAGGAAAGTGAGCGCAAAAAACATTATTGACTTTTTGCCCGTTTGAATTAGTTCTAAAATGAAAAATCCTGCTTACAATTCTCCGCTGGTGTCTATAAATTGCGCCATATGAGAGACCGAACCTTTTTATCAGGTCAACGGTTTACTGGATACACGGGTCACGCAACTTGCGTTTTACTGAGACTTGTGTTCCCGGCATCAATATGTCAAGGGCCTTCAATTAGATTAGAAATTAGAAATATATTGAAATCACCAAAGTGGAAACGAAATACAATAGCGTCAGGCAGCTCCTAGACTCACAGTAAAGTTGTACAAATGTCATTGTTCAATATTATTGAATCGCGCCTTACACCCAAACAAGTTTCAATACACTCCCTGGACGATCAAAAACGTTGCGCAATCCTTAAAATTGCACAATTTAATTGATCAGTTAGGGGACCTCGAACATTTTTATCACAAGCACAGCCGAAACCACGGTCTCAGCTCATTCAGGAGTCCACATCTAATATAAGCAAATAAGCAAAGGTTTTAACTACTTTAAACCTACCCTAGCACTGGCGAAGTCGCCGGCAATCGCGACAATCGCTAGTATAGTTAGTGCTCCTTACAGTTCCCAGTATATTATATGCATGCAATGCAGTTTATATTAAAATTTAAAAATTTCAGCCAAAACAATTTTGTTTGGCTATATATTATATGTTATTAGAAAGAGAATTATTTGCTCTACGAGACAGTGCTCTACAAGATCCGATACTATGTGTACATAATGTTGTCACAATTTGTTAGGAGCATTTTACAGCAAAGAGCAAATTTTATACGTATTTATACTATACTAGCAAAACCCCGCAGACATTGTCCTGCCATAGAAGTTGATGTGATGCAGCGCCATCTAGTGGCGAGTTATAACAAAGTCAATAGCTCGAAAATATTCTCCATGCTCAAATACCTATGTATACCAATCTTCATGGCGATCGGTTGAACGGTATAGAAGTTGATGTGCTGCAGCGCAATCTAGTGGCGAGTTACAACAAAGTCGATAGCACAAAAACCTTCTCCATGAAAAAATACATATATGTGCTAACTTTTTGGCGATCGGTTCAACGGTGTCGAAGTCTATTAACATCAGATATACCAACATCCTCTTTTATATATATATATAGATTATTATTTACTCATATTAGTAATAAGTTATTACTAATAACTAATACAGGCCATATGGGTGTCGGCTGGCCACCAACACCACCACCCCATCTCTTCTCGTGGGTGTCCTGAGGCCCTGATGTACTACATCTCCTGTAAAAGAGTGGACTCGCATTCACATGTGCTTCTACGTGTGAATGTAGGAAAATACTTCCATTTTTGGTATAGTAGTTTATGAGAAAATTTCAATAAATAACGATTTTCACATTTTCACGGACCTTATGGGCTGATACCGAGTCACCAAATAGACCATCAAATACACTGTTCGTTTATTGGTTTACATCAATTTCATCCGTGTTTTCATAATGTATCCGTATAACTTATAACAAGCGAGAATGAAAATACCCAAAAAAAAATCATAAAATAACGCGAACATATTTCGGGCACTTGTTAAACTGTTAACTCACAAGGGAACACGAAATTACTACCTTTACCTTTTTCATGGGCACATAAAACAAATCTGAATCCACTTTCGAGCTCCTTAAGTAAACTCTTATTTGAAAGATTTCAGCGTAAAGAGGAAGGAAAATATAAAGTTATTATATTTCACAGCCCGCTGAGACGCGAACTTCTTTTCCATTATTTCAAATTGTTACCATAGACAATAATGTCTATGGTTGTAACACACCACTTGTACGGTCACAAGAAATAATAGAATGAGCCACTATCCTTTATTTTTAATTTTTCCGTTTTATAAATACTGTCATACGTTTATTATATTATCAACGGAAAAACAAGCTGATATGAAATTGTGTTATATGGTTTATATAAAAACTTATATGTTATGTTATAAATAGATTTGTATGTTGTAATTTTTTCAACTAATCACGGAATGACCTTTGACCTTTTATTGTTTGGCCATAGATTACTCGGCTGCAGGAATCCCATTGCCGCCGAATTGGTATGCCTTTAAAATAATTTCTAATCTTGCCGTTCATTAAAATCAAATATGTATATAATCACAGAATTCCTATCCCACTCTAAAGTTGCAATTAAAATTTAAAAATTCTAATCAGAATCCAATAAAACGTTTCATTCTCTTTTGAATTCTTTTCTGTTGCTAAAATATTTGGAGTAATTAAAAGTTGGGGACTTTTCTCTAGAAAATATTCAGATAAATTGTGCGAAAATTATTCGGGTGGAACCTACTAATTTTCAAAGAGCAGTTTTTTTTAATTATTTATATACTTTTTTGTATACATAAGTGATAAAAATTCAACAAAAAAAATGGCAAAAAGGCATGCTTATCCCCGTAAGAGATTTCTGCTAGAAAACCTGGCAGAGCGATAGGTGAGAAGTGAAAACTACATGAACTGTTTCAAATACTGTTTTTTATATTTTTAATGTTACATACTAATAACATATAGGAACATATATCTATACTAATATAATAAAGAGGTAAAATCGTGTGTTTGTATGTTGGGGGTAATCTCTGGAACTACTGAACCGATTTCAAAAGTTCTTTCACAAATAGGAAGCTACATTATCCGTGTCTAATATAAACTATATTTTATTTTGAAATTTTGAAAAAAAAAAAACCTCTTATAAACCGAAGCGAAGCGAGGGCGGGTCGCTAGTTTTATATAAGAAACAGTTAGCTACCAGAGATTTCAGCTGGTTGTAATTGGATACTGTCGCTAATTGATATTTAAGTTACATACCAACATCAAATTGAAATTATTTTATTTGGACAATGTGTTTAAAATGGTGTTTATACTAAAATACATTTAAGTATTACATGTCCCATGTGGTTACAAATATAAGTAAAGAAGATATGTAAATATAAATACGACCATACATTCCATAAAAATGAAATCAACCAGGGTAATTGTAAATACAATAATGTTTACACCACTGCAATTAGGAACGACAAAGGACCTCTCACTAGACATAGCCTGTATCGTGAGGGCTATTTAGAAAAGTTATTCATTTCCAGAAAGCGCTAGCGAACGGCGTGAGTTCAAAACGGGTTTTTAGGGCCATCATTATCAATACAGATTTTCTTCTTTAGTCGTCATAGAACAGCGATAGCTTATGGGTATTTGTTATAATTATTTGTGAGTCGAATAAACATTTTAAATAACTATAATATATTTTTTAAGATATCAATAACGGGTATGATAACAATCCTATCCGTGCCTAAACGGAAGACTTGGCAAGCGTTACAAAACACCAAAAACATTAACATATTCTTAATTAAACTGCGCCGAGATTACGTATTAAACCGTTTCTTTGAACTTTCGCATTTGTAACTTGTTTAATTTCACAGTGAGGAACCCGGTAATACGTTCTCGGTGAATATTTCATTCGAGCAGGTACAGGTAGGAAGCTCTTTTTTCCACTTGTACGCGCAACGTGACTTTTAATATCGCCCGGCACACGGCGTGTACCGTTTAAACTCGTGTATACGAAACTTGTATTTTGTCCTTGAGAAAATATCAAGCGTTTAGATTTCTTTGTTCTTTGTGAAACATACGTTGTTTTGAATTGCTTGTGAAGGAGAAACAATAGCACTAATGAGCTGCAAAGAATAACTGTTTCATTATACTTTAAAGCTGTTGGCGTAGAAGGAAAGAGGTGATATCATTAAAATAGTATAATAGTATAAGATGGCATTATGCCGCGTTTGTTCTTGAGTTACACGCTTTTGTATTTCTTTGTATAGAAGATGGGGGCAGACGGGATGTTTACTACCCGGTGTTGAATTCATACTTACTATCTTCCATGAGCATTCTTTATTTATGTCAACATCAATCGAGAAAGAAGGAAGTTGGAGCATACGCGGTTATGATACCTACCTTGGAGATTGAGGAGTGAATTTTTAGAAAAAGGATTGTTAAGATAGATAAACCTGTTTATTGCACACCAAACAGAAGACAAAAACAATAACAGACATTGTAGACACAAAATGCACAAACGGCTCTTTGCCAGACAACCTTTTGGTAGAAAGGAAATAAATATTTTGTTCACAGGTTTACAGAATACATAATTACGTACAATACAATATATATTACACACACCATAAGTCTTTATACAATATACATAAAATACCTAGTTAGTAGAATATTTAGTAGAAGCAGTAAGAGAACTAGAAGAGAAGTGGTAATGCAATTGATGACAGAAAGTAAAGAATATATAAATTAAACTGTAAATATAGGAAAATATTAAAAGAGATACCTATAACTAAATAATAGGTGAAAAGTGATACCGGAACATAATTACGTCAGCAAGTTACGAGTTTACAAAGGTAAATAATGTTTTATATCATAAATTAATACATTATTAATAATATAAGTGCATATTAGTAATGGGAGTTACGCGAGCGGAGCAGAATCCCTTAATTGTTCCATCGAATTGTTATTCATTCCGATTCCGGCGCCAATCATGATCGTGAGCGTAATCGCGCATCGGCACTTGTCGAGGGCTCAAAATCGAGATGCAACGATGGCATGACCTTTTTTTTGCGTATGCAACAACCATTAGGGAAAGGGAATGACACGCTCTCGGAAGGTGAATAAGTAGGTGAATCAAAAGAGTTAAGGAGTAACTAAGAGGAGTCGATCCATAAGCGGAGTAGGATTAAGTGAGTTAAAACACTCCGAGAAGTCTTGATTACCCACAACTAGTGCTCATTACCTTAAGGGATGTTTTGAGCTTTTCTCTCCAATCTACATAATTCTACGTTCTTTTAACAACCTTGCATTGGAAATCCCATCTCATACTTCCAATTTCTGCACAAACAAATTCCTTTACTGTTCCATCTGTCAATCTGTGGAATTCTTTACCACTAACCGTAACACGAGCTCAGTATTTGGCTAACATTAAACACATAAACTTCTATGGCACATAAACACATAATGCAGCACATAAACTTCTATGGCAGGACAACGTTTGCGGCCTTTTGCTAGTATAATATATTTATGTACATATGTACATTTTATGTACCTGTTTTATACCAATGTGCAATACTGTGCTTGCAGTACTAGTTTCTTCTAAACTTATCTCTATCCTATGGTTGCATGGAAGCGCGTTGCAGTTTACTAAATATCTCATATTTACGAACTAGAGAATACGTCTAAACTCGTTTGTATACGCGCACAAATGATGTATAATACCGCCAAGTACTCGAAGCAATTCAAGTATTTAAGACAAATATTTCCCATATTCCAATTTTAGGCCACTTAAATAACATTTTTGTTTTTCCAAGCATAGGGAATTCAAACGTCAAAGGCTCTACACAAATCTACTGGTAGGCAAACGAGGAATTATGTCGACAATTGAGAGCCCTTCGGGCCGCAAGACGGTTGATTCGATTTGGCCGGCCGGCCTCCAAGGGCCGTCCACATAAGTGTTTTAGACCCGCGTCCCTAACCATAGAGCATAAGGAAAACCAGTAGTTCAACCTTTTATAAACGATCTAAATGTATTTTAAACTCATCTCTTTGGCGAAAATTCAAAGGAAAGATATTTGACAAAGGATTAAAGTTACCAAAATAACTAAAATGAATTATTACATATTATAACTATACTTTTACATATTACCTATAATTGCGTCACTATTAACTATAGTTTTACATCCTAACTATCATTTCACCTACCGTGCTATCTCTGCATGGCCCTAAGGTTGACAGGGGGATATTGTAATTTTTTTCACTTTAAGCAATAAAGAATAGATAAATAACTCATCATACAACGAGCTGAAGTTGAATAAAGTACCGAGAAGCGCAGTGAATATAAGTGAAGCGCATATCGTCAAAAAAACATCATGATATTTTTGTAATTATTCACACATTTTTTTTTAGGTAAGACGTACAAATACAACTGGTGAACTTCTTCCATTTGTATAACAAAGTATTCGCGATTTGAAGGTTAAATTTGACGTAGCACAAAAATCTCTCAATTCATATTAAGCTTGTATTTAAAAGAGGAGCAATAAATAATACTAAATGGGCAGCGAATCATATTCAGCAAAACAAACTATTTTTGAAACACTGAAATAATTAATTTTAAAATATTAAATCATAAACACTTTTTAATTATTTCCCATCAAGTGACTGTTTGTGCGACGGAAGTTTGGGTCTGTCGAACTAAATGAAAATGTGTGTCGTTTGATTCGTACTTTTTTTAACTTTTATGTACACTATTTGATAAGTACTGACTCACATGTCTCTTTCTCAGGGTAGCCTAGAAGAAAGTGCAATAAGACACACTGGATTCCACGGGCGCAATAAGACTTGTAACACTGTTACTTAATTTTGCACTGATGTAACAATTGTGTAATAATTACATATTATATAATATTAAAATATGATTTAAAACATTAAATTACCAATTAGAATCGTCGTATATTTTAGAAAAATCAATTTACTTCGTCAGAAGATTGAGTGCAAGGAATAGAAAGCTTTAATCATGAATTATTTTTATATTTTCATCAACCACGATTGTAAGACAATGATGCATATTCTTATCTAGATCCTTTTTATATTTGTCTATAAATACGTATAAAAAGAGTTCAAAATGTCTGTAAAGGTAACAATAACAACAAATGATTTTATTGTCTATTTATTGCATTGCTGTGAAATTGTTTTTGAGTCTGTATTTATAACTTTGACAAATTAAACTGTGGAATGTGTTTAATTAGCGGATATTTCTTTAATTTTCTTTTTTATTTATTAGGTTTTCTGTAAATATAATTTTGGAAACTATAATACTGAATGTCTTTCTTGAATAAATAAGAATAAAATGAAAAAGACATCTGTCTACCTACAATTTAAAATTCCAGCTCGCAAGGTGTGTTGATTTTTGCGACAGGAATTCCATAAAATAAACACTATTGATTCTTGTTTTACCAAAATTTAACGCATCAATATATAAAAAATATCTAACATACCCGTGTCGCCCCCTAGTGATGTTAGAAATTGTAGCCCTCATTATTTTAAGAATAAAAGTAAGTTCTAATGCTGTCTTTATATACTGTGCCATGACGGATCTTGGGTATGCATTGTCTGACATCACAAGGTTTGTCGTATTGTTCCTAACTGACGATCTCCAGCGTAAAATATTTTCACAAGTTTGTTTGCGTACCCTCTCTCACAGAAGATTACCTTTAAATGTACTGCACTTCCCACTTTATCCTAATTTCGCAACGTACATACGTGTTTCGGTAGTAAGCGGGATATTCTAGAGCCCATTCCCATTCCGTCCTATCCTGCCCCTCCCCATTTTCCCAACCCTGTCTCGAAAAACTTTCCTACTTCTCTAAAAGGTAGACAGTGAATCCGGTGGCATGCCAACGTTTGTTATTTTAGAGTCTAGATTGACGTAGGCATGTATCGCGGATGTCCAATAGACATTGGCTGATGGTATGATGTTATATCTTACTAATGCTTAGTTGGCGCCAATTGGCACAACAATCAATATCCATTTTTTTTATTTTAATTGTCATTTAATTTCATATGTTGTTGTCGATGACGTCATTCTCTTTCTTTCTTTATTTTTGATTATATTGACACGACAAATATAAATGAATAGGAAGTAAAAGGAATTATGTTTCAAATACACGTTCGCATTAAATATTTATACCGATTGATGTTGCTAGTTCTGTCTACCAGTTATTATAATGATTGTGACAGTGTATTATTGATCGATTGTGATTTTATTGTGGCTATATTAGGTATTTAACTTTGAAACTAGGACGCAATTCGAAAGGTGACATCTCAGGGCTATTGTATCCTATTTGTTTTTGAGCTCTCCTGTAAAATATATTAGAAAATACTTTTACCGGGTTTTGGATATAGGGCCGACTGCAAGCCTCTCCGATCAATTTGAAATCAATCGACAATCAACGGTCATTTGACCGACATGCAATAAAAACTGTTCAATTGATAAAAAGAACTACCGGGAACGTATTGTTGGCAGATTTCCCCTTTTACAGTGAATGCAACATTTGATTTTATCTAAATAATAGAAAAGATTTTTAAAAACGTAATTATCACAACTTTTTTGGTTTTTGGTAATAGTTTGGAAGGGGGAGAGTACACGCTGCAATCCAACAGCCACTGGGCGCGCTCGACTGGCCACGTTACTTCTTTCTCACAGAAGACTACCTTGAAATGTACTGCATTTCCCACTTTATCTTATTTCCCTAATGTACGTACGTGTTTCGGTAGTGAGTGAGATGTGCCAGAGACCATTCCCATCCTATCCCTTCTCATTTTCCCAACCCTTTCTCCAAATCCATTCCTATATCTCCAACGGTATACAACGCATCCGGGGTTGTGCCGACGTTTGTCATTTTAGACTAATGTTGGCATGTATCACGGGTGTCTATGGGCGTCAGTATCCATTTACCATCAGGTGGACTGTATGTTCGTCTGCCGCCTTCGTACAAGGAGTTATCCATCTCTGTGTTTTGTTTGATCAATGTTGAAATCGTATGCCTTTTAACAGTTTGTTCTCTTACTTGTTTATGGTAGTGGTCCTAACTTCAATTTTCTGTCTTACGTGATTTTAATTACGTAAATTTTAATTGTACATTTAAATTCAAACGGAGATCAAAACGATTAAATTTAATAAAAGTACAATTTTCAAAACTTAACAAGAAATTTTACTTATGGGCCCGAATCAGATAAACCAATGAATCGTACGTATCGTGCCAATGACACCACTGTGTTGTATTTGGACAACATTCTATTTATAATTAGAACCAAGATTAGTGGGACTCACGCTTAACAAAAAAAAAAATTCAAATATTTCCTGCGCTGTGTATTTTGAGGGCTTGTTATACACGCAACCTTGTTCACGTCAAGTTCGCAAACATGTTACATGAAAAAAGGCTAACATAAACCGCGCAATACATTGCCGATAGCAGATTACGATTACATTGGTATAAACTCCACGTGAACAAGCGGGGAATGAGGTACAAACTACGCAACGTACGGAATATCAGATAGCCGTGCATACCGAACGCGACGCAAAGATATATATGTAGAATGGCCCAGTATTTGTAATTTAGTTTCATAAAAATATGTGTTTTATGAAACTTAATTATATAGTGATGTTCCAATAGTTCTCTTCGATATACTCGTTGACAATTTTTTCATGCATATTATAAAACATTCTTGTGCTGTCCAACTGATTTGATCGGGAGGAATTTACTGTTATTTTGTATTGATTAATGTTGATTAGACCGCGAAAAAAACGTGCATAGTTACCATTGTCTTTGTATTGTTTCTATTGTATTTTAAAGAAGCAGTAGTACAGAAGTTTATACAATTTAATCAGAAAAATATTTAATCTGCAATCTGCAAAACTTCCTTAAATATTTATCATCTGGATATAGTCAAAGATAATACAAACAATGCACTGAAGTAACATAGAAGTATATGAAATATTCGTTTTTTTTATATACTAGTGGGCGGACGAGCAAGCGGTCCCATGTGATGGTAAGTGTTACCGCCGCTGCCCACGGACACCTGCAACACCGGGGGGTATGCGGGCGCACCGCCGACCTTGCAAAATCCTATTCACAGCTCTCTTGAAGAACCCCATATCGTAGTTTAATGGAAAGACCTTTTGAGGTAGTTCTTCCACAGCCTACGGGTTCGCGGTATAAAATAATTTTAAAACCGAACATGGGCATATACACGGCGTATTCGATAAGAATTAATGTTGTTAAGCACTTTACAAATGTGAGAGTTAATAAAGTAGCAACGCTTGAATTTTACTAAACGATAATTACGCCCATTCTACTTAATTTATTTCTGTGTTGCCCACATATTTTATTCACATTCACCCAAAATAAACAGAAAAAGGTTTGCAATCCACGTCTGTCGGGTGGCTCCAGGGTTTCCCACGTTTTTATATCTTCTCTTTTTATTCCATAATGCGTGTTTATCTCGTTAGGTTTTGTCGTGATTCCCAACACGAGATAGGAAGAGGAAAGGTTGGCGAGCCACGCCTGAGATGATTTTTAATATATGGCCCCGTCTTACCCGCTTTTGTTCTGGGAATCGATACGGGTTTTTCGCGGTGAATAAATTTGTTTGGATATTTGGCAAAAAGCGGGATAAGTGCTGGCGATTTGCATTATAAATGTGCGGTGGCGATGCTCGCGACCGGAGCGGAGTGCGCCACGATAAATATGGCCATGTGATTGATCTCGGCATTATGCTGGTCTTCGGCGTTGGCATCAAGCCTGCGGCAAAAAGTGTAGTGTTTTTCATAGATAAAAAATTAACTGTAGTTTGTCATTAATATCTTCGTTACCGTCCAAAGGTTGTTTAGAAGTAACCTTATTGAATTTGTCATTTTGCTTGTGTTGGCGTACAATAAAGCATCTATAACGCGTTTTGTACTACAATACAATCTGTATCTAGAACTTTCGCTTTTTGTACACATTTTACATTCTAAATCGGGTCTGAACGCGTATAATATAGGTATTTGTTTACCTTTTATTCCTACTCGACGTTTCGTCAACTCGTGACCACGGCTGGTGTAACCCGTGCCCAAACGTCGCCCAAACGCCCATACGAATATAAAACACATAATCTAGTTATTTTTTAAAAAAATATCTAATATTACCTATATAGACTCAGAGTCATGAGCAGGATCCATGGTTCAAGGCTTTGGGAATAATAGTCGGCACATCCTGTATATTAAACTGATCACTGTTTTGCATTCTTGTTTGCGCTTAGTCTAGCTAGATGTACCTAATGATTTTTTTCCGTCATTCCAATATCCTAATCTCCTAATCCTTTAAAACTTTTTTTGCATTCGTACACGACTTATTAAGTACCCTATTAAGTTTATTAACCTTATTAAGTTGCTCTTACTGAATGAATAAAGTTATCCTACAACGTCTCATTTTCGACCGACCCTATCAAACCGGTTATTGAATACGTTGATTGATAACTGGCTGCAAAAGAGTTTGTAGTTGTACGAACGCTCGATTAGCCGATACTGTAGGTATATATCTTAGAATCTACCTGAACGTGCTATGAGATGAACCCTCTTGTGTCACATTATAAAACTATGACTTATGAAACTGTTCGAATTTTAAATTCATCGTTTCGCTAATACATTGAGTCATGACGTGAGCTCGTGGAGAGCTGTTACCGGGATCGAGCGACTTCAAATCCAAGAGCGTGCCGAATGCAAATAAGTTCGCTAAAATATAACAACCGCAACGTACGTTGGTAGAAATAGTTGTTGAGCCACTATCCCTTATTTCTAATTTTACCGTGTCGTGTATTAATACTCTCATATTTGATACGGCGCTTGATATCTATTTGAGATTACGCGCTGCTCACATGAGCACAAGACAGATTTTTTATTACATCTATATCATTTATCGTTCTATCTCCACATGTACTACACTACACCCATTACCTTGTAGGTATCTTTAAAACTACTATCTCTTCCCAGAGAATTAAAATTCAAAGTGAAAGAACGTCTTTAATATCCGTCAATTACTTAAGTTTTAAAACGGCAGAAACTTTCCAATGGTACGGTTAAGAAAGCAAAATCTTCATGGACGCAAAACTAAAAGATGACCGCGACGAATCGGATCTCTTAAAGCGATAAAACTTTTATTTCTACCTGCACAGAATCGGAATATTCAAGGAAAACGTCGCCGGGAAATAATCCACAGAGTGAAATTAAAGAAGTTATGAATGGAGAAGTTTTAAAGAATAAGGCGCGGACTTAATTCCTGCGGATCCTTCAAACAGTTTAATTAAGAAAATTGTTGGCAAAAAGTCGTAATAAAGCAACTAAAGTTACTGGAAACGCAGGTGGACAGACGCTCGGTAAAGGCGCCATCTTGGAAAAAGCGGTTGCATTTTATACTGTGTTTTCTTTTACATTTCGAATTCGCACTAGTGTAATTTAAAGCAGACTTTTCCATCATTGTAACCCTATGTGCAACGAAAACAAACTGGTCAAAGACTCAAAGGCATAAAGCAATGAAGCAGCGATTGCTTTTACTCGAAACTCGCTAAAGTTTAATCAGAAGAATGAGAGTAGCTTTCATAAGAGAATAATATCATAAGAGTAGAGAATGAGAGTTCAAAGCAGTAGCTTTGAATCTTTTGATAAATTAGAGAGTTTTAATATGTGGTGAAATCGTGAGCAACGGCATCAGTGGATATTTAAAAAAGGAATATGCTAATATATACTATGTCAACTGAATTTCTGATTCCCCAATTTTTGTTTAACACACCTGTGTCGACCGGCTTTAGAATACCACCATCCCATCTCTTCCCGTGGCTGTCGTAAAGCCGACTAAGAGGTAACAAATCCGCAACTACATCACCTCTAAAAGAATGGACTCGCCTATCTGCTATGCAAACGTGACGTTTTAAGGCCACATACCCATCCTTCATGCATAAGACAACGGGAATGAGGAGACCCATGTCCAGCAGTGGACGATCAAAGAGCTGGTGTATATTAACGGTGCCGCGGGAGGACTCACACGGTGTCATACAGTTGCGTAACTGTTTATAGGCGGCAATAAAAAGCGACCACCTATCACGTGATCTCCGCGATCCTTTGTACCCTAGGACAACGGGTCCACACCACCTAATCGCACAGGGCCCATCAAATGTAAGAACTATTTGCCTAGACAAAATTTCTTTCAGACTGATATCCTATAGTCATTTCCTGCATAACCTTTGAACTGTTTAAGATTTCTTTAAGTCCGCACTACGGATGCCCTATTTTCACAGGACTACGGGACCCACAGGAGGATCCAACGCACAAAGTTAGTGTTAACTGTTGAGTTTTAAAGGATGACCTAATTTCAAGAAAGTTCAATAATAAAATTCGTATCGGGAAAGAAAGTTTGATCGTAAGAAGAAGTCGTGACTTCGAAAACATGGGGGTCGCGAAAGACGCACCCACACTCTGTCAAGGGATTAAATTGGGTCAAAGCGATGATAATTAAAATTTGTGGTTATACAACTACCTTTGAGATAAATATAAAAATAGTGTTACCACCTACTGCGATCAATGACAATAAATTATATATTTTTGAGAATTTATTTTATAGTAAGAAGGCGGTAGACGAGCATACGGTCCACCTGGTGGTAAGTGGATACTGCCGCCCGCGGACATCGGCGATAAATGCCAACATCCGTCGAGAATGACAACCGTTGGCCCCCAGGTGCACCGACTACCTTTGGCAATTCAGGAATGGATTTAGAGAAAGGATTGTGAAAAAATACGGAATAGGAAGTATGTATAACGGGACGAGAAGTTTTCCTCGTCCCATTAATCCTGCCATTCCTCTTGAGATGCAGGGATGGGAAGTAAAAGAATCGAATGGGATTAGATTCCTTTTCATATTATAAACTCTACTCAATAGTACCTACAGGACCAGATGGGATTTTATAGTATGGGATAGGAAATAGTCACTGACCACTCACTCACCCCAGGAACAGGCACACTATACGGCAGTCTTCTGTAAGCGATTTTATATGAGAATCTACTTTTTTCCATGAATGCTATATTCGAATTCAAATTATATAAAGTATTTCAAATTAAAAGAGGAACAAATGAACAAGTTTTCTGACGATTATTTAAATGGCAATTAAATGATTTGAAGACAAAAATTCTTTTGAAGATAATATAGATAATTGGTCTACGGTAACGTGACTGAACCAAATAAATACCCCCGGCGACACAACGAGAAAGGTCGAAACGGTAATTATAACAATTATTGAAATAATTTAGAATCAATAAAATACTACTAACATCAAAGGAGGTGAAAAAAATTGTACAGACGCACATTTTATTTTTAGTAAAAGATTCTCGTACATTCCGACCCTGTGACTGGCCGTATGTATGATTATGATGGTCCTGTAGTGTAGGTTTCTCTTCCCGTGTTTGTAGGAAAAGGCGTACTCAGAGATAAAAAAGCCGCTACCATAAGCCCTGACGAATTACACCACTTCTAAAAGAGTGGACTCGCCAACCCCCTTGACGAGCGTGTCATTTCAAGGTCATACATCCCTCATGCACAAGACAATGTTCATGAAGAGGTCCACCCATGTACAGCAGTTCATGATAAATGGATTCGTTACCGTACCATACCATTAGCTTGTGTCTCTGCACTGCTTGATATAGACTTGCCTAAGGCTTGCCACAATACACGGTCGCCCGCTCTTAACAACGGCACTAATGACAAACCACCTGTCCACCTGAGTTAGCGATTTCCTATAATCTGACCACGATATTTGTGCCCTTTTTAAATAAGCGTTGATTGAAAATACCGGTAATAAAGATCAATATCGATTTATACGATACGAGGTGAACTTTGTCGCCTTACATTTGGGAGCCTTGAAACAGCTATACTATTGCTATAGCAGCTATAGCGGAAGAGAGATATACTCGGAGTCTTTTTGCTGGGCAAAATCCTAAACAAAGAAATATGAAACAAGATTGGGGACATAGCTCGAAGTATCACCAAGCTGAAGTAGCAATAGGTCACAGGCAAATGAATGTTCAGGATTTGATAACTGAATGTTGATAAAACCGGATTTTAGAAATGAAATAGAACGACATGTAAGTCAATTGATAGCAATATATAACGCCTCACTCACTGCAGGGCACAGGCCTCCCCTAGTAAATTACTGGATTAGTGGACCCACAAAATATATTATGGCCCGAAACATGCAAGTACTTAAACCAAAATAATCTAAAAATCAAACCAGTCTCCAAGTTTTGTCTGTAAGCGATAGCGGCTGGACGAGGGCTCAACGATGCTCTCAACATAACCTAATTACAATTTAGAATAAAATCCCGTAAATTCTTGAGAAATTTTACAAATAACGACGTCGCCGAAAGTTACTCTTAATAAATACAAATCCCCCAGAACGACAATTCAATTCGCAAACAATACCTCTTCGACTCAAATTCAGCAACAGCGTCAACAATTCGAATTATAACGCAAAATTCGTACGTTACGGTTGCCATGTAAAAGTCAAGCGCACCTGTAATCGTCAGGGAACAATTCAAATTCATCTCAACCTCGCCGCTTATTAAAAAAACGCCGACGAGGAATTTATTCCATAGGGCAGGTGAGAACGTACTCTCGGCCTGATCGAGCCGCATTAAAATTCGCCGGCATTAACGGAACGCGTGGCGGAAATGTTCCATATTCCAATCCTATAAAAATGGCCGCGGTTAATGCATCATTGAAATTTGGGCATTTCTCGTTATGTTGCCGGGTGGGGGTGGAAAGGGTGAGGGGCGCAAGGTCGTACGAAACGTGTTAGTATGCCCGACGCGAGAAACCCGCCCCCGAGCATCTGGCCCTTTTGGGATTTTCGCCTGCACCCAATGCTCGCGCAAATAAATCATAATTTCATAACAATTTTGTACTGTTGTGTTGTATTCTGTCTCTGTTATCAATTGAATTCCATTGCTTTTATAAAACACTCAAATAGCAAAAATATATATGTTTGTACATATGTGTATAAGTCTATATCGACAATAAGGTCCCTTCTTTTAAATAAAGTGAATATTTCTACCTGTCACCTGATCACTTTGGCCTTTTTTTATTTCCTATAAGGAGATTTCTTCCAGTTAAAAAGACCAAACTGTATAAGTGGTTATCGACCTTATCGTTCACAAAGATAAGACCGCGTTTTGTATATTTCATATCATATGTTTCAATATATGTTAGTGTCTTGTTTTGTTTTGGTGTGCAATAAAGGGTTTTACCTATCTACGAATATTTTGTCAGCTGTCTATCTTTTCGTTTAATATCCTTTTCTATACTATATACAATGTCAAAAATAGAGCGGTCGATAACAGAGGAAATTTACGAGATTAACGGCTATTTTAAAATAGCGTAATCAAAATATACCTACTCCTGATTTTGTTATCTTGTCATAAGAAAAGAAAGTACAAACGTGTTTAATTTTTTTCTGTCACCTATTAATTTTATGAAATGGTAAATAATATAAACATCTGTTTAATGATTGTTTTATTCATCCAAGACAGGGAGAGAGAGTTCGCAAGAGATCAGATTTTTTAAAAGTAGAACACTGTTCTATACAAGTTGGCCACCCCTGCTATATATAATGTGTCAGGTGATCGATTTCGGATATTTTAAGGGAGTAAACATTAAGACAATTTTCGCATACGCATAAAGTCATTCATTATCACTAAAATTAACTACCATAGAGTCAAAATTTTCTCTTCATTTTATAGGCTTACATAAAAGCTATCGATCTAATAAAAAAAAGTATTTGGATTTTCAATTTTGCAGTATTTTGGAAAGAAATTAAAATGTACGTAATTTCTGTATTAAATTTAATGGTTTTTTAGGTGTATTATGTCAATATTATGAAATAAATTGTATAATTAATCGATGGCCTGTACTTTTGCTCTCGAACGAGAACATTTTCATGTTTCTACGATCCCTATGTTCATAGATATTGTCTTTTGTATTAGTACATATCTAACTTAGCCGACTAAAAAAATAAGATGGCGGCCATTCAACGGAGGGGGGGGGCTAAGTTAGCAGTTAGTAGAAAGGTGATTTGTCGATAAAAATAAGTGTACAACAACACTTCCTTAAAATATCCGTAATCGATGAGCTGACACACTGTAAAATATTAATACAAGAACTAGATTTTTGAACGTGTTTGCGTCGTTCGAATAATACTTCAAATAAAACGTAATTAACACAACTTACCAATTTTATTTCTTCTTCACCAGCATTACGTAACTGTTTATCTTTATCAAACAATCTACCAAGGTTATGAAAAGGGAATTGTTATGTAAATAATGTCTTGTGGGATAATCGATACTAATAATGTCAACCGTGACCATGAAAATGGACTTTTATTTAACATTTAACAAACATTCAGACTCCCCTCCGCATTCGCAATGCGAATCGCAAATGCTTCAGAAAAAAATAAGGGATTCGTTTTATCTGAAAGGTCTTATTCTAAAAATACAATAAGCTTCTTAATGATATTTTAAAGTAAATTATGAAAAACTAAGGTAGGTTACGTAGGTACTTTGAAATTATATTGTTTGGGAGATGCATAAATCCTAATCCTAGTTAATAGTATGTAATGCAATCAGCCCTTTCAATATCCACTGCAGGTTGACTTGTGCACGAGTGACTTAAGCCACTCAAGCCAAGCGGGTTGGCGAGTTCACTCCTTTAGAGCTGGTGTAGCTCAAAACGAGTACCTCAGGGCTTGTGGTAGCCGCTTTCACATCCCTTAGTCGCCCTTTTACGACATCCACGGGATGAGATAAGGTGGTGTTATTCTATGGTCAGCCGACGCCGCACGGCACGTAACCTTGGGAATTTGAGCCACTCACCGGATGGGTTTATTGTTAATAGTACCTACTAGCAACTAATAGCTAAGTAAACCTACGATTAATCTCCCTGATTAGCCAGATAACTGATAGATCTACAAAGTAAGTGTTAAGTATTAGAAGGTAAGTTGTTGGGATATCCAAGTGACAAAAATGAAATTTTACAGGAAAGAAGATTTTGTATTTGTGTTTATACTAGAATATAATAGAAAGCGCTTAAACTACTCGTGCTACTCAAATATCGTGTAAATTATAAGTAAAATTTAAAAAAAACTGTTTTATGATTTTTTTTACGGACGAAGGCGGCAGACGAGCATACAGTCCACCTGATGGTACATTTTTCGTGATGTCCACCTGATGTCCACACGGTGACATTTTTTCGAATGTACACGAATGTAGTTCAGTAATACAATAATTATTGTGATTTTGATTCGTGGATTCATAATTCAGAAATATCAAAGTGAAATATGACCGGAATTAATTGCTATTACCTTTGGTAGGCGCTATATGCTTGCGCCGGAATAAGTCTCATATCATTGCGCAACTCACTGATATTTTGGGCGTCTTAGATATTGAGAGTAGGTGATATTTTTTTTATTGACGAAGGCGGCAGACGAGCATACAGTCCACCTAATGGTAAGTGGATACTGTCGCCCATAGACATCCGTGATACATGCCAACATTAGTCCAAAATGACAAACGTTTCCACGCCCCCGGATGCGCTGCCTACCTTTGGGGACATAGGAATGGATTTGGAGAAAAGGTTGGGAAAATGGGGAGGGATAGGATGGAAATGGGCTCTGGCACATCTCACTCACTACTGTAACACGTACGTACATTAGGGAAATAAGATAAAGTAGGAAATGCAGTACAGTTCAAGGTAGTCTTCTGTGATAGAGGGGTAACGTGGTCAGTCGAGTGCGCCCAGCGGCTGTTGGATTGCAGCGTGCACTCTCTCCCCTCAAAATGGCAAAACAACAAAAATATCAAATTTTGAACTTGGAATATAAGTCAATGCATACTTGCATCCAAATAGGATACTGACAATCTCCTCATCTTAAAGAAGCTACAGACATCAAAGAAAACAAATAAAATATCGCTAATGAAGTGTTAGAAGGTATTGTAATAAGTGGTTCACGACGCACGCAAACCCTTCATCAAGTTGAAACATTGCCTTTGTGACCTTCTGCCCTTTCCCTACGCCTTGTGTGAAAACTATTAGGCTTTTAATTCTAATCTCAGTTATTGCGTTCCTATAGTTTTTCCTGTTATACGTTCCGTCTCTACTTTTTTTATTTTTGTTACATAAGACGACACTATATATTGAACACTAAAAAATCACTTATACTAGAAAGAACGGTACCGAACCTTTCACAAGCCTGGCTTTAGAATACCACCAACCTATCCTGTGGATGTCGTAAATGACGAGCAAGGGATAATAAAGCCGCTACCACAACCTCTGAGGAACTTCACCACCTCTAAAAGCATGGGCTCTCCAACCTGCTGCGCCAGCGTCGCGTTTTGAGGGTATACATTCCTCATCCACAAGACAATGTGCATGCGGGAGGGCCGTGTCCAGAAGTGGATAATAATAGGGCTGTTGACGGGTGATGACGATGATCAAAAATAAGAAGTAGAATATTTTATATTCTAAATCGATTCTGAAATAAAGGTGTTTCTTTACTTTTTATTCCTACTCGACGTTTCGGCACGGGTTGCACCAGCCGTGGTCACGAGTTGATTGAAGAGGCGGGTAGTCCGGGATGGGAGCTGCGAGCAGTTTTATTAACTTTGATCTTTGATCTTCACATTCGGAAAGGTGAGCCTGCACTAACAATTTCCGCGGACGTGTTCGATAGTAAATTACAAGGTTTAAATTTATTAATCACTAAAATTATTGTATGCGTTCAGACCCGATATAGAATATAAAACGTATATAAAATGCAAAAGTTTAATAAGAAGTCGTACAATAACCGTCATTCATTCAAATTATCGTTATTTATTCATCATTTAACCATTCAGCTTTTTTCAAACCTTCAGTAACACAACTTTTGTTCTGTGTCAATATGTTCCTATTGTATTGCTCGGGATCAATATTTATTTTCGTCACAAGTACCTACGTATCCTGAAGCAACGGAACACGTGCAGATTATTTCCAATACCTTCCGTTTGTTTTCTGTGTTGCTATCTTTTGTTATTATTGTTATTTGTTATTTAATAAATGGTTGCTTGTTCACAAGCGTCCGCCGAGACCTTTTGATTCACGAACCGTAAAATAATCCAGGGAAGAAGGGTTTTGATCAAATCTAGGTGACCTCCCAGAAAAAAAATTCTGTGTACTAAAGCTGGACAGTTACGGAGAACTTATTATAATATTTTCCCCACAACAGATTTTAATCGAACCGCTATTATTAGTCGATCTATAATAAAACGGTGTGTATATAACGTTATACATATATAACGCTATATATATATTACGTGAGTATTTTGTGTGAAAAAAGTGCTGAATTTTTAAAATCGTATAACAAATGTGTTAGTTATCGTGACAGAAGGTCAGCGTTAAGAGAGTGACAGCTACTTTTTATTTCACCCTGTATATATAGGTATATGAATTTCGGAAACATACTTATTTTCCGAAAGTCCCATCATTGAGTCTCTGCAAAAAATCTCTGAAGAAAGTCCGAAAATTTCCACGAACGCCGTCTATCTGCACCGTGTATACATCCTGTATCCTGTATACAACTGTATCATGATTGTACATTACGTTGTAGCCCGAAATCTCCATAAGCCATAACTCGAGCCATTTTTGAGGGGAAGCAGCAGCAGCTAATAATAGCAGCAGCTGCTGCTATTATTAGCAGCAGACACGAGGTGTCATCTCAAACACTCGCGAATTTATAACCGTGAACAGGGTCCACGAGCACGCGGCTTCCTCGCGAACCGGTACACGATAGGCTACGACGAGGGCATTTTACAGACTCGGTAGCGGATTAACAGCCGTGAACAAGGCCCACGACCACGCGGTCGTGGGCCTTGTTCACGGCTGTTGAGGAAACCGCGTGGTTTCCTCGCGACCTGGCACACGACCAGCGGTGACGAGGGCGTCTCATTGACTTGCAGTCACACACTTTTAACTTGGGCGAGCAAGATTAAGAAAATAAATAAATAAGCGATAGAAATAAATAAAAATGACAATGCGTCACTTGGCCCGAACAAGAACCCGTAGAATCGATTCTACTCTCGATACTGGACAACCTACATATTATCAGCATTTGATTTATTTCAGCCACACATTGTATACACAGTTAAACTTCAAAGACCAACAGATATATAAAAGTAACTTGAGTGAGTGTGTAAAATTGAGTGCAGTCCAGCGGCTGTAGGATTGCAGCGTGCATCGCTCCCAAAATTAATGTATCACGTATCATTAAAAAACTTTAAATTGTATTTTATATTACAGACACATAATTAACTTCAATTAAATACGAAACGTAGTTACAAATTACAAATAATTATTATAATTATTTGTAATTTGATCGTAAATATCCACGGGAATCATTTCCAGATATTATTTTCCCTTTAAAGGTCAAACGCCTTTGAAGTTTCAGCAATTACAGGTTCGGAGGGTCGTTTGAAAAACTTATAATTAACGGTACACGTCTTGCGTCAGATCTTTATCATTCGTGAAGGGAAACTCGTAATTCCTCAGTTTGCATATTCTTAGAATATCGAATACTGTTCATGCCTAAGGCTATCTATCTACTTAGGTATAATTTGAGAGCTTCTATTTCGTACGAATTGTTTAATAGATTATTATTTAATTACTAGTGAGTGTAGTGAGTGTATTATTATTTAATTTAATTTAATTACTATTTAATTAGGGAGAGAGTGCACGCTGCAATCCAACAGCCGCTGGGCGCGCTCGACTGGCCACGTTACCCCTCTCTCACAGAAGACTACCTTGAAATGTACTGCATTTCCCACTTTATCGTATTTCCCCAATGTACGTACGTGTTTCGGTAGTGAGTGAGATATGCCAGAACCCATTCCCATCCCATCCTATCCCTCCCCATTTTCCTAACCCTTTCTCCAAATCCATTCCTATATCTCCAAAGGTAGGCAGAGCATCCGGGGGCGTGCCAACATTTGTCATTTTGGACTAATGTTGGCATGTATCGCGGATGTCTATGGGCGACAGTATCCACTTACCATCAGGTGGACTGTATGCTCGTCTGCCGCTTTCGTACATAAAAAAAAAAAAAAAAAAACTAGCCGTATGCCAGATGAGAAATCGCATCGGAAACATCTCAGGAACCATCCGACTTTTCTCCCATACAAACTTACATCCCTTATTTTACGCCCTTAGGGGATGAATTTTCAAAAATCCTTTCTCAGTGCTCACCTAAATTATATAAGGAACTCCTGTGCTTCATGCTTCTAGACCCACCGGTTTAGACTGTGCGTTGTCTGTCAGTCAGTTAGTGTTAGATTTTTATTAAGTAGATTTTAATTATTTAAATCCAAAAAAACACTTACCGAATCATTACAAATTGTAAATGTCAGCAGTAAACATGCACATACTATGTTATATTTAATAACTATAACTAATATATACTTTACATTGATTGCTGGGAGTCTCCACTATATCTGGTGGGAAGATCCTCATCAATCTACAACCTATCTTGCCTATTAAAAATATACGTTTTAATATATCCTTTATAACATTGCATAGAGCAGTGAGGAAATCGTAATTCATTTGGAAATTCATTCAAAATTCGGTTGTTCCGTTCTTTTCCCAAAGTAATTGCTAGACTTTTGAACAATCAGAACCATATTTTCTCTTTGCCTTGTTGCATGCGTGTGAGAGACCACTTCTTTAAACTCCTCGTTGTTGAATTGTACCACAGCCAGCAGATATTCCACTTTCAAGTGCACTGGCACATTTTTACAGTGGTGAAACGGTAATTATTAATTTTGTTTACATCTTTTTAATCAAAATAAGACCCCTCTTCCTTCAATGTCCTTTAGATTTTGTTTACTCCTTTAATCTAGAAATATAACCACTCAATAATAGTTCTAACTCCAAGATTTTTGCACATAATATTTTTACAATAGCAGTAACTGGAACCAGGCCTTATATCGTCCACTGCTGGACATGGGACTGCTCTCATGCACATTGGCTTGATAAGAAAACAGTTAGATGAAATCAACGAGGAGCTTTGCATCTGTGTTAGTGAGGGTCGAATTGTTCAATTGTTCAGTTAAACACAAATAAACACATAGTTTGTTTGTTTGTAACAACAATAGTTTAGTTAGTTTGTATGATCAATGTATATGTGATCAGCGGGTAACGAGCAGCGGGTTGGCGAGTTAACTCTTATAAAGGTGGTGTAGTTTGTAAGGTTTGTTATCCCTTAATCGAGTTTTACGACACTCGTGGGAAGAGATGGGGTGGTACTATTGATAAGCCGGCCGGAACCAGACGCCCATCCCAATTGCGTTTACTCTGGTGTAAAAGAATCTTGAGTTTGACAGTTTCTCCTAAGGGATTTGTCATGCCATATCCAATGTAAACCTACTACTTAACTCGATGTTCGCGGCCGAGTATGATTTACCGATGCTAGCAGAACCGCCCTCTGACCTGAGGCACTAATTCCCGGGAATGGGCGAGCGGCTTCCGACCGAGAAAGTGATGTTTACGAAAAAATATTTGATGGAAAGTATATGAGTGAAGTGGTAAATAGTTGAACTAATATTGGTGGGTGATAAAATTGGAACACGGCGAAGGTCAAATGAACCGTTTATTTGAGAATAGGCGGCCTTAAAATGTTGAAAGAATCTTGTATTTGCGGTGGTCTCGTAAAAGTTCTCCACACCTCATGAAAGTCACCACAAATCGACACACATTTTGTATACTTTATTTTGCCATTCGTTGTTTCTTTTATGGAAGGAAGGTGCCAGACGAATATACATACAGTCCACTTGGTCGTAAGTGGTTAGCGATACATACTAACATGAGCCCAGAATGGCAAACGTCAGCACATGGCGCTGCCCATCTATGGAGATTTAGGAATGAATTTGAAGACAAGGTTGAAAAATTGTTGTTGGGATAGGATGGGACAGGAATGGGTATTCTCATATCTAACTCACTACCGAAATATGTACGTAGATTGGGGGAATAGTAATACACGTATGTATCTGTCTATCTGATCGTACACCACGTAAAAACGCCTGAACCGATTTTTGTGACACTTGGAATTTAGGGTACTTTTTATTCAGATCAACTACCTATACAATTCCTATGGGGACCGCACTAACTAATATAACATAATGGATGCATCACATGCCGCAGATAAGAAGGTTAATAGATAAAAGTATGATACAAGAAGAAAAGAAGTAATTAACCAAACAGCAGGTGTTCAAGAAGTAGGTACATGACAATGACAGACGCAGAGAACAAGGAGAAACTTGTTTATCATCTGCTTCACAAACAAAGCGTCACATTGCCTCCAATCGTATCAATTTCCTATAACATAATAGCGGCTCCCAGACCTCTTTGATCATCGGACCATTCACTCCCAAAATTCCGTGCACGTACCAATGAAGATTTGCTATGTAATAGTCGCATATCTTGGGAGACGGGTGGCGTTCTCCACCCAAGTTTTATTATGTGTTTATTGCTGCCCTCGGCCCTGCCCTATCTGATCATTTCGAGCGCAGGTCATCATACAAATGACTTTCGTCATATAGGGCATGAAGTCCTTCGCCATCTGCTGTTTATGAGCAAAAAGTGAATTTGTAAAAGAAAAAGTGAAACTACGGCCAGCGCGTCGTAAAATTAAGGTCTAGTATAGTCAGCTGAGAGAAAAGCCTAACAATAGACAGCACAATAAAATTGAAGATAAATACAATAAAAAATTCAATAAAACTTTATTTTTGTGTGGTGTTTTATTTAGACGTTTTAAATAAAGCCTCAAAGAAATAGAGAATGAGACAAGAATGACATTTTTTTTTTAATTTTCTCAGAAATTATTCGTTTTTTAGCTATATATCTATCTATTTATTTCAACTATATATTCAAATTGTGTGTGGAACACAATATTATATAATAACTTTTGAAATTTCCTATAAAAAGAGATTTACCTTTTATCGACCCACGACATTTTGTCAAAATAAGGATAACAAGAACCACACGTTTAAACATAACACCAAATTTTAAAAAGGAGAGAATATATCAACTTCTTTCACTTTCAACTACGATAACTAGCCAAATAATTCAAAGAACTCCTTATATACAAAGATAATTCAAATTAATACAAAACATAATTACATTGAGCTTATTATTATCCTAGAATTTTGTCTCTTATTATGTCCAAATACAAGAAACTAAAAAACGAATACAATAATTACAGGTTCATTTAATAATTGCCCTCGACATTAATAAGACTCGAAATATTTAAGTTTAATGCAGACAGCAAAGAAATGTTGAAAAACAAGTCAATAAAAGGTCGAAAGGTGAAGAAACTTGATTGTCCAAATACATTTGAAGAAAAAACAACGTCTGACTTCAAGTAAGTTATCTATTTAGACCAATATAATAAAGAGAGAGTGCGAATTTTGTGAGTTTGTGTGTATGTGGAGGGTAATCTCCGGAACCACAGCACCTATTTGAAAAAAACACCATTTAAAAGGTACATTAATCCAGATGGACATAGGCTATATATTATGTATATATTTTATCTGCACAAAAACAGCCAGTATAATATAATTTGTAAAGCAAAATAATACGTACCTATTGCAACAAAAAGGGAGTAGTATCCTAAAACGTGTGGAGTCGTTAAAGGGCCGAGTCGAGGGCAACTATCCGAAAACACTTAAGGGTAATTAATGTTTCGTAGCTTATACGAGTATTATGACGTTCCTTCAGCGGCCCGAGTTAGGAGAGATTATCTGATATTATTCGAAACCGGTAATCGATTTTAGAGATATTTGAAAGAGCCCATTGCGGACAAAACGATTTCCTAAAATCATAAAAAATACATAATGTGGACTTTTTATTTTTTTAGTTATACACTTCATTGCACGATATCGTACAATAGGCGAGTTTAAAGCTTTAAGTCAACCTTTGACTTGATCAGAGAGGTTCAATTTGGAGGTGCATGAAAGACAAAGTTTACATTGTGTGGTAAAATAAATATAATACAATATATTATTCCATATACAATAACATACATACATACAAACATACACACTTACATAAGAATAAGTATACATACAAAGTATACATAAATTATTCAATATACTATATAAATAAAATATCCACATAAGTTATATTATGAGAAGCAAATAGGAGAAAACTATGTTGCTGACAAAAGTAAGAAAATGGAAGAAAAGGTAAAGCGAAAGGAAATCTTTATTAACAAAACACAGGGTATAAATAAATTGATGCCTTGACTCACAAACAAGGAAAGCCAGTATTTCATGAGCCAGTCCCATGTTTGGCCAGTCAGCCAGTTCAAGTTTGATGTTGCTATCTATTCGTTATGTCAACAATTTTTCTTATGTAATAATTAATCATTTGCGGGTATTTATAACTGTAATAAAGAAATAAAAGTTAATATATTTACCCAACATTGAAATAACTACATCTATTCTTTAACTCAAGTGTGAATATAGTATGTAGATATTACGAAATACAGAACAAAATTTTAGTACCGAAATCAATTTATGTGACAAATGTTGACACGTCCCCGGATACGCCGCCCTTTTTCTACCGTTGGAGATTAAGGAATGGAATTGTAAAAAGGTTTGGCAAAATGTGGAGGGGTACAATAGAATGTCTTGGGAATGGGCTCTGGCATATCTCACTCAGCACCGAAACACTCCAAGTGGAGTTTGCCCAGCGGCTGTGGGATTGCAGAGTACATCATCTCCCACAATTATCACAAAATAAAAAGATCCCAAACTCGTTTAAAAATGTGTTTGGCGACAAATTTTCCTTATGGTTATGGTAGTACTTTTAAATTAACGAGACGTGAGCTTTGCATCTATTTGTGGGATTATCCAATCCGATTGTCGTAATGGTTTGCCAGTGCAAACCATTACGACAGTTACGATAGAGTACAGTTACTCTATCGGTGTGTACTCGCAAAAACGCAAAGCTCATATCTTCTCGATTTCACTGTAGCATAGTCTATATTGGTCTTGTCTCTATAAAAGAGACGGCTGCAATATAAATATCAATCTATAGACCTTAATTCATTCATTAAAATGGTTTCAATTAGCCTTGAGTTTTCTAGAAAATGTCATTTATATTTGCCTCGGCTGGTAATAAATTTTTCTTACACGTGGACAACTTTTCGCTCGTGTAAGCAAGTGCTCTACAGAGGCTGTTGAAAGGGCGATTTGACGTTGAAATTTCTATTATTATTTTATGATTATCTTTAATATTCTTCTACTTGTAAATACGATCGCAAGAAGTTATTGTTGAACCGCTATCTTTTATTCTTTACTAGCGAACCGCCCTCGCTTCGCTTTGGTTTCCTTAAAACAATATTAAACTATACGTATAAACCTTCCTCTTGAATCACTCTATATATTGATCAAAACCGCATTAAAATCCGTTGTGTAGTTTAAAAGATCTAAGCGTACATACAGAGGGACAGACGGCGAGAAACGACTTTGTTTTATACTATGTAAAGATTTCCTCGTGTTATAATACTGTCATGTTTTATGCGTATGACTGTCATTGAATTATAATAATATATTATAATATATATGAGAAGTGCGGTCCATCCGCATTTCCTCGATACGGAGGTGTCGCGCACTGTTCGGTCCAAAAATTACTTTATACCGCGAACCCGTAGGTTGTGGAACGAACTGCCTCAAGAGGTCTTTCCATTAAGCTACGATATGGGGTTCTTCAAGAGAGCTGTGAATAGGACTTTGCAAGGTCGGCGGCGCGCCCGCATACCCCCTGGTGTTGCAGGTGTCCATGGGCGGCGGTAACACTTACCATCACGTGGGACCGCCTGCTCGTCCGCCCACTAGTCTATAAAAAAAAAAAAAATATTACGTTGTCGATGTATGTTTAATACTGCCAAATTAGGAATAAAAGATATTAATTCAACAACTATATCTTGCGACGGTACTATATTATACTGTCGATCTGTATCGGTCATCGATTTGAAAATACATAGTCGTACTAAATAGATATGTTATACATGGACTTTGGGCAGCACGTTAGAATCTAACAGCCATACGTGGGTGACACTGAAGTTTTTAGAAACTCAAAAATGAAATCGGATATAAAGATGGAAGTTGTTTTATTGCTTATCGAAGTACACTTTTTCATGCGATGAAACCGTTGTGAGAAGCATTCAACCCACTCTTCTTTAGGCACCTCTTCAACGGACGTTTGGAAGGCCGTTACTACCTCTTCTGCAGTTCTGTAATAAAACATCTGCAGTTGTGTGTAATAAAATGTATTCCTCTGAGTTTCTCCTTAATTTTAGAGAATAAATAAAAATTACAGGACGCAAGGTCGGGACTGTATGGCGGATGACTCATTAACTCTATATTTACAGTACTAAAAAATTGCTACGTTTGTCTGGCGGAGTGAGCTGGGGCATTATCATGATGGAGGTTCATACTGCTTCGTGAGCGTCATTCTTTGACTTTTCCAAAACAGAAGGCAAGCAGCTGTTCCAATACTAGTCCGCAGTTAGTGTTCTTTTATTTTCTAAAGTTATAGTAGCAAAGTGGCCCGATCTGACAATCATATTCTGCACTCAGTCCTTTCTTCACTTTCGTCAACAACTCTGCGAAAGGAAAGCCCAACTGCGTGGATTGTCTCTTAGTTTCAGGCTCATAGCAATAGATCTTTCATCATCTGTTACTATATCAAAAACACTCTTCGACCCCGTCGGTTGGCGGTCCTGCGGCAAATATAACGTGCCCACTGCAACTTTAGCATGCTGATCCTATGAGTTATGTCGGTGGCTTTAGTTTTAGGTGAGTATTTCGGATCATATTATGCAAATAAATTACGAGCATACATATAAACAATTCAGATTGCCTACATACCCGAAGGCACTACCAGTAAGCTGAAGAAAACTATGTAATTGAAGTCATGAGATTTATTTATGAAATCAAACAATTACTGGAGTAATGTCTCACTGATTCAATGATTGTACTTATTATTTGAAACAATCCGATGTTTAAATTTGTTTAAATTCAAACACGTTTAACGAATACCCGTAGTTAGGATAGTACGGTAACCTTATTCCCAACTGACGGTTAAAAAATCTCAAAAAATTACCTTAATCAAATAGAATTACAGTCGCCTTTCATTGTTCAGGTCTCGGAATGTCATTTAAATTATATAAGTTGTCTTCCAATTGTCAAACTGTCAGAGTTCTGAATAGAATATAAAGTTAAAATAATCAGCACGTACATTGCTAGGAATATACAAGTCATGATGAATTAAACCGAAGGGCCAAATGGGTTTGAAATAGAAACTGTTTCCAAAGAATAATTCGTTCTAAAGAAGGATTCCTTTTATTTGCCTAAAATAGACATATTTGTCCTTAGTACCTCTAAATGGTACTTTTAATACCATGAGGTGCGCTGAAGACCTGCATCACTTCTAGAAGAGTGGACTCGCCAACCAGCTTGAACATCGTGGCGTTTTGAGGCCATACATCCCTAATGTACAAGGCAATGTGCATGAGTCGGGGAGGCCCATGTTCAGCAGTGAATACTGAAAGGGCTGATTGTATTCCATTGTACATAACAGCACGATGAATTTTCTTTGTTCCATTGCACCTCCTATAATGGAAAAAGTAATTACTTTTATTCCATTATAGATAGATAGATACATTTATTGTACACCAAAACTTACAGAAAAGTACAAACAAGGTTTTTTATTTATAGAAAACAGACGGCAGACGAGCATACAGTCCACTTGATAGTAAGTGCAAACTGGAGCCCATGGTCATCCGCGATACATGCCAACATCAGTTCAGAATGACAAACGTTGGCACACCCCGAATGCGCTGCCTACCTTTACGGATTAAGGAATGGATTGGAAGAAAGGGTTGGGAAAATGGGGAGGGATAGGATAGGATGGGGCTCTGGCATATCTCACTCACTACCGAAACACGTACGTACATTGGGGAAATACGATAAAGTAGGAAATGCAATACATTTCTTCTGTGAGAGAGAGGTAACGTGACCAGTCGAATGCGCCCAGCGGCTGTGGGAATGCAGCGTGCACTGTCCCCCTACAAAATTATAGGTATATGTACAGGTAATTATACTCTATTTCATTATAGATTTCTTCGACTGCTGGATAAAAGACCGTCAAATCTAACAAAATTCTGTCACTTGCACCATCTCACTAGTTCCCTAACTAACGATCTGACTAAGCATTTTATGAAGCTTTGTTTTGCGATAAACAATTTGTCTTAAAATCCAGCCTATTATGATCAATTTCCTGCCGAGGATTTAATGAGTCCGAACGACCCAGTTTCTGACCTATTTAAGACCAAATGCTTCTAATTGAAAGGCTCTCGATAATGTCAGCTTAAGAATGAGAAAAGAATTTTATTTAAAAATGGGCTCTGTAAGGGTTAAATGTTTTTAGTAAAAAAAAATCTTACTAACTGTTGCCCGCAGCTTTACTCGCGTTTAATTGGGGCTCTATACAAAATTGGACACCATATATTTTAGCTACCTGACACATTTTTGAAAAAATATGTGCTTAATTATTTGTAGCAAAATTTCAAGCTAATAGGACATTCATTTTTTTTTTAAAAAGATCCCGCTTTTTATCCTTTTAGTGGTTGAATTTCGAGAATTCCCTACTTAGTAAGTCTTTACGTTATAAAAGGGTGCTACTGTCCAGATTTCATGTACCTAGCATAATCGGTGTAAGCTTGGCGTTGATAAGTCAGTCAGTCGGGACATTTCTCTTAACATTTCAGATCTCAACATTCTCTGTCACAAACAGCTAATGATAACATTTCGTTACGCACACATCCGTGCAAATATTTAAATAATTGAAGGGGCAGCAAATCAATGGTACCAAATTTTTAAAGGTGCGTTAAATTTATGTCATCTGGTGACAATGAACAAATGAGACTCCGTCGACATGGCATTAAATGTCCAGTATAATTCCAGTATAAATTCCGGTATAAATTCCAGTATAAATTCTGATATAAATTCCGGTATAAATTCCAGAATAAATTCCGGTAATTTTAAAATTATTTACTTCGGTTACTCATAAATAGTTTGTTTTGTTGATCATTATTTGCTGCCCATTTAGTACAATACAAGCCGTTTAGTACAATACAAGCCGTTTTAAAATGTATGTTTGCGGACCGTGATGTTGGAGGTCGATAAACTCTTGCAAGCGTAGAAAATAATTAAATATTTTTCTATAATAATAATTTTTTGCTAATAATCATTATAATAATAATAATAATTACCAATGCACCTGCTTTGTGAATGTGATCCTTTGGTGCAAAAGCTGCTCAGCTACTAAAGCCGGAAGAGGTCCAACGATTCGCTGCCAAAACGATCATTCGATATCTGCGGGCCAGCACTGCCAACATTGGCAGCAAACTATAAGAAAGGTGATGCCGCACGTTGTTAAAAATTACGTTGTTAAAAAATGTTACAATTAATTCGATATATCAAAGAAAACAATATATCGATTTTTTTCAATATTGCTAGTATCAACATTAATTATTAAGACTACATTCGATTCCGCGAACATTGCAGATTCCAGAGCTCTGCAGAATCAATACCGAATTTAACAGTTCTATTCTTAGATCAATTATTAATTGGTTCTATATATTGGACGGAAATGCTAACAAAGCACTTTATTACGCTTAACCTCGTAGATGTATTCATCACAAGGTTCCTAGATATTAACAGAATTGGCATCTCATACCTCGTCGCCGCGTAAATTGATAGGTTACGGTAGGTATGATGAATCGTTTCACATAGCTGCAGTCTCCTTCAGTGGAAACTAGTCGAATGGTATGTATTTCCTTTTGGCATGTGAAGTTTAGTTATGTTAAACGTTGACTGTTTATTAGCAAACTAGACTGTATCAGGTCGCTTAAATAATATATTTCAGTTTGGCGTTATTTGCATGTGTTCTATCAGGCGTTTTGAATTTTTGACTGTTTTTAGATAATAATTAATAACAATAATAAGTCGAACCTTTTAACGTCCCACAGTAGGGCAAAGGACATAGTACACCTAGTATTGCTAGTGGGTTTGGGCCATAATCCATCACGCGGGTTAAGTGCGAAATAATGGAATGATAAGTGATATTTAAAAAAAATAACGTACTTAAATAAAAATTGAGTGTTATGTACCGAGGATTTGAACTCACGACCTAACGAATAAGAATCGAGAATATACGAGTATAGGTATACCCCTAAACTACCGCGGCCCTGGGACCAATTTGTCCTATGACTTGAAAAAAAATATTGTTATTGATTGAATAAGAAATGTACAACATAGTATCTTGGAACAGGTCTGTATCCAGTAGAATATTACGTATGTATCCAGTCTGTATCCAAATTTTTCACAGTGTATAGACATAGACATCGACGACCGATTAGCACGATTATTATTTCCCTTGCCTGCTGTGTTTAAATATTTGTGTCCGACCAACGATACAGGGAATCCTAGTGTGGGCCATGCCGTTATCTGATGGTGGCGATGGAGTTTATAATAGATACTGCTAACCCATAGTCGCTTGTGAGTAACCAAAAAGGACTCTAGAAGAATATAGAGTAAGTATAATACATTTTGAATAAGACGATTTAAATGACATTTCTTAATCTGATTTCACTTTTTTTTCAACTTAAAACTTATTACTATATTAAAACTTATCCTAAGAGGATTACCGAGCAGACACTTTTACATTAAGTCAAAAAGATACTTTACAATGTAAATCAAGTGAACGTATTTGCGGCCGCCCGCTATGTCTCATCCGACATCGTCCCATTGTCCCCGAGCTCAAAGTTGGTGAAATTTGACACTTTTACGGAACATAAACACTGTAATAGATGAGAGGCTGTTTAACGATAATTACCGACGTGTATAAATCATGCGACAGGGCTTTGTTTAAACGTCCTTTCGATAGATTGTCAACCTACTTTGAACTTACCAATTTGTTTATGAGTTCAACGGCTTTGTTTATTTTTGATAATCACGCGTAATTTTCCGTCACATTTTGTAAAACCGTAGTGAAGCGGTGAACGTATCGTAGGACACTCTCCATCCTATTGGACTGAAGATTTGAAGAAAGCCGCCAACAGCGGCTGCATGAGAACAGAAGACCGTGTGTGATGGCGGTCTTTATGAGAGCCCTATATCCAGCAGTGGAGAGACACTACTTAATGGTATGGTATGTAAAATTAAGTAGTCGACCATACAGTGCACCTGACGGTAAGTGGATATTGTCGTCCATAGACATCCGCGATACATGTCAATATCCAGAATATCAAATGTTGGCACCCCTTAAAGATGTGACCTAACAAGTCCTTTGAAGTTACTTTACAAATTTATATATGTTGAATTTTTTTATCAGATTTCTGTGTTTGCTTTTAAGACAAGATTGATGTTGCAAAATTTTAACTGCCACATGAAATACATTTGCACTTACAGCAAACCGCTCGAGCAGTAGGAAGTTCTTTTCTCTGTTATCGACGGACAAACCTGTGACCTTTTCGTGGAAACCGTGTTGCCGTACTATTTCGAAATTAATTTAACACGAACTTCACGGCATACGGTGTCGATACCTGCCAATTTTTCTCAATTATAACTTCATACCAACTTTTAACTATAATAGTTACATAACGATTGTGTTATCCTAATTTTAGTGAATACATATCGATTGTTACGCTTCGTTAGGAATAGGGGAGTCGGTTTTAACGTGATATATTCAAATTCAATTTTAAATTATATTTATTTGCATAAAGCACAGTATTAAGATGTTGAGCAAATATATATTGTTGATCATATTGTATAAAATCATGCTTCACTATATTTTTACAGTTTTTCAAGAAACGATTAAACTGCACATTGTAATGTTTTTTAAAATACTCCATATGATATTTAATATAATATAATATAATATAAATTTAATATAAATAATAAAATAAAGTATTTAATATAATATGTATATATTTACATTTATTATTTACCTATATGAAATTTTGTATTATATATTTAATTTTTTTAGTGTTATTGTACCATTGTCTTGTGCATGAGATATGACTAGCCTTAAAGTCCACTCTTTTAGAGATTCTTCAGTGCTTTGTTATTCCTTAGTCGCCTTTTAAGACACATGAGGAGGAGAGTGCACGCTTGAATCCATCAGCCGCTGGGCGCACTCGACTGGTCACGTTACCCCTCTCTCACAGAAGACTACCTTGAAATGTACTGCATTTACCACTTTATCTTATTTCCCTAATGTACGTACGTGTTTCGGCAGTGAGTGAGATGTGCTAGAGCCCATTCTCATCCCTCCGCATTTTCCCAACCCTTTCATTCCTATGTCTCCAAATGTAGGCAGCGCATCCGGGGGCGTGCCAACGTTTGTCATTTTGGACTAATGTTGGCATGTATCACGGATTTCTATGGGCTACAGTATCCACTTACCATCAGGTGGACTGTATGCTCGTCTGCCGCCTTCGTCCATAAAAATACCTACGGAAAGAGATGGGGTGGCGCTATTCTATAGCCGACAAACACCAGACGGCACAATTGCAATAAACAATCATATTATACATACATACGTATTTTCCGAACTCACTACCTATTTTTGATATTGTTACCTGTTTTCTCCTTACCACCCAAAGGTTGCCTGGAATAGATCGTTTGGCGATAAGGCCGCCTGTTTTCGTGTTACTTACTTAAATTGTCCTTTTGCAATGGTATGCAATAAAGAGTTTATCTATGTGTCTATCTATCTACGTCTGTCTTTTCTGCCTAGACCTACGAGTATGTTTCACTCACCCCGTTTTACTGGAAAAAAACTTACCCGAGATAATCTTAACTCTTGAACATGATGTCTTTTCCTTTCTTATTTATTTCGTGTAATTTGTGTACAATAAAAAATAAAGTATATAAATGAAATAAAAGTTTCTAATTAAAAACAAGTATACTCCTTAAAAATGAGAAAAACAAGATCAAGACGGCATTTACGTTATTTTCCGTACGTTTAAGAAAAAAGTTTTAGTATAAGGTACTGCCTTACTAAGATCAAGTTCTGCCTTACTAAGATGAAAGTACTGCCTACTAAGAATAAAGTACTGCCTACTAAGAACATTAGTATCATTACTAATTACTAACATTAAAAAAAGGTATTAGTAACATTTTAGCAAAAGCATAATAATAATATGTTTTTTTTATTAAAGGCATCGAAAACCCATATAAAATAAAATAATAATGACTATAAAATTAAATTAAATAATAAATGCATAATAATGCATTATATTCGGAAAATAAAAATGAACAAAGAGAATAAACAATGGTTATTCTTTTTGTTTTCTTCAAAACTGCCAGCTTCTAGCTTGACAGCGAAATAGTAGCTTGATATAAATTAATGAAAATTCTACCAATTTATTTTTTATTTTTTCTCGAATATCATCAAAATTCACTTGTGCTGTTTTTCCATGGAGTTTATACGTGGTGAAAAGTCCAAACGTTCTGATTTTATTTTCAAAATCAGAGAATTATATCGTCATATCAATAAATAAATTAAATAAATACACACAGTCACCCACACACACCCACACATGCACATACACGCGCGCACATATACTCGCTCGAGCACATGCACCCGGACACACCAAATCAAACACAAATCAACATGTAGGTATTATTAATAAAAAAAATCACCTATTACGTACCGACAATCTATTACATGGGTACTGTTTTTAAATGTCAGTGTAATCTCCAGTGTCAGTGTATTTGGCCAAATAACTTTCATTTTGTAGTCATTTGTTACATAAATATATAAATAACACTCGTCTTGTATGTTCCGTAACAGTAAACATCCGTCGTCATATACCACTAATGTGTTTATATATCCAGTTTTAAAAGGGCATTAAACGTTGTCCATAAATTTACCCTTGGATACGTACCCAAACTTTCCCCTCGCATAAAAGTTTCTGTAAATATTTTTAACCTCGTTTTCGAGGTTGCAAAGCTCAAAAGTTTCGCGGCAGAGATGCTAATATCAATGGAGAAATTATTGGGGTCCCCTAACTTGGGTTCAAGTCGAATTCTAAAGTTAATATACGAGGTGCGAGGTTGAGAACGCCTTCCGGATTCACGACGCCTTCATATCCTAATATTACATATTCAACCTCCTTTTTACCGAGGAAAAATGTCGCAATCCCCAATTTGGCATTTGATTCTCTTTCGGAAGTTTTGCATAATATATTTTATACATTATACATCGGTATATTCTTGGTTCCATGAAAGTCTGTGTGTATCATTAGATTAACATAAGCGATTACATCACATGCGTGTGCGACAAATACAGAATCATCACCATCGTCCACAGCGCTAAGTGCAAACCCGCCTCCCTGGAATTGCCGACATAGCTCAAAGGATTAGCACGCTGATTGCAGTAGGCAAACCATAGGGCTAAACAAACCATTTTTTTTTATGGATGAAGACGGCAGACGAGCATACAGTCCACCTGATGGTATGTGGATACTGTCGCCCATAGACATCCGCGATACATGCCAACATCAGTCCAAAATGACAAACGTTGGCACACCCCCTTATACGCTGCCTACCATTGGAGATATAGGAATGGATTTGGAGAAAGGGTTGGGAAAATGGGGAAGAATAGAATAGGATGGGATGGGAATGGACTCTGGCACATCTCGCTCACTACCGAAACACGTACGTACATTAGGGAAATAAGATAGAGTGGGTGAGAGAGGGGTAACGTGGCCAGTCGAGCGCGCCCAGCTCTCGAATCTATAACCGATGGGAAAGACATAAAGATATCAATTCTTTGGTCAGTTTATTATAATATTGCTTGAAACGGTAACGTATGGCTAAATCAATAAATTGAGTATCTACTTAACGCTGGTATATATAATAGTTGTAGGTGTACATATAGTACATCTAATCAATATACTCGTATATTATGTATTATCAGTAATAATGATAATGCGTGGAGGTAGTGGGCGTAATTGCGCCACTGAACTCGTTACCATTTCATTTAAAATATAGTTCAAGGAGGGGTATCTTTCCTACTTCATGGATAAAAGCCTTTATCACGTTTGAAATTTTCGCGTTTTGTCACACATATTTATCTATTTAAACGGGTCTCAAAGCGAATGTTTACCTTATTTATTTTACTCGACGCTTCGGTTGGGTTGCACCGACCATGGTCACGAGCCGACTGTAGAAACGGGTAGTCTTCTTAACGGGTAGTAAATACGTGTTGAGACCCGTTTGTATATATAAATATCTTACCCATTTACAAAATTGATAATTATAGATCCAGATTAAATGTCTTATGTAAAGAAATTGACAAAGTAGCTCATATAAACGTGTATGACTTAATTGGATGTGCAGTAACACGGGTTCCTAAAAACCCGCTTAACTATCACAAATCTTGCTGCCTTCACGAATAACGTTCTTAGAGATATGGATTATGGCGGGAAGGTTGTTGTTCGCTCTCATTCAAAATCTCAGGACATTAGGAATCCATGGTGATTTGTTGAGTCCTAACATTAAAAACCACAGTCAGTCAGTAGTCATAGGCGGATTCAGATCAGACTTCGTAACTGGTACGTCGGGAGTTCCGCAAGGTTCTCTCCTAGGTCCGTTGCGGTACGCGGATAACCTCTATGACATCATTCATTCTAACTATTTATCGTACGCACACTACAAAAAAAAAATACACAAAAGTCAATGACATCTGTGACTGTTTACGTCTACAGGACGATCCGAACAGACTCTCCACTTATTATCACAACAACCGTATTAGTGTCAATGTATCCAAATATTTGTCCATCAGTTTTACGCGGCGTATTAAACCCATCATCAATCACCAAGGCATATTGTATATTTTTATGGTTTTGGTAAATCATTGAAATTTATTTATACTTTATTAAGATCTTTACATGTACCCCGCGATAATACAAATACTTTATTTCCCAAAAATCCTTATTCGCCCTATATTTCGCCTAAAGTTTAGAACGTTTCGTCTATTCGGTCGTAATGGGTTTTTGCCAAAAGAAAAGATTGGCGCCCAACATGTGGCGCACGGAGCTACTCACTCAACCTTAATTTGTTTCACCTTACTTCCTTATGAAAATTCTTTGAGTTCGCTCACAAGCAAAATATGTCGGAGAAACACATATGCAACTTTTATACCATCTACTTACAAGTAATATAAAGAATATAATAATGCAATGATTCAGTGTACCTACCAAATTTTCCGGAGGCAGAAGTAAAAATAAGTGACAAGGATATAACCCTCAGTCGACCGTATGAATACGACCCAACTAATTTGAAGCTAAGTAACTGAAATTCGGCGGCGCGAACACATGGGATAAAATTGAAATATACCTGCAATGTTAATCCACGTTTTGCTGTAACACTTGTAATACACAAATATTTGTCCATCAGTTTTACGCGGCGTATTAAACCCATCATCAATCACCAAGGCCCAGCTGGTAAGGGGTCTTGGTGTGCTATTACTGGTGTGTGGACTCCAAAATGACTCTCAGAACATTTTACAACTTGGTAGATAAAGCCTACAAAAACATAGGCTTCATAATTCGCATTTCTCGCGAGTTCTCCGTGCTACCTTATCTTTCTTTTTTGGTTTTTATTCTAAGGGCTTTTATTCTAAGATTTTGTATACGAAATAAATAAGTAAAATAAATTACTGATGTTATACTCGTAAGTACTTACTCGTATTTGATGTGCGTCTAGTACAAAAGAAACGTCACAGGTATTAAAGCAATTTGTAGACAGTCTGATAGTGTCATGGTGTCAAGTGGGTTATCAAGTTACTGCTTACTTAGTTAAAAAATCTACTCCTAAACTTCAAAAGGTAGGCAGCGCATCAGAGGGTGTACCAACGTTTGTTATTCTGGACTAATGTTGGCATGTATCGCGGATGTCCATAGGCGACAGTCTCCTTATCATCAGGTAACATAATTATGTAATGATAATTATGCAGGATTCCTTAAATTACATCTTGATTATTTTCTATCTAAATATTGTTGCAAAAGTTCGAATCTTTCATGTCTTTTCATCTTCATGTCGTGACCCAGATACTTTTCTGCTCTTGACGGTATGCAAGAGTTCGCCTTTGCGATCTACTCGTCGCAGGACTTCCTCATTGACGACCTTCTGCGTCCAACTGATGGCCAACATAAGTATTTACATCCACATTTCGAACGCTTCTATACGTTTACTGAGCGCCACGTTTGCTGTTCAGGACTCGCATCCGTACAGAAGGGTAAGCCAGACATAACACTGGAGGAGACTGCGCAAATACATCTTTCGATTGCAAAGAACTTTTCTCATAATGGTGAAGGCATTCCAAGCAATTTCAATGCGGGTTTTGATATCCATAACACTTCCGTCTTCATTCAGCCAGGTGCCCAAATATTTATATTTGCAAACCCTCTCAAGTTTTTGGCCTGCAACCGTTATAATCCGTTCTAGTCGGTGTTTCTTGGGACTACCATTGACAAAGATACGAACTTTTGCAACTAATTATAATGGGCAAGATTGCCGGATAGAAGCGTGTTGGTCGCAGAAAAAAGTCATGGCTGCGTAGCGTAACATGCGGGAGTGGACTGGCATCGCGAGTGTCGCCGAACTGTTTCGCCTCGCGAGAGACACGGCAAAATATTCGAAGCTGATTGCTAACCTCCACTAGTTGGAGAGGCACCACAAGAAGAAGAAGTCTATCACTGGTGAAATTGTTATCTGGGCTTGATGTCCAGTACATATTTAAAGGGGGTCAACTAGTGTTTTTGTCAAATAATATATTGTGTATTATTTCGTTTTGTCGTCCTTCTGTTTCGTTCTGCTTAAAGTAAAATAACCATAATTCCGCTGGTAACGAATTTGAATTCGAATTAGGCAATAAAGAAACTGGCTTCTTTACCCCCCCCCCCGTTTTTCCTTCACATGTATTTCCTTATAAAACGCACCCCGCGTATACCCAAAGGAATCTGGTAATATATTAAAACAACGTCGCACGTGTAACAAAGGTTTGCCCACATTCCCCGGACTACCCTACTTTCCTAAACAGTGAGTGCACTCAACGCCAGGATATTGCCTATCCTACCGGCGACACAAGCCGTCTTATAGGAACATTCTTCGCATTAATTCGTAAAAAAAATCAAACCGATATAAAACAAAGGAGCTATATAGTCCGTTCCGATGCAATTTGTTCAACACGTAAACAGGCGGCTTGATGTTAGTGACACACCCTTAAATTAAATAGTGAGGTGATAATTGTTCACATATCCATAATTTGATTCATTGAGATTGCAAGTTTGGTCTAGATTTGAAGCAGAATGTTGTGTGTTGTGTGTTGTGTTGTGTTGTGTATATGTTGTGTTGCTTTGAAATGTTGAGAATTTTTTTTTTAACAAAGATCTCCTTTGTACAACACGCTATTGTACCCAAATCCTATCGTTTTTAGTCCTGTTTACAATCGCGTTAAAATACCGATTGGTAGACATTTTCTTGTTGCCGACTGTACCTAATAACAACAGCAATTAAGTCGTAAATTAAGCCATATATTTGATTATTCTCGTTAAGAATTATACGTGAACAAATTTATTTTCTGAAACAACGACATCTCAAAATTACAAGCAATGATTAAAGATATGAGTTCATTTATAGCAGACTTTGTTTGTTCTCAAAATAGGATTTTATTTAAGACTAGAAAAAATATATCATAGAAGAAAGTCTGCATTGACATCTGAGTAAAAAGTAAATCTATTTTAAAAGGACCATTACTTGATTAATACATTTCTGATTTCTGTCACATTTGCATTACTGTCACTAATTATGTCATAAGCAAGTACCTTATGACATAATTTACTACCGCTGGACACTGACTTCGAATTGTAATTAGTCCAAACTAAGCGCAGTAAGTGACGCACTCCGCCCAATTGATATATATTTTTTTTTATAGATTAGTGGGCGGACGAGCAAGCGGTCTCACGTGATGGTAAGTGTTACCGCCGCCCATGGACACCTGCAACACCAGGGCGTATGCGGACGCGCCGCCGACCTTGCAAAATTCTATTCACAGCTCTCTTGAAGAACCCCATATCGTAGCTTAATGGAAAGACCTCTTGAGGCAGTTCGTTCCACAGCCTACGGGTTCGCGGTATAAAATAATTTTTATTTTTTATAATTATATAGGCGACTTGAAGAATTTTGCCGGTGATGGTTGAATGGGAAAAGCCGAAATCGTATATGGTGGCGAGTATTTGGTGAGACCTATATCCAGCCGTAGAGATGACATAGGCTAATTGTATGATAATAATAATTACACTTATTTTCAGATAACACAAAAAGTTTCAGGGGGAGAGTGCACGCTGCAATCCAACTGCCGCTGGGCGCACTCGACTGGCTACGTTACCCCTCTCTCACAGAAGACTGCCTTGTAATGTACTGCATTTTCTACTTTATCTTATTTCCCTAATGTACGTGCGTTACTGAGTGAGATATGCCAGAGCCCATTCCCATCCTATCCCTCCCCATTTTCCCAACCCTTTCTCCAAACCTATTCCTATATCTCCAAAAGTAGGCAGCGCATCCAGGGGCGTGACAACGTTTGTCATGTTGGACTAATGTTGGCATGTATCACGGATGTCTATGGGCTACAGTATCCACTTACAATCAGGTGGACTGTATGCTCGTCGGCCGCCTTCATCCATAAAAAAAAAACAGTAATTTAACTAAGAAATAAGAAATAAATAATAATATATATACATACATACACTAATTATATCTAACATACACATATATATTGTAATGTTTTAATACAATATATAACAGAAAAATAGATATAATACAATCTTTTACTATTATTTTTAAACGCACAGAAAGTAACTTAAAACCAATGCACTGTCAAAAACTTCTCTAGAAATTCTTTACATCACTACCCACAAATTTGACACTTGGCCTATTTTAAACTCGTCCGAAAATTCCTCCAACAAATAATACTGAATTTGCTACTTCCTGAATGAGGTCACAAAACTGTTATTGGTAAAACCTCAACCTCATACCCAGTAAAGAAAAAATTTAGAAAAACTAATGCTTTTTCACAAAATTTGATTTACAAAGTTAGCCTCCATACTATGAGAAAACGCACATATTAAAATCTTTTCTATTTATATGAATAACTCGAAACTTAATAAGAGCATTACGCGATGCTCATAAATTACTAAGAAAACTTGTAATATATGGAATATTCAATATATATTGGAATATACTCGTATACTATATTTTAAACGTAATATCTATTGTCTTGTATTGCGTGTAATAACGATGAAATTTTTATATTGACTTCCTATATATTTTACTTGGTTGTTTGAATTTTTTGGGCTCTCCTGTAAAATTTGTTAAAAAATCCTAACTATGTTTTGCTATGGGACGGCCGATAATCTCTCGTGATATAATTAAATGCTCTTTCAATTCAAATTTTTCACCAATAGGAATTTTTATTTTAATTTAAGTTCGCCAACTATGCACCGTCCGTCTTCATTGTATACAAACGTGATAAATAGATTATAATACACACATGTGGTAACCTCTTATAGGAGAACGCAGTACTGATATTGATAAGTGATCGAAATACAACGCGATAAGCCGAAGTGTATCACGAAATCGTTTCAAATATTTAAAATTAACAATATCTCATTACAGTATGAAGTATTGAGTTAATAAGGTATACAAATCTAACTCACGTCTGTATTCGAAAAATATACATAAGTAAGACATTCTTTAGAGACTCTCATTGAGTTATCCTCCGCTGAGACTTCTAAAGGGCTGTAACTTGATTCAAGTTGGTAACTTCATTAATACCGGTATTCTAATTGCTTTATCACATCACTAGGAACCAGGTGGCTAAGTAACGAACTCTACTCAAAATCGTACTCGACTAATGATTATAAATAAGTCTGTGTAATGATTTTACGCTTATTTTGTAATCCTTCTTCATTGACCACAGACTATTAACAATGTATAAGTAAGGCGCGCTACACTTATAGCTCTTACTATATATAAAGTACTGACTTATCATAAACTACTTAGGTATACAATTATTGTAATAAAAATAGCGAGCCCTTAACGAGTAAGTTGTTGTATTACATACACGAGTATTACACGTATTACACGAGTAAGTGTAATAATAAGACAATTAAACATAAATATTACACTGATTACAATACATTGTAAATATCTGTGTAAAAAAAGTAATAGATAAATAAGGATACAGACTAAGATAAAGTAAGTTAACTATTACCTATTTATTGTCTTTGATTAAAATTTTCTAACTTAAAATTAACATAAACTTATACTTTTAACATCCGACTTTTTGGATACAGAAGTAAAAAAAATTTTTTTTTCTTAAATTCCGTTATAGTTTAGGAAAATCAGAAGGAAGACCCTTCTCTTACATTTATTTATGTAAAGAAAGAATACGTTTGCAAATAATAAATCGAAACTAATATTGTATATTTTTATGGTTTTGGTAAATCATTGAAATTTATTTATACTTTATTAAGATCTTTACATGTACCCCGCGATAATACAAATACTTTATTTCCCAAAAATCCTTATTCGCCCTATATTTCGCCTAAAGTTTAGAACGTTTCGTCTATTCGGTCGTAATGGGTTTTTGCCAAAAGAAAAGATTGGCGCCCAACATGTGGCGCACGGAGCTACTCACTCAACCTTAATTTGTTTCACCTTACTTCCTTATGAAAATTCTTTGAGTTCGCTCACAAGCAAAATATGTCGGAGAAACACATTATGCAACTTTTATACCATCTACTTACAAGTAATATAAAGAATATAATAATGCAATGATTCAGTGTACCTACCAAATTTTCCGGAGGCAGAAGTAAAAATAAGTGACAAGGATATAACCCTCAGTCGACCGTATGAATACGACCCAACTAATTTGAAGCTAAGTAACTGAAATTCGGCGGCGCGAACACATGGGATAAAATTGAAATATACCTGCAATGTTAATCCACGTTTTGCTGTAACACTTGTAATACACAAAACATTACGCAATCCACTACCACGTACACTTTCACTGTATTTTCGTGATCACTGTTCACACGATGCGTTTGAACGCGAACGCGAAACACGACCGTCGTATACGGTGTCGCGGACACTACTGGAGCCCGCGCCGCGCAAGCCTCTGCAGGGTTCGTCAAAGAGCTCGCGTCGGTAGAATTGATAGATCTTTGCGTGACGAACTAATATTTGGGAGACGATTTATTAACCACTGCTTCGATTAAATTGTATTGTCTGTGACAAATATCAATACTAATCGGTAAATTTCTATATGCAGGAACTGTGCTGGAGCCGGCAGTGTAGTGTGGTCTTTTAGAAAATAGCACCAACACATCTCATCTCTAAAGATGGACTCGCCAGCCCGCTTGCCCAGCGTGGTGTTTAAAGGCCATATAGCCCTCGTGCACAAGAGAACAGTGGATATTAAAAGGGCTAGTTACGAATTAAAATCCATAGCCCGTGACGAATGTCGCACGGCGACAGTATCCACTTGCCACCAGGTGACCTATCTGCTTGTCTGCCAACTTATTCCTATAAGAATATGTCATAAAATCAGATCGCTTCCTTATAAAGGATATAACCTCCCACATATAGACTCGAGTTATTAATGCGTATGTAAATTGTGTTCATTAAAAATAAATGGGCTTGGAATGTATACAAAAATAACAAGGTAAATATTGTTAGGGAAGCAAAAGAAGGCTTTCATAAATAATAACAAACGCTGAACAACTTAGCCTTGACATTCAGTCAGTATATTGTATTTAGTATGAGCATTTCTTTTTTTTATAACTTAGTACTGGTTTATGGGTTATTTTCAACTGTTACTATGTATGAAATACTAACTTAGCTATCCTAAGTTGCTAACGCTACGCAACTACTACTCGTATGACTACGCTACGTGTAAGCACATCATGCGGCGAGTAGCATTGTGTGCTACAAGATGTAGCTACGTGTATGTAAAATACTAAGCTGAGTTACGAATGGTACGCAACTGCTACATCAAATGCTACGCAACTGCTATGTCCAATGCTACGCAAGTGCTACGTCAAATGCTACGCAACTGCTATGTCCAATGCTACGTAACTGCATGACTTTATAATAGTGCTTTGTAAATTTGAGAAGAATAATTTGCCGCAAAATCATTAAATAATGGGGTAAACAAAACGTTGAATGGAAACCACGTACTGGAAATAGTAATTGGGACCTCCTCCTGCCAGGTGGTCCGATAAGTTAAAGGAAGTTGCAGGTAGCGGATGTGGAGATCAGTAGGGGTTCGTGATACTACTTTAATAGACATACTATTTATTTCACTTTATATTAGGTGCAAAAAGAAATGTGTATTACATCAACGAACACTACCAACTTGACAGTAACAAGTCAATTCTATCAAGCTAGTAGTGTCAAGTTAATTCGTTTTTGTTTGTAAAAGAGTTAATACGTGTTCGCTTGTAAAGTTCATGCAAACGAATTCGCAACCCGGATCCCGCCACGCAGGCGCATAATTTGGGGAGCGCTTAATGCTACGTAACAGCTACGTGTAATGCTACAAAACCCCTACGACAAATGCAGACTGCTACGCAACTACTCTACTCTAATGCTACGCAACTGCTAAGTCTAATGCTACGCAACCGCTACGTTAATTCGACTAGTGCGATGCGTAGCACACGTCGTAGCACTTTTCAATGAGTGCTACAACGTGTTTAATTGCAACCAGCCCTTTCATCATCATGCATATTGTCTTGTGCATAGGCTGTATGACCTTTAAACCCCACACTGGCCAAACGGATTGACGAGTCCACTTTTTTAGAGGGGATGTAGTTCGTCAGGGCTTGTGGTAGCCAATTTTTTATTGCTTAGTCGCATTATACGGCACCCGCGGATTAATCTGCCCCGGTTTACCTGTAAGACGAAATAAATTTAATTAAAAATTTATCTCTTTACTCTGTGCAAGTTAAACTTCAGTGACCGTGTCCCCAGATTACCAAATGCAAGGTTAATGAGCGAGTTGCGCCCGCGCTAACGACGCTGTATAAGACACAAAGACACCAGGCAGATGGCATAACACATTAGTGACACTAACACATGCGCGCAGCAGCCAATCAGAAACAAGATAATGCAAGAGAGGCAATCGCGGGCTGAGGGTTCTGACGCCGAGTGTTAAAATTTTAAAAAACTACGTTTGTCAGACGTGTTATTATAAATATGTAAATGATAGCGGGACAAAACCTACACGTAGATACTTTTGTATGTAGGATTTTACAGTATTTCTTAATACAAATTTCAATTCAATTAATTTACTTTTCAAGAACATAGAAACTTTTCAAGAATCTGGTCTTGAATTATAATAATAATAACATAATTTCATTCAGATCAATGTCCATTGAAAATTTTGTATAAGTACAGAATAATTTTAAAATAATATCACACTCCCATAGTGAGATACTGAGTTAGCGTACTGTACCCCAAGCCTTAATATGGCCACTATGTTCAACTCCCATTATATTATGCCTTAATAGACGTGCAAAAACATGATAACTACTAAACTTTACCAATCAATCCCAATTTAAATAAATATTTACGATCGCGCAAAGCATCTAGAATTCAATTGAATTAATTTGGATTAAACATAATTTATTATTATTTGAAAAAAATATGTCATCATGCGATTAATTATAAGATTTTAGAATTATAATGTATTAAATATTCAATTTAAAATAAAAGTATACGACAAATTTTATTGGCAAACACTGCAACATAAAAAAATACTCTATTTCATTTAAAAGATTTGATTATTTTTAAAACCCTGAAACTAATTTGTAAATGTTTTCCAAAAATCAATGAATCGGTTTGTGCAATTCGCGACCGCACTATCGATTTCGTGGTGTACCCCTCGAGACAGTACCTACATCAAAATAGGAGCCGATTCCTAAACCGGATATACCGAGTATAGGAGCTTTAGGAGTTTTAAGACTTGTCGTTTTCAAACATCGAATTTCTAAGGGTGAAATTGTTCCTAAGTAGTCAGCCTAATTTTGAACCAGTTTGTAAATATAACCTGCTTAGATATAGACAGACATCCATTGCTGTTCATGAATTTTCTATTTCCAAATCAATTCCTAACCTTATCAGCGTATCCGGAGGCATGTCAACGTTTATTACGGACTGATATTGGCATATATTTATTTATATATTTATGAATTTGCATACTTGGCGGTTCTTCAAGAAAGCTGTGAATAGGATTTTGCAAGGTCGGTGGCGCACCCGCATACCCCCTGGTGTTGCAGGTGTCCATGAGCGGCGGTAACACTTACCATCACGTGGGACCGCTTTCTCGTCCGCCCACTTGTCTATAAGAAAAACTTACAATGAGCACTTGATACTCAATGAGTAGGAATTGTAGTGTGATAGCATGCCACAGCATTTTCAAACTGTTAGTGACATTTTGTAATCGAAGTTTGAATATTAGGTATATCTAAAAAGCTATATATATATATATAAATTTAGAATATAAATTTCAAAATTCATTGGGCATCCAGTAGTGAAAGTATGATTGATCTTGTCTTAAATTTAAGATTCTTAAACTGTCCTGAGTCTTAAACTCTCAGAAAATTGTACCCTTTTTATTATCTCTCAGACACTGGAATATATCAGGTATGTCCACGGCGACAGTATCCACTTACCGCCAAGTAAACTATCACCCCGTCTGCCTCCTTTCTTTGTTTTAAAAAGACATTCTAAGGCTTGATTTATTTAATACAAAAATTAAACTACCAAGAAACGTAACTTAAAGATAATAGCTCACATCGGGACCCTAAAATGCCCTCTTCACTCACACATATGCCAACACAACACCACACAAACTTGCACTATTACAATCATGCACGCCACTGCAACCTCTACTACCCGGAAACATGATCCAGAATCGCATGCAAATTACCAGAAGTACCTGTATGTTTAAATCCCTCAGAGATAGCCCGGCAAATGTGTAAACGAAAGAGATAGGCATTTCTTTGACTCCTTTTTAACTGTCCGAGGGTAGGTTTAAATAGGATGCAAACAGAGATAAAGCAGCCTCTCGTGATGAATGCCAAATTACTATGTATGTGCGGGGTCTAGCTGGAGGTGATCTCAAAGAGATGACTGACATTACACCGTGTTGAAAGTGTTGAGAATGATTTCAGTTTACTTTTAACCATAGATTCACCTGATTACCTGGTCGAATAACATTTTTGATTGTCTCAAAACTATGAACAATACATGTCCTTGTAAAAATCTAAAAGTTGAAAATAGATTGGTCAGTGTCGAAAGTAGAATCGATTCTACTAGTTTATTTTACTGTCCGATTCTAGTATATCTTTTATTCTATGCGCAGTAACACAAAACAAATACACCCATTGTAACTACCGGGCACTGCACTGAGTAATGAACGCTACGAACGTTTTAGATAGCACAACGAAAATTTACATTTCATTTATTCCCTAAAATAAATTTAATTTCGTTAGTACGCTTTTATGTATATCAAATTTATTGACGTATTTCATGTTTTCCTTTATTTATAGACACGTTATTATTTATATATTTTTCATTTCTTTAACTTTCAGGTATCAGGATATAAATATAAAATGTATCCAGTATTATTTATTTAAACTTCATAACTGTTTGACATGTACAAGAGACGGAATTAATGGCCTATGGCATTCTCTTTCAATCAACCAATAGATCAAACGTAAATAGTTCCAAGGGTTTCAGTACAAATATACATAATAATACATGTATACAAAACAATAATATAATACAATACAAACATATATACATACACGCATACTTTATATGTATATATATATATATATATATATACATATATATATATATGTGTATATGTATATATATATACATATTATTATATGCTATTATGATTATGATACACTAGCGACCCATCCTCGCTTCGCTTCGGTTTATAAGATTTTCTTTTCTCCAATTTTTTTTTTTTCAAAATTTCAATATAAAAAAGACTATATTAGACACGGATAATGTAGCTTCCTATTTGTGATAGAATTATTGAAATCGATTCAGTAGTTCCAGAGATTACCCCCAACATACGTACAAACACAATTTTACCTCTTTATTATATTTATTATGATATGATATGATACATAATACATAAGTGAACAGAAACATTCGATTAAGGTGCCAAAGAAAATATCAAAAAGAGAATAAAATATCGATAATTAGGCCAAACGCTTTAGATATTTCATTTTATTCCAATATTGTTAATAAATTGAAAATGTACAACAAGGTAGTAGTGAAAGACGCGTTTTGTGATCTATTACTTGTACAGGATTTTAGATGTAAAATGAATGATGCATCTTCAGAAGGTGAGATAAATAACGTCCATTGTCCTCCATACTATTTTTTTAATGATCTCAAGGATTTTAAGTACACATCCTGTTGGGAGACCACCGGCGAGAACACTATAGACAGTGATGGTATACAGCAAATTGCCTGACAGCTGACAAATTGCTGCACTGTGTCAACACTATGCACCTATATACAGTTTTAGCTGGTGACTATGATTAGTGCAATCCAGCGAAATGTCAAGTAAAATAACAGAGACAAACACATGAGGGGGAGAGTGCACGCTGCAATCCAACAGCCGCTGGGGTGTGCCCCCTCTCTCACAGAAGACTACCTTGAAATGTACTGCATTTTCCACTTTATCTTATTTCCAAACACATGAGTGAGATGTGCCAGAGCCCATTCCCATCCTATCCCTCCCCATTTCCCCAACCCCTTCTCCAAATCCATTCCTATATCTAAAAAGGCAGGCAGCGCATCCGGGGGCGTGCCAACGTTTGTCATTTTGGACTAATGTTGGCATGTATCACGATGTCTATGGGCTACAGTATCCACTTACCATCAGGTGGACTGTATGCTTGTCTGCCGCCTTCATCCATAAAAAAAGCATATGCGTTTAGAATCGTTTTACTAAATACATACTTTATATCGCCGGACTTTTTGGCCTGAACTCGAGTGGTGGAGTTTTTTTTTTAGTGGTTTAATAGTGATACTTTATTAAAATTCAGTGTTTTTTTTGTGTAAATTATTGTTTGTGATAATCGAATAGAAGCATAGGATTTCGCTTCTCGTGTACTTCCAAGAAGTACTCTCCTGTCTTCAGTAAACTTACTATTTCTTTACTGAGCGACTCCTGACTTACTTCGTAGGGACTGGACTTTGACAAGATACGTTTAGACCGTAGACTGAAAAACTTGACACTGGCATAATTATATAGTTGTATCATTGCCATAATATATGAAAAGAAAATGAAAATATATATCGCGGATCTGGCAGCGAGACTGCATCCATTTACCTGTGGACTTTGCGTTTGTCACATTATTATGAATCATGTGTTATTTGTTATGGGAAGTAGATACTTTTCATAAGCAATGCTCAATAATAATTATTTTGATTTTTTTTATAGACTAGTGCGCGGACGAGCAAGCGGTCCCACGTGATGGTAAGTGTTACGGCCGCCCATGGACCCCTGCAACACCAGGGGGCATGCGGGCGCGCCGCCGACCTCGCAAAATCTTATTCACAGCTCTCTCGAAGAACCCCATATCGTAGCTTAACGGAAAGACCTCTTGAGGCAGTTCGTTCCACAGCCTACGGGTTCGCGGTATAAAATAATTTTTGGACCGAGGAAATGCGGATGGACCGCATTTCTGTGACGGGAGAAACCCGGGGTGGGAATTATATTAAACAATTCTTCAGAGAATTCCCCACTGTACAGGCGGTAGAACACACAGAGAGACGCAACGTCTCTCCGAATGCTGAGGGGTTCTAAACCGCCCGTGAGAGTGGGATTGTTCACGTTACTGAAATTGAATTACATCCAGGTAAAGTCAGAAATAAATTGAACAACTTAAATGTGCCGCCGAGTGTACGAGACACGAAACGCTAAGTAATTATGCAGTCTGAAACATAATAGCCACATAAAGTTGCCCCATTTGTAATTAAAGTAACATGTAGCTTACTGTACTTATCTCAATTTCTTTAATTACTCGATTACAATTTAAAGTGACATTACTTTATAATTGCATTTTATAGGATAATTTTATATGAACCTTTATTTTTATAAATAATCATATAACCGACTCTAAGGGCACTTATAGGCGAAATACAAAAATTAGTAAACAGAAAATAGTGACATATATTTAATTTTATATATACTAATAATATAATAAAGAGATAAAATTGTGTGTTTGTATATTGGGGGTAATCTCTGGAACTACTGAACCGATTTCAAAAATTCTTTCACCAATAAGCAGCTACATTATCCGTGTCTAATATAGGCATATATTTCATTTGAAAAATAATTGAAAATAAAAAACCTATTATATAAAACGAAGCGAAGCGAGGTCGGGCCACTAGTGTGAAATAAAACGGAAAATAGACAAATTTAAATAGTACTCTACGTCTACGAGTGAATACAAGGATTATAAAAGGTGAGCTATAAAAGGAACAAATATTATTTCTTCAAAATACTTCACTATTATTATCCTTTGAATTATTATCCCAAGATTGAACATTAAGCGATTAAAATTAAGAAATATTAAAATTTCAATTTGGACGATGTATATATACTGTCACATAAGTATTGGGAATTGTTCATTAGAAAAGCCGGCGCAAAAAGTGAGAATTTACTTTTTTTGCTATAAGCTGGTAACACTGATGTATTTGTCACGTAATGATGTCGTAATACCTGCTGTCGGCGTGATTAACAAATTTAAACCTTGCGATTAACCATCGATTACGTCCGTGGATATTGATAGTGTAGTGTGTCGCAGCATTTCCGAATGTGAAGATCAAATGTGGGTAGGTGATAAAACTGCTCGCATCTCTCATCGTGGACTACCCACATCTTCACTCAACTCGTGACCACGACTTGTGTAACCCGTGCCGAAACGTGGAGTAGCAAAGGTAAATAATAGCCTTTAATTTTAGAATATAAAATGTGTACAAAAAGTGTGTTAAAATTGGCTTGGAGGTAAAGAAAAACATAATGAGAAATCAGTAACAAGTATCAAAATCAGTAACAAGTATCAAAATCAGTAACAAGTATCAAAATGTTTATCCCAGACTATAAATTCAATTTAATATTCAAAAAATGTAATGTAGTGTCGGCGGCCTTTAGAAGCACATCATCTCTGGCCGTGGGCGTTTTGTAAAAAGCGACTAAAGAATAACGAAGCCGCTACCACAAGCCCTGAAGAACTACAGTACCGCTAAAACCATCCCATTCCTACGTTCCTCACGTGCAAGATTATGTGTATGAGGAGACCGGTGTCCAGCAGACAATAAACCAGGGCTGGCTACAATTATTTTTACGGCTACGTTTCATTGCTAGACTTCAGTCAATGAATTCCTCCCAAATCATATAAAAAGCAAATAAGCGAAGGTGAACGAACTAACTAGCCTCGTTGACGCGGATTGACATTTGCGTGCCGGATTCCTGTCAGCCTTGATAAGGTCACCCATCACGCAAAAGACAGCCTTACAGTTTTGGAACTGAAATTATAAATTATATTGATAAAACAACTTTGAATTAGGTCTCACACGTATTCCCTTCGGGTTCTTAATTTTTTTAAGTTATCTATACATACTTAGTCTGACCATATATACAGTTACAATAAATTGGGTTGACTAATCATAACAACCTCTTCGGCGACAAGCAAACGGAGGAATCTTATTTACGAAGGAGTAGATATTCACTATTGAGAAACATTTTATCAAGCAGAATAATTGAGTTTATGCTCAAAACTCTAGAGAAGCTGCTTAATTGGTCAATAGGGTGCAATGTGGCAAATTTTTTTTTCATGGATGATGGCGGCAGACGAGCATACAGTCCACCTGATGGTAAGTGGATACTGTCGCCCATAGACATCCGCGATACATGCCAACATTAGTCCAAATTGACAAACGTTGGCATTTGGCACCCCCCCCGGATGCGCTGCTTATCTTTGAAGATATAGGAATGGATTTGTAGAAAGGGTTGGGAAAATGGGAAGGGATAAGATGGGAATAGGCTCTGGCACATCTCACTCACTACCTAAACACGTACGTACATTAGGAAAATAAAGTGGGAAATACAGTACATTTCAAGGTAGTCTTCTGTGAGAGAGTGGTAACGTGGTCAGTCGAACGCGCCCAGCGGCTGTTGGATTGCAGCGTGCACTCTCCCTCTCCATCAGTGCTTACCAGGCTTTAGTGATGGTTTGGTGAGGTGTTAGCTATCAAGGAGTGACTGAACCATATTTTTGTGAAAAGGTATTAAAACGTTGGCTCAAATATATAAAGATACGATTCTTGAGCAATTCGTAAATCCTCTTAACAACTCTTAACCCTGTTCCATAACCAAGAATGGTCCTTTCAGCAAGTCACAGCACCAGGTCATAAGGCTCGCTCAACACAAGCGTAGCTAGAAAGAAATATTCCCGACTTCATTAGACCTGAAGGCTGGCCATCATCAAGTCCCGATCTTAATCCGCTCGATTATGATTTATCGTCACTTTTAGAGAGCATGGCATTCTCTAAACGCCATGATAATATTGAATCCCTAAAACATTGCATAAGGTTGGCAGTTGCCAATTTTCCCATGGAAAAGGTGCATGTTTCAATGGAAAACTGACCACGTTTGAAAGACTGTATAAAAGCAAATGGTGACCATTTCGATTATACATTATATTTTTAAAATGCTTACCTATTTATTTCTTCTAATAAAATGATAATCTATACATATAATAAAATTGTAACAGGCCGATGTCTGTGCATTATAGATATTGAAAAAGAACTAATATGGGGGGTCTTTATTAGAGCAACAGAAGCCAAAACAACAGTTTTTAGAAATTTTGTCTGTCTGTCTGTCTGTATGTTTGTACACGCATCACGCAAAAATTACTGCATGGAATTGAATGCAGTTTTCACCGATGTATTGCTAGAGGTCTAACTTAAAATATAGGCTCCATTTTACCGCAGGAAAATATCTTATTCCCATTGTTTTAAATTTAATAAACCGAAGCGAAGTGAGGGCGGGTCGCTAGTGTAAAAATAAATATATCAATATCTACGGTTAGAGTAGGTACATAGATAGATAGTTTATGTAATATTGAACTTGTATGTACATATATGAATCTATTATTCATTCCAGCCTTTTTAACGTCCACCGCTGGGCATGTTCGTTCTCAAGTACATTGCATTGTGCATGAAGGATGTAGACCTTAAACGCCAGCCAAAGCGGGTTTGCGAGTCGTTGGCATATTGACAAACTGTTTTATGAACTAGGTTCCAAGTGCTAGTTTCTTATGGACAAATAGTACTGTATGTGCCTGAGAGGTCGTGTTCCCCGCGCATATTTACAAGAACAGCTCGGGTGTTGGAAATAGGACGGAGCGGTGTGCGTTGCGCAGGTTATTCAAAATAATTTTAACATTTTTTTTTATAGATTAAGGCGGCAGACGAGCATACAGTCCACCATCAGGTGGACTGTATGCTCGTACTCGTATTTGTAAGTGGATACTGGAGCAAGTCTACTGGGCAAGTTACCCTTCTATCACAGAACACTTAAGAACACTGATTCGATAGTGAGTCCATTTCATCTCGTGGAATAAAGAGTATAGTGAAATAAAAGTGGTTCCTTACTACATTATATGTTTGATTCCCCATACCACTCCATCCCCACAAAGAGAATTGGGATAAGGAAAGCGTTTGTCATCCTGCACTGATGTTGGCATGTATTGCAGATTTTCATAGTCGACATTATACCACCAGGTGGACTGGTCTGCTCAGCAAGCTCGACCGCACCAGAAGAAAATTAAATCAAATGCACCACTTACTGATAATACGTGTAATGTGCCGTGTGGTGTCGGTTAACTATAGAATAGCTTCAACCCATCTCTTTCCATTGTTGTCATAAAAGGCGACTAAAGAATAACAAAGGATATGCCATAAGCCCTGAGTAACTACACCATCTCTAGAGTATGGACTCGCCAATCCGCTTGCCCAGGGTGGCGTTTTGAGGCCATACATCTCTCATGCACAACACAATGTGCATGAAGAGGTCCAGCAGTGACTCTTTACCGTTACTACTACTCCTGGAATTTTCAGCACAGGTGATTGTATTTTCGCCAACTTTTCATTATCTTGATCTGTCAACCACCGGTTGATAAAATTATAATACAAATACATACGAATAAGAAATAAATAAATACACAAATAACACCAAGTGGTAGCACCAGTGTAACGCACGGAAGGAATTATTGCGTTTCCGTGTCGTACGTTATTTTAGCATGCATGTTGTAGCTGTCACTCGTAATGTTTAACGAAATGTGCCAGTTGGTTCGATGTCCCGGTCATTTATGTGTATCGTGGGAAACATCTCTTTGAGGGATAGATCTTCAATTTTATATTATGCTAAGTTATTTTTTATACATAGAGTACACTTTTGTGTGTGCTGAGGGGAACAAAGGGACATGTAAATATATACGGTTGTATGTGAACCATGGATGCGGTCGCAACTAAAAATCACTTCTTTATCCACCTGCGAATTTTCTTGTGGCATATCAGTATATGCTAGGGCCATAACACAGTAGTTATGGCCATTTGACATAGTAGCAACTACTTGTAATATTGATTCTATTGTTTGTATAAATGTAGTGAGTTATTATTAAGTCAATAAATTATTCATTGCTTAATTTCATTTAATTCTCCACGATACTCTTAGAAGAATTAGAAACATGTTTGAAGCAAGAGGAGTATAACTATATAAATTGACGTGTGTGGTGGCGAGAGGCCTACGAGTATATCCAGCAGTGGAGAGACATATGCCAATGATATGCTATGGTAATTGTCTGCAACAGATAGATAGATATACTTTATTGTTACACCAAACTATACAGAACAGAAATACAAAAATACGAGTAATTAGATACAAGTGCGGACAAGTGCCGACATGAAATACAATCGGCGGCCTTATCGCAAAAGTGATTTGACCCAGACAACCTTTGGGTGGTAATGAGAAGACTGTAGACAAAAAGAGATAGAGATAATGTCTCTATATAAATACGAGTACATAGATATGTAATGTATCTCTTTGAATAGTTTTATAAATGCTCTGCGTCCGTGGGCACATGACATGTACTCTTACTTGCGTCGCGTGTACTTTTACAATGACTTTCAAGGAAACTTTGCAAGGAACGTATATAAAATAACGGGCAAAACCGGGAATTAAAAGTTCTAAGTACTTTTGAAAAGATTAGAATAAAAACATTAAAACCAGTCTTTTTCACAATAGGCAACCTGTCGCGTTTGTAATGCAACGTAGTGCGTGAGTCTAACATTGTCAATGAGAGGATAGGACGCGATGGGATGGAATAGGAATGGGCTCTGCCATATCTCACATACTACCGAAACACGCCGGTACGTATATTGAGGGAAGGGGTAACATGGCCAGTGTAGTGTGCCCAAGGGCCGTAAAGCTATGTTAAATCTTTTTTGTTTAAATACAGTCCATTGAAAAATTTATCACAAAGTGGCACATTGCTAAGGCGTTTATGTATTTTAAATGTTGAAGAACGAGCTAAATTTACTAAAATGTAAAAACAATTTTATATTGAGCCCCCGGATAACATTTTATTCTAAAATTTACAATATATAGTGTTAAATGGGATCAGAGCGAAATCAAACAACTTGTACTATATAAATTACAAGTCTATTTATATAGTACTTAGACACTATATAATGAGTGACTTAGACACGTCCGCCCGCCACCACGGCGCAAACCCAAGAGTGCGAAGTAGTGATGGGTAACTCCGGAGTTAATGAATCAAGAATTAGTGAGTTAAATCCGCAAGCGTAGCAGAATCCCTTAATTGTTCCATCGAATTGTTATTCATTCCGATTCCGGCGCCAATCATGATCGTGGGTGTAATCGCGCATCGGCACTTGTCTGGGGCTCAAAATCTAGAGATGCAACGATAGCTGGTGGATCTTCTTTTTTTTTTTGCTTATGCAACAACTATTGGGGAAAGAGAATGAAAAGCTCCGAAAAGGTGAATAAGTAGGTGAATCAAAAGAGTTAAGGAGTAACTATTCCTTCGTAACACTGTCGTGGCTGACGTCACTGACGGTAGCAGTGCTACGCGCAGCCAAGCGTTTTAACAATAGGGATATCTCTCTTTCGACAGGCGCACGCTATAATCTTTTTTCGATATTAGCAAGTAACAGTAAATTACATATACCTATACAATATTATATTTTTGCTTTCCGTTTTTCAATTTTGAATATCCGGTCTTAGAACGAGAATCCCACGGCTAAATAAAACAAAATCTTTTTGCTTCTTATACTAATCCCGCTTTGAATGCTGGGCCACAGAATAACCGCAATGTTCTGTTTAAAAACTGCATTAAGTTAGAAATTTATTATTCTTGGATCCACTGCTGGACATTGGCTTCTTAATGCACATTCTCATGTCCATGAGGGATGTGTGAGCATAAAACGGCACGATGGTCAATCGAGTTGGTGAGTACACTCTTTTTTTGGTGAGGTTGGTGAGGTGATGTACTTCTTCAGGGCTTGTGGTAGTCGCCTTTTACGGCACCCATGGGAAGTCTAAAGCTGGCCAACACCACACGGCATAATTATCATTACACGTCAATTTATTTGATGATTATCGAAAACACATTAGACACGGAAATTAAAATATAATGTAAATGAATATTAAAATATTGTATTGTCGTATTGAATTGTTTAAATTCAACGGTACAGGAGACCTGATCGACAGGCCACCGCTTATCTTTTTTTCTTCTTCTCTTTCTATATTAAGTTACTTAAGTACTTGCAGAATTATATTTGCTCCAAACGTTCAATGATCTGAGGAACGCACACGTAGCATTTGACAGCGAACGCTGTGTACTACTGAAAATGATAAAGCAATAAGTGAATACATATGAAAATACAAGGACTGTGAGTAATAAAGTGTGAAGTTTGCGACCGTCCGCGCGACCTACAAAAGATGTCCATTGACATATTTATTGGCAACACAAGGACGAGCTGCGGTACACTGGCGGACAGTGTACAGTATTATAATACATGTTTTTTATAAAAAGAAAACGGCAGATGAACAGTCCTTCTGGTGGTAAGTGAATACTATCGACCTGTTACAATCACGATGTCTGACAAGCAATGGCACGCCTCCGAGTGCATTACTTTTGGAAATTTAGGAATAGATTTGAAGAAAGGGTGGGCGAAAATCACCAAAATCTTTATCAATAGATCCTCCTAGATATCTCCGTCCCAAGTTTTTTATCCCAGTGTTCCCAAATTAAACACATTAAAATAAACTTGCATTATTAGATTTAACATATGGGACGTCTTCCTGACTGATGGACTCACCACTGATCTGTATCACCGATAATTGCCACCGATATGGGGCTCTTCAAGAGAGCTGTGAACAGGATTCACAGGCAAGGTCAGCAGCGCACTCGGATGACCCCTGGTGTTGCAGATGTCCACAGGCGGCGGTGACCACTTACCATCATGTGGCCTGCCCGCACGTTTGCCATCAATTCTATAAATAAAATTGCTGGTTGAGAAGAGCAGGCGACTGAGGGTGATTATCCTCAGTAGTAGCCAACAAGTATATTTTGATAATTGAGAGCTTAATAAATTATCTTCTCATCAAAATATGAGGATATTAATCCCGTTTGTAGCCGTAGTTTATTTTCTACATTTCCGAGAAACATTACTTTATTAAGATAATGAAATGTACTTAGCTCAATTTTCTTGGAAGAGAATTAATTTGTTCTCGTAAGCATTTAGAAATGTCTAAATAATTATTTTTCATTTAGATATTTCCATATACATGTCCAACATATTATGGCCGTGTAGTGTCGTCTGGCCTGCTTGGACGTGTCGTGTCAGCTAGCTTTTGAAAGCACCACCCCAACCTCTCCCCAACCTCTCCCCAACCTCTCCCCAACCTCTCCCCAACTTCTCCCCAACCTCTCCCCAACCTCTCCCCAACCTCACCCCAACCTCTCCCCTGTAGCTGTCCTTCCTTACTTTATTTTAAGTTCAAGTTGAATATTAAGTAGTAGAAGTTAAAGTACAGACCACAGTCAGTGATGAACTACACCGCCTCTAAAAGAGTGGACTCGCCAACCCGCTTGGCCAGCGTGGCATTTTAAGACCATACATGACTTACGCACATTGTCGTGCCCGTGTTCAGTAGCGGACAATAAAAGGGCAGCTACGGTTATGATACGGTAAAACAGAATTTTAAAAAAATATTTCCCACAAAAAAAATAACTTCGATCCCAGGCTTAAATCGTGGAACCGCGTGTGAGAAAAAAACTCTCTTCAGTTACATAACGTTATCATTTTTATTATTTTTCTACCGCACACAAAGACTTTAGACGTGTATATATCTATAATGTGATCAAAATCTACCTGTGATCAAAATGTTTATTTTCTTCTTACCCAAAGGTTGTTTGGCAGAGGTCGCTTTCAGCGATAACACTGCCCGGTGTGCATTTCTGTGTCTTCAATTTCTAATATTGTGTTTTATACATTTTTTTTCTCTTTTAAACCCCTCGGTTACTACCATTCTATAAACAAAACGTAAAACAAACAACAGTTTATAAGAAAACTAACGTTTAATTAATCTTTGCCGACGGATAGCAAGTTATCCAACTCACACTTAACCAATTTCATAATATTTATTGATGTTGGCCGATACCGTAGGCCGTGGGACGAACTGCCTCAAGAGGTCTTTCCATTAAGCTACGACATGGGGTTCTTCAAGAGAGCTGTTAATAGGATTTTGCAAGGTCGGCGGCGCGCCCGCATACCCCCTGGTGTTGCAGTTGTCCATGGGCGGCAGTAACACTTACCATCACGTGGGACCGCTTGCTCGTCCGCCCAATAGTCTATAATAAAGAAAAAAAAAAAAACCTTAATAAGATGACATTGGAAAATTTTCAACAAAATCCATCTAGTAGTTCTTGAATGATGCGTGAACAAACGAATAGACAAATATTCTAAAAACTACCGTTTAGGGCTCAGTAAAGTATCACCCCTACAATACGTTTCAATTACTTTAAAAAAATATTTCATATGTAGTTTTGACCATGTTATATACTTTATACTTTAATATAGTAAAGAGGTAAAATTATGTGTTTGTATGTATGTTGGGGGTAATCTCTGGAACTACTGAACCGATTTCAAAAATTCTTTCACATATAGGAAGCTACATTAACCGTGTCTAATATAGGCTATACTTTATTTTGAAATTTTGAAAAAAAAAAAAATTAAAAAAAAAAACATAAACCGAAGCGAAGCGAGGGCGGGTCGCTAGTTATAGATATAGTTATACTCGTATTAAGTGTATAAATATATTGTATATTTATAATCGCTACTACGATCAATAAAGACTAATGAATAATTAATTTAAAATAAAGAGCTTGTAAAATGAAGTTCTCCATGTATACCTCCACCGATTCCTATAAATAAATCACAGCTGTCTACTTTTGTTGTCCTCCAGTGTAAGCCCACAAGAACCCTTGTCGTCCTCGCAAGAGATGTGGAATCTGGACCTCGCATTTTTCACGGGGAATCCCTCGGTAATATTAACACAATCTCCGAACACTTTGCATTATACATGAATAATTCCTATGAGAATGTTGAAATTGTGGCGCGTGCCCTGTTATCCTTAATAAATGTTGTTAATTAAAATATTAATAGGCTTTGTTCTGATATTTATTCCATCGTAAACATAGGAGTGCAGATTATGAGAGTGATAAATTCAAACTATACAGCCCTGCGGTGGACAATACATGGTATTTTGCCATTTTTTATTTAATCCTCATTGTAACTTCTATAGCGATTCGAAGAATGCAATGAAATTTTTCCTAAATTATCCGAATTTTTCGATTTCTCATCCAAGGGTGACCAGCTAAAACCAAACCAAATTTTCTATGAATTTATTCTATATGGGATATAACGAAATTCGTGGACTACAGGGCCTACAGGAGATACTTTAGTAATATATATATATATATATATTTGCTAATACTAGACATACTATTTCATGTGTTAGCAAACACATCTAGTATTAGCAAACATATAGTAATGACACGGCATAATAATAATAATAATAAAGACTAATAATAATAATAATAATTAGTGACGGCCACATCAGCATCCTACAACCATTATTGTACTTGGACGAGCGATTGATTGCCGCCGCTCGTCAAGAACCGGCCTCATTGGTCTATGAGCTAGTCTCGACCAGAGGGAAGGTATATAAAAGCTGTCGTAGTGAACGACAGTTGACAGTTGACGAGCCGAGTTGACAGAAGACAGTTGCACCGCGAAAGTAAAGCTGTGACGTTCGCTTTTTCGCTTTTACCTACATTATTGTGCGTGCAGTAGTGCCCATTAAGTGCCAAGAAAAGGAACCAGAGCCCGGCGCCGGCAGAAGACTTCGGTGAACCAGACAGCTTTCAGGTCAGTGAAGCTTCATTATTGTACGGCGACGGCAATAAATCAAAAATAAAACTAAAAAACGCCCCATAAATACAGTCCATTCCAATTTCTACCCACCAGTACTTGATGCATAAGGCATTTTAAGCTCTGCATGACGTATAAAAATATCAAACTTACCAGTAATTTTAAAAAAATCAATGTAGAAAGTAAAGAAAGAAAATAATTTTATCGACAACAACAATATTAAAAGGCGTAATAAATTGAAACGGAAAGTGAAAAAGAAAGGAATATTAATTGATGTACCAATATCGGCACCAACCCAGCACGTGTCGCAGCGTGAACTGCGACGCGGATTGTATGATGTAGTACGAGTCGTATAACAATCGTTGTGTTTGATTACAAGGTATTTTATTATAGATTGGCTATAGCAGAGTATGAATTATCGGCAACCAAATCTTTTGTGATGAATAAACAGATAGTAGATCTTAAAAGTCTATTCGTATAGTAGCAGAAGCATCTAATCCCCACCAGTCATCGCACGATTCCTCTGTTATGGAGCTGTGGGTTAACTGACAGACGTACAAGCCTACATTGGTCGGTGGTAAAATATCGCGTTTCAGACACTAATACGATTTTTATACCAAATATCCGGCATTGGCGTGTAATCGTGACTTGCAAGTATCGTATAGTGGTGGGAAAAGGAAATTATCGATGTCGATAAGTACACGTATAAGTATTTATTTAATGTAGGGACTAATTTATAGTATTGATTAGTTACAACAAATATATCAAATTGCATTATTGTGTTACTAGCAAGACTTTAAGACGGTATAATTAAATATATTTTTTTTATGGACATCGGCGGCAGACGAGCATACGGTCCACTTGATGGTAAGTGGATACTGTCGCCCATAGACATCCGCGGTACATGAAACATTAGTCCAAAATGACAAACATTGGCACGACCCCGGATGCGCTGCTTACCTTTGGAGATTTAAGAATGGACTTGGAGAAAGGTTTGGGAAAATGGGAGGGATAGGATGGGAATGGGCTCTGGCACATCTCACTCACTATCGAAACACATACGTACATTAGGCAAATAAGATGAATTGGGAAATACAGTACATTTCACGATAGTCTTCTGTGAGAGATTATATCATTAACATTAATCACCTTAATCACATTAATCATAAGAGAAAGACATAGAGCCGTACAAAGTGAAGGAAGAAGTGGAGGTAGTGAGTGAGTATCGACATTAACATTAACGACAAAGAGAGTAGGTATCTAGTGGCACATTTGCGTCCAGAGTTTTCTTTTCCGTATAGAGAATCAACAGCGCACTTAGCGTTGAAAGTATGGTAATGAGAAACTTAAAATCATTATGAGGGAAAAATATAGATATAAACGAGGTAGTAGGGTTTTCAAACTATACGATACTTATACTCCGGGCACAGGTGTAAGTTGCTTAGACATTGGAATGGACGCATACGATTAGCCGGGTTACCCCGCTCTCATGGAAGATTAATTTGTCAGTATTCCGACCCACACTACGCTGTATTTCACATTATGCTTGAGACAGTCAAGAAATTCAGGAAAAGTTTGTATCTTTTCCAAATCCAAATTCACTATTCATGTAATTTCTATTGATATTGGCATTTTAGATCGTTTTGCTAATTTCATTGTCCATGAGCGACAGTATCCACTTACCAATGGGCCTTTCAGTTCAAATACCATCTTTCTATAAAACAATCGCTTTATCGACAGTGTAAAGTTGGCCCATCCCTATTGGCGCGAGCGCATCTTCCGCTCGCATGATAAATAGTGTTGGTGATTCGCAGCTCGTAATCGCGCGGAAATGGGCCCGTCGACCGCGCTTATATCGAACCTAGGGAACTAATGCCACAAATACAATAGTGTGTTCTATGGGAACTTTACGAAGGTTGAGAACCACACATGCACATACATGGCACACACAGAGAGAATTATTATGACTAATGTTTTATATAGAAATAAGGTGACAGATAAGCATACAATTCATTTGTATGCTTAAATAATTATACTTTTATTAAATGGAATTTATGTATCTATTTAAACGAGTCTCAACGCGCACGTTTATGTTATTACTCAATTCGACGTGTCGGTAGGATTGTACCAACCATGGTCACGAGCTGACTGAAGAGGAAGATAGAGCACGTCGAGAGTAGCGAGCAGTTTCACCAAATACCCGCATTTGGTCTTTATAGTAAGGAATGTTGCGACACACAACACTCACAATACCTGAAGTAGTGTGCCTGCTGCCTACCTTTGCGGATTAAGGAATGGATTGGGAGAAAGGGTTGGAAAAAGGGGAAGGATAGAATAGGATAGGATGGGAATGGGTTCTATCTCATATCTCACTCACTACCGAAACACTTACGTACATTGGGGAAATACGATAAAGTAAGAAACGTAGTACATTTCATGGTAGTCTTCTATGAGATAGGGGTAACGTGGCTATTCGAGTGCGCCCAGCGGCTGTGGCAACACAGCGTGCACTCTCCCCCTACTAAACGCCCCATATTATATATTATAATCATATATAATATGAGTGTACCTCCAAAGTAGAATAAAAATTTAATTCCAAGTCGAACGTGAATTAAAACGTAACACATACGTACTAAATTGTAAGCTGTACATATGTTAGTAGAATCGGCCTTAAGTACTCATTTGAGTAAGTTCAAATATAAATTAACAACGACACGGTTCAATGACGTGACCCTTAACATTTCCTTTACATGTGAAACTATTGATTCTGTTTTAAAATTAACAGTTTCAAACTATTTACGCCAACAACGTGTGTCGTGTTCTACAATAGAACACAGCACACAGAGAGACCGGTATGAAGTCTCTATATAACAGTATCGAAAGTACAAGTCGAATCAATACTACTAGTTTTTACGATAGTTTCATTTTCATTTTCATTCATTTCTAGTATATCTTTTATTCGATGCTCAGTTACATTCTAGTACCCGCCCGGTTATTATCCTGTACTGAGTAATGGGCGCTACGAGCGCTTTAAATAGAAATTTGCATGTTTCGGTAGTGAGTGATAATGTGCCAGAGCTCATTCCCATCCTACCCCTCCCCATTTTCCCAACCCTTTCCCTTTCCTACATCTCCATAGGTAGGCAGCGCATCCGGGGGCGTGCCAAAGTGTGTCATTTTGGACTAGTGTTGGCATGTATCGCGGATGTCTATGGACGACAGTATCCACTTGCCATCCGGTGGATTGTATGCTCGTCTGTCGACTTCGTCTATATAAAAATTAAATGTGCTGCTGTCACCTTTTTTCTATACAAAATGTATATTTGTATATACGTTTGTATGTATAAAGAATCTACACTGTACACTACACCGTAAACAAAGTCACGTAGAAAAAAAGAAGAAAAAAGACAAAAGTGGCTTCACCGAAATACAAAAAAAAGTATGTTAAACAATCGGAAAAGTTTTTACAACATAGCTCGCGGTTAGAGTGTAGAGGTGCGTCGCGGCTAGCCCGGGGAGCCACCGACAAAGCGCATACGTTATCAGAACCTGTAAAATATATAATGACAAAAACATAATATAATAAAGTTAATTACCGCTTAGTTTATCTTAGTCTGAAACTCATAATTTTCACGATAATATCGATAATTAAGTCATCTAACACAATCTATATAAATAAAAGAGTAAACGTTCGTTTGTTCAAAATCTTAAATCACCAAAAGTTCTTCACCGTGTACTTTGTAATTTTGACACAACGTTGTATTAGAATACGCGCGTGTTTTTATACACCTATCACAGGGTAAAAACATGCATTTTACCCAAAAACATGTAAAAACAGGGTAAGTGCCATCTGTTGGGCAGCCACAGCAACGCGTAGCCGGGTACAGCTAGTATATAATATATAAAAAGGAGAAAAAATCTGATCTTACAACAATTTTATCGATAATGAAGACTGTATTATTATTCATTGTTGTTGTATGTTAATAAAAACGAAACTTTATTATAACATTATACTAATATACTACACTATTAACTATTAAAAGTAGGCAGCGCATCTGGAGGCGCGCCAACGTTTGTCATTTTGACTAATGTTAGCATGTATCGCGGATGTCTATGGGCGACAGTATCCACTTACCACCAGGTGGACTGTAAGCTCGTCTGCCGCCTTCGTACATAAAAAAGGAACTATTGTACAACATATTAAACGCAGCGTGGGACACCCTCCGGCCATGTGTACAGACAGACGACTGTGGGACAGGCCTAAAGCCGTGGAAAGACATTGATTGTACAGTTTGGTATTACTATATCTATACATCTATATTTATAATAAAACTGTACAACCAGCGTGTCTGTACATTGAATACAAAACACAAAAACTGATTGGGGGCGATGAAGGAAGAGTATCAGAATACAAACAGACGATTTTGAAAATTTTTGTCTCTCTGTCTGTTTGTCTGTTCTCTTTTCTATTCTCCAAAACTATTCAACGGATTTTCATAGGATTTCCACAGGTTAATTACGCTTAGCTTGGCGCTTCGAATAGGTATTGTTTCATCGAAATCGGCTCACGGGAATAAAAGATATCTCAATTTAGAGTTTAAAAACTAAAATTCATCGCGTACCTACGAAGTCGCGGGTACAGCTAATTATTAATATAACTAACTGTTACCACAGGCTTTACACGCACGAATTGGGGTTAAAATATGTCTATATGTTAAACTTTTCAACTTATTCGGTAAAAAATAAACTGACATTCGCATTCCTAATGTTAGTAGCGATTAGTCCATTATTTAAAGCAGTTACGAGTAATTAAGTTAGTAAATGGCGCCTAAACGATATGTTCTACTATAGACCAAACTGCCAGGTGTTAGCCAGGTGACGCCATCACACGACTCGGGGACCACAAACCCTATGTGTAGTTGTGCCTTCCCGACCAGCACCTTTAAATAAACACCTTAGTTGTTAATCAAATAAATAAACATATTAGAATACGATTTTCGCCGGCGGCCACTTGCACTCCAAGTCACGCGACTAACTTGATGTCTTCCAGATGAATTCGGAACTCGTCTCTCTCACGAAAAGAAAGAAAAAACATATTTGGCCCCAGTAAAAGGTCCTTAAGTTTCCGGCTTGTTGATTAAAATAACATTTTGGGTTCTCACCGAGTTCCAGCGAAGTTACTCCAAGTTTTCGCGACCGCCGTGAAGCGTACTGAAGTTTTTTCTTTACGAATTATGCGTGTATAAAACGTAGATATGAAGATCTGCCGGGAAGTTTGTTCCACATTCTTAAACTAACTTTAGTGAAGTTGCATTTTCCTTTCGCTTTGTTTAATTTCATGATTTCAGAAGTATTTTTTGCTACTAAAATAGGATTATATATTTGAATCTTACTAAAATAGAATTTAAATGACATGTATGGGACGCCCTCAGACCTGGTGGACCGATGATTAGATTATTTGGATAGATTTGCCGGTAATGTCTGAATGGGAAAAGCGGAAAACCGTGTGGTGGCGAGCCTCGGGAGAGGCCTGTATCCGTCAATGGGGAGACATAGACTAATGGAATGGTATGAACTTTAAATTACGTTATTTTGAGATTCGGTTATATAAACATTTAAATAAAGTCTTAATAACTGGAAAACTAGATATACATAATGAGGTCCCTTATTTATTTATTTCAATTTTTTTGTAAAAACCACACAGTTGTCCAAGAAAATTATTACTTACATAAAATTCAAAATAATTTAACCAATATAATTTTTTATTATATTACTAAAAGGAAGAAGAGAACATTGGATTCTTAACACTCATCAAAATGTACAGACAACAAAACACTGATGATTTAAAACTAAACGTGCAAATATGAAGTTATAAATATTAAAATCGTAAATAAAATACATCTATAAATAGTGTTGTATTGCAGCATATTTTCATAATTTTACCTTTGACTTGAAGAAAAGTATTGTCGTTGATAGGTACTAATGTCTAAATTTATCAAATAATGTCACAAATTTTCTCAGACAATGTCACCTAATGAATCATGTATTCATCAATTCATAGAAATAAGCGTTACTTTGTTCTTGTATAAGGTGATACTTTGAGATATTTTGTCAAATAGCATTTTTGTATATTGATTTATACATAAATAAATGTTTATATATAACATTTATGTATATAATATATTTTTGTATATTGTATATGTATATTTTTGTATAAATAACATTTTTGTATATTTCTGTATATAATAAATGTTTCTGTATATTTTTTTCTATTTTTTTTGAGGGCTTTGATGCCTTATGTCAGTCCCATCGTAAACTACACGAGCTTAAAAGAAAAAAGAGAATAGCTTAAAGAAAATTTAGCTACTATTGAAGACTATCAGACCTGTACAGTAATTGGGCAGCTTTTGAGTTTGGTTCTGCTAAAATTCTGTTAAAAATCTTTAACGCTGTTAACGTTAACGCTACCTGTTAACGCTGCTTCTTTATTCTGTTAACGCTTTAGATCAAGTCTCGATTTGGGGTTTTCTAAACCTAGTAGATTTCAACCCCAGTAAAACAAAAGTCTGTGAATTCGCTGCTAAAAAAGCCCCTTTCAGAGCTTTCAGAGCATACCCCCTAAGATCTCGGACATTTCCAGCAAAGTTGTATTTAGGGACATCTGGAAAATAAAACCAAAATGGCCTCCAAAAAGCTCAGTGTGCTGAACAGAGCAAAACGGTACTCACCCCTGGGCAACTTCGAACGCTCTATGAAGCTCAAGTTAGGCCCCATATAGAGGGAGTAGGAGTACTGGTCACACCTTTGAGCCGGAGCACCGAAATATCAATTGGACATATTTGACTTCATACAACGACGTGCTGTTCGAATTTTCGACCATCCCACTCTCGCGGGCGGTTTAGAACCCACCCCTCAGCGCGTTGCGTTCCTCTGTGTGTTCTACCGCCTGTACAATGGGGAATGATCTGAACTCTGAAGAATTGTTTAATATAATTCCTCCCACCTCGGATTTCTACAACCGCACCTCCCGTCACAGAAGTGCAGTCCATCCGCATTTCCTCGGTACGGAAGTGTCGCGCACTGTTCGGTCCAAAACGTATTTTATACCGCGAACCCGTAGGCTGTGGAACGAACTGCCTCAAGAGGTTTTTCCATTACACTACGATATGGGATTCTTCGAGAAAGCTGTGAATAATATTTTGCAAGGTAGGTGGCGCACGCGCATACCCCCTGGTGTTGCAGGTGTCCATGGGCGGCGCCTAATTCTTTATAATAAAAAAATGCACAAGACAATGTGCACGAGGAGGCCCATGTCCGGCAGTGGATACTGAAAGAGCCAGATGCATCGCATTGCTTAGGTGGCCACAGTTTAAAAAAAGGCAGCACATTCACAGCCCTACATACTACACTGCCATTTCGAGTACATTATATGCCCAAGAGCCATTTATACCTCGGGGCTAACAATAAAATCTTTATCTGGGAATCATATTGCGAATACAATCGTAAAGATAGCACTCTCCCCGGCGGCAAGTTAATAATAACTCATATTTCTATTACCGTAAATCGCGGGAACGGCCCGCGGGATGCGATACGCACTAGTATTTAAACGCGGCGATTTATCGCGCGTGAACAAAATGAACAAAAATAAACTGTGTTTCAAAAAACGCTTAGAAATCTAAACATGTAATAAAAAAAAATCGTAACAAAGCCGTGTCTGTACGTTAAATATTTTATAGTGTGAAGTGCGAGTGCTAGAGAAACACAAATAAAAATTATTGTCTGTTTGTCTCTCTATCCGTCTGTCTGACTAAACGCGCATCAAGCAAATTAAGGGGGAGAGTGCACTCTGCAATCCAACAGCCGTTGGGCGCGCTCGTCTGGCCACGTTACCCCTCTCTCACAGAAGACTACCTTGAAATGTACTGCATTTCCCACTTTAACTTATTTCCCTAATGTACGTACGTGTATTGGTAGTGAGTGAGATGTGCCAGAGTCCATTCCCATCCTATCCCTCCCCATTTTCCCAACCCTTTCTCCAAATGCATTGCCATATCTCCAAAGGTAGGCAGCGCATTCGAAGTCGTGCCAACGTGTCATGTTGTACTAATGTTGGCATGTATCGCGGATGTCTATGGGCGACAGTATCCACTTACCATCAGGTGGATTCTATAGCTATAGCTTCTTAAATTTTGTATATCTCGATTAGCAACTCATTCCTACCGTGCATGGATATTATGTTCTTTAAACTACTTAAACTACAGCTCTATATAAACGTCGCATGCGTGCAGCCTAGTGCGTATTGAGGAAAAACGCTATTTAAATCCTCGTCCTCAGCGTATGAGTCCCGAGAGAGCATTCTCGAGATCGTGGGGTGCTTCACTGCGCGAGACATTTAGGAGACGATGAATTTATATCCAGTCGAAGTTCACAACCGAAAAATACAGTGTAAACGTTTGTTGCTATGTTTCATGAAGACCAGATTTTGTTCCCATGGACGCAATACATAAATAAATTCTTTATTTTACCACACTGATACTTCAAAAACCCAAAATTCACTGGTACCTACATAAAAATATACATTTCAGAGCGCAAACAGAAAGTACATCAATTCGGTGTTCGTTTACGAAACTCACTAATACAATGTTTCTGAAATGCAATAAATGGGTAATCACATCTCTCATTTTGAAGGGCTATATGTATAACTAAAATTGAGAGGCCTACTCTGATTAAAATCTCCAAATATCAAAGTAATAATTAAAAAAAAACCTATGCCCTTATTTCATGTAAACATTGTACCGATTACGGCAAAATTAAATGTAAAATTAAACATTCAGATGATTTAGAATTATAATTGCGAATTGAAACTGATGTGAATACAGTGTATTCTATACGATAATAAACATCTAAGTGCTAAGTTTTTATTAAATCCGTTTAGTAATTATAATGTGTCTAATTTTAAAAATTCTTATTTTGGCTCTTTATCATTTTATAATGTAAAACATTATTTACTTTTTTTTTTTTTTTTATGTACGAAGGCGGCAGCCGAGCATCCAGTCTACCTGATGGTATAGACATAGACATCCGCGATATACGCCAAGATTAGTCCAAAATGACAAATGTTGGCACGCCCCCGGATGCGCTGCCTACCTTTGGAAATATAGGAATGGATTTGGAGAAAGGGTTGGGAAAATAGGGAGGGATAGGATGTTAATGGGCTCTGGCACATCTTACTCACTACCGAAACACATACATATATTAGGGAAATAAGATAAAAGTGGAAAATGTAGTACATTTCAAGGTGAGAGAGGGGTAACGTGGCCAGTCGAGTGCGCCCAGCGACTGTTGCAGCGTGCACCCCCCCCCCCCCCCCCCTCAAAGATTATCGATATGTCCATGTTTTGCAGATATGTGATATTATCCGCTCAACTGGATAATATGCTAATTTTGCTATCTTCTTTCTATCCAAAAATATACAACTCCATTCCTCTATTTAGCAATTCACCTGATCAATACGTAATACCTTCCCAATATACAGTCTCACTTCCAGCCATTTCATCTCCAGAACACCGAATAAGATATGGAGTGTCTACCTAGAGGGTATCTTCACGTCTTCCATAGACTGTGTTATTATATATGAACGACTTCATATCAATAAACGTTTATTGCATTACTGCCATAAAGAATTTTGGGGGAACGTACAGTATATTACGTTTACTTTATTGAAATTGCATGCGACAGGAGACTGACTTGGAAAAGTTGGCAGGGAAAATAAAAAGACCGATGACAGAATGATGATGGAAAATCCGATGATGAAAGTCGGTATTTTACGTACGTTGTAGTAAAAGAAGTGTATAGATAAAATCCTAAGAAGAAAATGCATTAGGAACATTTTTAAAGAAAGCATACGTAACTTTTTTATATAGAAAAAACGCGCCAGTGAGCACACAGTCCACCTGATGGTAAGTGGATACTGTGGTCCATAGACATCCGCGATACATGCCAACATCAGTCCTTAATGACAAACGTTGGCACGCCCCCGGATGCGCCCTCTACCTTTGCAAATTAAGGGAGAAAGGGTTGGGAAAATGGGCAGGGATAGGATATGATGGGAATGTGCTATGACATATCTCACTCGCTACAGAAACTACGTACGTTGAGGAAATATGATAAAGTAGGAAATGCAGTACATTTCAAGGTAGTCTTCTGTAAGAGAGAGGTAACGTGGCCAGTCGAGTGCGCCCACCGACTGTGGGAATGCAGCGTGCAGTCTCCCCATATATTCGGAAATTAAAATATACAAAGAGAATAAACAACGCTTATGTTTTTTTTATTTTATTATCCAAAACTCCAAGTTTCCAGCTTGATTTTCAATTAATGAAAATTTTCATTTCCCTCGAATGTCATCAAAATTCACTTGTGTCTTTTTTACAAGAAGGGCTGAAACGTTGTAGAACTTCAAAATCCTATCCAGCGGCATATAGGACACCTGCAACACCAGGGGATATGCGTATCTTGTAAAATCCTATTTACAGCTTTCTTGAAGGACCAGCGCACATTGTTGTCATGAAGACACTATAGACCGCGAACTCGTAAGTTGTGGGATGAACTACCAGCTGAGATTTTCCCGCTGCGCTACGCCCATGACGTATTGTCTAGAAATTGTAAATTAACCGCACGTCAATGACGTGAGGTGCGATGATGACCTGAAAAAAAAATGATGATCATGGCATCAAATTGAACAGTTCTTTAAAACATTCCCAATTATACAGGGCGTAGTTATCCAAAAAGAATCAATAGATACAATGCATGTTGGTCTTCGAATCGCTCATTATGTCCACCGCCCGAGGCCACGTCTGGACGTCAATTTCTTAGTAAAGACAATAAAGCATTGTTTCCCAATAATTTCTCAGTAAACTGATAGATATCTAATACTAGAACAATTACCAAGTGAACTAAACCAATAACAATATTTGTCCAAGAGATAATCCTAACTGGAAGGAGTTTGATATCTTCTGTTAGGAGAAATATTGAAGTTTCAAGAATTTGGAGTCAATGATTGCAACTTTGTTTTCGTCAAAGAACTATATTTTTCCCGGTTTCGTCTGTCCCTGTTCATGAGGAAAATACTTAATTTTATTCTTTATTACACAAAAGTAACAAAAGGTGGACATAAAAGCATTTAGGCTATGCTAAGATGGCGCGGAAGGTGCAGAGACAATTAAGATTTACTAAGACCATAGAGCATATTAATTACATTTTCTCTATGAAATGTTTATCAAAAGATGTTTACAAATATTCAAAATGTTTTTAAATATTGGAAGTAATAAGGTGGATAGGTGTTTTTTAAAAAGTTTTCGTTTCAGTCCCATACAGTGCCGTTCCATTTCCCCAGCCCAGAAGCAGAAGCAGAATATTCTGATGCAGAAGCAGAAGCAGAAGCAGGTGATGTTTTGAGGTGAACAAAGTTTATTTATTCGGTGAGTTTTTCGATTTCATACCACTGTTACAGTCCTAACTACTCAAAAAAAAACACTATTTATATTTAAAAAAATATATAAGCCTAACTGGCATTGGCATAATAAAATCTTTATAATTTTGAAAAATTCCAACTACCTCCGCGGCAACGGAACAACATCGTGAGAAAACAATCATGCTCAAGAAATAAAAAAATCTAAGTGGATTATGGCCCGGAATCCCCACAGTGATTTATTAGGGGAGGCCTGTGCCCTCCAGTGGGACGTTATAGGCTGATACAAGTACATTAAAATCTTAATTTTGTTGTAAATTCATGATATTGGACTAAGGAAGAAGGACCGAGGGCCACACACTTTGGAAACACCTTAACGTTTCCAAACGATAAGGCATCATCACAAGAGTAGTATGAGATTGTATAATACTGTCCTTCGAAGTCTTTTTTCAAATCCTGTTTTCTAAATTTCCTAACGTTCTAACGCATCTGCGGATATGCCAAAGTTATAAGCAACAATAAGTAACAACGTAAGCTGGTAAGTATACACTTGAGCTATCAGAAATGTCAGACTGTCTACTTGCTTGCTTCTATAAATTTATAAAACGCAACGTTTGTCTGTCTGTTCGCTTATAACTTCGCTTCTCCTGGACGGACTTTAATGTGGTTATTCACTTGGTATAGGTTGTTTCTTCTGAAAAGTTTTAATATGCAATACACCAGTATATAGATAAACGGAGCAGCGGGCAAAAAGTTAGCTACAAAACAACACTTACGATGAAATATCGTTAACTTCATTTAACAATTCAGTTGTCTCAAAAAAACAATAAAGATAAATAAAATCCAATCACGAACCGATCCAATATCATATACATCTCTAAATTATTTAACTAAAACACACTTGAAATACGTTATATATCAAAAAAATATACTATATTGTGGTCCTATAAAAACATAGTATTAATATTTTTTCCACTGCGAAAGGGTTGCTGGTGTACGAACATCAAAGAGTTGTTCTTAACATCGGAAGGGTCTAGGAAATGAGAAGAAAAATATGTAAATTTGACAAAGAAATGTGTGGCCATCCCTAAAGTAAACGCGGGCCTTGATTGGGTGGAGAAATAAATCAAAAACATTGTATAATAATACTACTGGAATAAATCTAGAGAAATATAAAGAACAGTTGAGCTCGCGATTTCTCGTGTACTTTATAAAGAATTTTTTAACAGATCTGAGTGTTATTATTGTTAGTGTTTATTATTAATTATTATATTTAAATAAATATCATAAACAATAGTGGTGTAGAATAGCATCATCCCATCTCTTCCTGTGGGTGTCGTAAAGGTGACTAAGGGATAACGAAGCCGCTACCACGAGCGTTGAGGAACTAAACCACCTCTAACTGAGTATACTCGCCAAGACGCTTGGCCGCCATGGCGTTTTTCGACCATACTCAATTTTGTACGAGTACAAAACTTTTATGAATAAAGAAGTTCTCGCACTTTGGAAATATAATTTCCACAAAGTTCGCCCTCAGTGTTCATTCTACCCTAAATTAGGTCATTCACAGATAGCGGGTAGTTTTAAAAGCATTTAATTACCATTTGAGCAGTAACTTAAAGTCTTGTTGACATCACAAAGTCAAACCTCAAAATTAAGTCCACGCAAGAACACCAATTAAAGCACAAACTTTTATGTAAATATGAGTTTCACTTTCTCAAAACCTTCTTATTTGTTCCACAGTAATTTTGAGAATTCCCGAACTACAATTAAAAGTGTTCAAATGTTTAATGAATTATCTGTTTTAGGGTTAAACAAAAAAAATGTTTAATAAAGTTTTGGGAATTTTGGATCGTCCCACCTCCTCCCATGAGTGTAGTAAAAAGCGATTAAGGGGTAACAAAGCGGCTACCACGCGCCCTGAGGAACTACACCACGTCTAAAAAAGTGGACTCGCCAACCCGCTTGGTCAGCGTTCCGTTCCAAGGTCATTCCGAGTTTATACACAATAATTCTGAATATTTGATAATTCTAAATTATTTTTATCATCTATTACGTATTTATTTATCACTAAAATAGTTGTAAAAATCATTTTAATACTTGAATTCAATACTAGGTTAAGTGTTGATCTCAAATATCAAAATTATTTTTCCATCTATTTCTAGCGGTTACCATTTTTTTTAATATGCTGCTTTTTCCAGTCTCAATTTTCATTTGCAAAACTCTATAACAATTTTAGATAATTCTGAAGGCCTCTTGTTAACGTATCGTAAAAACAATTTGTAACATTTTATTCCTTCCATTATGGTGAATATATGGCGTTTTTTTGAGGGGGCGAGTGCACGCTGCAATCCAACGGCCGCTAGGCGCGCTCTACTGGCCACGTTACCCCTCTCTCACAGAAGACTACCTTGAAATGTACTGTATTTCCCACTTTATCTTATTTCCCTAATGAACGTACGTGTTTCGGTAGTGAGTGAGATGTGCCAGAGCTCATTCCCATCCTATCCCTCCTCATTTCCCAACCCCTTCTTCCAATCCATTCCTCTATCTCTAAAGGTAGGCAGCGCATCCGGGGGCGTGCCAATGTTTGTCATTTTGGACTAATGTTGGCATGTATCGCGAATGTCTATGGGTGACAGTATCCACTTACCATCAGGTGGACTATATGCACGTTTGCTGCCTTTGACCATAAAAAATAACACTCCAAACCAACGTTCAAGAAATGAACAACGTATTTGACACAGAGCATGCCCAAGCCAGATTTGATTTTTGAATATTTTAGGAATGAAAAAGGTATGAGTACCAATTACGATACGGGGCACGGGAAGCCGAATAAAGGTCCGAAGGGTACCGGTCCACAGAGGGGACGTCGAGACCTGGGGGACGCCAAAACCCGGGGTTTGCTGGAGCACGGAGGGCGCTTAGAATTCGAGGGGCGCTCTACATAGGAAACGGGTGCAGACACAAAGAGGGGGCACAATCGAATATCTCGCTCAAGCCGGCGAAACCGCTAAGGCCGGCACTGTATAGACATGCAATATCAGAAGAAAGTTTTGTACCATAATTCACCACGCGGACCCAACCCCTCACTTCTCATGGTTTCTCATTTTCCATCCCTCTTAAATCCATTCTTTATTTCCAAAGGCACACAACACATCCTAATTTTGATAATTCTTCCACTATTAGGAAACAAATGGATTCACTAGAAAGTCAACTAAGCAAAAGCAGGGCGCGTCGCTAGTATTAACGTAATTTGAAAACATATATACATATTTATATCGAATATGTAAGAAGTAAGAGCGTAGTAGAACCGCCCTGATTAAATAATTAAGAGTTTTCAAGATAGCGGGAGTTGGCAGATTGATGACAGTTGAGGCGTTGAGATGGAAACTTCATCGCACACCACGAGGAGATAAAAACTTTTCGAAATCAATTAACGGGGGAATATATTAATGAGACTCCATTTTTAGGGTTCCGTGGATAACTAGAACTTTCGATAGGATAACATTCCGTGGATAACGGGGCACAGTGTGGACGCCAGGTGGACCGACGACTAAATGGAATTAGACTTAGTGGTTGAATGAGAAGAGCTGAGGATCATGTGTGGTGGCGAGCTGTGCGAGAAGCCTATATCCAGCAGTGGAGAGTCATAGGCAGATGGTATAATATGGTATTCGTATGAGGATCAATACGGCCCTTAAATCATCCACTTGCGGAATCGGCCCTCAACATTTACATTGTCTTATGCAAAAGGGATGTGTGGCCTTAAAACGCCACGCAGACCACAATTTTAGAGATGACATAATTCCTCAGGGTTTGTGGTAGCTTTGTTATCTCTAAGTTGCCTTTTAGGATATCCACGGGCTGATGGTATGATATGGTAATCGTATCAAGAATCCTGAGTTAGAATTCCGGCCCGAAATGAGTAAGTACTGATTTTTTAATAAGAAAACACCATAATAGAAGAATTCTTTTAAGTTTCATAATAAATGCTGAAGAGAAGACTAGACGGAATTTTTTATTTAAGAAGCAGAAAAAGCTCCTCATAAGATTAAATGCATAGCACCAAAAGACCATTAATGAATATCACAAAATATGTATTTATTACTTTTGTGATATGTATCTTTTTTAAATATGTATTTTAAGCCTGCGATCAATAATTACATATTTCCGATACAAATATAAATGGCGGCCCTGGGTTAATGTAGATGTGTCAAAACCTGGCGTTGCGCCTGCAGGCGTTTCATTACGTGTCGCGACTGCCGACGAGAGAGGCACACGGATGCCGCAAGCCGCCAACTTACAACGTTTAACACTTGCGTGCATTTTGATAACTGGTAATTCTATATTTTACGGCCACACATTGTCTTGTGCATGAGGAAGTGGACGATAACAAGTCAGGTTACGGTTACGGTAGTTCCATAGAATACTTCTCATCACACCTCCCAATGTGTCTTTCTGATCAACCCAAAGGTTAGCTGGTAGAGAATACCTTAAGGCATTACGCTCGCCTTTTGTACGACAATGTGCAATAATGTTTGTTAAGGAAATAAATAAAATAAATTAATGTAAATATGTGATATTAATACTTATTTCTTGCTTTTAAAAAGGAGTTACATTAAATCTTATATGCACTTAGATTGCGATCGCTCGACCTAGACCTGTCGATGTTAATCGCCCTAAAACACATTGGTTGATCAACGAATCCATAGGAAGAACGATTGCAGATAGCTGTAAAATCGGTAGTCGGTTGACCAGCGATAGATGAATAATCCATTCCGCATTATATATTATATTCCTATTTCGATTCCTATTTCGATCGACATTGATTAAAAACAGTCTAGTTGTAAACATCGATCGAATTCGATCGTGGATCGTTCGGTTCCAGGTACCATAATAAGTCGATTGATCATTCGCAATGCGCTCATAATTCAACGAAGAGCGGCCATCATTTGCGTCATTGATTGATTTCAGTTAAAATTATCATGCTTTGGAGATCGATTTTTACATATCATATCTAAACTGCAAAAGTCAACCAGGCAATAATATCTACTAAATAAGAAAAGAAGTTTAATACAAAAACTATCAAAAATGCAAACATTGAAAGACGAACATAGAGAATTGGTGGTCAGAAAACATTAAATTCTGATTATCTATAAAATGGGTCTTAACGTGTACATTTACCTATTATATTTTACTCAACATTTCTACTGAGTGACGGAGTTTACTGAGTGAGCTCGTGACGAGACAAAGCTGAGTCAGCTTAGTCATCTCAGTGACTCGTGACCATGGTTGGTGTAACCCAGCCGAAATGTCCGAAATGTTAAAAGTATGCGCTAATAGTTAGATAGATATACTGTGTTTCCCATTTTATCCTACTTCTCCAATGTACGTACATTTCAAGGTAGTCTTCTGTGAGAGAGGGGTAACGTTGCCAGTCGAGCGCGCCCAGTGGCTGCGGGAATGCATCGTGCACTTTCCGCCTCACTTAATATTCGTTTAGATAAAAATAAATACGTTATCCAGCGAACGTGATGCCTGTATGTCTTGTAACATGAGAGGTGCCTACAAGTGACGGCGTCACAGCCCAAGCGACTCCGCAAGTAGACCGAGTCACGGAGCATCGCAAATTAACAGTTAACACACCTGCGAGAACGCCACCTGACCGGTTCATAATTTAACCCTGCTCTTAATGGTACGGAGTTGGCGAGTTTCAGCGAACCTATTTGAAATTTTGACCCTGCAATCCAACAGCCGCTGGGCGCGCTCGACTGGCCAAATTGAAATGTAAATGTACTCTTTTACCTTGAAATGTACTCCATTTCCCACTTTATCTTATTTCCCTAATGTACGTGTACGTGTTTCGGTAGTGAGTAAGATTTGCCAGAGACCACTCCCATCCCACCCTGTTCTATCTCTCCCCATTTTCCCAACCCTTTCTCCAAATCCATTCCTATAGCTCCAAAGATAGGCAGCGCATACGGGAATGTCATTCTGGACTGATGTTGGCATGTATCGCGGATGTCTATGGGCGACAGTATCCACTTACCATCGGGTGGACTGTATGCTCGTTTGCCGGCGTCTTCTTGTTCATTTCTGAACTCCTAAACCAATTTCTCTATTTAATAAGTTACTTTGGTCGTGTGGTGTCGGCCGGCTTCAGAATAGCACTACCCCACCACTTTCCGTAATGTCATAAAAGGCGACTAAGGGATAACAAAGCCGCTACCACAAGCCCTAAGGATCTACACTACCTCTAAAAGAGCGGACGCGCCAACCCGCTTGCCCAGCGTGGTGTTTAAGGGCCATATAACCCTCGTGCACAAGACAGCGTATAACAGAAGGTTCATGTCTAACAGTGGACGACAAAAAGGGCTAAGGGCAAGTATACATCAACATTCAATGCCAGAACAACTAATCTGGCGACATTCCTATAATACATATTTAAATACTTCAAGAATCGTCCATCATACCCAACAATGTCTGCGCTACAATAAATCTTCAAGCTACGTCGAAGCAAATATATTCTCGTATATACAAATATAATTTATACAACCTTATTGCAGGTAAAAATGCATCGCAAAGCTCGTACTAAGGGGCTATCGTTTACTGAAGCGGACATAACATGGAGTTACGAATGAGAATAGAAACAACCATTTGGAGCGAACAGAGTTTAATAATGTGGTTTTTATTAGAAGTAATGAGAATGGGTATTATTCTGGTAACTATGAATGTGTGTGAAAACATGCAATTTTAAAAGAACAAAGGGAACGTTTCAAATGTTTTGTTTCTCTTATTACGTCTGCGTGTGTTGCACTCTTAAAACACACATAGAAAAATAGTCAGCTACCGACACAAAACAAACCATCAGTGGGATGTACTCGTATATTATTCGTCAACCACCAGAGCCCGCAACTTCGTTTCACGTAGATTTCGATCATATGTGATTCGATAATTTTACTCCTGCGCACTCCCATTCAATCCCATCCTATTCCAACCTATAATTGAATCTCTTCTCAACTCCTCGAGTAATGAAATGAAAGTAATAATTAATTTCATATTCTTTCACGTTTGTAACAATTTGAATTAAATGTATTCTGTACGTTGGTCCAAGACATGAATAACTAAGAATTACAACTATACTAACATATTGTATTAAAATTCATCCAATAGAATTTATGTATCGATGATGATGCCCACGGGAACTTGGCAACAGATATGAGTAAATAATGCCCCGAATGATAAATAGCGAATAGCGAAACTGTAACCGTGCCAAGTTTCATTCAAATCCATCTAGCAGTATTTATGAGATGCGCTTTCAGACAGACAGAGAAAAACACAGACAGACAGACGTCAAATTGTTTATTTTCGTTTGTGTATCATTCGTGCAGACCATTTTTTAATTATATGTAGATAGATAAATTCTTTATTGTACACCCAATACATGCTACAAAAAAAGACAATATCTATACATATAACTAAACAGCAAAAGAGTTGAGTCTGTACATTAATTCAATTTAAAAAGATATACATATATTTAAAAAGTATTTTTAGAAGCTACAGAACCCAAAACGGTAGCTTTTTTATAATTTTTGTCTGTATGTTTGCCTGTTTGTTTGAGTATCCCATAACAACAACTTAACGGATATTGATCGGGTTTTCACTAATGTATAGCTAAGTGCCCAGAAAAAAACTGGTACATGTGTCATATTCACATGACACAAGAGAGTAAAGTTATAAAGCAAAATATAAAAAAAATGTTTAATAAAATTACTCAAAAATTACGGGATGGATTTTCATCCGTGAAATCCATCATGTCGGTGCTTTTATAGGTGTTAAAAATCCTTCACAGCTACTTAGTCCACGCAAGAGAAGCAGAGGGCAACAGGCAGCCATATCGCAGAGCGATCTCTTCCAGGCAACATTTGGACTGTAAGGAGAAAACAGATAACAATATTATATATATATATATATATATATATATATATATATATATATATATATATATATATATATATACTCGTATGTATCAAATACCTATCTATGTATGGATAGTAAAACTGACATATCACCATTCCACTTCCTGACTCGTTGGCAAAGGTTTAGAATGCACAACGCTTATATCGGCACGCCCATTGTGCTTGAGTAAAACTTCTAACATTTTTATACGTCTACTGTATATAACTTCTAACATATATAAGTTTAATATATTTCACTTTAGGATGAAGCGATACCTTTTCGCATTACTTGGTATTCACATACGAGTAAATTAATCCCCAATTACTTACTTTTAATGTAATAAATAATCATGAAAATACATATTAATCTTTAGTTAAATAACATATACTCGTAATGGTTTCAGTGTACTGATTGGCATATTGAAATGTGTATTTTACACTATTTTGACATTTTATAGATACTCTGAGACCTTATAGACTTGTTGGAGACATTTTACAGATATCATGCTACAGAGTAACCATCTCTGATCTCAAAACCAAACTTCATTGCAAATCCATTATTCTCATAAATCTTTCCTTTGATAGTTCTCCGTAGAAATCAAAGGAACAGTACAGATATCAATCAATCTATTATTAATTAAAGACATCGTTGTAAAATATAGGGGGAGAGTGCACGCTGCAATCCAACAGCCACTGGGCGCGTTCGACTGGCCACGTCACCCCTATCTCACAGAAGACTACCTTGAAATGTACTGCATTTCCCACTTTATCTCTTTCCCTAATGTACGTACGTGTTTCGGTAGTGAGTGAGATGTGCCAGAACCCATTCCCAATTGCCCTATTGCCATATAAGAAAAGAACAATTTGAAGGTCAAAGGTCAAACTCGGTAGGTTAAAATGTCTCACAGCGTTCCTTCCAGTAAATTCCTGGTTTTCACTATGTCCGATCCAATTTTTAGTCACAAATGGGGGACTGTTCCGCCACACAAGTGAATCGTAGCCGGTGGCGACACGAGAACGCTTCTAAGTTTATTGTCGCCCGTCACTCTAGTTCTAGGGAAACGTTTGGAAGTTTAGAACTGCACTTGACACGTACTGGCATTTAAGATGTTCGAGTGAGGCAGGTTTAAAGGCAGGCTTGAATACTTTCTTTGGTGTTTCTAGGAAGTGCAAACACATTACTCGTGTGATGTCATCGGGTTATATTACGGACTAGCTGTGTTCGTATCTTTGCGGAATTTTATCACTTCCGTAGTAATTTTGTAAGTTTTGTTTTTTTGTAAATATAGGGGGAGAGTGCATGCTGCATTCCCACAGCCGCTGGGCGCACTCGACTAGCCACGTTACCCCTCTCTCACAAAATACTAGGTACCTCGAAATGTACTGCATTTCCTACTTTATCGTATTTCCCCAATGTACGTACGTGTTTCGGTAGTGAGTGAGATATGCCAGAGTCCATTCCCATCCCATCCTCTCCTTCTCCATTTTTCCGATCCATTCCTTAATCTGCAAAGGTAGGCAGCGCATCCGGCGGCGTGCCAACGTTTGTCATTCTGGACTGATGTTGGCATGTATCGCGGATGTCTATGGACGACAGTATCCACTTACCATCAGGTGGACCGTATGCTCGTCTGCCGCCTTTTTTCTATATAAAAAAAATACTGTAGATTAAGAATGTTACATTTCATCAAACTCTACATATACCGTTCACAATCATATATATGTGCCGTGTCTAAAACACATCGTCTAACTCTAACTTTATAAAGCTATTCTATCAAAAAATACAATTATTTTAGGGAAAAATAAAAAATTACAAAAATGTAGAATTTTGTTGTTCTATCTAAAACATTCGTAGCGCTTATTACTCAGTACAAGGTAGTGACAGGTGAGTAAGCTTGGCGTTCATTTCTAGAAATGAATTTCATTTGGCGCGTAAAATAGAAGTCGTTCATTTCTAGTATAAAACCAACTACGAGAAAAGCTTAATGTAAAAACCGATAGGTATTCTACTCTCGATATTGAATAACCAATTTTCAATTATTTTGGTATTTGAGCCTTATTTTAGTAACACATTGTATAATATATAAATGTCATCAAGAGTAGGCGCCACAAAAGAAGTCCCGTTGGCGCGGCGCTGTGATCGGCCGACATACTCTTGCCAGGTTATTGGTTTCAATTTTATCAAATTATGTATTTCTATTTTGAACCTACCAATAAAAATGTGTCCAAATTAGGAAGTCAATTATAAACGGACATAAAAATAATTATTATAATATATTTTGCAAAATGGCCGACCTGTCGTATTTAGTTCTCTTAAATTCCGCAGGACTTCTTAGGTGGCGCGCAATCTAGTTAGTCATGTAAAAATGAGCACTAAGCGCTCTAGCGCTAAGTCAACAATAATGAACATTAAGAATCTTAACCTTAACCGTTTTCAAATCGAGCTTTTAACCTCAAGGCTTTAATCTCCTCGAGCGTTAAAAACTTGGACTGTAAAGCTCAGCGTTTAACGCTGGAGTCTTAAACGTTCATACGCGCTCACTCAGCTCTCAAGAGTCGAACACCTATGTCAGCCATTTCATCGCTCACCTATCGCTCTCACAGGATTGGAAATCTCTAAAATCGCTTTTATTATCCTTTATTTTTTATTTTGAAATGATTATAGTTTTTGTGTGCTTCGCACTCGTGGACACCTTCCCGACCTCGCTTATTGTAATATTTCCCTTGTAAACCCGAGTTATACGCCAATTCACTTATCATGCGCACGTTTCTCGCCTTTTCTTCTACTCCTGAGCATGGCGTCAGTTCCCAGCCTTTACTGTCTTTCATTTATTAACAGCCCGAATGATACTAAGCTCTTAACGAGCATTAGAAAGCTGCTAAAAATAAATTGCTGAAGTGGGGACTGCTTCTTATTCATTCCTGAAGAATCCCCTACCATTCGAGCTAACATAGCACTGGCGCCCAACGTTTATAAAAATAGCACATTCTTTGTCGTACCTTAAATGTCCATGAGTGAATTGCACCTAAATATAACTAAAATATCTCACAGTCCATTTTCCGCCGCACCTTGAGAGTACTAAGCGGATAGGCTACAATAGAACTGAGCACGGCTCGATACAGCTAAGGAGGATCAGAGGCTTCCGTGTATCTACTAAACTTCTTTGGAGAAAAATTGTGAAATATACGAGAACTTATTGAGGAACGCAAATCCTCGTGAGATGCATCGGCGAAGAAAGGATTGCGTAGCATATGCATATTATATTAGATTAGCGACCAGCCCTCGCTTTGCTTCGATTTATAAGTTTTTTTTTCTTTTTTTCAATTTTTTTTTTCACAATTTCAAAATAAAATATAGCCTATATTAGAGACTGATAATGTAGCTTCACAATTTGTGAAAGAATTTTTGAAATCGATTCAGTAGTTCTAGAGATTACCCCCAACATACAAACACACATTTTTATCTCTTTAATATATTAGTAAAGATAAGGTTCTCAACAGGATATGTTGAAAATAAACTTAAAAACTTCTTATTTACCCACAAGTTTATATACTAATTACTAGAGACCGGATTATATGCATTTGCATATGCATTGGCATATTTATTGTACTACTAACAACTTACTAATTGCATGCTGATTTTGAAATAAAAAACTAAAACTGCCATTTTTTTATTATTTAATGTTGCATGTTTTGACATTTTTCATGCATATTTGCATGCATATTTCCAGCTTTTTATGTTGCATATAATTCCGTCTCTACTAATTACTTATTTACAGAGTGGACAGTACACATGCTGCTAAGTGGGTGCTGTCGCCCATTGACATGGTAGTCAGCGAGTTTGGAGTCGTATCAACGTTTGTTATTTTGGCCTGATCTTGGCAGGTATCGCGAATGTTCATGGGCCAGTGTCCACTTACCATTAGGTGGACTGTTTGCCTTCTTTCTATAAAAAAACTATATATTTGTATATTATTATGTACACTGCCATCTTCTAGCAAAACGTATCCAATTTTTATTTGGGGTAATCGTTTATAGTATGAGACATGGGCAGTAAGTACATATTGTCATTAATTCTTTTTTGTGTGTAAATTTATATTTCTCTCGCTACCAAGACTTTAATCCAGTCTGATAGGTAGGTGACTGTAGGCTGAGTGATCCTAAATGAAAAAGCAGTCAGGTATGTTTCCGATATTTCTTTCAATATTCTTGGAGTTTTATCTACGCATTTATTTCTTCAAGTTGATATTAGTAATCTGAACATACTCTATCATGCGTTGTGGTAACACAATGGTAGTCTAACCTCTACAATGGTAGAGCTTAGACTATGAATAAACATGGAAGATATCGATAATTTCGTCAATGTAGAAATAATGTAGGTAGGAAGAGAGTGCACGCTGCATTCCCACAGCCGCTGGGCGCACTCGACTGGCTACGTTAACCCCCTCTCACAGAATACTAACTTGAAATGTACTGCATTTTCTACTTTATCGTATTTCCCCAATGTAGGTACGTGTTTCGATGGTGAATGAGATATGCCAGAGCCCATTTCCATCCCATCCTACACACTGCTCTTCCTGGTACCTGGTTTAATTTATATATTTTTTGTTATACTTCAATAAAAGTATTTTATAATCGTACACATTCTTTTAGTGTATTCCATGTGCAGTAGTTGTATTTATGTGTTAAACTTCAACGTCATAATTTCGTACTTCAGCGAACAGAGCGCATCTGCCCATATTCTAAAGACTCATTTAATTTATTTATGTCTTAACCGTAAAAGTGGGTAGATGCAAGAGGTTCGTATAATATAAGTTCTAAATGCATACCCACGGTGCATTGCCGGGGAACCACTCAACAAATCAAAAGTTTCACTTACCACTTTATAGGTAGGAGGCACACTTATTTACTGATTAAATTCAGTTGATTAAATTGATAGCTGAAGACCGTGTGTGGTGACGGGTCGCGGGAGAGGCCTGTATCCAGCAGTGGAGAGACACAGGCTGATGGATACTCCACATGATAATATGCATTGATTTATTTACAGAATGAAGGCGACAGACACGCTGACAGATCATCTGATGGTGAGTGGATCACCCATGTACATCCACGATACACTGACAAACGTTGGCACGCCTCCGGATGCGCTGCCTACCTGTTGAGATTTAGAGAAATCGACGGAAATATGGGTGGGATAGGATAGGATGTGAATAAACTCTGGAATCATTCACCACCGATCCATAGGTCGCTGGTTCAAATTCGGCTTGGAGGACGAAAAAATGTTATTTATTGAGTTTGTATTGAATGAAAAACCTTCTTTTGAAGTTTAAGAATACTTTTATTCACTTTTGCTAAGAATAACTGAAAATAGTATTTTTTTTTTAAATATTAAATTGACGGAACTCACATGCGCTTCATGGCAGTGGAAAGGAGAAATGGCGACAGGGATCCGAGGATGAGTTACCTTCCAGAACACGCTTACAAACGTTTCGATACTATATTATACAGTGTACGTACATTGAGGGAATGGGATAAAGGGGGAAATGTAATGAAATTTGTCCATAATTCTAAAGCGGAAATCCCCTCCCAATGTGTCACTGTCTCCTAATACACCGGACAGTTTCATTCCAAGCAGAAAATGGGACGATTCTTACACAAACTTTGGCAATGAGACTGGAATGCTAATTCAATCGGATCACTTGAATCAGCCGCCATTTTGAACTTTCCTTAGTTATTTTCATAGTTTATTTCTCACTTTACAGAAGAGGGTGATTGCATTTTCAAATATTTTCGATGAAAATGCAGGGTGCATTTTCATTCGATGAAATTATATTTGATTTGTCAGAAAAACAGATTGTATCTATGTCTAGATTAAGCCGACGATCGATGTTTCGACCGATATTTCGCTATTTTCCTTCCACGAAAATATATCACCCCGGACGAATTCTATTTGCAATTTGGAACTAATCCGATCGCACGAGACAATGATCGAAATATAAATTTTGACAACAGGTAGTTGGGGATCAAACGTCAAATTTCACGATAGCAATATCTCAAATTTTCAATAATCGGAGATACCCGGTGTATAGAGCTCCGACCGAAGGAAAGTCGGAGTAGTCGGACACTTCATTCGTTCGGGCCCGAAACGTTGTAGCGTAAAATCAGTAGTCAGTAGTTACAAAAAATAAACTTTTACCTAAATTAAAAGTTCTTACGGTTAATTTTTTCAAAAAACATCCGAAAAAATACTTCAACCTCTACACGTAAAAATTATATGTCGTAGGCTCGACTTAGGGCTCCAAGGGAGTGAGTACCCTAATGTTGGCATGATGCCGTACCATCCATTTACCATCAAGAAGACAATCTGTTCGTCTGCCATCTTTCTATTAATAATACACAAAAATAAGTCCAATAAAAATAAAAATTGGGTAAAGAGTTTGAATCATAAAAACGTTTGCCGAGTCTTTGGATAAATGGGCGTCGATGCAACGAGTAATGGGTTCGATTCCAGATCGTTGACAGCGGAGAACGCCGCGTGACGGACGCAACACGTCTACGTGACAGAACGGGTGACTCCCTCAGTTCGTATAACGCTATTACTCATACGATTGCGTTCCACTGATAGGAAGGAACTACTTTTAACAATTTTCTTTGCGGTTTAGCATGTGGATGTTAAAAATTGAGTACAGTACCCGCCGATGTATACGACACGTCGTAAATTGCAATTGCCTTCTTAAGCATGCATATATATTAAACATGCTCAATCGCATGCTACTTTCAAACATGTCGAAACGTATTTCTTTTCTTTAGTGTCCTAACAGTATTAACACCCACTGCTGGACACGCACCTCCTCGTGTACACTGTCTTGTGTATGAGGGATGTATGGCCTTAAAACAGCACGTTGGCGAGTCCACTGTTTTACAGGTCGTGATAGAGCTTTTGGTAGCGGCTTTATTATCACTTACTACCCGTGCACGCTAACTTGAGACTTGACCATCGTGACGTCACTCGCTCTTGTAAAAATAATGTACCTGCAGTGTATAGGATATTTTTTCCAGTCAACATAATTTACAGTATTGCACTGATGAGTTAATTATATATTTTTTTATTTTAAATGTATTAGTATAGTATTATTATTATTATTATATACAATGTGTATTTTGAATAAAAAATGAAATTAACAAATACCAATAACAAAGTAACAAAATTATTTATGACAGGGAAAGCGCGTCGACCTTCGGGGTGTGCCTGAAGGAGACTAAAAAATATACTACGAAGGCGACGGCGGTGCATGACATTCCGCAAGGGGCTCAACGTGACGTGTACGAGGTAATAGTCGGCGTTTACGACATGGACTATCTAGTTACCACCAGGTGGACTGTTGTTCATCTGTCACTTATTGTCTTACTTACTCTTAATAATTGTTTCCCACCTCCCAATCTAAATCTACGAACATCAAAGTTAAAAATTGACTTGCATTAATACTATCGGGGTCTGACTGGAGTGCTAATACTACTAGCATTTCTTTCGAACTCGGCACCCGACGGGCGGACGCCAATTAATCGGGCCATTAGTCTGAACAATTCCCCGCTGCCGGGAAGACGAATTAATCGCACATAAAAATTAAATCCCGGAAATTAGTCACCCCCGGACTAGCTAATAGGTTGAAGAAAGCGATAATTAAGTCTCTATTAATAATAATAAGGCGAGTACACATTTGACGTTTGCCATTTAACTATATCTTAGGACTTATAGGTCAGTATACATCATTTATACGTTTTCAAAATATGCTAGACTCATATTCGTGTGATCGTGAGTTCAAATCCACTGAATTTTAACTTAATTACGGATTTAAATTGTCGGTAGTTTAGCGGTGAGGAAGAACTTCATGTGGAAACACTTATGTTCCTGAAATAAAAAAAAAATCTATACTATTGGACCCGCGTGGTGGATTACGGCCCGAAACCCCCCGTGATTTATTAATGGGTAGCAAATCATGATCAACAATACAAACTATTTTTGTATTACTGAAATAAACAATTATTGAACAGTAAACAATTATTAATAATGTCAGTCCATCTCTTCCGGCGGGTGTCGTTGGAGGCGACTGAGAGATAACAAAGTCGCTGCTACAGGCGCTGAGGCACCGTACCACCTCTGAAAGAATGGACTCGCCAAGCCGTTTTGCAGGCGTGGCGAAGCGTGTCTCCTGCAGTGGACACTGAAAGGGCCGATTGCATTGCATTGCAATAAGGTCTTCAATATACAATGAGTATATATATAACCAGTGGCGGATTAACTTATAAGCATTATAAGCACGTGCTTAGGGCCCCTGTTCTCCAGGGGCCTCCTCTCCTCTGCTGGCGTTTCTTTGCGCGAATGTTTAGTTCTTTGAAATACCTAATGCGCGATCGATGATCCAAGCAACAGAGGGCCTACGCGGCCTCTATGCTTAGGGCCTCCGAAACTTTTAATCCGCCACTGTATATAACTATATATAGTCACCAGAGAACGTAAACCTAACGCACCTCTAAAAGTATGTGTCTTAAAATGTTAACGCAAACGCGATAGTAACCATACCATCAGCCTGTGTCTCTCCACTGCTGGATATAGACGTGTCCTAAGGAACGTCACCACACATGGTCTTCCGCTCTTTTCACCCCGCCACTACTAGCGATAGTAACATTTGTAAACAATTAAGATTCATTTACACAAGGGATGTCTCCAACCGTTTGGGCGAGAGTATTGTATACGATTCTCGTATGCGAACCACATACAATTTTCGCCTACAACTGTTTATATGATGATAAAAACTGGTTGATAACAAGCTTAACAGTGATCAGATGATGATAACGGTTGTTTATACTAGCTCTTGACTGACGTTTGAGAAATTCTTCTTGTAAAATGAGGCATCAGGATACTGTTCATAGCTTTATTGTCGCATGCAGGGTAGTAGTAGAATGGGCTAACGCATGAATTTGATTTATGAAAGCATGTCGACGTGGGTAGTTTATTCACGGCCTTAGAGGCGGCAGCTTTTGATTTGTTACAATAAACTCCGCTCTTACGGTGAGTTCCACGGTCACCATACTTTTGATATTACGAAGACGATTCGGGTTAAAGTTCTCTGTTACATCGCAGGTATCGTCGAATATCATTGTCGCATCGGATTTCGTTCCATTCTAAATTCAACACGTTATCTTATATATCAAAATATATCGCAAATGTCTATGGGCGACAATATCCATTTACCATCAGGTGGACTGTATGCTCGTCTGCCGCCTTCGTCTATAAAAAAAATCAATCTAAAATGTAAATGCATTCAATGCAAAGTCTAAATTCAGTTTCAGATTCGCGTATGCATTTGAGGCAATAAACAATATGCATATTATTTATTAGTAAAAAAATATTGTGCACGTTAGTCGCATTTAATATCAATGCAATGTTCTCAATAAATACTTTAAAACAAGTTAAACGAGAGTAGCTTAATCAGAAATGTTCTTTACACTGATATATTCGAACTTACCGTAAATGACTATGACCTCAGCGGTCAATAAACTTGATCATTTAGCAAAGTGGTATCGTTAATTTGATAGGTATCTCGCCATAGGGACAAAACTAGTACAGTTAGTTATCTATAACAGATTTTACGTTTTAAAAAGAACTATTTTATATAGTTTTATTTTATGAGTAGATAGAAGGAGAGATGGCAGACGAGCGAGCAGCTCACAATATAGGAAGTGGTCAATTCTTCCTTTTCTACATAAACAATTCTTACTTTTCCATTTATTCAATTTTTTTTAGACAGAAGTTGCAGACAAACGGTCCACCCGTTAGGATGAAGATATTACCATCTTCAATCAAATTGTCTCTTCCTATTCGAAAAAAAGGAATGTCCCAATCCATAAATCCATCATAGCCACCCCACTGCAGCACTACGTATAAATCCGAACATTTTTCCTGCGCGAGCTGAATTCAAAGAAGTTTAAAACTTTGAAACAGTGTTGATACATGTGACGGGGCTTACACAGTTTGACCTACTCCGCTCTGACAAGCTCTTTTGTTCCAGTAACTCGCTGTTTTCACGGCAAATATCTTCACTTGCATATTTTACCGTATGCTCTGTACATGCGAGGCCTTGTACTGAGATCGTACGTGTGACGTCATTATGCCGCTAGAGCTTGACATTTCAATGCTCGGAGCACGCTTTAATAGAGCACTTGAATGTGAAAAAACCCCGATATCAGATGCTAGTTGGGAGGGAGATTCTACTATTTTCTGCACAGAATCAAGCCCTTTTATCGTCCTCTGCTCAATATCGGTCTCCTCGTGCAGATTGCCTCGTGAATGAAGGCCTTAAAAAGCCAAGCTGACCAAGTGGGTTGGCGAGTCCACTCTTTTAGAGGTGGTGTAGTTCCTCAGGGCCGCTTCCTGTGGTAGCCGCTTTGTTATCCCTTAGTCACCATTTACGACACCCACAGGAATATATGTGAATATATTTAATTATTAATAATGCTAAGTAATAATTACACACGCTTTTCTTGAGAATGAGTTGGGCTAGAGTCCGAAATGCGTCGATATAGTACTGTATTTTTATGCTTGTTTGTTATTGGTTAATAGCAACTATGCATCTTTAGCGTGGACTTGCCAACCCGCGTGACCAGACGTGGCGTTTTAAGTCCACGCATCCCTCATGCACAAGACAATGGCATATCCCATGTCCAGCAGTGAGTGAATAAGAGCTGCTTACGTTACTAGATTCTCAGTTTGTAGATAAACTTACAATCTATAAGTCTATACAAATACACGTTTATTTTTCTACACTTTCCACGCTCAACACCTTTGAAAAATTCCCACATCGGCCTATTTTTCTAGCAAGAAAGCGAGTGAACGGAATAGGTTCCTGTGCGTCCCCGATAAGGGCCATATTGATGCTCGCCGGGCTGACTGATTCCTCGAAGGGCTGCCCTCTGACGGGCTATTTTTATTATTAATATTGCAGCGTAATGTTTACGGTAACCCTCGGAGGAAATGAACACGGCGGATCGTGAAATTCCCTGTTTTTATTCAATACGTAGAGAACTATCCTTTCTGTACCGAATGGTGAGAAGTGTAACTATGCGTTTGTTTACTAACATGGAAATTCACTAAGTACCATGAATACATTTTTACGACTATGGTTTATTAAAGGTATTTATTTCGTGTTCAGCAAAATTAACTATTTTAATAACTGAAATAAACAATATTTTAATTACGTACTAAGAATGTCAACATACAGTTGACTCCTTGTGTCATCAGAGACTTAAACCTAACCAACCTTTAGATTTGCTGCCATCGATTTGCTGCCACTTCCAGTATTTTTGCTACTTAATTTTTTAATTATTTCCCTTCCCTTTATTAAACTTATTAAATTAATTGACTTTATTAAACACCTGTATGACGACCAATTAGCCCAGTTAATAGTGACACCGCTTGCTATGGTAAAGGTCCCAAGTTCTATCCCCGTTCGGATATTCATTTGTTAAAGACAATCGTTTGTGCAGGTCTAAGTGGCTTGTTCCTCTTTATATTCTCTCTCTTGTTGGACTCACGACAAAGAGAATCCTAGTGTGGGCCATTGAGTTATTATAAAAAGTAGTGTCGTAAAAATAAACGCCGAGCACTCGATCGCTTTAATGCTACTCTCAAAGACATCGGTACATTTGACAGCAGTCTTTTGTGAGAGTGGAGTAATTCGGCCAACTAACGCATTCAATCGATTGTTGGTGGCTTACTTTTTTGGTACAATTTTGCGTATAACATTCACCTTTTGTCGGTACACATTGTATATTGTAAATAGGGTCTAAACGTGTAAAATTAGACAACAGGCAACACTTTTCTCCGACATACACTAATATATAACACATATAACAATAACCAAAATAAAAAGTCAGCAATCAGAAAAATAAAATAATTTCACAACAATTAAAAAAATTCAAGAAATAACAAAAAATATATTAATGATATATTTATTAATATTAATGATATTAATATTAATATATTAATGATATGTAGGCGGCGCATCCGGGGCCATGCCAACGTTTGTCAATTTGGACTAATGTTGGCATGTATCGCGGATGTCTATGGGCGGCAGTATCCACTTACTATGAGCTGGACTGTATGCTCGTCTGCCGCCTTCGTCCATAAAAAATAGAACATGTCACGTTGCTATTTCGTGGATGTGTGTGTTGTGATGCCGGAAATGGTCTACAACTCAGCATATACTACGACTAAGTGTCAGTCGCGGGGCTGAGTCTCAGTAGAGCCATCGGTGACGCACTTTTATTTACCTTTTATTTCTACTCGATGTTTTGGCACGGGTTATACTACCAGTGGTCACAGGTTAACTGGAGAGTCAACTTTTGATTTCAAGTCGACAGACTGAAGATCTACCTCGAGACCCTGGTGTTGCATCATGGATGGATGTAGTCATTTACAATCACGTTGGCGCCACCATCCACCTGCCGCCATAACCACTTACCCCCTTAAAAAAATCTCTAATATGTGTCAAAATTTAAATTCACGACTCCAAGAATGAAAAATCGAAAATAGATATCCCTAGGCTTGCTCCTCATCGGTATAGCAGCAACAAAACTCCCGGGTAATCCCGCCCGGATCAAGTGGTAACTAACCGGGAGCTCAGTAACTTTAATTGCCGCCTACCCACATTAACCCTTTGCAATTCCGAATCGAGATAACTGTAGTCAATTCTTTAAACTTTGGCAATCGCTTACGCCCGGAGACAATCTGGGGCAATTATCTTGAGCTTAGTGCTTCGGAGAGATTTGGATCCGGATGAAATCCGGTTTTAATTGCTCCGAGATGTGTTTCGTGTTGATAGATACCGGGGAGATTTGGCCGGATACGATTGTGGTGGGAGGTTATTAAGTTGATAATGTTATACGAATTTGTATGACTTGCTGGCTGTGACTTGCGTGAACTCTATGATACCTAATTCCCACAAATTCAAATTTTATTTATTTGCCAGATTGTTCATTTAATTACCTGAATGTTTTATTATTACCAGCGTGACCCCCCTCGAATCCTCGTCCGAATGCAATAAAATCCATTATATCATACAGTTAATACAATGGAGAAGTTCACCAGGTATAGAATTAGTGGATTTTTCGTAGCTACTAAACCCAAACTTTTCTATTCAATTTCATTTCAATCCGTTGGGAAATGCGCAGTTTATCTATAAATTTAGTTACATTCAATACCATACTATACCATCAGTCCTTATCTCTCCACCGATGGATAGGCCTCTCCCAAGGTTCGCCACCACACGCGATCTTTGGCTTTTCTCATCCAATCACGACCGACGAACTTCTTCAAGTCGCCGTTGATCCACCTGGCCGTAGGGCGGCCTCCAATTGAGTACTCGTCTACCCCAACGATTATTGTTCTTAGTCCAAATATGATTGTCTGAATTTGTCCAAATTTGTCCAAATTTGTCTGAATTTCGTAAGAGACTTCATGACATGAAGTTGTGTGATACGAGTTTGTGTGAGTGTGGCATGGCTGACGAGGACTTGCACCATGTTCTATGGTCCTGTCTTCTATATGAGGAGGAACGACAGAGAATGCTGGAGGGAATCATATGACAGGAGGAGGGACCGGTGTTTTACTGCGATCTCGTCTCCTCAGAGGCGAACTTCCGCAGGCTGAGAGAATTTGCACACCGATGGCACAAGTCAAGGAGCCCAGCAGAGCTGTTCGGCGTCGAAGTCGCGTAATCTGTGTAATAAACAGCCCCAGAAAGGGGAGAGTGGCGAATAGGACACGGGTAAGGAGAATATTTGTAGGGAGGCAGAGTAGATACGCGCCGCAACATAGTCCTCAGCAGGCGAACGGCGCGTACCTCCCGACGATTCGGTCCGTTATAACCAGGACCATGGGCGGAGGTGGTCCAAATACGATCTGTCCATTGCCACTTCAGCATGCTAATTCTAGGAGTGACTAGTTCGTTGGCGAATTTCGGATCTTATCCCGCAAAGAAACTCCGAGCATAGCTCTCTCCATAGCCCGTTGCTATATTTATATATGGCACAAACATCAAGATTTTTTTCAATAAAAACATATTTAAAACATTTAACGTAAAACATATGTAGATTTAAGATACACTATTTAAGATATTAAACATATTTATTTAAACATATTTAAGATTTAAATACCTACAGATTACTATTTTAATAATATATAATAGAATATGTTCATTTATTAGGTAGATATTTTTGTATCCATGGTTTCCAAATACCTTGCTTCTACAGTTTAGCTTTTAAAGAGTCTATAAGATTAAGTTCACAAAATATATCCTTGAAATATATAATAATTTTGTAGGTAGAGAGAGGGTACGCTGAGAAATAGGAATCGGCGGCGTTAAAGAAAATCCGTCAAAATGGTCGTCGTTTGGTAACCAAACGTACATAATTGTCGGAGCGAGGGCTCCTTGTTGGTAATTACGGGCACAGTATGCACAGGACACAGTGCCCAATGTACGATTTATTAATAAAAATCAAATATCAATATCATCAACTACATAATGTTTTTCATTTTTTTACAGTTCATTTTTTTTTTTAAATATTATAACGTAATTTTTACCTTTCATGCACATCATACAATACCGGTAGTTGAACTTTTTATGGATTATTAGAAAATTACTGAATGAAACAAACTTGTATTAAAAAGAGTATTAAACCATGTATTAAACTTTAATTGGAATTTCTTGGATCATTTTTTCTTTTATATACTAGTGGGCGGACGAGCAAGCGGTCCCACGTGATGGTAAGTGTTACCGCCGCCCATGGACACCTGCAACACCAGGGGGTATGCGGGCGCGCCGCCGACCTTGCAAAATCCTATTCACAGCTCTCTTGAAGAACCCCATATCGTAGCTTAATGGAAAGACCTCTTGAGGCGTTTCGTAGATTTCTATCTAGTATCTTCAGTAATTTCATCATATAAGTAATTATTTAAAACTAGCCTTTTGTCCATAGCTGCTCTAGCGTGGTATCGTATTTTAATAATCTATAAAGTCTAAAAGGTTCGGAAAATGAATGCAAGTTTTTTAACACTTCACACTTTATTCGACGTAAAGAAATATCCGTCGAGTACAAAGGCTGGCTGGCTTATATAGGCTGGCTTGTCACCCCCCCACTCCGGCTAGGCTAGGCGACACTTGGCAGGCTGGTGGGGTGATGACGTGGCTTATCGGCTGACTAGTGTTGTCCGGGCAAAGGATGGCGGTAGTGTTACAAATCTAATACTATGAAAAACGTTGAGATTTATAAATATAGAATAGAGATAGAGATAAGTCAAATACCATATATAATACCTCAAAACGAACGAGAATATCGATTCGGTTTGAAATTAAATAAAACCGTCGACATTCTCTTCTTTCTCTGACGTTTATTGTGTTACGACGACGGTACAGTTAATTTTAACGTCTGCTCGAACTCAAACAAAAGGAAGATGAGTTCAAAAGGACTCATTAAGTTGCTACTCAAATAATGGCGGCCGCGTTTATACCGCGCCAAATATTTTAGACTAATGGTTAACGAGGTGTAGTCTTTAGGAACAACATCAAGCATCGATGCCGATCAATGTTCGCAGAGAACCACAGGGATGATTTCGATGCCGTGTGTAGAAAAAAGACCGCGGCATTATTAAGCAGAATTAAGTAGCTCGAAGACCGTAATTCTAATTTCAATCAATTTATTTCACTTTAATTGTAAACTTTTATTTAATTGAATGTTTTTACTCAGAGCCAAGCTAATTACAGGTTTTAAAAACTTTACGACAATTACAAATGTTCAGTTTAAGAATTTGTTAACAGATTATCCTATTTTAAGGGCAAATGTTGTATTATTTATTCGCTGTAAACACAAATTAAAAGTTAGAAAGCGACACAAAACAGTCCCTTGCATGATTTATGAATAAATTGATCCGACCCTTCCTTAACTTGGAGGTACATAAAGTGATTTGGTAAACTGGACTCCATAATTGAGCACGGAACTGATTTATTTAGTTAAGTGTTCGGGGTGTGGTTCCAGTGGAAGCGGGAAATTCCTCCATTTCTATTCCCCATCATAGTCACTTCTGAATCTTAAATCTCCAAAGGTGTGACAAAGTTTGTCAATTTTGATAAATCTTGACGCATATAACAAGTGTTCATGAGCGATATTAACCATCTTCCTACATTAAGAATACATTGATATGAGTGTATAAATAGTAACGAACCATATATCGTATTGTCCACTGCTGGACACGGACAGCATGCCCACTACTCGTGTACATTGTTTTGTGGATGTGAGATATATGGCTATAAAACGGCACGCAGGCCAAGCTGGTTGGCAAGTCCACACTTTAGAGGTAGGGTAATTCCTCAGGGCCTGCGGTAGCGGGTTTATTATCCCTTAATCCCAATGGGAAGAGATGGGGTGATGATATTTTAAGCGTATAACCTATCTGTTACACAGTTAATGGTCTTATAAAGTAGTTTTTTTTGTGTAAAACTGTTTTGGGGTTACGCAAGAATAAAATAACAAAATCTCAAAAAAGTGCCAATTAACTCAAAATTATGAACGCAATCCACAATTACAGACTTCGCGATATATTCGAGCTACACCCTGTATTTAGTCCAAAACGAGTGGTATAGTAGAATGATACAGGTGATATCAAAATTTATAAATACTTTACTCGTCATGAAGTCACTACTAAACAGAAATTTAATTAATTCAAAAGACAATTAGCAACTTGAATAATTTGGCGCCAAAATTCAAAGTCTGCAGCGACACGTGAGCGCGAAAGAGTCGTCGTCGCTAATTAATGACAAAGTATTATACAACTTCACAATTCATTTAATTTGCTAAATTATGTTAAAATTGACTCATTTGAAGTTGCTCTTATTGCGTGATTCTATTGAAATGTTACTTTCTTCCTCTTAGGGCCGACGCAGACCTAGCGAAATGCAGCGCAGCGCGGTTTTTATTCACAGACCACAATCAACTTTGTTGACATCTGAATAAGATCGAAAATTCACCAACGCACCTACTAACTAATCTTTGGGCGCGCTAAAACTGATGTAGGCGCAGCGCTAATTCACGAGCCGCCGCGCGCAGCTTTCGGACGCCGGCTTTCGGTCTTTCGGGCTTTTCGGCTTGTGGTAGCCGCTTTATTATCCCTTAGTTGCCTTTTACGACACCCACTGGAAACAATGCATTAGGGCCATTCTACAGTCAGTCGAGACCACACAACTAGACTAATCTATATCTGTACTAATATAATAAAGAGGTAAAATTGTGAGTTTGTTTGTAGGTATGTTGGGGGTGATCTCTGGAACTACTGAACCGATTTCAAAAATTCTTTCACAAGTAGGAAGCTACATTATCCGTGTCTAATATAGGCTATATTTTATACTGAAAAAAAATTTTGAGAAAAAAAATATCTGTAGATATTTGAACTGTAGAACGTATTTTATATTGATAAATGATTTATTTGTCATAACATGGTAAGAATAAGATGGAAATTGTTGGTAGTTCCACATGTTTATCATGAAAATGACATGCATTAATTAATGTAAAATTATAAAAAAAAAAATGTCAATCAAAATCAATCAAAAATAAATAAAATTGTTATGTCCTAGAGTAACCTGGTTGTCATAGCTTTCAGGTTGCGGTCTGGGCATATGCCACTAAACAGGTTTGGTTTTCTTATGAAAAAAAATAATTTTCCTAATTGACAAAGTTGTGGTACAGTTGAAGATGTCCAATACTTGTTGTTGGGGTGTTGAACGAACCTGAGAAGAAGGCTCTGATGGGGACTATAAATTTGAGCAGGTGTGATGTAGGGATGTTCCACATAATTCTGTCCGAGCCAACATCGAAAGATTGATGTAGATATGTAAAATAGATAGTGAAATTGTAACTTTTAGGCTACGATGGGACTCACATACACAATAGTGTAAAAGCTCCTAAATAAAATAAAGAGGAAAAAAAAAGTCATACAATGCATTTACAAATCTACCTTCCTTTAGAATATTGTAAGTAAAATCCAACTTGTACATCAATGTGAATTTACACGTGTACACCTTACACGTGTATCTACCTCAAAATAAAAACATAACGAGCTTTAGAGAAGCAATTATTTTATTTATACACCGCTAATTAGAGAAAATTATTTAAAAAAATAATTACACGGTGTAATTAACGCAGGGGCCTCGATAATTATTAACGTCAATCAAAATGTCTAGTATAAGAAATAATTAATCAAATCGTTTAATTTGGATCATTATATTAGATTATGAAAGATGAAATCATTAGATGAAATAAAACTAAACATGGATCTTTCAGAATTAACTTTAGTTACCGCTGATCTTTCAGTTAACTAATTTTGAAACGTACCTGTTCAAAATCTCTACCATATTAAATATTTTATTTCTATTAAAGCTCATGGAAAGTTAGTTTAAACATTTTTTTTTAATATACGAAAAAAATTAGGCTTTGTAGTTTGTATCAGCCGCTACTAGAATATCACCACCCCACCTCTTCCCCCTTCCCGTGGATATCGTAAAAGGCGACTAAGGAATAACAAAGCCGCTATAAGCCCTAAGGAACTACACCATCCCTAAAAGAGTGGGGCGTGGCGTTTTAAGGCCAGGCATTCCACATGCTCGAAACTGTTGTAAACTCGATCGCTTTAATGCTACTCTCAAAGACATCGGTACATTTGACAGCAGTCTTTTGTGAGAGTGGAGTAATTCGGCCAACTAACGCATTCAATCGATTGTTGGTGGCTTACTTTTTTGGTACAATTTTGCGTATAACATTCACCTTTTGTCGGTACACATTGTATATTGTAAATAGGGTCTAAACGTGTAAAATTAGACAACAGGCAACACTTTTCTCCGACATACACTAATATATAACACATATAACAATAACCAAAATAAAAAGTCAGCAATCAGAAAAATAAAATAATTTCACAACAATTAAAAAAATTCAAGAAATAACAAAAAATATATTAATGATATATTTATTAATATTAATGATATTAATATTAATATATTAATGATATGTAGGCGGCGCATCCGGGGCCATGCCAACGTTTGTCAATTTGGACTAATGTTGGCATGTATCGCGGATGTCTATGGGCGGCAGTATCCACTTACTATGAGCTGGACTGTATGCTCGTCTGCCGCCTTCGTCCATAAAAAATAGAACATGTCACGTTGCTATTTCGTGGATGTGTGTGTTGTGATGCCGGAAATGGTCTACAACTCAGCATATACTACGACTAAGTGTCAGTCGCGGGGCTGAGTCTCAGTAGAGCCATCGGTGACGCACTTTTATTTACCTTTTATTTCTACTCGATGTTTTGGCACGGGTTATACTACCAGTGGTCACAGGTTAACTGGAGAGTCAACTTTTGATTTCAAGTCGACAGACTGAAGATCTACCTCGAGACCCTGGTGTTGCATCATGGATGGATGTAGTCATTTACAATCACGTTGGCGCCACCATCCACCTGCCGCCATAACCACTTACCCCCTTAAAAAAATCTCTAATATGTGTCAAAATTTAAATTCACGACTCCAAGAATGAAAAATCGAAAATAGATATCCCTAGGCTTGCTCCTCATCGGTATAGCAGCAACAAAACTCCCGGGTAATCCCGCCCGGATCAAGTGGTAACTAACCGGGAGCTCAGTAACTTTAATTGCCGCCTACCCACATTAACCCTTTGCAATTCCGAATCGAGATAACTGTAGTCAATTCTTTAAACTTTGGCAATCGCTTACGCCCGGAGACAATCTGGGGCAATTATCTTGAGCTTAGTGCTTCGGAGAGATTTGGATCCGGATGAAATCCGGTTTTAATTGCTCCGAGATGTGTTTCGTGTTGATAGATACCGGGGAGATTTGGCCGGATACGATTGTGGTGGGAGGTTATTAAGTTGATAATGTTATACGAATTTGTATGACTTGCTGGCTGTGACTTGCGTGAACTCTATGATACCTAATTCCCACAAATTCAAATTTTATTTATTTGCCAGATTGTTCATTTAATTACCTGAATGTTTTATTATTACCAGCGTGACCCCCCTCGAATCCTCGTCCGAATGCAATAAAATCCATTATATCATACAGTTAATACAATGGAGAAGTTCACCAGGTATAGAATTAGTGGATTTTTCGTAGCTACTAAACCCAAACTTTTCTATTCAATTTCATTTCAATCCGTTGGGAAATGCGCAGTTTATCTATAAATTTAGTTACATTCAATACCATACTATACCATCAGTCCTTATCTCTCCACCGATGGATAGGCCTCTCCCAAGGTTCGCCACCACACGCGATCTTTGGCTTTTCTCATCCAATCACGACCGACGAACTTCTTCAAGTCGCCGTTGATCCACCTGGCCGTAGGGCGGCCTCCAATTGAGTACTCGTCTACCCCAACGATTATTGTTCTTAGTCCAAATATGATTGTCTGAATTTGTCCAAATTTGTCCAAATTTGTCTGAATTTCGTAAGAGACTTCATGACATGAAGTTGTGTGATACGAGTTTGTGTGAGTGTGGCATGGCTGACGAGGACTTGCACCATGTTCTATGGTCCTGTCTTCTATATGAGGAGGAACGACAGAGAATGCTGGAGGGAATCATATGACAGGAGGAGGGACCGGTGTTTTACTGCGATCTCGTCTCCTCAGAGGCGAACTTCCGCAGGCTGAGAGAATTTGCACACCGATGGCACAAGTCAAGGAGCCCAGCAGAGCTGTTCGGCGTCGAAGTCGCGTAATCTGTGTAATAAACAGCCCCAGAAAGGGGAGAGTGGCGAATAGGACACGGGTAAGGAGAATATTTGTAGGGAGGCAGAGTAGATACGCGCCGCAACATAGTCCTCAGCAGGCGAACGGCGCGTACCTCCCGACGATTCGGTCCGTTATAACCAGGACCATGGGCGGAGGTGGTCCAAATACGATCTGTCCATTGCCACTTCAGCATGCTAATTCTAGGAGTGACTAGTTCGTTGGCGAATTTCGGATCTTATCCCGCAAAGAAACTCCGAGCATAGCTCTCTCCATAGCCCGTTGCTATATTTATATATGGCACAAACATCAAGATTTTTTTCAATAAAAACATATTTAAAACATTTAACGTAAAACATATGTAGATTTAAGATACACTATTTAAGATATTAAACATATTTATTTAAACATATTTAAGATTTAAATACCTACAGATTACTATTTTAATAATATATAATAGAATATGTTCATTTATTAGGTAGATATTTTTGTATCCATGGTTTCCAAATACCTTGCTTCTACAGTTTAGCTTTTAAAGAGTCTATAAGATTAAGTTCACAAAATATATCCTTGAAATATATAATAATTTTGTAGGTAGAGAGAGGGTACGCTGAGAAATAGGAATCGGCGGCGTTAAAGAAAATCCGTCAAAATGGTCGTCGTTTGGTAACCAAACGTACATAATTGTCGGAGCGAGGGCTCCTTGTTGGTAATTACGGGCACAGTATGCACAGGACACAGTGCCCAATGTACGATTTATTAATAAAAATCAAATATCAATATCATCAACTACATAATGTTTTTCATTTTTTTACAGTTCATTTTTTTTTTTAAATATTATAACGTAATTTTTACCTTTCATGCACATCATACAATACCGGTAGTTGAACTTTTTATGGATTATTAGAAAATTACTGAATGAAACAAACTTGTATTAAAAAGAGTATTAAACCATGTATTAAACTTTAATTGGAATTTCTTGGATCATTTTTTCTTTTATATACTAGTGGGCGGACGAGCAAGCGGTCCCACGTGATGGTAAGTGTTACCGCCGCCCATGGACACCTGCAACACCAGGGGGTATGCGGGCGCGCCGCCGACCTTGCAAAATCCTATTCACAGCTCTCTTGAAGAACCCCATATCGTAGCTTAATGGAAAGACCTCTTGAGGCGTTTCGTAGATTTCTATCTAGTATCTTCAGTAATTTCATCATATAAGTAATTATTTAAAACTAGCCTTTTGTCCATAGCTGCTCTAGCGTGGTATCGTATTTTAATAATCTATAAAGTCTAAAAGGTTCGGAAAATGAATGCAAGTTTTTTAACACTTCACACTTTATTCGACGTAAAGAAATATCCGTCGAGTACAAAGGCTGGCTGGCTTATATAGGCTGGCTTGTCACCCCCCCACTCCGGCTAGGCTAGGCGACACTTGGCAGGCTGGTGGGGTGATGACGTGGCTTATCGGCTGACTAGTGTTGTCCGGGCAAAGGATGGCGGTAGTGTTACAAATCTAATACTATGAAAAACGTTGAGATTTATAAATATAGAATAGAGATAGAGATAAGTCAAATACCATATATAATACCTCAAAACGAACGAGAATATCGATTCGGTTTGAAATTAAATAAAACCGTCGACATTCTCTTCTTTCTCTGACGTTTATTGTGTTACGACGACGGTACAGTTAATTTTAACGTCTGCTCGAACTCAAACAAAAGGAAGATGAGTTCAAAAGGACTCATTAAGTTGCTACTCAAATAATGGCGGCCGCGTTTATACCGCGCCAAATATTTTAGACTAATGGTTAACGAGGTGTAGTCTTTAGGAACAACATCAAGCATCGATGCCGATCAATGTTCGCAGAGAACCACAGGGATGATTTCGATGCCGTGTGTAGAAAAAAGACCGCGGCATTATTAAGCAGAATTAAGTAGCTCGAAGACCGTAATTCTAATTTCAATCAATTTATTTCACTTTAATTGTAAACTTTTATTTAATTGAATGTTTTTACTCAGAGCCAAGCTAATTACAGGTTTTAAAAACTTTACGACAATTACAAATGTTCAGTTTAAGAATTTGTTAACAGATTATCCTATTTTAAGGGCAAATGTTGTATTATTTATTCGCTGTAAACACAAATTAAAAGTTAGAAAGCGACACAAAACAGTCCCTTGCATGATTTATGAATAAATTGATCCGACCCTTCCTTAACTTGGAGGTACATAAAGTGATTTGGTAAACTGGACTCCATAATTGAGCACGGAACTGATTTATTTAGTTAAGTGTTCGGGGTGTGGTTCCAGTGGAAGCGGGAAATTCCTCCATTTCTATTCCCCATCATAGTCACTTCTGAATCTTAAATCTCCAAAGGTGTGACAAAGTTTGTCAATTTTGATAAATCTTGACGCATATAACAAGTGTTCATGAGCGATATTAACCATCTTCCTACATTAAGAATACATTGATATGAGTGTATAAATAGTAACGAACCATATATCGTATTGTCCACTGCTGGACACGGACAGCATGCCCACTACTCGTGTACATTGTTTTGTGGATGTGAGATATATGGCTATAAAACGGCACGCAGGCCAAGCTGGTTGGCAAGTCCACACTTTAGAGGTAGGGTAATTCCTCAGGGCCTGCGGTAGCGGGTTTATTATCCCTTAATCCCAATGGGAAGAGATGGGGTGATGATATTTTAAGCGTATAACCTATCTGTTACACAGTTAATGGTCTTATAAAGTAGTTTTTTTTGTGTAAAACTGTTTTGGGGTTACGCAAGAATAAAATAACAAAATCTCAAAAAAGTGCCAATTAACTCAAAATTATGAACGCAATCCACAATTACAGACTTCGCGATATATTCGAGCTACACCCTGTATTTAGTCCAAAACGAGTGGTATAGTAGAATGATACAGGTGATATCAAAATTTATAAATACTTTACTCGTCATGAAGTCACTACTAAACAGAAATTTAATTAATTCAAAAGACAATTAGCAACTTGAATAATTTGGCGCCAAAATTCAAAGTCTGCAGCGACACGTGAGCGCGAAAGAGTCGTCGTCGCTAATTAATGACAAAGTATTATACAACTTCACAATTCATTTAATTTGCTAAATTATGTTAAAATTGACTCATTTGAAGTTGCTCTTATTGCGTGATTCTATTGAAATGTTACTTTCTTCCTCTTAGGGCCGACGCAGACCTAGCGAAATGCAGCGCAGCGCGGTTTTTATTCACAGACCACAATCAACTTTGTTGACATCTGAATAAGATCGAAAATTCACCAACGCACCTACTAACTAATCTTTGGGCGCGCTAAAACTGATGTAGGCGCAGCGCTAATTCACGAGCCGCCGCGCGCAGCTTTCGGACGCCGGCTTTCGGTCTTTCGGGCTTTTCGGCTTGTGGTAGCCGCTTTATTATCCCTTAGTTGCCTTTTACGACACCCACTGGAAACAATGCATTAGGGCCATTCTACAGTCAGTCGAGACCACACAACTAGACTAATCTATATCTGTACTAATATAATAAAGAGGTAAAATTGTGAGTTTGTTTGTAGGTATGTTGGGGGTGATCTCTGGAACTACTGAACCGATTTCAAAAATTCTTTCACAAGTAGGAAGCTACATTATCCGTGTCTAATATAGGCTATATTTTATACTGAAAAAAAATTTTGAGAAAAAAAATATCTGTAGATATTTGAACTGTAGAACGTATTTTATATTGATAAATGATTTATTTGTCATAACATGGTAAGAATAAGATGGAAATTGTTGGTAGTTCCACATGTTTATCATGAAAATGACATGCATTAATTAATGTAAAATTATAAAAAAAAAAATGTCAATCAAAATCAATCAAAAATAAATAAAATTGTTATGTCCTAGAGTAACCTGGTTGTCATAGCTTTCAGGTTGCGGTCTGGGCATATGCCACTAAACAGGTTTGGTTTTCTTATGAAAAAAAATAATTTTCCTAATTGACAAAGTTGTGGTACAGTTGAAGATGTCCAATACTTGTTGTTGGGGTGTTGAACGAACCTGAGAAGAAGGCTCTGATGGGGACTATAAATTTGAGCAGGTGTGATGTAGGGATGTTCCACATAATTCTGTCCGAGCCAACATCGAAAGATTGATGTAGATATGTAAAATAGATAGTGAAATTGTAACTTTTAGGCTACGATGGGACTCACATACACAATAGTGTAAAAGCTCCTAAATAAAATAAAGAGGAAAAAAAAAGTCATACAATGCATTTACAAATCTACCTTCCTTTAGAATATTGTAAGTAAAATCCAACTTGTACATCAATGTGAATTTACACGTGTACACCTTACACGTGTATCTACCTCAAAATAAAAACATAACGAGCTTTAGAGAAGCAATTATTTTATTTATACACCGCTAATTAGAGAAAATTATTTAAAAAAATAATTACACGGTGTAATTAACGCAGGGGCCTCGATAATTATTAACGTCAATCAAAATGTCTAGTATAAGAAATAATTAATCAAATCGTTTAATTTGGATCATTATATTAGATTATGAAAGATGAAATCATTAGATGAAATAAAACTAAACATGGATCTTTCAGAATTAACTTTAGTTACCGCTGATCTTTCAGTTAACTAATTTTGAAACGTACCTGTTCAAAATCTCTACCATATTAAATATTTTATTTCTATTAAAGCTCATGGAAAGTTAGTTTAAACATTTTTTTTTAATATACGAAAAAAATTAGGCTTTGTAGTTTGTATCAGCCGCTACTAGAATATCACCACCCCACCTCTTCCCCCTTCCCGTGGATATCGTAAAAGGCGACTAAGGAATAACAAAGCCGCTATAAGCCCTAAGGAACTACACCATCCCTAAAAGAGTGGGGCGTGGCGTTTTAAGGCCAGGCATTCCACATGCTCGAAACTGTTGTATATTGTGACCTCTGTGCACAACATTTATTAAATAAATTATATACATACTCGTAAATATTACAAATTATGTCTGTGCTATTATACAATGTCAAATGATTAATTTTGTTTTACATGGTATGGTATAATAAGTTAAATAGTAATTAACATGTTACTATTAATTAACATCGACATTCCTTTTCTCTCGCGTAATGTCGGTCAAATCGAACAGTCGTTGTAAAAATATTAATAAAAGAAATCCAAATTGATGCATGCAAATCTTATTTTTATTATAATATGATATACGTGTATAGCTTAGAACGGAACGTCCCGGTTGCCTAGTGACGTTTATCTGTTTGGTGTCAGGAAAAATAATAAACAACTTTAAAACAATGTTTTATTTCTAAATATTAATATAACAGTATATGTCTACAGTGCAGTAGCCGCATTTTTCTATAAAAAAAACAATATACAATGATACCATACCTATGGGTATAAATCCATTGTGAACCCATCGACCAAAATCATTTTCCTTTCAAATGGTATACTAAAAAATATAAATTCACAGGACATAAACCCTAGAATACTAACCATAAACCCCGATTAGACTTAGATCCAAAAGATAAAATGCCAGCAGTTTCGTTTCAAATAGACTATGTGCGTTTTAAAATTTTATGAGTGTTTTAATTAATTTAATTAAGTTGGCATAAAAATGTTAGAAGTAGTTAAGTAAATGTTAATGAAGGGTGGGAAGGGTGAAATGTCCAGGAAAGTAAATGAGACTCCTGGGGATATAAGGTTTCCTTCCTTAAAATAATGTATTTTTAGAGCTATAATTTCGCTTTTGTATAAAGTATTTTAACATTATTACGCCTATTATTTATTTATCATCTAGTAAATAATAGTTTGGGGACTGTTAATAGTTATTTAATAATATTAATCTATGTCATATCTATATATCTATATACATATTATAAAAATGTAACTGATCGCTGTCTGTACGTGGAAGATATATGAGAAAAATATTATGGGGGGCCTTTATCAACGCAATAGAACCCAAAACAATGATTGTTAGAATTTTTGTCTGTTGGTCTGTTTATCTGTTTGTCTGTGCGTTTGTGCGCGCTGATCTTAGAAACGGCTTAACCGATTTGGGTGCGGTTTTCACTAATGTATTATGGTAAGCTTCACTTAAAATTTAGTGTTTGTTTTATTTCAATCAGTTCATAAATAAAAAAGTTATATCAATTTAAAGAATCACGTCGAACATTTGTTCGATAAAAAATAAGTTACAAGAAATGACGGTGTTTATAAACTAAAGTCCACGCGGACGTAGTTTCTGAACGTGAAATAATTTTTGAAAAAAAAATGTTGCATGTACGCCATGAACGATACGCTATGAAATCTCTCTCTGTCCGCGTAATGTGAACAAGCTGTAACTACGTCAAAGACGCCCAAAATGTAGTGCCTCAGGCATGGACGAATTAGCCTAACCATGGCCCCGGGCCAGCTCTGAATTTTCACGTCAACTAGTGGTCAACAGCACCATTCTATTTAACTCAGCCACCGCAATCAGCGTGCCCTCGTTATGCAGTAATTCGATCACCGGCCATTCGCTAATCACCCACCCATTTACATACACACACATGACACATTCATTTGTTTTGCTCTGCAACAACCCGTTACTCTGTAAAGGTGCATTATAATTGTAGCAGAATTTCATTATTGGACTATTTTTTGGAAAATTATATTTAAAATTATGTTGGAGAGAAATGGTAAAGGGCGCTATGTGCTAGACTGGACATCCGCGTACATACATCCTCCTTCAAAAAGCAGTTGTTCTGAACACGTGCAAAATCGTACACAGATAACACACCTACAGACACGCTTCCGTCATCATTTTATCATCTCACACTACACACTCACTCATTATCACCCGCTCTCGTTCGGCCAAAAGCCAGCATCAGAGAAGTATAGCCCAGAAATGGGAGAAAAACATAATATAGAAACACAATAATAATAATAAAGCGTAGGGAATTGACGTCACCGTCGCCCGTGATGAGACAGCTGTGTAGCATGATGCGTGATGAGACAGCGCAATCGCTCGAAATCGAGAAAAAAGGAAAGTATCTTGACCTGGCGCACGAGATCACCGATATATGGGACGCGACGTCGACTGAAATCATCTGTCGTCTTATCCGTAAACGGGTTAATTTAAATCTTTACCAGCCTCGAAATCAACCTGAAGCGGTTGGGTTTCCCTGGCGGCTGGCTCTCAGCGAAGATGCAGAAGGCGGTACTGCTCGATACCGCACGCATCCTTCGGCAGTTTTTTTTCTCCCTGGGGTCCTGAACCCCGTCTGAGTGCACTTTCGCCAGGGGTTATACCGCCTGTCCCTTATTTTGGCTCATCGAAGGAGAGACGAGATAATTTGAAACTATTTTGAATAATAATGGCGCTGGACTAGGGTGATACCAAAATGACGTAAAACGCATTTCCTATCCCACTGTGATTCTTGTATCAGCCTATTACGTCCCACTGTAGGACACGGGCCTCCCCTAGTAAATCACCACGCGGGCTCGGTGAGGATTGGCGGATCACATACTCCAAATTTTTATTTTATTTCTAGAGCATGTGGGTTTCCTCACGAGGTTTCTCCTCACCACCGAGCTAGTGACAACTTTTAAGATTCCGTACTTACGTAGACAGTTAGCAGATGCATTGCGAACGTAATAATGTAATATTTTGTATGAAAAGATTGGTGAAAATTTTATTTTATTAAATTTCACCAATCCATGGTTTTAGGCTTAACATATACATATGCATAACATATCGAAAATAAAACATATACAGAATGTATCCGAATACACCCTGTATATGTTTTATTTTCGAACGTTTAGCTTGCAATTTAAAAGATTGCACTTTTATCTAATACAGTATGCATAAAATAGTTCATACATGATAAAATATGTAAACGCTCAACTATGATGTGCTCAAACCTTTATGCGGGAATTCAGTTCTCTGTTTTAACTTTATTGATATTGATTTAGATGCACATGAAAATGTCAAGTGGGCATTGAATTTACTATTTCAATGTAGCTCTTATTCTAGCAATATTTACTAGTTACAGGCTTTACGGATTATTATCTTAGGTATATTTTATCCTAGGTATCCTAGGCATTAGGTCATTTTTATCCTAATTATCACACGGACTATCGTTGTTTTATTGAGAATTTTAGGATTATCAATCAAGCAATAATTTTGAAGCACGAATATAACGATCGGCAAAGAATCACAAAAATATTAAAGACATTTGACCAGTCAAGCGCGGCGTGGCCCAATAGAGCCAATAGGAATACCGATAAAATGGAAATAATTATATTAAATTGTTTTATAAAATACTAGCTGTGCACGGCATGCGTTAGATTTTTTTTTCAGAAACCTAGTGCGCGCGCATAACAACTCGGATGAATGTAAACCATTCATAGAAAGCGCATAGAATATGTAGCGCATAGAAGACGAACGAACGAACAAACAATAATTAAATTATACCATTCCATTCCCACAGCCACTGGGCACACTCGACTGGCCACGTTACCTCTCTCTCACAGAAGACTACCTTTGAAATGTACTGCATTTCGTACTTATCGTATTTCCCCAATGTACGTACGTGTTTCGGTAGTGAGTGAGATATGCTAGAGCCCTCACCCATCATCATGCCATCCTCACCCTCCCCATTTTCCCAATCCATTCCTTAATCTGCAAAGGTAGACAGCGCATCCGGGGGCGTGCCAACGTTTGTCATTCTGCACGTATCGCGGATGTCTATGGATAACAGTATCCATTTACCATCAGGTGGACTGTATGCTCGTTTGTATTAAAACAAGCAAAAAAAAAAGAATACTATTCTGAGGAACTGAAATAAACAATTCTCAATTACTAAGAATGTCACCACAAAGTCGACGGAGTCCTGCTCCGCGGGACTCCTATAGTCCTGCTTCGCGGACTTCCTCTCCTATTTCCTCATTGTTACCAAAGAACCCAAACCTAACCTAACTTCAAATTTCCTGCCATTTTCAATATTTCTGCTGCATTTAATTATTTCCCATTTAGTAAAAATATTCCCTTTTTTGGAATTACACACTTTAAAATTAATAGAGTATGCAATTTCCTGAACTCTACTAGCATAATGAATAATGCTATTGGACATTATCAATTCTGACTTTGAATTTTATCGATACATTTTGGCATCCCTATCAACATTTAATTAACGCCTCTGTATTGCATTGAGAGCTGGCAAGTTTATTCAAATCAGTAATGATTATTCAGTTTTCAAACTACTGAATACATTACATCAACTTACCGAGAGGGTAGTCTGACCGTTCATTTCCCCTTGTCTAATAGACTAGTCACTTGTATACTACTTTTCTTATTATTCTAATTATTTTAATACTTCTACTTAATAATTATATATATATATATATATATATATATATATATATATATATATTACGTAAATATTTATTTCATCCTGCCCAAAGGAAGTTTGGCAAGAAATCGCTTTTAGCAATAAAACCGTCATTTGTTTTGTTCTTGTTTTGGCGACAGACGAACATATGTACACTCCACCTGGTGGTAAGTGGATACTGACACCTTGCAACATCTGCAATACATACGCACAGCAGTCCAGAATGACGAACGTTAACACGCCCAGATTTAAAGATTTAGGAATTGATTTGGACAAAGGATTTAGGAAAATGAGGAGATATATTATAGAATGGAATGGGAATAGGCTCTATATCTCACTCCCTACCGAAACAAGTTCCTGTGGAAATTTTTTAAATTGTATAAACAAGTTGCCAGCTATTAATATATATTTATATGGTATGTATATTTGCGACAAAATTAAGACTAATATTCTACAAAAAGTCAAAAGAAATATAGTACATATATACTAAATAAATGTTCTATTCAAACATTTTAAGAATGGTTGTTATGCATAAAGAGATTCAATAGAGACGGCCACATATATATATATATCGCAGGACCGATAACCGATGGTGTAGATGAATCCTCGATGGGGACTACGTACCGGGAAACGTAGCGTGGGACCCCCTACGGCCTGGTGAACTAACAACTTGAAGAATGTCGCCGGTAGTAGCTGGATGGGAGGAGCTGAAGACCGTGTGCGGTGGCGGGCCTTGAGAGAGGCCTACATCCAGCAGTGGAGAGACACAGACTGGTGGTACGGTTGATATATTACGTTCAAAAATGAATATAGAAAGATAAAGGAAGTAAAAAATTTGTAATACCGCAGTCGGTAGGATTCGAACCTACGCTCCCAGAGGGAATCTGATTTCTAGTCAGACGCCTTAACCGCTCGGCCACGACTGCTAGGCTTTCTATTATCCGAATTTTGTATGACTTTCATTGAATTTCATTGAGAAAGTTCCAAAGATGTATAATGTAACTTATACCTCATATGTAACCTCGATAGAATAATACTATATTCACATTAAGAAAACAGTGACATTATCCGACCAACTACAACGTTAATTGGTCGATCGAGGAACGCTCTTTCTCGTGATTAGTTAATACTAACTGGAATAACGTGACTGACAGTGGCGAAATCACTTTTTTCTTAACTAGAACGTAGTGCACGTATAAAATAGTTAATTGTAATGTGTATATATTTTATTGTATTCTAGAATGATTAGTTAGTTTGTCTTTAATTTCTGATGTGTATTTAATCGTACACGTAATTGTGCTTATAGAAACATTATGTTGTGTGAATGAAATAGTTTTGTGAATCAAATACAGATTTAGCGGGTTTTTGTAAGGCGAAGCAGTACAATGACAATTTTCAGAGCTCTGTAGTTACGTTGAAAACTTTGAAACTGTTTTCATCAATTCAATCCTATATTGTAATTATTTTGTTATGAAGATGTAAAAATGTAAAAATATCGTTGAAACAACAACTCTGTTAGGGCGCAGAAAGAAAGGAAGAAAGAAAGAAACATTATTTATGTATCACAACACGACACACAAAACAAAGAAAATACTTTAAATAAATACAAAAGGTTACATATAAGTTCACCGACGCCACCGGCCGTGTGGTGTCGGCTGGCTATAACAAGAAAATTATAAGCATATATACTCTAATAACTGAATTGACAAGTACAAATGTCAAAATTGAAAGTAATGTTGCTAATTAATTTGTAAAGCGTGGCCCTTATGGTTCCGGATATTTAAATCGTAAAATTTTAAATGTTTTTTTTTTTGTATAATGTGTTGATGGAGGGCATTAATTAATTTATTTATTACAATGAATATACTGGAAGATAAACTATGTATTGATATTACTTATCATACTTACGATATTTTCACCATATTAACATTTCCAATTCACTCCAATGTTGCCAGATGATTATTTTAAATGAATTATTCTGTCGATTCCCACAAATTTGATCCAGCACCACGCGACTTTGCTGAAAAACCTTTTTTAAACAATATCGAATACGGTTTTACGATTAGTTCAGATTGCTGGACATCACTATTTTAAAAATGCCAAATTCCAGCAACACATGAAATGTCACTTTAGTCTACGAGATTAAAAAACGACATATAGTACTCAAATGTGTAAATATACAAACGTAGCTCATAGAATACTATGACATCTACTGTGGTATGGAATGCATCTCATGGATGTGTAGCCCGCTCAAACCTCGGATTTCTTGGAACCTCAATCATTGGATCCTCTCGTTAGCCACACAATAGGGTGCCGATAACAGCCCCGGTGTCGTGTGGTTACTTTTTCTGGGCGAGTTCATCAGCTTGTGTCAATTTTGAAAGCATGTGTACCTACATCTTTAATGCAATATTAACCACTGTTTACAACTAATTTTAATAAAATAACGTTATTTTTAGCTATCCATTAAACAAATTTGTTGGAACAGTTGTGACTAATAACGAGGCATTCATGTATTGTTAATAATCTATTGTTATTTGAATAACAACTTGGATAAACAAAGGCGAATAATGAACTACCTACTATTGTTTTATAACTTTGTAACTGACAACGTTTTCAGAATGTATTACTGACCTAAATATACTCGTAAAGGTTCACTTAGCACATGAGCAACAAGTACGCCAAGTTTCATTAAAATCTGTTTAGTAATTTTCCGGTGATGTACTTTTACTTGTTTCATCGTATACCATCAGTCCTCTTGTGATTTCGGGCCATCCACCACCCATCCACCATTCCATGCCATCCAGCACGCAGGATCTATGCGGATTGGTGAATACACATACTCCACATTCTTTTTTCTATTTCTTGAGGATGCGGGTTTCCTCGTGCTATATTGTCTCGCCGCCGAGCTAATAACTCTTTTTTTTATACATCCGTACTTAAGTACGGACACACAATCACACAAATGCAAGTCGAGTATAGACACCTCTAGGCTATCACCGCTATAGTAATCAGTAATTAGTCATTACTGATTACTTATCTATAACCTAGCTAAAGGTAAACAACTCGTTTTATATTAGGCGCATGGTTTATTATTCAAGAATAACTCGTTGTGGAGTGAATCAGTAGATTACTTCATTGAAGGTCACAATAAAAAGTAATAAGTACAGACAATAACACGCAAATATACCCAAAACCATTCGATTCTAGTCCTTATTACAAGCGTTTTAAGGTGCAGGTGGGTATACGTTGACCTGTTGCTGATTGTAGATGTACACTCGTAACACTACTTTCACTTTTGCAGACGTTGGTACAATCACGTTCACGACTCGTTTTTCAATTGAATATAGACGAATTACTCACTTAGGAGAGCGGTGATAGCCTACGGGTGTCTTAACTCGACTGACATTCGTGTGATCGTGAGTTCGAATCCTCGGCCGGTACCACTAACTTTCTATTTAAGTACGGATTTTTAATAATTATTACTAGCTCGGCGGTGAGGGAAACATCGTGAGGAAATACGCGTGCTCCAGGTATTAAAAAAAATCTATTAACCCCCACTGGGCACGCGTGGTGGATTACGGCCCGAAACCCCCGGGGGGGGCTAATACAAGTACTCACTTAGGAATATGGGTGAGTCTCCCAAAAAAAATCAACGTACACTCGATACCATACCAATATATTTTATATTCTAAATCGGGTCTGAACGTGTATAATAAAGGTATTTGTTTACCTTTTATTCCTACTCCACGTGTTACTTCGGCACGGGTTACACCAGCCGTGGTCACTAGTTGACTAAAGAGGCACCACCCATCCTGGACTACCCAGCCCACTGAACCGATTTAGCTCATCTTCGAATATGTGGTCTCCGCAATACACATACCCATACCAATACGGTAATACCCTAATACCAATTTGACTGTATTTGAAATCCATGTTAATTGCTTATTTGGCTATGCAGATGAAAATAATACCATATTGAAAAGAAAACGACATTTATTACAGAGTTAGACATAACCTTGAGAATATTTCAGTACTCGGATTGATTTCTAATGGTTTAAGTCATACAATTTTATGATTATCGAAAAGAAGTCAAATACGCTCTCCGCTTGTAAATCGTGACACGTTTAATAAATTATGTCTCAATCACTATATTTAAATGAGACATGGTTGACATGTTTTAAGTCGTACTTTCATAAAATGATAACCAGCAGTCGTGGCCGAGCGGTTAAGGCGTCTGACTAGAAATCAGATTCCCTCTGGGAGCGTAGGTTCGAATCCTACCGACTGCGACCGTGATAAAATTCATTTTTTTTAATATCATTTATACATTGTTAACCTTCAATTTTTTTTTCATATCATTTATACTTAAAATTATTATTTTTAGTATTAAGATAATAAACATTACTTTATTCCCATTTTTATTTATAGAATAGAATACACAAGCGAACGGGCCACGTGATGGTAAGTGGTCATCGCCGCCCATGGACACTCAATACCAGGGAAGGGTGCGCCGCCGTCGGCCTTATAGAATCCTGATCACGGCTTGCTTGAAGAGCCACAGCGTAGCGTAATAGAAAAATCTCGGCTGCCAGTTCATTCCACAACATTCTAAAAGACTGTCGGAAACGCGTTAAGTGAAGTTGAGTTTTTGTTTGATTAATTATAATTATTGTGTATTTACGTTTAATAGTGATAGTTTATTAAACTTCAAAGTGACAGCGTTTTACGTATTCTTTCAAGAAGTTCTCTTTTGCCCTCCGTACCTTACTGCGCGACTCCTGACTTACTTCGACGTTACTGGAGATTGATAGGATACGTTTTACTCTATGCTAATTAGGAATAAAACTTGACAATGGCAGAATGTGCTAATTGCACCATGCCACATATTAAAAGAAAAAAAAAACTGAAATGAAATGTCATAAATTTACAGTATTTAGAATTCTAACCCCATGTCTAGTCCGTTTGCAACTTATTTTGCTCTTGCCTTTTTAAATAGAAATATACTTTAAGTAAATGGTTTCACTGAGTAATAAGCGACAAATTTTATGTGTTGTCATATTTAAATTCGAATAGTACGGACGGCAATCGCGCGTCCACGACTCCCACGTAGGACAGTGAGTTATCGAGGCGCCGCGCCGCAAGGCTGGACGCGACGCGTCGCTCCGCGCTGCTAGAGGATAAAGCCTAAGGGATTAAAAATCAGAGTATAAATGCAATAAAAATAATCTTGATCGTAGTACACCTACAGTATTGAGTCGATAATATGTAGTTATAATTATGTTAATAGTGTTTATTATTAAAATATACAAAGTGTCAATGAAATAACACAAAAGTTGAAACTAGATTTATCAGTATCAAGTGTAGAATCGATTTAACTAGTTTTTATTCATAATTTATAGTATAATTCTAGTATATCTTTTATTCTACGCGCGTCACCGCCGCACCGCTGGCACCAGATCTAAGTAGTGAGCGCTACGAACGTTTTAGACATGTTACATGTTTGATACCCTTGATTTATTGCTTAATATAATTTTATTTTTCGCTGGAACGGTTTTATGTACACATTTTAAATACAGCTAAGCAATATAGCCGCACGCTAATCCACGAGAGGATTCGTAGGTTAAATACTTATAAAGATAACCAAATAGAAGGCCTGACCTTATATCCAGAGGGTAGCTATACTTTGACACAGCTTACGATGGTCTAGTGTTCTTCCCAGCCTGGTAGCGCTTCTTCTCGGCTTCTTCTTGACTTTCTACTTGGTTTAAGCATCGTTCGATATTAAGCTACAATGCAGCTTAAAGCAGACACACTCGCGGTATGGAAAGGCACAGAGACCGCCAAAATATGAGCTTCACAATCGACAATCGATCGCTAGACTTTGCAGATTATGTGTGCCAACACGCGGTTACCTCGCGAACCTGTACATTATCAGCGGCGACGATGTTAAGCCAATGACTCCAATTAGCGGAATTACAGTCGTGGACAGAGCCCACGACCACGCGGCTTCCTCGCGAGTGGGAACGGACCCAGCCGCGACGAGGTTGAGCCATAAACTGGCGGGTATGCAAAATGCAATGATATTAAAAGGGTATGATATTAAAATGAAAGGGAAGAAATTACTATATGAGATGTGGGTAATGAATTATGACACTACGCTACAAGTTAAAAGCACCAATGTTATTGGCGCGAACATTTATAGATTACGTTAGTTATCATGAGTATATTGGTACACTACCTGTTTTATTATCACAGTAACATAACACAAAAAAAAGCAAGATTTTTTTATAAATCAGTCAGTACGCCTGCGCCTGGCTGTATTCTTTTCTTATAATATTATTCCTTAATTTTTCCAAAATTGTAACAATAAAATTATACAATAAAGTCTTACTTACCATGAGACTTTTATTATTATTTATTATGTGCTTTTACCTACCTGTCTATCTTCCATGTGAAATTAGAAGAAAAAATAATACTATCACAATCAGTCGCGTAATTTAATCTATTGACCTAACATATTATTCACGATTACGAGAGGGCTGTGTTATATGATACATTTACGTCACTTTTTTTCGTAATGTGGAATACCCTCAAATCAAATCCATATCCTTTTCTCAAAATGAAATGGTCACGTTGTTTATTTTATAAAAAAAATATTACTTCAAGAAAATTTACTTGAAATTAAATTCACCATATTCTACTAACAAATAAATGAATGAAACTAACAATAATAGTAATTTCCACGCAGTCGGTAGGATTCGAACCTACGCTCCCAGAGGGAATCTGATTTCGAGTCAGACGCCTTAACCACTCGGCCACGACTGCCTTGTTAGATTCTGTTGGAATTAACTACGACGCTTGTCTGTTAAATAATAAATGGATATTTACAAAAAGATTCATAGTAATTATTAAAATCCTACCTTTCTTATTATCGTCTTCGTAAATAATTTATCAAATATATTTTAGTTTACAGTGAAAAGAAAATACTTAAATTTAAAAACTAACCGAAACTTAACTTACAAGCCATTATTATATTTTATTTATTTAAAAAACTATTGTGCATAATCGTACAAAAGGCGAACTTAATGCCTGGTGGCATTTTCTACCAGCCAACCTTTGAGTTGAACGGGAGGCACTTGGGAGGTGCGATGAAATGTATAAAATAAATATATAGTAACTTGAAAATAATTAGTGTATATTTTATACGTCGCCAAATTTGCTACTTTTTAAGTCTGTTGTCATTATTTTTGTAAGTAGTTTATATAATTATGTAGGTATATCTATACTACTATAATAAAGAGGTAAGATTGTGTGTTTGTTTGTGGGTATGTTGGGGGTAATCTCTGGAACTACTGAACTTATTTTAAAAATACTTTCATAAATAGGAAGCTACATTATCCGTGTCTATATTTTATTTTTCTATATTTATTTTGAAATTTTGAAAAATAAATATTGAAAAAAAATATCTCTTATAAACCGAAGCGAAGCGCTCGAATTATATTATAATAGTTCTATTTCTATCTTCAATATATGTTCCATGTATTTACTGCCCTACCATTTCATGTGCTGCATTGCCCAAAGGTTCACTGGGAGATGATGATGTAATTCCGCCTTCTGTATTAATTTACAAAAAAGATTACTCTTTTTTTAAATTAATAAAAAAAACAAACGATGGTCTGTACCATTACCTCTCGATGGAGACCATTTTCATGTCCTGCATCCCCTCATGTTCGAAGATATTGTCTTGTTATTGAACAAAGACAAAAGTCCACGGCTAGTATAAAAGAAAATCCTTTAAAAATTCAACAAGTCTGCAGTCTATATTTGCATATAAAACGAGATGAGCGCGGGATCTGCGTCTGTTCATCTGTCTGGTCCGATTCAAAGGGATATCTCGTACCACTGACAGCAATAACGAACCGTTTGTTTTGTATAGATGATATTTTCACTGTTGTGTAGTACGTTTAGCCGTATAGTGTCGGCCGGCTTTACAATAGCACTATTGCATCTCTTCCCGTGGATGTCGTAGAAGCGACTAAGATCCCTTAGTCGCTACCACAAACTCTGAACAATCACCACCTCTAAAAGAGTGGACTCACCAATCCGCTTGGCCAGCGTGCCATTTTCAGAGCATACATCAGTCGGACCTCCTCGTTTTCAATACAATTTGCTTATTTGCAATGTGTTTTACAAATGGTGGTAAATAAATAAAAAATAGATAAATACTTACAAAAAACTCAAAGAAACACAACAATTAACACCATACTTAATATAATATATCAAATTAGACTTTTTAATCTTTAATTTGTGCCCCTTGTTTTTTTTATGGACGAAGGCGGCAGACGAGCATACAGTCCACCTGATGGTTAGTGGATACTGTCGCCCATAGCGATACATGCCAACATTAGTCCAAAATGGCAAACGTTGGCACGCCTCCGAATGCGCTGCCTACCTTTGGAGATATAGGAATGTATTTGGAGAAAGGGTTGGGAAAATGGAGAGGGATAGGATGGGAATGGGCTCTAGCATATCTCACTCACTACCGAAACATGTACGTTCAATAGGGAAATAAGATAAAGTGGGAATGTACATTTCAAGGTAGACTTCTGTGAGAGAGAGGTAACGTAACCAGTCTCGAGTGCGCCCAACAGCTGTTGGATTGCAGCGTGCACTCTCCCCCTCAAAGGTGTCCAGCAGTGGATAATAAAGGGCCGGGGACGGTGACGCTTATTTTGATCGCAGTCGGTCAACGAGCGCAACACACGTGCGTCACCTAGGTATATACTCGTATCACCATCTGCAGCTATTAAGGCCGCACACGTTGTTCGCTCCAATATCACATTTATCAACAAATATAGGCACTAGAATATAGAATTTATTCATTCTGGTACTCGTCTATAGTCTAGTACTACAAATATAAATTAATACAAATATAAATATAAATTAAAGAATAACTCATTAACTTCGTTATTTTAATCGTAGTCGGTCAAAAAGCGCAACACTCGCGTGCGGCATCACGGTATCTTTTACCATCTACAGCTATTAAGGCCGCACGCCTTCCGCGCTCAAACAGCTCACTCGCCGACAAATATATTAGACAGTGTTATCTCCCCCGATATTATACCCGTAATAGAAATGTTTAAAATTGTTTGCTGTGACTGTAAACAACGTAGGCAAGTTCACAGAACGGAATAGGAATATAAAACGGAATAAATGCACTCATTTTAAAATGAATATCTCAACAAATCACTGAGCTGAGGTGCTGAAATAGCAACTGCACTGCTTGCCACTGCACTCTTCCGATTTCATTCAACCGCTACCGGGGAGCTTCTTAAATTTTCAGTCCACCCTGTCGGAATTTACGGATTACTGATTTGTAGTGATGTGTAATTTACGGACTTTTGCCAATTGTTGAAAATTTTAAGAAAAATTATCCGGTAGGTAATTTTTCCAAAAGTTATCGAATGCCAAATGTTGAGAGAAATGCCTAAAAAATACCGAATATATTTTTTTAAACTTTTCAGTATTTGGATAAAATCACCAGATTTTTCTTAAAATTATTAAAGTTAAAAATAAAATACTAATTGATTGTGGTACAGTATGCAGAATGCACAATGCACCACTGTGCAGTGCAGTGGCAAGCTTGGGACTGGCTTATATCCAGCAATGCAGAAACACAAACTGGGGGAACGGTATTAAAAATCATTTTTCAAATGTCACCATTTCTACTATAAAACGTGCGAATTTCAATTTTAAATTTTACTTTCAGATTCCACAGACGTTCGTCATCAAGCATTCATCGACATTCAGGGAACTGGATCATGGCTACATGCGGCCCCGCGAGACGCCGTTACCGATGTTAGCATTTGTATAGTTCGGGAACATTCCAGAATATTCTAGAACGTTCCATTCCAAATTCCCGCCGCTGCTATAGGACGCACACGGAATTAAAGTGCATACCATACCATCAGCCTATCAGTCTCCACTGCTAGATATAAGTAAGGGCCTACCTGTGGGTGGTGGCGAGCTTCAGGCCCTTCCGATCTTCGGCCCTTCTCATCCAAAGACCACCGGCGAATTTCTTCATGTCGCCGGTTCACCTAACTGTAGGGCGTCCCACTGCGCTTCACGGTGTGCTCTCCAATGGATATGTATGGCATGAGGGATATATGGCCTTTAAACGCCACGCTGGACAAACGGGTTGGCGAGTACAATCTTTTAAAGGTGACGTAGTTCTTCAACGCTTGTGGTAACGACTTTGTTATCCACAATTATGATATTAATATCGATTTCTAACAAATTCAGAAAAAATTGCTAGTTCAAATAAAACGTCAAAGCAACAATATACTAAGTGAAGCGTCTATTACCATTTTACATGATGACAAATATGTACCTTTTGTTTATTTTTCTTCCAATCAATCATTTTAGAGACAGCTAATATTTTAAGAGCACTTACAGTTATATCAGAATAAAAAATAACAATAAGCTATATATGTTACAAGCGACTGAAGTTTTATATTGTAAAGTTAATTTTTTTTGAAGGCAAGGTAGCGTCATCTGGTGTCAAAAGATACAGAATGTGTCAAACTTATCCGAAGACTCAAACCGTGGATTTTGTTAATTTATGTATCATATTTTGCTTAATTATAACACGTGATTGCTAAATACAAAACAATATATCGGTACTGTGGTTACCAATGCGTAACAGTGTGATACCCTCGTATAGCTGCTCTGGGGTACCCTTGTTTGGCTCCCGGTGTGCTCTGTGTTCTTCTCTGAGGTCGAGAAATGATAAACTGATTCAGGACAAAACTCAATTTATTAACAAAATAAACCTACTTACCATACACACTTTGATTTATGCGCTAGCGTCGTGTGGATACATCATGCGCGATAGAACGGGACGGATGATGTGTGCGAGTGGGATGACGCACACGTAATTTTTAAATCTTAAAATCTTGAGCATAATCTATGATATTGTTTATAATAAGCCGGTGACACAGAGACAGACAGTCTACCTGGTATTAAGTGAATGCTGTCGCACATAGCAGCTGCGATACATGACAACATAAGTCAATAATGATAAAAGTTGGTACGCCACTAAATGCGCTGCAATTTTTCTAACCTTGAAATTATTTTCTCAAAATCTATTCCTAAATCTCCAAAGGTAGACAGCGCATCCGAGAACGTGCCAACGTTTGTCATTGTGTCCACAATGTTGGCATATCATCCAACATGTCCATGGGCGACGTTATCCACTCACCACCAGACTGTCTGTATGTCTGCCGACTTCTTCTATAAAAAAAAAATTAACACAGACGACACAATTCATAGTCACTTCATTGAAAGACGCCATTATATCATTAATATTCTAAAGTTACATCATCATTAATATTACATCTAATGACGAAAACAAAAACAGTGTGTTACGTGTGTAATGTACAAACGCTAGTTTACTTATAGTTACTATAGTTTTACTTAATCTTACCCATCATTGCACCTACCGCACCATAAAGATTGACTGGGAGATAATGCTTCTAAGAATTAAGTCTGCCATTTGTTATTTTGAGCAATAGAGAATAAACGCTCAACACTTTACATGATAAAACAGTGCACCGTTATTTTTCGCACGCAGTGTAATAGTCGAGGAGGCGTTGCATCGGCATCGGCTGCATAATGACTGTAACGAGAGGCATTGTGGTTTCCACCCGACAAACCTACAGCTGACAATGACTTAATACCACCTGGGAAATGGACTTATCGATGATAATGAAGAATGAGATGCTCTCTTTAGATCTTTTACAGAAAGTGATGAGAAAAGTATTGTCCAAATGCAAGTGTACAAGGAGCGCCGAAAATAATCTTAACATATGATTTAGAAAGAGCCGTGACGGCCATGAAGTGTTGACCGGCTTTAGGATATCTCCACTCCATCTCTCTTTGTGCGAATCGCAAAAGGCAATTAGAAGGGATAACAAAGCCGAAATGAACTATAAAAGTCTAAAAAAGAATGAACTCGCCAAAACATCTTTCGTGCACAAGAAAATGTACGCGAGACTCGTGTCCAGCCGTGGACAATAAAAGAGCAGGTTGCAGGTTTCATGGTTTACGGATAGTCAAGAGTATGTATTATCGACTCTTATTAGTGAAGTCGTGAGTTCAAATCCACGACTGAGTTTCTAGTAAAATTATCAGTAGCTCGAATGTGAAGGAAATCATCGCGAGGAAACGTGCATGTTCGAGAATAAAAAAGAAGTCTGGAGCATGTGTGGACCTACCAATTCGAACTGGGCCCTCGTGATGGATTACAGCCCGAAATCCCGCAGTTATTTACTAAGAGAGGCGTGGACCCTACAGTGGGACGTTATAAGCTGATATCGCCGTTATTTGTTAGTTTGTTCAGTTCTAAAAAAGTTATGTACCTACATAAAAATCTGTGATGAATGTTTGATCAAGCTGTGATTAATGTTTACTTTAAATAAATAGTATTTTTGTATTGAAACGTTGATCGATTCTTATGAATATTATGATATCCGCGATACATGCCAACATCAGTCCAGAATGACAAACGTTGGCACGCCCCGGATGCGCTGCCTACCTTTGCAGATTAAGGAATGGATTGAGAAAATGGGGAGGGAGAGGATGGGATGGGAATGGGCTCTGGCATATCTCACTCACTACCGCAATACGTACGTACATTGGGGAAATAAACGATAAAGTGGGAAATGCAGTACATTTCAAGGTAGTCTTCTGTGAGAGAGGAGTAACGTGGCCAGTCGAGTACGCCCAGCGGCTGTGGGAATGCAGCATGCACTCTCCCCCTACCAGCATATATGGTATGTTTTGTATAAGTCTGTGATAATTGGAAGGTTAGAATCAAATCGTACAGTGTTAACTGAATTACAAAGTTTTAATTGCAAAAACTCCACTCACGCGGTGGCCAAGAGAAACGTTTTGTTTTTGCATTCCTGTTGCCCGCCCTAGGGGGACTAACTTGGACAACGGGAATAATCCGTGAAAAAGAATTCAGAAAATCGCAACCGATTGGCCTATCAGACCGCTAGATTAACACAAGCAAACAGACAATGTCGTTTATATATATATAATGAGAGATAAAGATTTGTTCACATTTACATAACGATACAAACAACCAGGTTTACAACCCTTTCGTTCCCTTGTCTTATAAATTAACCTTGTAACATAAAAAATCGGCTTTGCGGCTGTTATCTTTGTTTGCGATACTATTTCACAGTGATTAATCAACAACAGACTTGTTTACTTGCTTTCCGCTTCTATCTTCACCAATATCGCTGAGAAAGTGAACATAACGAAGCTACAGCCTTTCCGTTACACCTTTTCTTTGTATACTCACCTCTCACGTAAGAGTTTGACGCGCAATAGATGATTACTTTTTTTTTGATAGCAAAATCGTTGTAGTTTTATTTATGCAGTGGTAAAGGTTGAAGCAACGCCTATCGTTATCAAGTTGAAATCAAGCCTCCTTTTTACTTTAGCGCCCCGTTTGCACCTTTCTCCGCTTGTGTGGTCTATTTTTCGACTTATTTAGGCATAAAGAAGCGCTCCAAAAATTTGCTTCTCTTAGTTATGGATATATTTTTTTTATAGAACACGACCATAATATTTAAAAAAATAAAAATGGTTCCAGAAACTTAAGTCTCCTTTTTCTTTATCAGTACGGAAACTTTTGGACCTCCCCTCGTATGTGGGTGCTGGAAAAATATCAGTGCTGTGGATTCTATGCAGCGTTTGCTGAGCCAGTTCCATTTTGTTGTCGCGACACAGAATGTATTTAGATCTTTATTTAATACTAGTTGTTACCCGCGACTTCGTCCGCGTGGATTTTAGTTTATAAACACCGTCTTTAACTTCTTAGGGGTATTTGGTATTTTCAAAAACGATCACACACATTATTTCTTATAGCTTATTTTTTATCGAACAAATGTTCGATGTGATTTTTTTAAATTGATATAACTTTTTTATTTATGAACTGATTGTAATAAAACAAACACTAAACTTTAAGTGAAGCTTACCACAATACATTAGTGAAAACCGCACCCAAATCGGTTAAGCCGTTTCTAAGATTAGCGCGCACAAACGCACAGATAAACAGACAAAAATTCTAACAATCATTGTTTTGGGTTCTATTGCGTTGATAAAGGCCCCCAATAATATTTTTCTCATATATCTTACATGTACAGACAGCGATCAGTTACATTTTTATTATATGTATATAGATATCACTGTACATACGTATTGTGGTGTCATAATGAATAAATATATTTTCTTTATTTCTTTCTTTCTAAAACGATGCGGACTCGCCGTGGCTCGCCGCGACGCGCTGAAAGAGTTTGAAGCGAATTTGAATTTAGATTTTTCGTTAGCGGTCAGTTCTTTGGGATTGAACAGCAACCAGCTCCTTATAGGACAGTACTTAAAAGAGTATTGTTACAGTCCTTAAGGAACGCTTAATATTCTTATACTGCTCACATTTTTTTTTATTTTCAGCAATCGGAAGTATTATTCGCTTGAGGAAATATTCTAATTACTAATTTCGATTTAATAACTTTACTTTACAACAATCGATCTCAATCGATATATCGTTTGTAGCTTTAAATGTTGAATATTCGTCTTCGATACTGAAACTAAAACAATAATAATAAATACGAATAATAAATAAAGAATTATACTTACGGTGTAGCCACGAAACCGGCGGATTCGGATACACGTTTCACTAAATAATTTTTATTGATTGATATTGGGTGCAGTGTAGATGTAGATATGTATGTATGTATGTATTTATATATTATTAAACTATTTATTATTATATGTACTTATTATACTATATTTATTATCGATAAGTATATATTGAACATGATCCATCTGTGGATTTCAGTCTTTTTGCACTACCTATATCCCTTTTATTTTTCTCTATCCTAAGGTTGCCTGGAAAAGATCGCCTTAGCGATAAGGTCGCCTATTGTATTCTGTCATTTATTATTTGTGCACATGTAATAACCAATTGTATGCAATAAAGAGTATTTATTATTATTATTATTATTAAATACTTTTTATCTCTAATTCTTCTGAGTGTAATACCAACTTTATAATGTACCCCTCTTTGATTCTCTATTTGCCCAAAGGTTAATTGATAGAGAATGCCATAGGGCATTACGTCAACCAATCAACCTGTATGAAAACAATAATAACGTGTAAATGTTAATGCTGCATTTGTTACGAGCAAAAGGTTCGTATTAACCGTCCATATCGCGCGTTTCGTGGCACCAAATTTAAGCACACTTTGATACTAGGCTTACGAAACTGGCCTATTTACTTTATTTACGAGACCCCTTAAGCAGTTAAGGGGCGTTACAGAGATTATTACAATTTTAACCTTCGCCTAATGCAATAATGCCAGTTCGGGATCAGCACCCGCCGTCCTATTTAATAAGAGTGCTTCTACTAAACGTTACCGGTGTTAAGAGCTGAGGGCAGCACTGAGCGAGATTGTTGTTTATGGTTGATTGTAAACAGTTTTTAAAGCTCTCAAAAGGTAACAATTCAAAGCGATTCTAGTTATTATTTGTACGATATTTCCTCTCCCGCGGACTGCCACCACATACGGTCTTCGGCTCTCCTCATCTACCCACTACCAGCGACTTTCTTCGAGTCGTCAGCCCGCCTGGCCGGAGGGCGTCCTACTTCTTTCTTTACCTAAAGAAATAAAAGTTATTTTTTATAGCAAAAGAATTAGGGCAAAAAGGGTTCACGAGGAAGTAACTCTCAGTAACATTGGGTTAGGACGTAAATAAAAGCAACCAGTTGTGCCGGATTATTCCACTTGATCCCCACATGTTCGTCCCCGCTGATAAAGATAATGTTTCTTTCTTTTATAATAAATTTATTAATGTAATTGTAATGGTAAACTACGTTTTATATGACTAAATAAAATTATGATGGGGAAATGAAAAATAAATGATATAATACAATGTGCTTTCCCACCAATGTGAGAACGAAGTGTACGTTAATGGTTTAATTGGTATACTTTGTCCCCATGTGAGGACGAATAATCAGGGACAAAGTGAAATAAACCGTTGCGCCGCATCCAGCGGCCGACAAGCGCAATATATCGTCCGCACTAATCCCACGCCTACCCGCGTCTATCCACCTCTAGGACTGTAAGTTTATTTGGAGTTTTAGGACAATTTTAAGACTGGAATAGGAGAGTTGAATTGAAATATTCTTGAAATTGATTTTTCTTTTGTTTATTTGACAATAAAGGAAATGAACCCTTGTATAACCAATCGTTATAATTCAGTTGTATTAAAAAAACAAAACACACAATTGGTACTTTTGCTTTAAAAAAATAAAAGCTTGTATGTATCGCATGCCATACGTTGGAATGGTTGGAATATTGGAACGTTGGTATAGTGGAATAGAATAGTTATTCACAAAAAAAAAACTTATTTTACAACCTAATTTGTTAAATAAATAATTAAGCTTAAACTTTTTTTTTTCGAAAAACAAAACAGTGATCTTAGAAAACGAAAAGAAACATTTTCACAGAGTTTACCGAATGAGGAAATTTTTATAAGTATAAATCTCTATTGACTGGCCAATTACCACAGAATAAGTAATTCGGTCACTCATGACAGAAACACGTACAAACGTACATCGGGGAATAGGATAGAGTGGAAAATCCCGTACATTTCAAGGTGCCAAGAGTCCAGCGGCTGTTGTATTGCAGCATGCACTCTCGCCCTCCCAAAACCTCCGTTGCATTCGAGAAGTAGGAGCTTAGCGCCAACTTCGGGATACCAGCGGCGGACAGTTTGCGTTATCTGTCCCTCTATATCCGTGGTCGAATCATAACTCTATTCCTCTCACCTTAATGCAGAAACTTGACGAAATTGCGTTCCTCGTTTATTTTTCACGTAGCCAACGCGACGGGAATTTATAATATTCATAAGGAAAATGAATTTGTGTGCTGGGAAAAAGTCGCGCAGTCTCGTCGTGTTAAGGGGCTTATTGCAAGTGTAAAACAAGAACCCTTACATCGATACAAGATGGGAATAGCTATGGGAATAGGAATATAGCCGGCCAACACCACACGGTACAAATTATACATCTATCGAAGGTATACAGTACGTCAATGAATCTATTAAATTGAAGAGATAGATTTTATTGAAATTATTACAGGAAAAAGAAAATATAAACAAGGGTCGAAAAGTTTAATTTTGGGAATAAAAGTATAATTTTTCACATTATTAACTTACCGCTTCTTTGGGAAATAAATACCGATTATGCTAAAGTATTCATAATTAATTTAATATATTCCTACACTAGCTTCTCCCCGCGACCTCGCTCGCGAATACTAAGGACTTAAGATTTTTTTAATATTTGTAAAAGCACCGACAAGATGGACCTCAAGGATGCGCTTGCTTTCAGCCCAGACATTATCTTCTCGCTTCTCTCTTATCCTTCTCTCAAGATCAAGATGGAGTATATCCTGGAGTAATGTTGTTCCGCCTCTTCACTGCTTTCAGAAACAGTTAATTCCGAATAAATTCGCCTAAATTTATAATTATAAATTATAAGTAAATTTATAAGAAAGCCGTTACCACAAGCGCTCGGGGACAATATCACCTCTAAAAGATGGACTCGCCAACCCGCTTGTATGAACGGTGTATGAAGAGGCCCATGTCCAGCAGTGAATATGGAAAGGGGTCCTTGCATTGCATTGCACTGGCCACAGTAGACATCCCACTGACAATATATTAGATTCCGTTTGTCTGTCACCTTCTAAAAAAACAACTTTATGACCTTTTCACGTCGTCGAAATTCTCAAACGTTCTTACCCTTGTTTGCCATAAAAGGGCGTATTTTGAGTACCATTCTCCTCTGAAACAGGGGAGCTCCCCCTTAAAAGCGTTATTAAAAAACAAGTGGCCACGGCGCACAGGCTGCTTCTTAAGAGACGTGGTTCTTTGCATTCGTTGAATATTTATTACACTAACACCTTTGTTAAATTATATTTTAACCAACAGGTGAGCTAGTTACACGTGGATTTGGTTGTATTTTAACTGTAACGGTTCCAAGGACATCTACGAACCTATTGCAACCTACTGATTTGTGGCGCCATTTCTGATATTAGAAAAGGCCAATACAGTTATTTTGTTGTAAAAGACTTCATTAATTAAAGCAATCGTTGTAAAAGATAGGATGAGAGTGCATGCTGCATTCCCACAGCCGCTGGGCGCACTCGACTGACCACATTACCCCTCTCTCACAGAAGGCTACCTTGAAATGTACTGCATTTCCTACTTTATCGTATTTCCAAAATGTACGTAGATATGTACGTGTTTCTGTAGTGAGTGAGATATGTCAGAGCACATTCCCATCCCATCCTATCCCTCCCCATTTTCCCAACCCTTTCTCCCAATCCATTCCTTAATCTGCAAAGCTAGGCAGCGCATCCGGGGGGCGTGCCAACGTTCGATATTATGGATTTATGTTTGCATGTAGCGCAGATGTCTATGGACGACAGTATCCACTTACCATCGGGTAGACTGTATAAACAAATGTAATACTTTATTCTGTTAAAACTTATTAGTCTAAGCATTTAATACTGCGATACCAAATCTGTAGGGCAATTCTCTGTGTTGCTAATCGAATTGAAAAAACCTGCAATTTGTACATTTTCGATGACCATAAAAGTGTGAACTAAGAATAACAAGTGACATGTTCTGCCAGAACCATACCATTTCGAACATCCTGTGGGCATTTGTTTTGTTAGTTCACACTTTTATTATACTTTTATTCGTGCTCATTTTATGCTATACAATTATTAACTCTATACTTGTTATATATACATATATTATATATAAATCAACTTCATAGTTTTTTATAATTTTGATAATAAATATGAGTAAGGCTAAGCTGACGTCTTTTGAAAACTCCTGCCTATTGAACTAACCTTCTTCTAGATATATAACTTAAGTAATCTAAAGAACTAGGTAAGTATATAATCTAAATTCTATTAACTTCTTAAAGGGAACAGCAAACCCGAAAGAAAAATCAGGAGCAAAAGAAAATAAGACTTACTCGTAATAAAGTTTGTAATACTTTCACATCAGCAAATAAAGTCAGTTAAATGCAAATACACTCAAATCTTGTTTATCCGTTTATCTTACGTTTCGCCTACGTTTCACCGAATACATTGTGTTGTGAGGGTGATGTATGTCAAGTATATGTGTATATATGTCCAGTGCATGCTGTATTAGCATACAGATCGCGTCCCGCCCGCGGAGCGCGCATACAATTGCACACGTGCTGAATCTCAAAACGGAAATTTTACGAAATTGTTTTTTTCTGAAACTGCTTCATATATTTATTTCAAAGTAATTGCGTAAAATTTCGTTCAAAGACGTTAATTGTACTGTAAATTCTATAGGCTTTAAGTAATGTGACAGAGAAACCAATAAGTCACTGGGCTTGTAATCTAAATGTTTCTAAATTGTATTGCGCTCGGTTTTTTCTAGGTACTGCACTGTAATGCAACGAGCTCTTTCAATATTGATTGCTGGACATGGGCCTTCTCAAGCATATTGTCTACTGCGTATCCCTCACGCGTATGGATTTAAAACGACATGCTGACCAAAAGGATCGGCGAGTCCACTCTTTTAGAAGTGGTGTTGTTCCTCGGGGTTTATGGTAGCCGCTTTGTTATCCCTTAGTCGTCTTTTCTAGGTAATAGGTTAACTAATTACACAAAGGTTCCATTCATTATTGAAGGTGTATGAAACAATCATAGATCACAAGTGACGATTAAATCCACTTCGACGACAGCAAAATAAAAACGCAACCTAGACTTCCAATCTATATTTGTGACCGATTTAATTTTAGTCGGATAAAACTTTTAGATAGAAGATCAAGAAATGAAGGTGCAGTTTTTGTTTAATTATTATTAAAATTGCGTATATTTGGTTTTGTGGTTTAATAGTGATAGTTTATGGATTTAATAGTGGTTTAATAATGTTTGTGATTATACTAGCTGTGCCCGGCATGTCCAAATCTGGAATAATGTACCTTTCAAATGGTGAAAGAAAGTTTGAAATCGGATTAGTAGTTTCGGATTACCTCCTACATCCAAACTTACAAACTATTTCTTTATAATATTAGTATAGAAAAACATAAGTAACACAGCAGTTTTCGTGCTCTCCAAGGAGCCCGCTTCTGTCCTCGGTAAACCTAACCTACCACTTTACTGAGCAACTCCAACAACTCCTGGACTGCACATTGACGACATGCGTTATGAGAATTGATTTTGAAATTGTTAGCTACAAAGAAATCTCGACATTGCCATAATTTCCATAGGTATGTAAAAAAAACGAAAACTTGACACTGGCACCAATTCATACATAAAATTAAAAAAAAAAATTGCATTTTCCAGTTGTATACACCTACACATATTTAATCGTATATTTGGATTCCACTGATCAACCTTAAACGAGATGTATTTTTTTTTCCAAAATCGAAAACTGTGATTGCAGATCTGCAAGAAGTAGTTTTCTTAGGAATCTCCCCGACACCAATAAAACTAGACATATTTATACATCAATGATATGCACCGATTACCTGGCGCTTCATTTGTTAGATTACCAAATAGATTCTTTAATGATTCTCAACAGACTCGTGTTAATAAATTAGCCGCGATCTACGATGAAATGTTTAATCGTAGTCAGCGATACATCGGCATTGAAACGACTGCATCAAGAGATCACTGATATCGCGCGACTGATTGCCGATGAGCACGCAATGAGATATACACAATAATATTAATTTCCTTTGCTCACATAATTTGTGTATTTATAATTGTAATATGTTCACTTTTATTTTACTTTCTTTGTTAATTATATGAATAATAAATGATTTCTTTCTTCATTTTTCCATATAAAAAAGGCAGCAGACAAGTGGTCAATACAACTGGGTTTGTTCAGCGTACAGCTGATGACTCTACCAAGAATTAGGATTAAATAAAACGAAATCCTTGTCATCAGAATTTTTATTGGTTGTCGTGTTACCCTACTAGATATAACTAAAAGGGGGTAATCAACTTCTACTAGAGTGGAAAGAGGTAGGATTTGTTTCAATAGCTCCTTATAATTTATAGAAAACTTAATACAAAATTTTAGAAAGACGAAAATTAGTATGGTACTTAAATAAAGAGTGTAAGTGTCTGTTTCTAGTTCACGAGCACCAAAAACTCACGGTCAGGATGTAGTAGAGGCGGCGCTTAGCAGGGCGCACGCACAGAGTGATGTAGAGCGGGCACTACCGCCGACTGGAAACAGCGGTCGGACAGAGCGATAGCGGCCAGACGCAAGAAGCGGCCGCCCGGGTAGAGCACCAGCGCCCAAAGAGCGACGGACCAGAGCTGCGGCAGTCAGGGAGAGTAGTGGCCCAGATGTGATGTCCAGGATAGCTCAGTCCCCGGAACAAGCGTGTGACTTTTTCCAATACGTCTTCCCTGATCGCTTCCAAAACAAAAACTGACTGTCCGGAGCCTTAGATTTTTCAGTCTTCTTTTTCTAGACAGAATTCGATGGATTTATGAATTTTTGAATTACAGATTTTATGATCTCAAACAGTTTCCAGCCAGTGCTATTATTCATATTAGAGGTGGGCGTTAACGCTAATGTACAAAAACGTCAACACCTGTTGACGTTAACTACGGTTAACTGTTGATGTAAACTGCTAACCTGTTAACCACTGTTAATCTGATAACAGCTGGCTTAGTGTCAACTGCATATCACAGAGTACATTGATCTAGAATATTAGGAAACTTGTCCGTATTATCAACGAACAAACGAAAAATATTTTAAATGAATGAATTTTCCTTCATACTTTTAAACAGGCTTAGGACTGACATATTTTGCAGATACATATTATTCGGTTTTGTTTAACATTTTATATGCCAAATATGGCGTATTTAAAAGTTCATTCATTATATACATAAAAATCAGCTATTCATAAAATATACAACAACATTTGATACTTTGTTTAGGTATTCGCGTTGAGAAACACAATTTGTCGCATTTTGCCTGCTTTCAAACTGCAACGTCGTTCATTTAAAATATTTCCCGACGCGGAGAAAATTCTTTCGCATGGTACGGAAGTCGTAACAATCCCACATTTCTTAATAAATACTTTTGCTAAATTTGGAAAATGTAATTTATGATCTCTCTACCACGTCAAAGGGCACGCTGTTCTTGGCAATAGATCGGCCTGTAAATAAAAATCAATTTCTTTGTCTGCTTTCGTTGCATTGGATGATACAGTCGTAGGTTTTATACCCTCAATCACAGTCAACTACTTTCCAAATCGAAAATGTTTGATTTTCCAGTGATAGGGGATTTGTTACAGACTCCGTGGTCTGAGATTCATGTGCATCCTCATGAACTACAAGTTCATTCAATTCAGATAATATTAAATCATGAATATTCTTTACCAGTTCAGTCGTAACAGAATTGGAATAATAATGTGTTTTAAATCTAGGATCTAAAAACGTGCACACAGTAAGAATGTTATTTTGTTCGAGACGGCCAAATCTATTTTTAACACCTGCAGATAATTTTTGAATAATTTGTATGATTAAGGGATAATATGATTGTTTTTCTAATTTATCACATACAATTGACAAAGCCTTTGTTAAAACTATGGGCATAGACCCAGTTAGATAGAGTTCGCTACTCATGGCTCGGATTACTTCTTCAAATGGTTGTAAAATATTACATAACTGGCGACATGCTTGCCATTCTTCAACGGTAACTATTGGTAGATCGGTGCCAATTATAGCCATTGTTGCTCGTACACATTCTTCTAGCTCAACAAATCTTTTCAGCATGTAATGTATACTATTCCATCTTGTAGGAACTGATTGAATTAATCTTTTAGGCTGTGTAACATTCGCTCTTAATTGATACTGCATTAATTTATGAGATGAAGTGGGACTCTTTTTAAAATGCATTACTACTTTTTTTTATTTTATTTAAAGTATTGTCAAAAACTTTTAAAGCGTCCTGAACAATAAGATCTAATGAGTGTGCATATCATCCGAAATGTTCATAAAAATGATTTTCAAAAGCATTGATTATGTTGGCGGCATTGTCTGAAACACCTAAGATTACCTTATTGTTTAAATCCCACTCGATTAGGATGCGTTGAATTTCGTCTGCAAGTTATTTTGCTGTATGGCTGCCCACGAAAAGAGCACAGTCTAATAAGACCGACTTCATTCTTATATTATATCTTCAGTCAAAAAATGAACAGTCACAGCAATATAAGATTCCGTGGTTCTGGATGTCCAACAATCGGTAGTATAAGACATACATTTTTTGCCTCCCGTTGTACATATTCCCTGACTTTATTCAAGCAATCATCAAACATACTAGGGGTCATTTTATTTGAAATCACTTTACGGGATGGCAATTGATACGAAGTTTAAATTCTGGACAAATTCTTTAAATACTTTATCCTCGACAACACTAAAAGGCTGGAAATCTTTAACAAATAATTTCTTAAATGATTGATCATTTTTTTTTTGCTGTTCAGTTGTCATCTTTCTGGGAATATAACTAGAAATATATCTTTGCTTCCTTTTTATGGTAAATCTTTCTAGCTGTACCTGTTTTGTTGCTAGATCGGGCTCTGCAAAAGATGTTGAAGCCGTAGGCTGCTCAATACTGGATTGTAAAGGCTGAGGTGCTGAAGGTCTAGGTTGCTCAATGTTAGGTTGTTGAGACCGGTCATTTGTGGAACGAGAATCTAATATTAATAACGCTGATAATTGTATGGGATGTAATCGTTTTAAATGTGATTTAAGATTAGTTATAGTAGATTATATGAAATCGACCGTTTACATATATTGCAAGTGGCACATTTTATGTTATCGTCAGCACAAAATAATTCCAAATTTCACATTGTTTGCGTCCAGACATTGTTCTAAACTAGTCAAATTAATGGCGTGAAATAAAAATAATACTATTGTTCGATAAACTATACCTATTCCTACTTAATTATAGTACTAGGTACATAACTTTACTATAATAAAGAAACCTATTGTCCAAAGAAAGAGAAAATAAACTAAACACTTATACCTACGAAATCAAAACTAAAATAGAAGTACCATATAAAAACTATAACAAAACTGTCCTATAAGGCGAGTTCAACAATAACACTAAACATACAAAGAACACATTGTTATTCATTAATATTGTTTATCATCAGTCACAAAATACTTCGCGTCTCAAATGTAAACAAAAATAGAACGCAGCAGAATGCGTACGTTATCGTCAGCAGGCGTCAACAGGTCAACTGAGTAACTGTTTTTCTTCATAAATTAGCGTTAAACTGTTTACGTCGTAAATGTTCAACAGTTCTACACCGTAGACGAAAAAATTGTCAACAGATAGCAAAATTAACAATCGATTTTGGTCGTTTTTCCTCAACTGGTTAATTAATTTTTCCATCAACGGTTTCGATCGTTGATGAAGAAAAACGTTAACGATTAACAGCCTTTTAAATGACCACTAATTCATATAGATAAATATACATTAGTAATACAGAGTACAAAAGTGAGCTATTGCAACATACATTACATGATCTGCTAGCCCCTAATGTTATATTCGTACAAAAACATCTTGATAGCGTGTACCAGTCTCGTGGTACAGCGCCATCTATCCGAACTTTATAGAACTAAACTATATAACTATTGGACACTGGTAACTGGATACTGTCGCCCGTAGACATGCGCAAATACAACAAACAGTATGACCAATGTTGACACGCCCCCAACGTGCTATACCATCGATACGGGAATAGCCTAGATGACACATTATACGTTCTTATCAAAGAAACCTGGTTGGCAACTTGTATGGGGGTGAAGCAGATGAGGAGGGGTTCATTAAAAAGTCAAATTTGAAAATTACTTGAAATTTAATTAAAGATTTTAATTAAAGAGGTACTGAACATAGAACACTGTTACACTTAGATATGCTCGCCCTAGTGCCTGTATGACATATCTAGTATGTATTCTCAAATTGATGTGCTGTGCCTACCTTTGGAGATTTAGGAACGGATTTGGAGAAGGGTTGGGAAAATGAGGGGAGAATGGGCTGTGGCATATCTCACTCACAATTGCAATATGTGCGTACATTGAGGGAATAGGATTAACTGGGAAACGCAGTACATTATACGGCAGTATTCCATGATTGCGGAGTAACATTATAAGTCGAGTGCGTCCAGAGACTGTGGAATTGCAACATGCACCCACACCCAGTTCTGTGCTCCATAGGTAGACTACATGTCCATGTAATGAAACAAAACACTCGGAAATATTTCATACATACATAGTTCTTAATATGTGTATCCTTCTAAACCGAAATTTAACCCTAATTAACCGTTTTTAAAAACCGGTTTCAAACCTCGCCTACTTAAACATAAATAATGTCTTCTATTTTTCCGCACAAAATTTAATTGCATGTTAAAGCTTTAAAATTTCCAAGCTAAAGCTAAGTTAGAGCTATAAATTACAAGTAACCTAAGCCGGAAGTAACCGCAAGAGCTCGCTACCGGAAGTCAATACCAGTTTCTATTAAATAAGGAAGGTGTCGTGGCGTTTGTTAATGAACACACTTAATGAGCAGAAAATTATACTAAATACCACAGCTACTTTACAAGTATTCAACGATATGCATGTGACTATACCCTGCTTGTTCACAATGAATAAGTTGACTGATCTCGGGCCCTCGTAACAGACACTTAAACAGGCCTTAAAACTCAATTCTTCTTCACTTCACTTTAATCTAATGAAGTATAGAAGTGGTGAATTTTTTCCGAAATTCTAAAGACGTGATCTCCTCAATGTTCCTTTGAAATCTCCCTAGAGATAATAAAATCCCATCCACACATAAATTATCGTGTCCTGTACAAAATTAAAGCGGGTACGAAGCAGTGAAGTGGGCCCAGTCACTCGGCGGTCCTCAAAGAGGCCTCGACCTCCCCTCTTTGAAATATTTACACGAAGGCTTTAATTAATACCCCTCAACGAAATATTAAACGGAAGACAGACTAATTAAAAATTCGTGATATCGTCCGCATACCTTTTCTACTATTATATTACATGCTTAAGTAAGTAATGTTACCATTTTATTAAAGTAATAACATTTCTCTTTCTTCTTTTATCCCTTTCTCCTCCAACTTGACAATATTCACGTCTTCATTCCCGTGGGTGTCGTTAATGGCGACTAAGACAACAAAGCGGCTACCACAACGGGGACCTGCCAACGTTTGTCATTCTGAACCAATGTTGTCATGTATCGCGGATGTCTATGGACGACAATATCCACTTACCATCAAGTGGACTACATGTTTGCCGCCTTATCTATACTATCTATACTAATATAATAAAGAGATAAAATTATGTGTTTGTTTGTATGTTGGGGGTAATCTCTGGAACTACTGAACCGATTTCAAAAATTCTTTCACAATTAGGAAGCTACTTTATCGGTGTCTAATATAGGCTATATTTTATTTTGAAATTTTGAAAAAAAAAAGTAAACTTATAAACCGAAGCGAAGCGAGGGCGGATCGCTAGTTTCTATATAAAAAAAATCAAACAACTAAATTTTAAATTAAAATTCTTAACCAATGTCAATAAGTCCGACAATGCCTTTGCTTACAATTAGATCCGTTCACTATAGAAATAAGTCTATAACTCTAGATATACTTACATTTTTTTAAAATAAGAAGTTCCTGCTCTTTGGATTTGCAATAAAAAAAAGAATCTTTCAATGTTTGATATGACCATGTGCTGTCGGCTGCCTATATAATTATTCTATTAAACCATCTCTTCCCATGGGTGTCGTCAAACACGACTAAGGAATAACCACACAAACCCTGAAGAACTGCACCACGTATAAAAGAGTCGACTGGCCAAACTGCTTGGTTAGCATGGCCATATATCCTTGATGCACAAAAGACAATATGCTTGAGGAGGCCGATGCCCGGCAGTGGATACTGAAAGTGCTGGTTTCAGTGCATTGCATTCTGTATTCCGTATTTAAAGGTATTTATACCCTAGATTTGTAATATCTATTTTCCAAGATGAGTGTAGAATTACACTGAGCGGTTTCAGTTCTCAACACAGTTCAAAGATACACTTCAAAGTGTGTAACACTTTGATGTCACACAGCAAAATAACTTTGTACACAAGCCATTCAGAACTTGGACACGACAAACAACAAATGCAATCAGAGCACCTTGTAATAGGGCGGCCCCACTTAGCGAAACTTGCATCTGCCCGCAAAATCTTATCAAATTGTATCAATTGACTGGCCCGCCCCTTGCTTTCGACCTTCTACCACGGTATATACTGAAAGTAAGCCATCTTCTTACTAACGCTTGAAATGAGTAACCAGTTATCGCAGTTGATAGTGGCCCCGCTTGCTGTACAAAAGGTCACTCCTGGTGGGCCATTGATTTGTTTAACTTTTCCGTCGGCGTTAGGATTCCTGCAGCTGAGCAAACAATGGACAATCAATAAAAGCTGCAAAGGTCATTGATTGGTTAAAGACAAATGTTTCTTCGGGTCTGGATGTGTGTTTGTGTTTGTCTTTGTGTGCGTCCCTGGAGCCGCGACTCAACGAAATCCTCGTGTGATCCATGGAGTGCGTCGTTATTTATTTAGATACTTACCAACCTTGCCATTATCACAAGGAACCAATAGTAGACTTTTGTTGTCGTTGTTGAACATAACTGAGTTCATTGAAGCAGCTGATTGAACGAATGGGTGACGAACGAAACGAACGCATTGTCGTCTGTCTCTTTTCATGCCTCGTTTAGAGTAATAGGAGTAAAAGGGATAAGTATATACAGCGTGTCACTGAAATAACGCAAATTCAGTATCGATAATGGAAACGATTCTACCAGTATCTAAAACAGATTTTTTTCATGTTTTATAGAATAATTCTAGTATATCATTTATTATATGCGCGTCGCTTGAGTCACCACCGCGCCGCCTAGGCGCCGTCTGAGTAATGAGCACTACAAAAGTTTTAGATAGAACAAAAAAACCTGACATATTTTTGTAACTTTTGATTTATTCCTTACAATAATTTTATTTTTCCTTCGAACGGTTTTATAGATTTGAAATTGGTTAAAATGTTTTAAATGTTTCACGTTTTCCGTTATTTCGGCGACTCATTGTATAGCTGTTATTTAGGACCAGTTATCGTAGTCATAAAACGTATCATGAACACGATTTATGTAACTAAACCAAAATAAGGGCTATATAAATAATGAAAGAGACGAATAATTCATTTACATAATATCTTCAAAGACTTTTTTAGAAATGTTTTATCTGCACTGTGAGTAAACTATAACATTTCATTCCTATTTATAAAACCAGGCGGTGTGCGAAAGTACTGCAGAATCTTTGACAGATTCTTTAAAGATTAACACCATGTACCATTGTGAAATAACCCATATTGACACAGTACAGATTGTATTGACACAGCTAGACGAATGCTGTGTGAGACAAATAACAAACTCAAACATCAGCACCATCAGAGAGAATTAACAATCAACAAGTGAACAACAATCGAAAAAGTGACTCCGATCGGGCGCCATGATGATTTTGCAAAGCTGTAGTGGTGTTTATTTTGAATGGAGACAAGGCACTTACTTGTAGATAGAAGAAGACGTCCACAGTACTGCTCGCCTCCCCGCTGGTTCAGAACACCACAAAATCCACTTTGCGTTTTAGTAGAAATTATTACTTGGTGATAATAGTTCTTAAAATTTGCGATTTTGAACATGTAAGCGTGTTTGATAAAAAAAATAATCTATACGATAAAAGCGGTGAGTTCGATGAAGTGGCTGGTTGAGCGAATGAGTGACGAACGAAACGAATGAATTGTCGTCTCTCTTTTTTTGTGCCTTGTTTAGGGTAATAGGAATAAAAGGGATAGATATTTATTTAAAAAACTTGATTGCACATTAAATATGTACAAAAATCGAACATAATGTCTTATCTATCAATTAACCAATAGGGTTGATCAGAGAGATATGATTTTGAATATGAGTGAAAGACATGTTGTAAGAGTGGCGTTAACTTGTAGGTTAATCTACTGTTTACTTTATTTTCTGTGGCCCCTACTTTCTAGGTTCGGGGGCAATTAAAGTTGCTCTAGGAGACAGAATCAACAGCGGGCCTCGCCGCAAACTTGCCGGGACTTGCACAAGTTCACCGAAACTTGCCCGACCCGGCTTTAGTCGTTACCGGACTTGCGAGTTACCCGCTCGACCTAACTCGGCTGAAGGTTTACTAGTAATTTGCTAACAAAAGTCCGGTGTCGGATTTAGAAAATTATTTGCTAGCGAAATCTATACTATAATATAATAAAGAGGTATAATTGTGTGTTTGTTTGTGGGTATGTTGGGGGTAATCTCTGGAACTACTGAACCGATTTCAAAAATTCTTTCACAATTAAGAAATTACATTATCCGTGTAAGCTATATTTCATTTTGAAAAATAAAAATTGAAAAATAAAGAACTTATAAACCGAAGCAAAACGAGGGCGGGTCGCTAGTGTTTAATATAAATACGCAAAATTGAAGGCCATAATTGCCTTGAGAATTTTTTCAATGACAGAAAACGTCTGTACTTGACTTTTTACTTGACATTATTAAAATATCGACATGCCATAATAATGCCCTGGTATATTCATTTTATTTAAAAAAAAAAAACACTTTATTGCACATTATGGTTCAAAAGGCGAGCTTAACCATGGTATATTCATTTTATTTAAAAAAAAAAAAATATTGCACATTATTGTACAAAAGGCAAGCTTAACGCCTAAGGCATAACCTTTGGGATTAAGAGAAAGACAGACCGCATGGGAGGTCCAATGAGAGGTATAATACCTACCTTAAACAATGTACAGGATCAATAATCATTAGCCACAAATAAATATACCTAACGAATATCATATCATGCTGTACGATATGCATACATGATGTCAAATATTTCTGATATTTCTATCATTTGGCTGCTATGTCGCAGGCTGCTGCGACATCTTCGACCATAATGCGTGAGGCTTAAATAACTCCAAAATATACAGTATGTGTTCGAACTTATCCCAAAGCCTGAAACCGTGGATTCCGTTTATTATTCTGGGCTAACTAACATAGTATAAGTTTATATATTTGCATTAAGGAAATTAATATGAAACTTTTGTAAAAACCGCAAAGAAATTGATATTTCTCTTTTTTTTTTTAGTTGTAAGCTTTAGACCCTTTTTTGACATTTTTTTGAAAATCTACAGAAAATAGTAAAATTTTCTAAATACATGTTTACTATATTGCAACATAGTAAACGCTTTAAAACATATAGCTATCACTATATGTAATATTAGTAGATACATTAGAATAGACCAACAGATTCTAAGGTCATGTGACCTAAGTGGCATACCTTCCTTCCGCCATTTTGAAATAAATCGATAGCAAACGTCAAAACAAACAGAAAATGTCCTTGGACAAAACTCCCCAAAATATCTCGGAACTGAGATAATCTTGGTCAAAATTATAACTTTCAATATTGTCTCGATTTGTAGACGTTTTGGAAGTTTTTACCTAACAATATTTTTTGTTTATTTTGATGTCTTCCATCGATTTATTACATCTTACATCTAATTTAGACATAAGAAATATAAGTCTTCGTTAATTTGAATTACTTGGTTTAGAAAAGTTTCGTTTTCTTCGAAACATCTGGTTCCAAAATATTTTATGAGGTCCAGATCAGATGTGATAGATCGACAGAAGACATCAAAGTAAACATCGAATGTCCGTAAGTAAAAATTCCTCCTCTGTTGCATATAGGTCTCTTCCACGCCACCACACAGAGACTATCGATACTCTATTTAAAAGTCACTGACATGCCTCACAGAGTTAGTTGAAATTCTGAATGAAGTTCACAGAATTAGAGATGTTGAAATGACAATGGATGGTCTCATGGCAATCTTATCTGCCACAGGACTGACAACCGATGAGATAAACGAATCCTTGTATGCAGACCGCGTACAGGGACGTCCTTCGGTTAGATGGACCGACGACTTAAAGAAGTTCGCCAGTAGCGGCTGAATGATGGGAACCACCTTTGCCATAAAAATAAAAACAACTACAAAACATAAACATAAGCAAAACTCTTCGAGTGACGTATTGTCTAGAAAGAACGTCCCTGCATGTCCCTCCACCAATAAAATAAAGTGGAAGAAGACGGGTTTACCGAGGTAGAGTAAAAGCGCAGAAGGCAAACTCGTTCGAACCAGTGTGGTACCGAAGCGGAGTCCTAACTTCATGCTGTTACACCGACGACTTTACTATACGTGTCCTACCACTAAATTACAAGATCTAACTGAATATAGATGGGCTGCTGGAGTCGCGCAACAACGTCAGTTTTATGTCATTTGCGACACGAGTCCCGTCACGGGACCTGGAGACATACACTAGGGAGGACTTCTGGGCGAAGGATGTAATTTTCCCGAATTTTGGAGAGCAACTTTCAAATGACAACGTACAGCACAACCCTTAGTACATATATTTAATTGTTTAATGATTTTGTTTTATATTCTACTAGAAAAACCCCGCAGACGTTGTCCTGCTATAGAAGTTGATGTGCTGCAGCGCCATCTAGTGGATAGTTGTAACAAAGTCAATAGCTCGAAGATATTCTCCGTGCTGAAACACCTATGTATACCAATTTTCATGACGATCGGTTGAACGATATAGAAGTTGATGTGCTGCAGCGCCATCTAGTAGCGAGTTACAACAAATTCGATAGCATAGAAACCTTCTCCATAAAAAAATACATTTATGTGCCAACTTTCATGGTGATTGATCAAACGGTGTCGAAGTCTATTAACAGCAGATATACCAACATCCTCTTTTATATACTTATATAGATAGATAGATGAGCACTTGTTGCCTGAAGTAAATAAATAAATAAAACATACTTCTGACAGAGCTAAATATGGAAGATATTTGAATCCGAACGTCAAAGTAAAATTTTAATTTGCCATTCATTAAAAATCCTTTTCAAGCCCGTGGTGAAACTAGGAAACGGAATCCATATTGGACGTTATGCAAGCAGAAGTTTCCACGTCGTGGGAAAAAACTTGAATTTAAACTTTCCAAGTCTCAACTTGTTACTTGCAACGTGGAAGGTTCGAGAAGATACCTACTGGTACATAAGAAGACGCCTTTGGACTAGTGTTGTTAAAAAGAACGTTGAATGTTTGAGCGTATATTCAATACCACTAATATGCTGCTATGTCGTTGGTATTGAATTTTAACCTTAACCGTTTTAAAGTCGATCTTTTAACTGGAAGGATTTAGGACTGTCAAAAACTAAAAAAATAGCCTATAACGCTCACTAGCCTATAACAATAGAGTCTTAAGATTTCATTAGCACTCACTCAGCGCTTGAGCCTTGAGCACTCGACGCTCGTTTTCAGATGCCACGTTCTTACTGAAATGCTACTTTCGCGTTTAAGTATAAGTCGTTCAAAGGAGTTAGTGAACAATTTGTGGGAGTTGTAAAAGTTTTGCATTTTATAATTCAACTACCCGTTCTAGTTCCATTTTTTATATAGACAAAGGCGGCAGACGAGCGTACAGTCCACCTGATGATAAGTGGATACTGTCGTCCATAGACATCCGCGATAAATGGCAACATCAGTCCAGAATGACAAACGCGAACATGCTGTCGGATGCGCTGCCTACCTTCGCAAATTAAAGAATAGATTAGGAGAAAGGGTTGAGGAAAAATGGGGAGGAATGGGCTCTGGCATTTCTCACTCACTACCGAAACACATACATACATTGGGGATACAAGATAAAGTAATAAATGCAGTACATTTCAAGGTAGCCTTCTGCGAAAGAGGAGTAACGTAGCCAGTCGAGTGTGCGCAGCGGCTGTGGGAATACAGCGTGCACTCTCCCTGTGCGGGATGAATCAATATCGGCCTATAATATCTCACTGCAATACTTCCCTTTGCAATCACGAGGGGATTCCTAGCACTACCGTAATGTAACTGTAACCGAAAACAACCCTTTTGTAGTCCACTGCTGGACATGGGCCTCCTCACACACATTGTCTTGTGCTTGTACATGGCCAAGCGAGTTGGCAAATCCACTCTTTAAAAGGTGGTGTAGTTCTTCAGGCCTTGTGGACAGCGGCGTTATCCCTTAGTCAGTTTTTACGACACTCATGAACAGGAAAAGATAGAGAGGTGATATTCTAAAGCCGACCGACACTACAACATACCATAATCCACCATAAGGGTTCCTCCACCTTACAGACGAACTCATTCTTAACTCCCTACATGTACAGTCCTATCATTTTTCTACTTCTTTCTGGGTCTTGACGTCACAACAACATTTCCAACATCAAGCAGCTCCGACCAGAGAAAGAACGGATTTGTTTCGCTTAAAGCTCAGAACGGCGTGTGTTGTCACACATCAACACACACAGGCGTGTTGTTTCATCTGTTGTCACACACAGGCGTGTTGTTTCATCTGTTGTCACACACAATTTAAAGGTACAATGTGTACAATTGTACAATTTAAACACATAAAGCGTCAACAAGTCGTTCCATTTTATCTCCTTGTGTGCTGAACAAAATCCGTACGATATGTATTCAGCGGAACAAAATGCAACGAATTAATTTTCACAAGCTGTTTTCTGATTTTAATTTTTCTGCAGCCCGCGCCCGGGATGGAGTTATTGACGCTGGTCCAAGTGATAAACGAATAGCTAATAAAAATATGGGTTTAAAAAGTGAAAAATATTAAATAACAATAAAATAGTTTATTTGAAAAAACGTGAGTACAAAACAGGTGACAATTTTAATGAGATGCTTCACATTCTACTGTAAAACAGCGTGCGAAAACTATAATAAATTACAATAAACTGCAATTTTAAAAGAGATTTATTTATATTTAAAAACAATAAATATAACTATAATATAATTAATATTTATATCAAATAGTGAATGTCAATATAATTAGTGTATTTTGCTACTAAACAATAAATTAAATCGAGAATATGGATACAAATTGTCCTCGATATGGAATCCAGTGATAAACTTAATAAAATTAAACCCCGTGATTTTTCGTCTGACACTACTTCAGATATTGTGAGTGTTGTGTGCCGCAACCTTCTGGATTATGAAGACCAAATGCGGGTAGTTGAAGAAACTGCTCGCAAATCTCGACGTGTACTACCCGCCTCTTCTGTCATGTCTTGAGCATGGTTGATACAACCAACAGACACGTCGACTAAAATAAATAAGGTAAACATACGCGATGAGACCCGTTGAAAGGTTCGTTTATATCTACAGATATTGAACGTGCTAGACACGTACCGTCGCAGACAAAATAATATTCTTTAATACATTGTCTACAACGTATTCATATCTATCGTAACGTAGCCGCGCAGACGCCGACAGACACCTGCCGTGCCCGGCCGGCATTCACGGAAAGAATATTTTGTCTGCGCGATGCATGTCTGCAGCTGTCTGACGACATTTGTCGGCCAGTGTGTGAGGATCATCGGAACCGTACAGCATTTCTTTTGTTTTCGCGCGCAATAGACGCTGTGGCTAAACACGCGTCTGGTACGACCGGCGTCTGTCGTTGTCTGTATCGGAACGTGTCCGGCATGTTCAATGTTTGTATATTTAAACGAACCTTTAATAGAGAGATATGTGTGAAAAATGTGAGCGTGTCAAATTTTATAACACCGCTTACGCTTGTAATCGGCTACAGAGTAAAACTTTTTGCTCAACTGCGGACTGTTGTTTAGTTTGAGACTGCAATTAATATCGCCCGTTGTCCCTCTTGTAAACAAGAGTACTCATAACATGAAGCGCGCAGTAACGTAAAGGGGAATTATTTTCAACATAATTACCAACTACATAATACATTGTCCTGCTATAAGGTTGCTCTTTGTAAATACGAGTATGTGTACAAGTACAAAGTTTTCTCATCCAAATAATTGCATACTTCCTACCCCGTTTATCTTTTCCAATTTTAAATTCTAAAACTCATGGGCCAACGGTTTGTCATCAGGTGGACTCGTCTGCTATGTGCTACAGAGCAGATGAGCATTTGAAAACATCAGTTTTCAAAATCATGACTTTCGAGTGTTGAATACTCATTCGAGTTTGAAATTGTTTATTACGAAGAAAACATGAGGCACTGGCAAATTATGTTAATTGCACCATTTCACATATAAAGAAAAATACTCCAAATAATATGATTTTCCGAATTTTTCTCGAAACGTCATGAAAACGGTACGCTACTGTGTGATATGGTACAAGTTACTATACTGTTCATAAAATGCTATCCACGATTGTCCTCTCCGGTCCCGAATTCGTTTCATCTCTTTACTAATTAGGATTTTAACAAAGAGATTGTTTGTGTTTTGTGCTGTTGACGCGAACACAACAGTTCCACGCATTAGTCTAGACCAGTGTTTCCCAAAGTATGGGTCTCGACCCACTGATGGGTCGCAAGTGAACAATGAGTGGGCCCCGAAGAAAATAAATTTAATCTAATTTTAAGTATTATATATTGTTCTGATTTATCTTATTTTTACTTATTAAACATTTCGATTGTAACTGGATTTTTTCTTTTTTTTTTATACACTAGTGGGCGGACGAGCAAGCGGTCCCACGTGATGGTAAGTGTTACCGCCGCCCATGGACACCTGCAACACCAGGTGTCCAGTGTCAGGATGTCCTGTACTGCATACCACATGCGAGCGCGCCGCCGACCTTGCAAAATCCTATTCACAGCTCTCTTGAAGAACCCCATATCGTAGCTTAATGGAAGACATCCCCAAGGCAGGTGGTTCCACAGGCTACGGGTTCGCGGTATAAAGTAATTTTTGGACCGAACAGTGCGCGACACCTCCATGTCGAGGAAATGCGGATGAAGCGCAATTCTGTGACGGGAGGTGCGGTTGTAGAAACCCGAGGTGGGAATTATATTAAACAATTCTTCAGAGCATTCCCCATTGTACAGGCGTTAGAACACACAGAGAGACGCAACGTCTCTCCGACTGCTGAGGGATTCTAAACCGCCCGTGAGAGTGGGATCGTCGACAATACGAACAGCACAAATGGTGTTGAAACATGTTTCCTTAACTTGATGCTGTTCATAGATAATCGATCTATTATCTAAAATCAATTGTCTATGGACAGCACTCTATAGGTTTGTTAATGACAACGCTTCCGTCGTTCTTTTGTTTTGTTTAATGACAACGCTGTCTCTTTGTTGAGTCAACACTCAACAAAGAGACAGCTTTGCGTCTATAAAAAATTGTAATTGTTTTGATTTAATTTTATTAAACTACTAAAAGTTGCATCTTGTCTTTTCTTTCGCCTACAGGCTGCATTTGAATAAGTATTTAGACTATTCCTGGTGGACTAAATTACGTTGTCCTTAAGTGACTACGATATATACACAGTTAAATAACAAATACCAGTACTCTCTTAACAATAAATGATTTTTTAAGATTCAGCACATTTTTTTCATATTTATCTATCTATTACGGGCTATTTAAACGGTTTCAACACATATATTTACCTTATACATTTTATTCGACGTTTCGGCTGGGTTGCACCAACTGTGGTCACGAGCTGACTTAATGAGCGGGTAGTCCACGTCCAGAGTTGCGAGCAGTTTCATCAACTACCTGTATTTGGTCTTCATAGTCCGGAAAGTTGCAGCACACAACACTCATAATATCATATATATATTATAATAAGCACACTAACTCTATAGGGGTGAAACAACTATTCACCAACAAGTTTCAAATGCAAGTTTCAGTATATTGCAAGGAAACTGTTGCCAACATAAAAACAGGGGACGGGCCGTTTTCTCAAATTCTCAAAGGTTAAACTTTGATAGTTTCTCAAATGGCCTAGAACCCGCCAAAGGTTAAGATACCACAATTCGATTTATAAACTGAAAGTGATGAGAAACTAAATTTTTTTTCTTTGTTATAAAAATATTTATTATGATAGTCGAAATATTGACCCATATTATCTACACACTTTCGCCACCTCACGGGCAGTTGATTGATGCTACTTCTGTAAAAGTCTCATGGACGGGTATCAATTAATTCTTCAAAAGCCCTAATCACAGCTACTTTATAATCAAATTTTTTTCCTTGCAAAAAGTTGTCCAAACGAAAGAAATGGTAATCTGTCGGGGCAAGATCCAGTGAGTACGGTGGGTGGGGGAATGTCTCCAGGTCCAGCTCTTGAAGTTTTAAAACTTTCGTATAAGAAGTGTGAGGGCGGGGATTATCATGAAGAAGAAGTGGAGATGAGCGATTGACCAAACTTCAACCGAGTTTGTTGTCAGCTTTTCCATCATCGTCTGCAGCCCCTTACAGTACAGATCAATCATTTGACCGGCTCGCAAGAAACTGGAATGAACAATACCGGCACAGGACCACCAAACTGATACCAGTAGCTTTTTCTTAGTTATCTTGCGTTTTGGACATTGTTGGGCTGCAACTCCAGGATCCAGCTAGTGATACAAAGGTTTGCGGTTATTGTACAGGATCCATTTTCTATCACAAGGAACGATGCGATTCAAAATTCCTTTGTTTTTGTGACGGTAAATAACACACACAGTGCATACCAATCCATTCCTTTATCTGCAAAGGTAGGCAGTGCATTCACAGGCTTGCCAACATTTGTAATTCTGGACTGACTTTGGCATCTATCGCGGACTATGGACTGTATGGACTATGTCTATGGACGACAGTATCCACTTACCATCAGGTGGACTGTATGCTCTTCTGTCGCCTTTATTCTATATAAAAAAAAACATTACTAATGCTTTTTAAAACACGTATGTTCAGGTTCCGTAGGAAATCGATATAACACCTGAGCGACGCTAGTGCAGATTTCTATCAAGTAATAAATCCTGTTCGAATAAAACCGTCCTTTAATTTCATAATGATCACCGTCTAGAAGTCAGGCGCACTCAAAAATGCAATAAACGCACCTCGCGGGCCACTTCGTCTGCATTCTAGAGACGCTGCAGTCCTTCGTATACTGCACGAATGTGGTTATGATGCAGTGAATGATTGAGAAGCTTCTTTTACAGTTTATATATCTTACATTGAAACTATCTTTATTTTTTATAGAAACCCACCTCACTCCATCTCTGCTCAAGAATGTCTTAAAAGGAGACTAAGGGATAAAAACGCAGCTACCACAAGCCCTGAGGAACTACACCACTTCTAAGAGCGTAAACTCGCCGCTTGATCAGCGCGGTGTTTTAAGGTATTCATGAAGAATACATATCCAGGCAATGGATAATAAAAGGGCTGGTGATGGTTCTATAGAAGGGGTAGCAAACAGCCGGGCGGTCTACTAGATGGTAAGTGGTCACCGCTGCCCATATACCTTGCCCATATACCCATACCCATATACCATGCTTCGGTGTTGACAGCTCAACTGTCAACATAGATGTCTTGCCGCTCCGCGCTAATAAATAAATGTTGTTGTTAAAAGTGCTCCTAAACCACGAACTATAGTATTTACAAGTGCCTTATTACGTTATATACACTCTGTGCTAGTTTATAGGATCCGAATACTGACGGTTTAGTGATTTAAGTGTTAGTTTTAAGTTGCGGAAGGACGCCATCATATCAAGTGTATATCGTACTATCAAGTGTATAAAGAAGTACTATTGTGTATATCAGTGCCTAGGGACGCTGGAAACATTCTGTAGTTGTAGGATCCGATCATTGACGGTTTAGTGTATAAGTGCTAGTTTTTAGGTTAGCATTAAGACGCCATCAATTTCATTTTAGGATAACATACATTGCCTAGTTGCAGTACATTGCCTCGTAGTGCAGTGTCAACGGCTCCACCAGTGTCCACAGTGACAGCGTACACTAACTTTTGACATTTGACATATGACAGTGACAGTGACATATGACAGTGACGTATACACTGAGCAGTGTACGTAGTACACTGCTCGCTGCGAATAACTGTCCATTATATTATTTTCTAAATTGTGTATAACTAATATTTGCATAATAACTTCCACCGACAACGAACTCTGAGTCGGTAGAATCTAATTTGTAGTTCTGTATAATGTCGTCCGGGGATGATTCAGAGATTTTCCTTCCGATGAAGTCTCTGACTCGCACCCCCCCGCGACCTGTAGCAGCATCATCAAAGCGGCAGAGGGAGTCCCCAGGCGAATCTGGGGGCCTCAAAAAGAAGATCAGCGCTCGGGCCCCTAGGCCAACTGAGAAAAGGGTCCCGCAATCCATCCTGCTGCTGAATGTCGAAGCCAACCAGGGAGGAACCCCATACCAGTCGGCGGCATCAGACCAGTCGCCGGAGGAGGGGGAACATCGTCAGGATCTTCACACAGCGGGTGGAAGGCATCTCCTCCATAGGGCCCATGAAGCCGTACGGATGATCTCGGATCTGGCTACGAGTGATACAAGTCGCCTGAACAAAACGGATTGCAGGTCCATCAATATTCTGGGCCAAGACCTAATAGCGATCGTGGCGCACCTGCAACTGGCCTTGGCCGACTCCGAGCGGGATAGAATAAAGGCAGAGCGAGACGCCGAGCTGCTCAGAACAAAAATAGTCCATATAGAAAATATCAGCGCCAGGCCAGAGTTTGCACCCCAGCAGCCCACAGCAGCATCAAAAATAGGCCAGGACTACGCTGCCGCTCTCCGACGCGGCAGGGGTGAGCCGCCGCAGCCACTGGCCAAACCAAAGGGGCCAACCTTGGCCTTCTACCCGGCACCAGACAAGGTGGATACGCTGAAGTCTGCAGAGGACACAAAACGGGAGTTGAAAAGATGCATTGACCCCAGAAAGGAGGGGGTCCAGGTCGAGGGCGTCCGGAAAGTGGGCAATGCTGGGGTAGTTGTCCAAACTACCTCCGCAGCGGCAGCGGAGAAATTAAAGAAAGCTGTACCGCCCACATTGAGAGTGGCGGAAGCCAAATGGCGCCGGCCTGCAAATCCACCACACAGTGCTGCGCAACGTGCAAAAGGTTTGGGCACAAGGACGCCAGCAACCATACTACGGCGTCGAGGGCATGCCCCGCAAGGCTGCACGCGGAACAACGGACAGTCGCCATGACCAACTATGGGTAAGGTGGTGCTGATAGGACAACTCAACCTGGCTGGGTCGGCTGGTGCGACCAATGAACTGCCGGCTATTGCTGAGGAGAGAGGCCTGGATATTGTTCTTGTGCAAGAGCAATATTCCAGAGCTATGCACGGTGGTTCCAGGCTCATCCAACGTGGAGAGGACCCGAAGGCAGGGATTTACGTGTGCAGCAACAGAGTCTCGTGTGCGGTGTTGGAGCACCTGAGTGACACCCACATCGTTTGCTGCCACGTAACATGTGATGGCCAGGAGCTGTACGTCATATCCTGTTACTTCCAATATAGCCAGGATATCGACCAACACCTGGAGGGCCTGGAAAAGGCGCTAAACCGTCTAAAAGGACAGCCGGTAGTCGTTGGCCTGGATTCCAATGCACACTCCCCGTTGTGGTACTGTCACCCGCGACAGTACACGGGCAGAGCCCACGTTGTTGACCACCGCAGAGCCAGCATGGAAGGCTTCATTCTCAGCCGTTCCCTGCTGCTCCATAACGAAGCTGGACAGCCCTCCACCTTTTGCGGTCCGAATGGTGAGTCCAACGTGGACCTCACATTGAGTACACGCGGAGTTGCCATCACCCGATGGAGAGTAGATGTTTCAGCAAGCACCAGCGACCATCGGCTCATCACCTACACCGCCGGGGGCACAAGTCCACATATTGGATGCGCGGAGCCGGGAAAGGAGCCAATGAGATTTCGGGATCGCGGTGTGGATTGGGGCCGCTTCCGATCTGCTTCCGATCCATATGCGAATGGGTAATTTGAATCTGGGGAAGCCCTCTAATGAACTCTGCAAGGAATTTATGGATGTTATCGAAAGATCGGCGCATGAATGCCTAGGTGTCAGGAGTAACAAGAAGTTCGGGGGCTATGAATGGTGGAACTCGGGGATCGATAAGCTCCGAAGAGAGTGTCTGAGCAAAAGGCGTACGTGGCAAAAGCTACGTCACCTTGGAGGTATGAGTGAAGAGAATGCCAGAGTACTTTTTCACGCAGCAAGAGCGAGATACAGACGGGCGATGGAGGGGGCGGAACATGCATACTTCAGACAGATCGCTGAGAGTGGCAATCAGGATCCTTGGGGTATGGCATATCGGGAGGCTAGCGGTTACGTTAGGCCTCCCAGTAATGTAATTAACGGGCTGAAGTATGCAGAAGGATACACCGGTAGTGTGGGGGAGGCCATGAGCGGACTGGTCCGGGCGCTGTGTCCCGATGACGATCCGTCAAGGGACACTGCATATCATCGACTGGTCCGATTGTTGGCGTCTCTCCTGCCTGCTGGATCCGACGCTCCTCCACCAACAGTGGGAACTGTGGGCGGGATAGTCAGGCGTCTGCCTAACACTGCTCCGGGTATTGACGGCATGTCTGCGTGAGTTATTAAGAATGTGTGGGCCATGGCATCTGCGGAATTTACCGCAGTCATGGCCAAGTGTGTCAGAGAAGGAGTGTTTCCGCGAGTATGGAAGGACGGACGGTTGCTTGTCCTGCCGAAAGGCAACGACAAGCCTCTGACCGACCCCAAGGCCTACCGTCCTATCACGCTGCTTCCGGTCTTAGGGAAAATTTTAGAACGAGTCATACTTGGATGCGCGCCTCAGATCACTAACGAGATCTCGGATGGCCAGCATGGTTTTTCTCCAGGGAAATCCACAGTCACGGCGATTAAAGTAGTATTAGCAACAGCTAGGGAATCCGCGTCCAAATATGTACAGGCGATCTTTCTGGACATCTCGGGTGCCTTCGACAACCCCTGGTGGCCGATGATCATGGTCAAGGCGAAGAGGGGGGGTTGCCCGCCAAACATCTATAGGATGCTGGCGGACTACTTCGCCGAACGCCGTGTTGGCCTTTTCGTCGGCGGCAGGGTGGAGTGGAAGGTGTCCATGTCCTTAGTTCAGTGCTCAGGGATGTCCTCAGGGTTCAGTGCTGGGGCCAACTCTTTGGAACTTACTGATGGGTGACCTGCTCTTACTACCGCTCCCGCCGGGAGTGAAACTCGTGGCCTACGCGGACGATGTGACGGTCCTCATTGAGGCGGAATCTAGGTTACAAATTGAATCAAAGGCGGCACAAGCTCTGCAGCACATCAGTGAGTGGGGGGCCCGGAATAGACTGGGATTTTCACCTGCCAAGTCGTTAACCATGACTATCAGGGGAAAGTTCCAGAGACCACCCACTATAAAACTTAACAACGCGTCAGTGAGAAACGTTTCATCGGCCAAGGTATTGGGGGTGGTACTGGACTCAGGTCTTTCATTGGTGAAACACGCCAAAGATATAGGGGAGAGGGCGTCGAAGGCGTTCGGGAAGATGTCTAAAGTGTCGGCCTCATCCTGGGGAATTCGCTACCGGGGACTTAGGGTCTTGTACCAGGGCACCTACGTGGCCACAGTCAGTTATGTTACGCAGCGGCGTGCTGGTTCCAGAGAGCGTCACTGCATGTTGTGCGGAGTGTCTTGTTGCGCACTCAAAGGCCTTCGTTAATTTTACTAACGAAGGCCTATCGGTCGACAAGTACTGCGGCGCTCGCCGTGCTGGCGGGCGTTCTGCCCGCGGACCTGGAGGTGACCCGTGCTGGCAGGACGGATGAGGCGCGTTTGCTCGCGACTAAGGCGGAGGTGCGTGCTAGGAAGCGTGGCATTTGGGATGAGACAGTGGCAGCGTGGCAGAATAGATGGGAGAGCGAGGAGAAAGGAAGGGAACTATATCGATACTTCCCGGAGGTGTCGGTTCGCCTCAAATGTCGTTGGGTCGAACCGGACTACGAAACGTCGCAGATTCTCACTGGGCACGGATGCTTTAGGAAGAGGCTTCATGGTATGAAGCTGTGTGAAGATGACATGTGTGAATGTGGTATGGAAGAGGAGGACCTGCACCACGTTCTGTGGGCCTGTCCACTCTACTTAGAGGAGCGCAAGAAGATGCTGGAGGGTATCTGCCGTATGGAGGAGGGACCGATCTATTACTGCGATCTCGTCAGCTCGGCGGCGAACTTCAACAGGTTAAGAGAGTTCGCGCATCAGTGGCACAAGAGGAGAAGCTTGAGCAGCTGAGCGGCTCGGCACCGGAGTAAGTCGTAGCTGTGGAGTCCATGCCCCAGAAGGGGGAGAGTGGCTCAGGGACACGGGTGAAGAAGTTACTTGTAGGGAGGCAGAGCAGATACGCGCCGCAATACAGCCCTCTGCAGGCGAACGGCGCGTACCTCCCAACGATTCGGTCCGTATAACCGCAAGGTTGGTAGGACCATGGGCGGAGGTGGATCATGCCCATATACCTGCAACACTAGGGACGATGTGGTTCACTGTCGACCTTGCAGGATCTTATTCACAGCTCTTTTGAAGAGTTGAAGAATGTATTGCGTCAAATGGTCTATTTCGAGGGCGACAAAATAAATTTAGACGATTGAAGCAATATTTTTTGTTTTAATAAAAAAATCGTGTAACTTATTTGACAGAGTAGTATAGTGCTGTGTGACTTTGTATATATTAAAAGAAAGAAAAATGTTACATCGATGCTCATTAATCAAGTTATAACGAGAGGTTAACATAAGTATAGCATTATTCCACCCCTTCGTCTAATTTTAATAAAGTAAATGTACACCTCCACAGCAAAAAAGCGCCGACAGAAAAACACGAAAATTTCATTTCATTTCCTCGACGCGGTAACGATTAAAAAAAGAAAAAGTCCATTACGTAAGAGAATCGTTTTCTCAAGGAAACCAGTTATCGAAAGTTGATAATAAAATGGTGCCTGGAGGAGTTGAATGGAATGATGAATTGTTAAAATTCCGCGACCGTGTAACAATTTCATAAGTCAATTTTTCCGATACGTACCTAAGGGAAATTATCGAGATGCTGATAGCAAGGGACCGTGGAAAGGAAGGTCTGAAGAAAGCGGACTTTAAAAAGTTAAAGAATTGTTTTCACAAAAGAAATTTTTGCCTTAATAAGATCATTGTATATTTAATTTAATTTCTTTGGTCAAGTAGTCTATAAATGTGGGGAATTATTTATAATGTGCTAATAGATATGTTGAAATTTCTCCAGACGATCCAGTTAACGATAAATGATTTAGGATATTCGAATTCTAGTTGTAGGACGTCCTAGGATATAGGTATAGCTGTACGCCCGTCTAACTGTAACACGACGAGCTGTTGGTAGCTGTTCGCTAATTAGAATTAGCTCATCTCCGAGCTAATTCTTTTTTATTTTTCAGTTTTCTTAGTCTAATATTTTAGGAAGTCCTAATCATAGTTGTAACACATCTTAGGAGGTTCAGTTGTCCAGTATTTGCCGCTTCGAATAGTTATAGTGGTAAGACGTTCTAGGACATTTAGTTCTTAGGCCATGTAATTGTGACACACGTACATATGCTAGCTATTTATTATATTAGCTTATAACGTCCTCAATGCGCCGATTACGTGGACCCAATGCGGATTAGGATTAATCTTCGAGACACGGATTTTTTCACAATGCTTCACCGTCGAACGAATGATAATTGAAAAATCCTACTTAAGTAGTAACTTAACCAGGCCCGTACTTAAGTAGTAACTTAACCAGGCCGTACTTAAGTAATAACTTAACCAGGCCGTACTTAAGTAGTAACTTAACCAGGCCGTACTTAAGTAGTATGCATAATCGTGATTTCACGAATTTGAATATAATAAAATAGTCCAAAAAAATGAATTACAATTGCCGCAAAATTGACGCACGTGAATTGTTCACTCACTGCCTAACATTTAGTCTTTAAATCTAGTATATGGACCTCCGTCACACGCCAACTAGAATGACTGGACCAAGATATCCCTGTAATCTCGTGAAAACTTTTTTAATTTCGAAAAAATCGTTCGTCCCCTCCGGGAATTTCCCGAGTCCTCGTTAAAATTAACAATGAAATATTGGCGCTTGATTAATGGCCGCCCCTACAGTTGAATTTTAAGTTAACCTACGGATTAGATTGGCAAATAAAATGTTTTTGGGGAATTATGAAAGGGCTTATGGAATTATGTTTCCAGGAAACAATGAAGTTTATAAAGGTTCGTAATACTTCAATTATAGGTATATTTTAGATTATATTTTTATCACTGGTTTACATTATTAAAAGAGTTTTAAAAGGGCATTTTTCAAATATTATTATTTTTTGGTCTAACGAAATAATAACATACAAAAGACGGACTTAATGTGTCAACTTGGCCAAATAGAAAATCAAGAAAATCAAAGTATAATTTTTCTATAGAATAAAGGCGGAAGACGAGCAGACAGCCCATCTGGTGGGAAATGCATAGGTAGTATGGATACTGTCGTCCATGGACATTCGCGGTTCTTGCTAAGATCAGTCCAGAGAAACGTTTACGGCCGCGCATGCGCTGGCTGCTTACCTACCTTTGGAGATTTAAAATGTATTCATTTGTCATTTATTTATATGCTCCATTGTACACACAAATACAAATATTTCTAATCTTATGGAGTAGGTACTTAGAATAGCGATAAATTGAAGAACTCATACACACGAAACATGAGTTATTTCGCATTATTTTATATACCATGGTGTAAAACCATGTTTCATGTGAACAAATCTATACCTACACATAATAAATTCCTAACAGTCGTGTCGTCGTGTCTGTACAATAAATATTTTTGAACAAAATCACAGTGTACATTGTACATGTGTACACCTAACCTACTTACAGCACACTGTACACTACGTGCAGTGTACACTACGAATGATACAGAACTCAAACCAACAATTTTTGTCCGTCTCTTTGTCTGTCTAGCGCGCATCGCCCAGAAACCACTGGACGGATTTTAATGAATTTAAACTGGATGGTTAGCATTTAGTGTACTTTTTATCCAGATCCATTACAGAGTTTCCAAGGGAATCAAGCTATACGTCTACGCGCATGAATGAAGTCACTGGCATCATTAATAAGTAAATATAAGGGTAGACAGAGACCACAAAATTATAGATGCCGATTAATTCCATAAAAAAATTTATCGAAAAACCGATCATTAGAAAAATAAACTGGCATTTACCAAAACCCAAATTGCGTTCAGATAGATAAACAAATTACGCAAAACGGCCTATTGAACCAAAATTCGATTTAGGCTCAATTAATTTTTCAATTCCGCCATTTTGAAGAGTCGTCGTTAAAGATCAGACATAAAGGGTGACCATTTAGAATTAATTGCGCTCGAGGATGCGGGAGCAAAAGAGCAATTAATTTTTACAGCGCTTTAAAGCGCTCAATCGGCTGTCGGTGTACCTTCAATTGGGCGCAAAACAATGTTCTATTTTTAGCGATTTTACTGAACTGTCCTGTTATTTCAATAGCAGAATAATTCAAGAATTTAGGACCTTTCTCACCACCCTCTGATAAGGCCTTTCTCAAAACCTCCTGAGTAACTGTTAACTGTAAACAGTCTGATAGATAAATTATCTGCCAGTTAAATCTAACTGATACTGACTTTCTGATAAATTATGACTAACATTCTGATACCTTCTGATAAAGTATCAGGAGGTAGTTGGACAGGATCTTAGTTTAATGGAAAGAAAGCAAGCCGTCCATCTGATGCTAAGTGGACACTGTTGCCCGCGATACATGATCAGTCAAGAAACGCTAACGTTGGCACGCACCTAGAATACTAGGAGTGCAATAGGAAGAAGGATTGGAAAGGATGGGAAACAGAGAGTATAATGGGACGAGGAGTTTTCCTCATCCCATTACACCCATACATTCATTCAACCCAGAAAAGAGACGTGATGGTTATAAAAATGTAATAATATTATTCAATATTATTGTCATCTTACTTAATAAAGATCTACGATTGGATATCCACAATATATTTATAGTGATTTATTCTACATGTGTTTAATATTTTTAATAAAAAATTTATTACTAACTTTTTATACAATTTATTACTTTTATTACTTTATAACTATAAATAATGTTTAATTAATCTAAACTAATATAATAAAGAGGTAAAATTGTGTGTTTGTTTGTATGTTGGGGGTAATAATCTCTGGAACTACTGAACCGATTTCAAAAATTCTTTCACAAATAGGAAGCTACGTTATCCGTATCTAATATACGCTATATTTTATTTTGCAATTTTGAAAAAAATAACTTATAAACCGAAGCGAAGCGAGGGCGGTCGCTATAATCTCTATATATAAAAATGGATGTTGGTATAGCAGTCTGAGATTAATAGACTTCGATACCGTTTGACCGATCACCATGAAAGTTGGCATATGTATGTATTTTTTTATTTAGACAGTTATTATGCTATCTACTTTGTTGTAACTTGCTACTAGATGGCGCTGCAGCACATCAACTTCGATACCGTTCAATCGATCGCAAAAATCATATCGACGGCAAAACAGAATAATTTGTGATTTTATATACAGAGGTGAATAAATATACACAGGCAGGACAACGTCTACCGGATACAGCTAGTTAATTAGGAAAAACAAATTGCTGACATATTTGATAGACCTTATAATATGAAATGTGACCGGTTCGTGAAATACATGTTTCCCTAGTTTGCGAATCAGAGTATCAATGTGTTTATAAATAATATAATATAATCTAATTACATTCAAAACGTCATTTGATTCCAATAAATTACGCTATAGATTTTCAGTAATTGTCCGATAATTAAGTGGAATGCCACGTATTAATTTAATCGCACATGCTTTTACCAACATACAGTGGGCTGCAAAATTAAAAGGGACAGTCATAAAAATGATTCATTGAAAATTATTAGCAACAAAGTTTTCTAAATAAATCGATGGAGTGAAATTAACTGATTATTCTCATTATTATGCCCACTCTATCCAATCTATCCAATCCAATCTCAGGGGGAGAGTGCACGCTGCAATCCAACAGCCGCTAGACGCCCTCGACTGGCCACGTTACCCCTCTCTCAAAGAAGACTTGAAATGTACTGCATTTCCCACTTTATCTTATTTCCCTAATATACGTAGGTGTTTCGGTAGTGAGTGAGATTATTGTTTTAACACAAAATGCTACCGAAAATGTACTGCATTTCCCACGTTATCTTATTTCCCCAATGTACATACGTACACAGTTCACCTGGTGGTAAGTGGATGATGCTCATAGATATCCCCGATACATGCCACCAACCGTCGAAAATAATGCACTGCCTAAGACTACAGCTCTTAATTTTACCTAGGACTATATTTAGGACTAAATTTGAAGAAAGAGTTCGAAATATTGAAAAGGAATAGGATAGAATGGGAATGGACTCTGGCATATCTCATTCACTGCCGAAACATGTACGTACATCGGGGGAATAGGATAAAGTGGGAAATGCAGTTATTTTACGGAAGTATTCTGTGAACTGGCAAAGGAATATTAGTGCGTTAAATGTTTGACTTCAATTGTAATGTATTGATTGGCATTACAACTGAAGTCTGGAATTCTGATCAAAGAATAGTCAGAAAAAATACAAGTTCATCTCCACAAAACAATTAAAAGGTCGAACCAGCAATAAAGGGCCCGAATAAATACGTCAGGTACATAAAGCGGGCCCAACAAAAACCCTATTAAGGGTAACAAGTGGGTGTTCGTCGGTACGTCATTATTTATCAATCGTAGATCGCGCACAATTAAGGGGCTGTATTGGTTTTCGAAGGGCGATCGGCATTGGAAGAATGCTTGATTCCGAGACCTTTGTATTGACCTTTCGACTACTTAAATGCCATATTATATGTTACACATTTCTTTTTTTTTTGAAAAAATATAAATTTTCTGGGCTTCATACAAGGTCAAATAAAAATTACTGCTCTTTAAAAAAAAAAACTTTTTTTCTTTAAACTTCTTTTGATTTTACATTCAGCATATTTTTTTACAGAAAAAAATTAACTAAAAATTGAATCTACTTTGTGAAGTGAAAAAATACGCAACGTTGTCAAACAGATGAGAAAGAAATCTCAAGCGGACGATGAATTGAACAAAAACAAAAGAGTAACAAAGTAAGAGATTTTGTTAGTAAAGTTTCTTCCTTTGTTACAATAAAATAACTTTTTGGGGAAGAAGGTTCAAAAAAAAGTAACAATAAAAATAGTTAATTTCAACCTGTATCTGTAAACAAAACGTACAAACACATACACCCTCTCTCACACAGTCTCACATACACATTCTCTTTCACACTCTCTCTCTTACACACACACGCCCACTCACACACATTTTTATAAAATATGTTGGGATTGCATGTTGTTGCATGGGATTGTTTACAAAAAAATATAATAGAAAATTAACTTGTATTATATTAAAATAGGACATTTATTTTGTCTCATTACAATTTGTATCGTGTATATTTAATACAAATAAACAATTTCAATTTGAATTCAATTCAATGAAAGAAATTCGGTGTTAAGCGGGTGCAAGTAATTTTTATAATAATAACAGTTTGTTTCCCTAAGAATGCTTATTATAAGACCTGTATGTGGGTACACACCCTGTGTGTGGTTCTTATAATAAATTATACGAGCCTTACACAATCTGACAGATAACTGGCGTGCAAATGTAACATAAATTTTACATTAAAAAGATTATATCAACAAGATTACGTTTTGATTACAATATCAAATTAAATCTAGTGTCTAAATAAAACAAAAAAAGAAGAATGCCATTTTATTATTATTATTACCATTTTCATTAATACCATTATATTTATATTTCACTGTCATTTACATAATCTTCATTTACATTTTTTTTTAAAATGATATTTATTCCTTTAAGATAGATAGATAAACTCTTTATCTATCTATATAACATGTTGCAAAAAGACAATTTAAATAAGTAACACGAAAAGTACAACAGGCGGCCTTATCGCCAAAGCGATCTCTTCCAGGCAACCTTTCGGTGATAAGGAGAAAGCAGTTAACCTCAGATTAGGAGAAAAAGGCAGATACCACGCCTGGAACAGAGGAGTGCGGCCAACAAAGCGAATACATATTCAAAAGCAAATACAAATTCGAATCAGTGTTAAACAAAGCATCGTACAGATTATGTCACGTGTGTGTTACATAATGTTGTTCAAAATGCCATCTTGTGTTGTTGAACACTGTAAAAACTGATCCCAAAAACAGTCTTGTGAATGAGCAATGTGTGGCCTTGAAACGGCACGCTAGCCAACCAGGTTGACGAATCCACTCTTTTAGAAATGGTTCTAAAAAAAAGGTCCACTGCTACCAAAAGCTCTGCTTTTGGTAGCAGTTTTGTTATCTCCTGTAACGTATAAATCACCAACTCTATCAAAAGAGAGTGGTGACCTTTGATATGCCCTTCTGAAGTCTGTAGATTTTTATTTCAGTACAAATTAATGTAAGCAGAACTCCGGTGAGCACTGAATATTAAAAAGCGATGAGGTATAGACGATGATAAAAATATAATTTTATAAAATAAAACCATTTTCAATATTCAACATCGATTCTTTGTTGCGACGAACGTCGGTATTAGGTGGAAAGCAGGTAAGATTATTTACCATACTATTTATATCATGAGATATGAGGAGAAGTCCTCATGCTTTCTATTTCCCATTTTTCCAAACCTTTCTGCAAATCCTGCAGTGGTGATCAAATTTTGCGCTCCCGAGTTGTCCCCGGTGCTTACGCGACTCTTTAGGCTCTCATACTCCACAAAAAACTTCCCGTCAGCATGGAAGGTAGCTCATGTTCACCCTTTACCTTCATCCAAGGTGATGAAGCGTGTAATAAACACACAGCTCCTTGGGTACCTAGAGGATCACCAGCTGATTAGCGACCGTCAATATGGATTTCGCCATAATCGCTCAGCTGGTGATCTTTTAGCGTATTTAACACACCGCTGGGCTCACGCCATTGAGAGTAGAGGCGAGGCTCTGGCTGTAGGCCTAGACATTGCGAAAGCTTTTGACCGGGTATGGCACAAATCGCTGCTTTCCAAGCTACCATCTTGCGGGATACCCGAGGGATTATGCGAATGGGTTGCCAGTTTCCTGACTGGACGGAGCATCAGAGTCGTTATCGATGGTAGTCGCTCCGACACCATGTCTATTAACGCTGGCGTCCCTCAAGGCTCCGTGCTGTCCCCAACTCTGTTCCTTCTGCATATCAACGACCTGTTGCAAATTGGTGACATACGTTGCTATGCAGATATGCTATGCTATCCATACCGCCTGTACTGGAGACGCCTTGTACAGGGGCCGCGCCAACATCCCTCGGGTCGAAGTGGAAGAGAGTCGCGCCAGGCTTGTGTCTAAAATCGAAGACTCTTTAGATCTAGTCTCGATTTGGGGTTCTCTGATCCTAGTGGATTTCAACCCCAGTAAGACGCAAGTCTGTGCATTCACCGCTAAAAAAAACCCCTTTGTCGTAGCACCTCGCTTTCAGAGCATGCCTCTTAAGATCTCGGAGAGTATCGGGATCCTTGGTGTCGACATCTCCAGCAAAGTCGAATTTAGGGGTCATCTGGAAAATAAGGCCAAAATGGCCTCCAGAAAGCTCGGTGTGCTGAACAGAGCGAAGCGGTACTTCACCCCCGGGCAACTCCTAATGCTTTACAAAGCTCAAGTGAGGCCCCATATGGAGTATTGCTCTCATCTTTGGGCCGGCGCACCGAAATACCAACTGGACCCATTTGACTCCATCCAACGACGTGCTGTTCGTATTGTCGACGATCCCACTCTCACGGGCGGTTTAGAATCCCTCAGCAGTCGGAGAGACGTTGCGTCTCGTTGTATGTTCTACCGCCTGTACAATGGGGAATGCTCTGAACAACTGTTTCTACAATCGCACCTCCCGTCACAGAAGTGCGGTCCATCCGCATTTCCTCGATACGGAGGTGTCGCGCACTGTTCGGTCCATAAATTATTTTATACCGCGAATCCGTAGGCTGTGGAACGAACTGCCTCAAGAGGTCTTTCCATTAAGCTACGATATGGGGTTCTTCAAGAGAGCTGTGAATAGGATTTTGCAAGGTCGGCGGCGCGCCCGCATGCCCCCTGGTGCTGCAGATGTCCATGGGCGGCGGTAAAACTTACCAGCACGTAGGACCGCTTGCTCGTCCGCCCACTAATCTATAAAAAAAAAAACATTCCTAAATCTTTAACGGTGGACAGCGCATCCGGGGGCGTGACAACTTTTGTCATGCTGGACTGATGTCGCCATTTATCGCGGATGTCCATGTGCGAGTGTCCACTTACCGTCAGATGGACTGGGTAGTCCACCTGAGCTTGTCCAGCTGGTAGCTTGTCCCACCTTCGTTCTTTAAAATACATATGACAATGAGCATCACACTGTCATATGTTTTTTTATATATCGGTTTGTGATAACATTGGTTATCTGTTTAAACGGGACTCAACGCGTATGTCTACCTTATTTATTTTACTCGTCGTTTCGGTTGGGTTGCACCAACCATGGTCATGAGCTGAATGAAGAGGCAGATAGTCTATGTCGAGCATACCCGCATTTGGTCTCCATAGTCCGGAAAGTTGCGACACACAACGTTTATAATATTGTGTCAGACGAAAAATCACGAGGTACTTTATTAAATTTATTAATTGATGGATTCCATGTAGAGGACAATTTATTTGGGTGGATTCATAATTGAATTTTTTATGTTTCTTGATTTCAGTTGCTTCATGCAGTCCTGGAGAAATAGTGCCGATCAGTGAAGGGGATTTTTGGACTATGGAGTTTTATCCAGTGATTGATTCCGGCTTTGAGTAAACGGTCCATGTAAATGTACATGATTATTTCATTTATCCTAAAACGTCTGTAAAAAAAGATACCTACCTAAATAAAGAAAGAAAGAATATCTAAAGTGGACTGACTATCTTGAAACGTAAACGCGAAACTATTTGCCGAACAAATAATTTTAATTTGAATTTGTATTACCCGAGAAGCCTTGAGGTCTAGATCTTTATACGCTTGAGAAAATCAGTTCGGTTGTGGAAATCTTTCTTTATAACGAAAAAGAAAAATATAGAATGTTTTTTCTCAAGCGTCGTTATATGTAGAAAATCTGTCTACATATTGTCTAAAAGTTGTATATTTTATACATAGAATACCTTAATTATTATTTTAACTGTTCATATCAAATCAAATATTTGTTTTCACAAGAACATAGATAACAAAATAGGATGTAATAATACAATTAATTTCCATTATGTCTTGTCAAAGCAGACGTGCAAAATTATGTCTTGTCTTGACATACGTATGAAGAACATAACATACATACTTATTATAACATACATACTCCCTTTTTGACAACGCTGTAATCGAATAAATATATAGTTCGTGGAATCCCTATCATATGCGTATGCAACTCGGAAATTTGAACAACATTGTAAAAAATTGAATAAAACCGGGCGCGGTTAAACCAGAGCTTACCTACTATCGTGTTATTACCATAGTATTACTGATATTACAGACATTGCGGGCCGCAACCATTTCGGAATTACAACCTTTACGATGGGCCATAACTCCGAAACCGTTGCCACTGGCGCAGTTTTATTATTTGTTGCTTGTATCTATCGATTGGAGAATACATACCAGGTTACACACGCACTGTCAGGCACAGTCTAACAGTGTTCTATGTGCAGTAGCTCTCAAATTCTTTAATTCATGTGTTTTGAAAACCGAAAATTCTTATTACGTAGTACAAAGTTTCAATTTTGACTTTTTAATGAACCCCTCATCATCTGTACTAATATAATAAAAAGGTAAAATTGTGTGTTTGTAGGTATGTTGGGGGTAATCTCTCGAAGTACTGAACCGATTTCAAAAAATCTTTCACAAATAGGAAGTTACATTATTCGTGTCTAATATAGACTATATTTTATTTTGAAATATAAAAAAAAATCCGAAAAACAAATCTCTTATAAACCGAAGCAAAGCGAGGGCGGGTCGCTAGTCTTTGATAAAAACGTATGATGTATCATCTAGTCTATTGTATTTTAATTCTCTATTTTCCGTAAAATGTTAGAGAATATTTCTAATTCACAAGTTCTATCCATCAACATATTGTTTTTATAAATACTTATCGGGTAATATAATTTTTTAAATACTCTAATGTGCATTAGATTAGATATTTCTTTCCCACAATATTAACCGTTAACTATAAGTTCTACTTAATATTACCTGTGATTGCACCTACTGCACCATCGCTGCATAGCCCAAGGGACTGCATTGACTGGGATAAGGCATTTTAATGCCAAAGGGTTGCGTTTACAACACGCAAAGCAAATAAAAATGTTTTGCCATAGATACATTCAAAAGCTTATTCTGCGTTTCACTTCCATTTAATCTAAACATATCTCACGTATCTGTTCGGAAATTGTCAATATTACGATATTTTCCTCGTTTCCAAAAAAAATATACCCACATGAAAATAACCCGTGTATAGAATCATTAAAACTTTAATCGGTAGAAGATAAATTAATTTACGTCTACTTCGTAGTTATATATTGTACTTCCTCTTATGTAATATCTATATATAGATTTGTATATGTTTACGAGTATATTTATGTATTTATATCATACATTCTAACATACCATCTCCTTTGAATCTTTCTCGCACCTTCCAATTGAACCTCTCTGCCAGTAAAACTCCTTACTTAAAAACGCCTTATGTTAAACTATGGGGTTGGCCGGTTTTATAATTGCACTAACCCATTTCTTGTGACCAAATAATAAAATAGATTACTTAATAATAAATAAATGACTAATACTAAAATGAATCAACTAATAATAAACCAATAATAAACTAGTAATAAGTAACTAATTAGTAATGACAAATAATCAATGAATAATAAATATCCCACTTGTAACAAATACTTAATTAATAATAAATAATCAATGAATAATAAATATCCACTTGTAACAAATACTTAATTAATAATAAATAATCAATGAATAATAAATATCCACTTGTAACAAATACTTAATTAATAATAAATAACCCATGAATAATAAATATCCACTTGTAACAAATACTTAATTAATAATAAATAATCCATGAATAATAAATATCCACTTGTAACAAATACTTAATTAATAATAAATAATCCATGAATAATAAATATCCACTTGTAACAAATACTTAATTAATAATAAATAATCCATGAATAATAAATATCCACTTGTAACAAATATTTAATTAATAATAAATAATCCATGAATAATAAATATCCACTTGTAACAAATTCTTAATTAATAATAAATAATCAATGAATAATAAGAAAAAATTATAAGAATATTGTCTATTTTAATATAAAATATTAAAATTTAATGTTTTAATAATAAATAAGACAGGATATGATAAGACTCAATGTATTTCAATGTAACTTCATTGTTTGAAACCACAAACTTTATTTATTCTTTTGGTGTCGTAAAAGCGACTAAGGGATAACAAAGCAGTTATACCACCCGCGCGTTATACTATCACCCCTAAAATAGTGAACTCGCCAACCCGCTTGACCAACGTGGCGTTATGAGGCCATACATCCATCGTGAACAGGACAACGTAAAGCCCGTGCCCAGCAGTGGATACTGAAAGGGCTGCTTACAGATCAACAAAAAAGTTAACTGGTAGAGAAAGTCATAAAGCATTAAGCTCGCCTTTTGTACAATAATGTGCAATAAAGTATATAATCAATAAAGTATAGTAATAGGGTTGTCTACACATTGAGTTAGTATAAAAAAAAAGATAATTTAATCGGTTTTTCACTAACTCATAACCTAAGTATTCAGAAGGAAAACTGGTATATGTGTCATCTTCATATGACACAAGGAAGTTAAGTTATAGAGGAAGTACTTTTTTATAGAATTACTCAAAAACTACTGAATGGGTTTTTTATCAGTCAAATTCAAAATGTTGATGCTTTTACAAGTGTTAAAAATCTTTCACAGATGCTTAGTCCACGCAAGCGCAGCCGCGGGCAGAAGTTAGCAAATAAATAAAATAAAATCTCTAAGGAATATCGCAGGAGAGCAACGTTAAAGAGAAAATTTTAAGCCTCTTATAATTATTGAAGCCTTATAGTTATAATAGGACGTTTAAATGAAGTGGTCGTTGCAAAAATTGCAAATTCCTATTCACTCGATAACGTCCTTAATGAAACGGTAATAAGAACGATTCCAGCTGCAATTTCATGGGAGTGTTAAAGGAAATCAATTGGCGAGGAGAATCGGTTTTTTAATCAAATCGACCAGAAAGGGGCGTTCGAAAAATCGCCCATTAACTCTAACGAGCCACCTTTTGTCATATTTTCTTTTGGAGTCGGTGGCTGTAATTTTGGTCGCAATTAATCTGCCGCACTTACTTCTTACATTTACTTCTTTATTAATTGGTTTCCATTTAACAGACAGAAAATTATTATTTTTGGCCGACAGGATGACTCGCAAAAGTATTGATTTTACAGTTCTATTTCCTTGTCTTATACTGTAATATTATTAATTATATTGTTAATTCTTCGTATTAAGGCTTCTGTTGTTGATTCTTCATAATTAACTATTTTTAAATCAAAATTCACAACACGTCTCGTTAATGCAGTGAATAGGATTTTGCAAGGTCGGTGGTGCACCCGCATGCCCCTGGTGTTGCACGTGTCCATGGGCGGCGGTAACACTTACCATTACGTGGCACCGCTTGCTCGTCCGTCCACTTCTCTATGTCCAGTCGCGTCGAAGTAAGTTAGGAGTCGCTCAGCAATCTGATAGTAGGTTTACCGAGAACAATAGAATTGGACTCCTTGGAGGCACACGAAAAACTCAGTCGTATGCTATTTATTTGATTATCACAAACATTACGAATTTTGAAATTTAATAAACTATCACTATTAAATCACAAAACCCACAACACAATTTTTACAATCTATATAAATAAAAATTAAATGCTGTTCGTTGGTAAGCGCATCACTTGAGAACGGCTGCACCGATTTGGCTATTTTTTTTATTAAAATGTTGGGTTGGTGCTATTCTAAATGCGGCCGACATCGCACGACCAAAAACCTCTAAAGCCTATATATGAGTATTTACGAGTACTATTTAGAAAAACGATTACTCAGTATTCAATTGATAATAATACAAAAAAATATAATTCACAAGAACCCACCTCTCAATCACCACTCAGGCACACATCTTTCAGCGAATAAACACACTTTGTAATTTGTTCATTTCTCCACCCCTTCTCCAGATATAATTTATTCTGGGAAGCTCATGTTCAACAATAAAGTTCACCTGAGTATTGTATGACTGCTGTGTATGGGAAAATGAGCCTTATTGCTTATTACACGGCAATATAAAAGTCGTTGTTATTTTTACTCATATTACTGTATGATGGGGCTTCTCTTAGATACAATATATAGAGGATACAGTAATACAACTCCGCCACCGAATATATTAATCAAAAAACAAAAATAATAGAACAGTTTAGAGCGCTTGCAAGCGCTTTGCACACATGTAAGCGCTCGGCGCCTTGCATGTGTGCGCGGAGTGCTAAACGCAAAAATAAACAAAGCCAAATGAGAATTTAAACCATAATACGTTCAAAGTAAGTGAGAAAGAATCAGAAAGACATGTTAATTGATTACCAAGTCTTGTTAATTGTTATGTGATACACAATGTGGTTAATTGCCAATGACATTATTGTGACACACAGTCAAGGGTTGACTGGGTAAGATACTATAGTATAGCATTTATTAATTAATTCTTTTTTATTGTTGACTTTGTGTCTGTGTTGTTGCGTCAAATAAAACATTTTCTTTCTTTATTTTCTCTTAAGTCTTCTCAATTGGTATGTGTTGCTTAAGACAATCTCCAGTAGCTAATCGAAGAGGACGTGGATTCTGTCATACTTTTAAATTCAAGATAATCCATCTGATGATCAGGTAGCAAACCACATATGTTATTCTTCGTTTCATTTCAGTATTTCTTAGTTATCACTATTACAAGGACTTCGATGATCAATTTGATGATTGAAGTCTGACAACTCTACACTTATTAGCACCTCTGTTCATATCTGTAAATAACTATCTTCATATCAGACGTTGCTCACAGAATACCTGATCACAGGAAATAATTAATTAATCATAATCTTATTAATTGATATTCTTTCATTTTATTAGTTTTTTATGGACGAAGGCGGCAGACGAGCATACCACTTGATGGTAAGTGGATACTGTAGCCCATAGACATCCGTGATACATGCCAACATTACTACAAAATGACAAATGTTGGCACGCCCCCGGATGCACTGCCTGCCTTTTTAGAAATAGGATATAGGAATGGATTTGGAGAAAGGGCTGGGAAAAGGAGGAGGGATAGGATGGGAATGGGCTCTGGTACATTTCACTCACTACCGAAATACGTACGTACATTAGGGAAATAACATAATGTGGGACATGCAGTACATTTCAAGGTAGTCTTCTGTGAGACTGAGTGGGGTAACGTAGCCAGTCGAGTGCGTCCAGCGGCTGTTGGATTGCAGCGTGCACTCTCCCCCTCATAAAATTGTTATTAACATTAAAATGTTAATAACATGATAACATAATGTTATTAAAATGTTAATAACATCATGTTATTATGATAACATAATAACATGATGTACTAAAGTACATCTTAATTTATATAAATTTTATTTAAGTATTTATTTCTACGCCAACAATGGCAGAACGTGTGACAATGTATATATGTAACATAAGACTTTGTAAACACCGCATTATTGGAAATAAATGAATTGAATTGAAATCCAAAACAAAAGTTCTTTGTGTGGAGTTTGTATGAACGTGAGACACATTTCGCTATTCCCCATAAAGTATAACTTCTGTTCTTTCCATTTACTGTCTTGTGTCGCCCTCATAAGGTTCAAGTAATATTGTTCTCTACGATTCGCAAACAAGCCCCTTTCTAACTGGAGTGCGTAATTTGTTCGCAACAATACATCGCATATTTGATAACGGTCGTCTTTAATCTATTACATAGGCTGTATTGGATGGACAGGTTAAGTATTGAATTAATTTCCCACACTTCAATTTACGCCTATATTCTATTTCCGCTATGCGCATTTAACATCTTCCCGTAGCAATGATAAAATAAATTTATTCGGATGATTGGTAACATACACGCATCGGTTTTTTTTTAATTCTGGATTTTTTTTTAATTTATTACCGCCGAGCTAGAGACAATTTAAAAAATTCCTATTTAAGTTCAAGCGTGAATTCGTGAATAGAGTGGACAATAGATACCACTGGCATATCTTGAATCAGCCTATAACGTCCCACTGCAGGACACAGCAAATTACTGAGGGTTTCGGGCCGTAATCCACCACGCGCGCCCGTTGCGGATTTATGGATCACATACTTCAGATTTTTTAATTATTTCTCGAGTTTCAGATTGGTTTCCTCGCGATGTTGTACCTCGCCGCCGAGCTTGTAAGAATTTTTTTTAAATCCATACTTAATTAGATACTCAATGGTACGGGCCGAGGATTTGAACTCACAATCACACGAATGTGAGTCGAGTGCAATCCCTTTCAATATAAATTACAACTTTAATTACAATTTAATTTAAAGGAAAACGCCCAATACCATACCAATATACCGACAGAATTGTGAATTATTTGTGTGTATATGAATAAAATTATTTATGTCGTTTACCTTATATTAATGTAGATTAGAGTGTTTCTGTCACATAACATGAAATAAATAAAAAGTAAGAAAAGGAAAAGAATGTAGAAAAGGCAAGCTTGTCTTCTGCGGTGATTTCTTCCAGCAGACTTGGGAAAGTGAAATATAGGTCAAGACAGAATGGCAGGTGTAGTGCGGAAAGAAAATTTGTATGTAAAACTTCTTTCTTCCTCGTTCTTTATAAATCTGAAACTTATTGTTTTCCAAAGTATCCATGTGAGGGAAAAACGTCACACCAGTACAATTTCTGTCTCGCATTGTATAATTTTATGTTTGCCTTCAAACGAAACGTTTGCTCCAGTTATTGACTCTGGAACGCTAACTGGCGCGATAACAGTTAAAGGATACGCATAACAGTTCCAATAACGGAACAGTTCCGATATAGGTATCGAACTTGTTTGTTGAGTTAGCGGTCGTACGTGGTCTAGCACAGCTCGACGAAATTGTTACTAGAAGATTAAACTTCACGAGTGCTTATTGGTTTTTGTAGCATATGATGTTGGAAAAATGTAAGAATTATTTTTATGTTATCTATATACCTACTTCACGTATGTCGCCGCGACCACAAGCCATGGAGAAAACATGATCACTTTTGACGAGAAGAAGAACGCAGACCCCGGTCCCGTCACAGAGCAAATAATCACCTACGGTTAATAATCTATAAGTTGGGTGTATGTAATATTTGTTATAATAATGTTACCCGCAGCTACCAACCATTCGTTCGTAATATACATGTTTGGTGGGACACCGGGCCTCTCCGACTATAAAAACATTGATGCCATTCACAGTTAATTTTTAACGTGTTTGGTTTAAATTTTGAAGAAAAACCCAAATAGCGTTAAAATTTTCGGTTTGTAAAAAGTCCTTGATCTTTTCATTCAACATATCTTTTCTATATTAATAAATTTGTATCACTATTATCATAGCCACCTCTCACGAACTAAATATCAATAATAATATAATACTATTTACATATAGGTAGTTATAAAATACTTAAATACTAATATAGTCAATTTATATATTAAATATATTTATACTTCATTTAGACGTTTAATTTGTACCAGGGAAGGTTATTATTCCCATTGTTTTTCATGTCTTTCCGTTGCTTACACATTGCAAGACAGTTTTTAAAAGCAGCCTTCTGGGAAATAAACTAAAACTAAGGTAAGCAGGCATGTTTGCAGAAGCGCATGTTGACTGTTTGTACGGCACCGTGCGCCAACACGCCACGAGATGCGCCGGGGCCGGCCCCAACAGCATCTTGACAATGATAGGGGACAGTATAGACTGTCATTTTAGGCTTTACTGCTGTGGCCTACACGTCCCCAACAATCAAATTAAATGAGTACTAACACTTAGGATAAGTTTTTACTAACAAAAATGTTGAGTCTATGTTACTTGTAAAAATAAACTGAAATAAATAAACTAGGTCGGGAGTAACTCTTTAGGTATGAAAAAATTGGTGAAAACTCAATACGAAATTAATGCAATGTTTTTTTGTTAATTTTTTTAGTCAATGAACCCAGAATCCTGAATAATAACCGTAATTCAAATCATTATTTGCTGATTTATAGGAAAATAAAAACATGTTTCATTAGCTTGCAGGGTAGGCATACTATATTAATTGTAATTAGATATGATCTAATTGCAATCTTAAAACTATATTTAAATATCATAATCATAATTTTCATATTATAATAAGATATATTTATTTACTAGAATGTCAAATAACTTTTTAACAATTTCAGATTTCGAAAAATGTCTAACACACTCCTTATATTGGTGTTACGAGTACCTTATTTTTGCTAAATCAAGTCCGAGCCTTGGGCCTACATTTTTTGAATAATTTTCCAGGAGTTTTACCAGACAGAAACAAAAACTTCGGTACCCTAAAATACTTTTAGACCGTTTATACGTTTAACTTATATCCGTGGAGTCGATTTTTTTGTTAAAATTCCTCAGATGAATATTTTTAGCGTCGGGATATGATTTTTTTTATAGTTGGAAGGCGGCAGACAAGCATACAGTCCACCTGGTGGTAAGTGGATATTGTCGTCCATAGACATCGGCAATAGTCAATATTAGTCCAGAATGACAAACGCTGGCAGGCCCCCGGATGCGCTGCCTATCTTTGAAGATGTAGGAATGGATTTGGGGAAGGGTTAGGAGAATGGGGAGGGATAGGACGGGATGAGAATGGGCTCTGACATATCTCACTCACTACCGAAAGACGTACGTACATTGGGGAATAGGATAATGTGGGGAATGCAGTACATTTCAAGGTAGTCTTCTGTGAGAGAAGAGTAACATGGCCAGTCGATTGCATGCGTTCAGCGGCTGTTGGATTGCAGCATTGAACCTCCCCCTATAACAATGTGGGTTTGTGTAATATAAAATTCAGTGATGAATGTTATAGGAAAATTGGTTATTTTAAACGAATTTAAATGGTACAAATTAGTTGATAATAAGTTTTTTAGCTATTGATCGGGTTTTTTTACTATTTTTTATTTTACTCAGTGATCTCGTGAATACGGTTTGTATAACCCAGTTCTAGATATCCGGGTTGTTAGAAGCCTGTAGTCCTCTTGCTCGTGTGTAAATTACATGTAAAATCACATTTTGAATTACCTCAAACCGCACCCGTATTGTAACGACATACACAGACAAAACGACAGACATTCCTGCCGACCTGTTGCCGTAAATATCCGCAATGAAATGCGGTACAACCCGTCACGATCACGCGACGTATAATTCCGGTTAGGGCGGTTTAGGGCGACTACACACAAAAGCAGGATCGATAACCGGATCGGATGGGTAAGACGAGTCCTCGGAGGCCACGTACCGGGAAGCACGTAGTGTGGGACGCCCTCCGGCCAGGTGAACCGACTTGAAGTAGTGCGCTAGTACTTGGATGATAAGAGCCGAGGATAGTATGTGGTAACCAGCCTTGGGAGTGACCTATATCCAGCAGTAAAGTGACATAAGCTAATGGTGTACATATACATATAAGGCGAATAGGATGCTATGAGATTGGAAATGGGCTCTGGCATATCACACATACTACCTAATTGGTGAGTACCAATTCCCAACCCTATCCTATTCCCTCCAATACCCTTTTTTTGCGACTGCTGAAAGCGAGGAGGGTTTTTTTCCACAGTCATGTACACAGCGTGTATCCGTTTCTTTATTCCCTCGCAGAACTTAAACGAAGGAACCGATTTTAATGAACGAGGTATCATAAGATTCGTTTTGATGTCGCAAGTGCTACTGGCTTATTTAATTTCTTGAAAATTTAAAATGGCGGATTTAGTTCTCATATTGTTCGCTACAAAAATAATTTAAAGTCTTCAAAAGTCTGACGAGAGTGTGAAATAAATCTAAATATAAAATTTTAAGATGGCCCGGCCCATGTACAAAATTTTACTGGTAACTGATAACTCGCTTACGCGCTTGACCAGCGTGGCGTTTTAAGGCCATACATACATGGAAGCACATGTAAAGCGGTGGATACTGAAGAGGTGGTTACGATTACGGTAGCTGGATGAGAAAAGTACAGGGTTGTGTGTGGCGGAGAGCATTGCGTGAGGCCTATATCCAGTAGAAGAGAAACAGGCTGATGATTTGACATGGTATTTACGTTTCGACATTATACTTGTCAAAAATGTCGTAGATATTGCGAAGAAGTTGTACATCAAGTCGCAAAAAAATATGATTCTTTGAAATAACTAAAAATAAGTTAATTATTTAAAAAACAAAAAAACATAAGTACTAAATATGCAAAACTAATTTTAATTTTTTTCAATATAATATGTTCATATAGGGGTTGGACGCAAGCGGGTTTTTTTTTTGAAATAATTATAACAGGTCTGCCCGCTTGTCTGACTACGTGATAGTAAGTGGTCACCGCCATCCATGGACACCAGCAATACTAGGGGGGACCTTGTAGAATCCCGTTTACAGCGCCGAGAGATGGGTAACATAACCAACCAGTCGAGCGCTCCCAACGGCAGTGGTATTGTAGCATGCGTTGTGGGATTGTAGACCTCCTAAAAATCGATTTTGATGAAACAAGACAGAAAGGTTTATTATTTTATCTCACACAAACTTCAGTAGCGATCATCGGGAACGTTGGAATGATTCCCTAATTTGTAATAGTCGCGTGACAAATGCGTGTTTGAAACAATCTGTCGCACTCATGTAGAACTAGAAGTGTTGGGGAACACTCGCACTTACACACCAACATGAAATGAGTGGACATGCCATTTTACTTTTGAAGCCATTTTTGTGTGCAACACAGAAAGCGACAGAACCTTTTCCGAAACCATAGATTCTGAGTCAACCGAGTGTGATATCCCTGGCTCGGCAATGCACGCGTGGTGCGAGCGCACGCCCACACTCGCCGGTGGCTCTGACGATAATGATGCTTTACGTCTATCTCACGTTGCGCCCCACCAACATGCGCACGAGACATAGTCTTGATTAGATCGATATTATTTATCGATCTACCTACATACACTGTCATGTTATGTATTTTTCTGTAGAAATATGAAATATTCGTGATTTGCATATTTGGGATTTATTCTATGCGTAAAAAATATTGTTTTTATTAGGGAACTGCTTAGACTTGGGATAGGAAAAGTAAGATTGAAATGGGACGGTATTCGGAAAAGCTGAAGGGATTTGGTTTCTTAGGCAGTGGAATAATTTTTGCATCTTTCCAAGTGGTAGGGAAAATGCCAGAACGTACAGAATTATAGAAAATATTTGATAATATAGAAGCCAAATTATCGAGGAATTATCATCTTACAGCAGACATCGTCATTACCAACAGCATTGTAACTAGTAGATAAGATATTCTTCTTAATATCTTATCTAGTAGATAAACTAGTAGTTAACTAGTATAAACTAGTAGATAACTACTTCGAAAACTGACAAAACGAAAAGGGAGCTAAGTCAGGAGTTGAAAGAGATGAAAGATGTTGTAAAGTTCTGTTTTTAATAGTGTCATCTAAATTCTAACGTAATAGAAGATGAGAAGTGTCTATTTAAAGAATCGATGTTCAATAGAGGTTTAACATGATTTACCAACTCCTAATGACTGAAAATTTTCAGATGCGTTTTGGGTCTTTTCGACACAACTATGAATATCGTGTTATTGTGCATCGCTACACAACGTATTACAGCGATTTCGTAGAAGTTTACATGTTTCTTTATAAGCGATATTAGACGAGTTACTAATATATTTGGCTTTAGCACAGCACTTTTTGTTTATAAGAGATCTAATCTCATCGGTAAGCCAGGGGGCAGGAAGATATTTCAACTTTACAGGTCTAACAGGTGCGTGTTTAACGCATGGAGAAACCCATTGAATAAGAGCGAGTTCCTCACTACAGTATCGAATTTAAAACATCGACCAGTCAAGATTTAGTGCATCTTTACGCAACTCATCTATTTGATATAGATGAGTTGCGTCGAAGTTACCTAATACAAAAGCATATAAAATAAATATAAAAACGATAAAAGTAACGAAATTATATAAATAGAAAAACAAATAAAAATATTACTATAAAAAAATATATATTAGAACATTTTACAGCGAAAAATCGCACTCTGCCGTGACGTCATCAAACGACCGAACGAACGCGCTACTTTATTTTCCGCCTCTCCATATGGTACTTCTATCGAAAACGTACTCAACGCTCCGGTCGTTTGTCACCCGCTTCTAATAACAGTTGCTGACGCCCTTTCCTGTCTGTTTTCTTTCAATATTTCTCCTGCACTATCTTCTTGTGATCAACACTTTAACCCACTTGTTGATATCAATAAAATTAATATTTTTTTTGTAGCAGCACTACGTGACAATTAGGCTAAGCAAACATTTCACAATTACTCCGGACACCGGACACTCTCATTCTAATTTACCTGATATTATTAAGGAAACATTCTCCTGCATGCTGTCACATTCTCCTGCATGCTGTCTAAACTCAACATAATCAACCAAAGGACTGAAGTATATAAATAATTAATATGAAGTATATAAACCAAGTATTTAGGATAGTATATAATCTCTGAGTTACGTTTGTTAATTGTTCACTTCACTTCATCTTATCATTAGGCTCAAGTATAGTATCAGTAGTAAATAAGCTATATTAATTCCTAATATTATTTCTTCAATCAAATAGCGCATATCCATTCATTTCATATTGTCGTTTGAAAAGGAATCCAGATGCCGTACCGCTCGCCGCGTTCCGCCTACCGCCGCATCGGATCGCGATTAGGAGCGATTCGTTTTATTTAATTCACCATTTCGTTTTACTTAGCCCCTTTCCAAACTTACGATTTTCACTTAAGTGAATATTTGTATTTCAGGAAATATTGTATCACTTTTACTTAGCAATGAGTTTAACGATAATTGCTTTGATGGGAAGCTGTTAAGTAAACAATCTATGCTAAATATAAATTCTTGTTATTGTAATATATATACTTAATTTTACTACTTTATATGTTACTAGAGATCCGCCCTCACTTAGCTTCAGTTTATAAGATTATTTTTTTTCAAAATTTTATTTTCATAATTTCAAAATAAAATAAAGTCTATATTAGACACGGATAATGTAGCTTCCTATTTGTGAAAGAATTTTTGCAATCGGTTCAGTAGGTCCAAAGATTACCCCCAACAAACACACAATTTTACCTCTTTATTATGTTAGTATAGATATTGACGGCTCCTACGTACAAAAGAACATGTCAAAATATCTTTCTTTTTATTCTTATCTCAAACTGAATATATGTCCACAAAAAAAAATATCTATAAAAATCAGTATTTCTGTGGTATTTACAGAAGTATATGTTAATAAGTACAGATATATTGATTGAAACTGAGTCGTAGACAATTTTGCAAGGTCGGCGGCGCACCCGCATACCCCCTGGTGTTGCAGGTGTCCATGGGCGGCGGTAACACTTACCATTACGTGGAACCGCTTGCTCGAACGAACACTTGTCTATAAAAAAAAAACAGATGAGTACACAGGGGCCTGTCTTCTTCGTTTGGAATATTCGGTAGCATGTTCGCGGACAAATCGAAGTTTACAGGAGAACTCCTGATCTGTCCACTTTCCTATACTTGAATCGAGTTATGTCTATATTCTATTTATAATAAGAGCTAATTAAAATACCTACACTCCAACTAATAAATTAACATTACCTGTTGTTACCTGTTTTTGGGTAAAAAGCATGTTTTTACCCTATGATTGGTATATAAAAACACACGCGTATTCGAATGCAAGGTTATGTCAAAATTTCAAAGCAATCGGTGAAGAACTTTCGAAGATTTAAGATTTTGAACAAACGAACGTTTACATTTATATGTATATTTATATATAGAAGATAACAACGAAAATAATTATATTATTATCTTTTAATCTTGAATCTATTAATATTTGAAACTTAAATTGGCTCTCCTGTAAAGTACAATTTTCGACGTGTCGTTTTGTACATAAGAGCCGCCTATATACATATAGTATATCTGTATAATACTATGTATATGTTATATGTAAGTATGTATTTATAAAAAATCTCACTAGCTCGGCGGTGAGGGAGAAAATCGTGAAGAAACCCATGCGGGCTCCAGAAGTAATAATATAAAAAATCTGGAGTATGTGATCTACGAATCCGCACTGGGCCCGCGTGGTGAATTACGGCCCGAAACCCCGCAGTGATTTAATAGGGGAGGCTTGTGCCCTGCAGTGGGACCGTTATAGGCTGATACAATATTATATGTAAATTATGCACGCTATCCACCATCTACCTGTGATTAAAATATTTATTTCGTCTCTACCCAAAGGTTAACTGACAGAGGTCGCTTTGTACCGAAATCTTTCATTAATTAGTAGCTAAAACATATTTTGTATTTTAATATACACAGGTACACAGAAGGTCACTCGATATACAGTGTGACTGGACCTTTTCCGCAATCTGAAACCATGAATTTTGCTCATAATTCTGATTTAATTGACATATAAAGTAGTATTTTTTTAAAATATTATTTTAACATGTATTTTTCTGTAAAAATATCGCCAAAGAACTAACGTCACCGACATATCTCGAAGAATTTGTCTCCTGAAATACAGCTTGCCCTAGTTTGGAGGTCAGGGCATCAATGTATTTATACCCTGTGTTATGTCAATAAAGAATTTTGAATTGAATTTGAATTCGCATGATAACGTGGCATTATTTGCCTTATATGTACCGAAAACCGATGGTATAGACGACTCCTCGAGTGGAGACCACGTACCGGGAAGCGCAGTGTGGGACGCCCTCCTGACGACTTGGAGAAGTTCTCCGGTGGTAGCTGGATGAAAAGAGGCAAAGCTCGTGTGTGGTGGGGAGCTATATCCAGCAGTGGAGAGACATAAGCTGATGAAATTTTATGATAAAGTAAAAGTAGATGCAATTTATTTGTTAGAAAGTTTTCCTATGCGACGCTCACGATTTAAGGCGTTGAACACACGATGTCGCTAGTCGCTCTGCTGAAGACACGCGACAACACGACCTACCAAAATCCAGCGTAAAAATCACAGAGGAGTCAATCGTACTGCCATATGTCATACGTCAACACTCCTGTGTGTATGGAGGTGAGACCAAATGCGGCCGCGTCCGGTTGGACGATCGATCGCACGACCTACCGCTAAGTAGCCTATGAACACTTTAACGCGACCTGTATCTGACGTCTTCGGAGTCAAAATTGAAAACGTACACAAAGTAGACTCCTTCCTGTACACATAATTACCAACGTTCTAATAAACGTCTGGCTTAAATAGACAATTTTAATAATTACTCTTGAAACACAAATCATACATATGTGTGAACCCCAATTACTGTTTTAATGAAATCAATTTTCCTCTAAAAAGATCGTATGTCCGACCCAACATTTAATGAAGCAAAATATAGGAATTAAAAATTCTATTTTCATATATTTCAACATGATTTCGTGTGTTTATTCATAATATAATTTGTCTTTCTAATTATTACCGTATACAAAAACCAGAGAAAAGTACCCTCTTTAACAGGTAATTTACTAATTTTGTATCCATGTATCCAATGATTACTGGGGCCGCCACTCAGAGCTCACACAAAATATCTTTTGAAGAATACTCGTATTTGTACGAACCGGCCTTAAAACAAGGGTGCACGCTGCAATCCCCCACCCGCTTGACCAACATGTCGTTTTAAGGTCGGTACGGTTACTAAACAGTAAACTTTTACAGATGCTTAATTCACGTGAGAGATGCCGCGGATAAAAGTTAGTTTCAAATATACTGTTACTAACTCAGTACACGAAATCACTCTTCAACATCATCCCACTCTATGGAGCCAAACAAACACAAAACCTTATTCCAAAAAGTTAGCACAAAGTTTGTATTAGAACAACGAAATTCTCGAAAATACAAAAGCAAATTGTGCAGCTATTACGGGAACATAAACAGTTGTCGTGGGAACCGTAACGGAACTGTTCCGAAGCTAATATTAGAATGCCAATATTTCGGAACAGTTCCACGTGCTCAATATTCTATTATTGGACACTAAGTTGGGCGTGTGATACGCTTATCACACAATAATAACTGAATACACAATAACTTTACGTAACTGTTAGTAGGGCTTTCAATTTTGTCCCATACAAATTTTTACACCCCGTTTCACCCTTAGGGGTTGAATTTCCAGAAGTCTTTACTGCGTACAATGGAAAATGAAAAATTTAATTTTTCACGTTTCAAGCTTCAGGGATTTCGGTTCGGCGTTGACGAGTTCGTTGGTCAATCAGTCAGCCTGTCACCTACTGGCCAAGTTAGTCCACTCTCACAGACTGCCATGCACAGCAACATGGTTCGAGGAGGTGTGATGGTTCGTTCCTTATTTAACTGGATATCATTGCTTGCTCGACTTTTTGGAATGTATCCAATTCCTACATTTTTCTGAAATCTATAACCACACTCCCACACATTCACATACAGACATACTTACATAAAAACACACACAACGTATATATTATACACAATAATTACCACCTGAATAAACTGTTTTCTTAAATAACTAACTTAATTATAAGAATAGATCTAAGGGAGGGCGCTGGCATCTGCAAAACAGATTATTCTAGTACAGATGTCAGCACACATTGTCCTTTTCGAATACTTACTTGTAAATTTGATGTCTTTGTAAACTACATTATAAGTGACAAATAGAAAATATCAAATAGTCTGATGACTATTTGACAAACAGATGACAAATAGGCTTAAATAAATAAAAATGAAATCTTATATAAATAAAAATGAATCCCTATTTCCCTTGGTCACGCCATAACTTGAGAACGACTTTACCGATTTCATTCATCTTTTTTTTTTTAGTTTTCTAATACTTTGTAGAAGGTTCTTACGGAAAGAAAAATTAAGAAAATTGCGAAGAAAATTGGAAAATTTCAGAAAACTTAACGACTATTTAAACTTCGCGCGTTTGACAGTTCGCGCATTTGACAGTTCGCGCGTTTGACAGTTCGCGCGTTTGACAGTTCGCGCGTTTGACAGTTCGGGCGTTTGACATATCGCGCGCCGCAAATGTCGTTTAACAGCTGCATCGGTCGATCAAAAAATTCATTTATTCATTTCTTAGTGCACAGTCCATTCGATCGGAACGTTTATCCAGTTTTCAGTTTGTTCAGTGAGTATTTTCAGTTGTCGTCGTTTTGTCAATTTTTTATTTTTAGTTGAATTTTGGTTCTTCAAAATGCCACCAATTAGACGTACCAACTTAGGTCGCAGAACTCGCAATGCTGCAAGTCAAAGATATATACGAGCAAGTCAAACTGACGAGCAACGCGAAGCGCGAAATGAAGTTGAACGGAATCGATGGAATCGAAATCAACAACGAAAAATGTTGCGTTTAATCCCCATCGAGCTGCATTCAATTATAACGAGGCAATCGATTACAGTTCACAGCAAATCGTTGCTATTGGACCAATGAACGTTGTGTGTCCACATTGCAAGGCATTTAAGTTTAAAAATGAAGCCCCTGGATTGTGTTGCGCCAGTGGCTAAGTCAAATTGACGCCATTGGTACCGCCACCAGAGCCACTACATTCATTGGTTTCCGGAAATGGGCCAGAATACCGAATACCCACAGAAGACTACCTTGAAATGTACTGCATTTCCCACTTTATCGTATTTCCCCAATGTACGTACGTGTTTCGGTAGTGAGTGAGATGTGCCAGAGCCCATTCCCATCCTATCCTATCCCTCCCCATTTTCCTAACCCTTTCTCCAAATCCATTCCTATATCTCCAAAGGTAGGCAGCGCATCCGGGGGCGTGCCAACATTTGTCATTTTGGACTAATGTTGGCATGTAACGCGGATGTCTATGGGCGACTGTATCCACTTACCATCAGGTGGACTGTATGCTCGTCAGCCGCCTTCGTACATAAAAAAAAAAAAAAAAAAAAATACCCGAATACCAAAATACCATCGTACCCGTCATCTGGTTGGAGGGAAATGAGTGTGGAATTCGATAATGATACTCTCTATTCTCCATCTTTCCTAGTCCTTATTCCTATTCCTTCAACGGTGTGCAGCACATTTATGGAAGTATCAACATTCGTCATATTTGACTGATGTTGGCATGTAATTCATTAATCCAAAATCTCGCTAACTTAAATAGTTCTTGAGAAACAGGCATTGCATAAAAAAGATTCTCCCCCTTTTCCTAGTAAAATAAAATTCCCCTTAAGTAATCCACTGTGCAAATTTCATGTTTCTAACTTCAGCCATTTCGACTCGGCGATGATGAATCGGTCAGTCAGTGAGGACATGTCTTTTTATATGTATAAATATGAAAGGAGAGTTCGCCCGTTTGTGTATTTAAAGAGTTCATATTGATCTTATACTATACAGCACCCGGTCAACTTCTCTCCGTGGGTTGATTCTTAGAGTATGTATCATAAGACATTAAAGTCAGTCTCTGTAAAATTTAGTGCATTATCAAATAAAAATATGTAAATATTTTTTTTTTTATATACTAGTGGGCGGACGACCAAGCGGTTCCACGTGATGGTAAGTGTTACCACCGCCCATGGACACCTGCAACACCAGGGGGTATGCGGGCGCGCCGCCGATCTTGCAAAATCCTATTCACAGCTCTCTTGAAGAACCCCATATCGTAGCTTAATGGAAAGACCTCTTGATGCAGTTCGTTCGACAGCCTACGGGTTCCCGGTATAAAGTAATTTTTGGACCAAACAGTGCGCGACACCTCCGTATTGAGGAAATGCGGATGGACCGCACTTCTGCGACGGGAGGTGCGGTTGTAGAAACCTGAGGTGGGAATTATATTAAACAATTCTTCAGAGCATTCCCCATTATATATGAAATATTATATTAATATATTGATATTAATATATGATATTAATATATGAAATTAATATATGATATTAATATATGAAATTAATATATGATATTAATATATGAAATTAATATATGATATTAATATATGAAATTAATATATGATATTAATATATGAAATTAATATATGATATTAATATATGAAATTAATATAAATATGAAAAACAATTAAAAAAAATCAAAAGAGATTATCGCCCCCTTGAACACACTAAAAAGTCTAAAATATTATAATATAAAATTAAAAAATATTATTAAATGAATAAACATATCACAATTACGAAGAGATATTTTAATATATCACTGAACTATTTCACTATCACTCTTCTCTCATAGAAAAGCCAACTGGAAGAATGATTTCCATTACAAGTGATGGAAATATGAGTCTGGACTTTATCTCGGCCACCTGACTTCCTCGTCAGCTAAACGCAAAGTGAGTCGTTGCTTCATTATCTATTCCCTCAGCAAACGGCGCGCTATCCGGGCGGGCCACTTGCTCTAAGTAATTTATCCGGGTTTCGACTTAACCGCACCACATCCGGGCGGATTTAAAATAAGGACGCCATTAATATGCGTCGCGGAGGCAAATAGCAACAAGCGGAGCAGATGCTGACGGGTAGACGGGTACGTTCGTTTGGCTTTATTAAAACCGCGTCTGGGAAAAGCGTCCAGATTAATATCATATTTGTTTTTAAAATAGACCATGCTGCAAGTGCATAAAGGTCATTTTAAAAATAGAAAAATATAATTACGCAGATATTTAAAATACGTATGCAGAGCCCATTCCAATCCCATCCTATCCCTCCCCATTTTTCCAACCCTTTCTCCAAAGCCATTCCTACGAGTATATCTCGAAAGAGTATAGCGCATTCTGGGGCGTGCCAACGTTTGTCATTTTGGACTAATGTTGACATGTATCACGGATGGTCATGGGCTACAGTATTCACTTAGCATCAGGTTAACTGTATGCCCATAAAAAATTCGTCAATAAAAAAATGAATTACCTTAAATACAATCGTGGTTCGACACTTACCGCTTTAAAGAGTTTTTCTAACATTTATCTTCTTCCTTTATTGGTTGTTAACGAATAAAAAGAATTCATGTCAAACCAATATCTATAAAACCATACCATACCATCAATCATACTACGAGTATGATTGATGGTATACTATGTAACAGTTAAAACGCGTTTTTCCCTGTAAAAACAGTTTTAACTGAACGCCTTCATTACAGCTAGCTTTATTAGTATAAACTAAAATTTACTGACAAACAAATTTGAATGTTAGTTAAAAGTATTTTTCCCTAGTTTAAAATAGGAACTAACATTCAAATTTGTTTGTCAGTAAATTTTAGTTTTTGCTGGAAAAAACTAGTTGTAACGAAGGAGTTCAGTCAAAACTAGTTTTTACAGGGAAATGCGTTTTTAATGAAAACGCATTTTAACTGTAACATATATATGTCTCCATTGTTGGATATGGGTCTCTCCCAATATTCGCCACCACATACGATCTTCTGCTTTTCTCACCCAGCCACCGCTGGCGAACTTTTTTCCTTACTTTACAAAAATCTGAAGGACAACTATTAAAGGCTATTCCCGGGTAATTATATTTATGCATAAGTTGAAGTACTCAATTATTTGAAAATAACTTTAATAACGAGAATCCAGATATTTTTTTGACAAAGTTATTACTAAGTGCTTGTTATTTCTAAACATTTAAAAGAAAAATAACAGACATTTTCAAGTAGTTAAATATGAAACTTGTTACGAAATACCATTGATTTGGTTATAATAAATCATTCCGGTTTTTGAGCTTCTATAGAAATGCCATCAGTGATCCCAACATCAAAGGTTTGTACTGTCTGTCTCCTACCATCTCCTTGTACATCGTTACTGAAGACATCGCTATCTGATGCCGCACTAATTATTTTATTTCCAGTACTAAAAGACCAGACCTAGAAGGGGACTGTAAGAGTAACACAAAGAAAACAGTAGCTCAATTCACGCTATTTACAAAAAAATAACGGTCATACTCACTCACGACATACATTGATTATACTCACTCACGACATACATTGATTATACTCACTCACGACATAAATCGGGCATACTCACTTTTTTTTTATAGACTAGTGGGCGGACGAGCAAGCGGTCCCACGTGATGGTAAGTGTTACCGCCACCCATGGACACCTGCAACACCAGGGGGCATGCGGGCGCGCCGCCGACCTTGCAAAATCCTATTCACAGCTCTCTTGAAGAACCCCATATCGTAGTTTAATGGAAAGACCTCTTGAGGCAGTTCGTTCCACAGCCTACGGGTTTGCGGTATAAAATAATTTTACTACATAAATCGTTAATACTCACTCACGACATAAATCGGTCATACTCACTCACGACATAAATAGGTCATACTCACTCACGACATAAATCTCTTGTTGACAATTCGCTCATTAGAGTTAAAACCTCAGTCATATTTTTTTTAACTCTCCTTAAAGAGGAGGGTTGCATTCCACAGCCGACTGGGTGCGTCCGACTGGACACATCACACTTATCTCATATATCTCGTAAAGCTTGAGCCTGACAACTTTGGTTGTTAGGCGTTGCGTGTATGTACGTATGTGTGTGTGTGAAGCATATTCTGTATAGCAATACGGTACTGTTTTCGCGCTGTTGTGTCTATAATAATAGCAAGATTCGTAAACACGCAGCTCGCGGGTTATCGCTGTAGCTCACTCGTCGCGCAATCATCTCGAACGTTCGAGATGATAAGCATTTCAAGACGAATGACGGTTGGAATTTTAAAGCGCTCTCCTAGGTTTGTTATAATGGTCGAGTTAAATTGTCAGAAATTTTCTAAAAGTAGGGTATTTGATTTCGGTTACTGTAACCAGCCCTTTTATCGTTTACTGTTAACCACGAGCCTTAATACGCCACGCTGACGGTCATGTATTACAGTGTGTTGCGTTTAGAAGTGGTATAGGTCCTAAAGGCTTATAGTAGCTTATTTGTTATCACTTAGTCGCCTTTTACGACACCTACGGGAAGAGATAGGGTGGGGCTATTTTAAAGCCAAATGACACCACACGGCCAACTTTACCACACGGAGTTTTTTTATGGAAAGAAGGCTGCTGACGATTGGAGAGTCCACCTGGTGGTAAGTGGATACTATCGCCCATAGACATCCGCGACACATGCCAACATCAATCCAGAATGACAAACGTTGGCACGCCCTCGGATGTGCCACCTAACTTTGGAGATTTAAAGGAATGGATTGAGAGGAACACGTTGAGGAAATGCGGAGGGTATTTGATTATTTTTAGAAAATTAGATATATATTTGAATGACTTTGAATACTAAAATTTAATAGGTGAAATTAAAATTTAAATATCTTAATCATTAGGCTAGGTTCTATATCCTAGATTTTATACAGGAATAATCGGGAAATTGCTACCAAGAGGACTTTTATTTTATAGAAATTAGGCGTCAGACGAGCATACGGTCAACCTGATGGTAAGTGGATGCTGTCGTCCATGGACATGCACGATACATGCCAACATCAGTCCAGAAAGTAAAAACGTCAGCATGCCCTCGGATGCACTGCCTACTGTTGGAGATAAAGGAATGGATTTAGGGTAAAGGTGGGGAAAATGGGGAAGGATAGGATGGGATGGGAACGGGATCTGGCATATCTCACTCACTACAGGAACACGTCCGTACATTGGGAAAATGGTATAAAATAGGAAATGCAGTAGCTTTAAAGATAGTCTTCTGTAAGAGAGGGGTAACAAGAGCGCGCAGCGGCTGCAGGAATGCAGCGTGCACTCTCCTCTCACTGCACTTTCCCCCCACTGCACTCTCCCACCATTGACTGCTCATCTGTCATATTCTGTGTAAAAGAAAAAGAGATTGTTAGATCTCCGCCGTGAAAAAAAAAGATTATTTTCTCACCCTATGGTAAGTAAGGTTACTATGGCAACTATGGTGGTATGGTAATTAAGTGGTGTACTTATTATAGATGTAAGTGACTAAGAATCAAGCGATCCACATTGTTACGTACAGTACCCAGCAATACGTATGGCGCGTCGTAAATGAGAGATATAATCGGCTATTCTCGTTTTTTGCAGACCACCTTCCAAGCCTTATACCGTCGCTTGAGGTCTATTCGCTTTCAAGATACTGTCTCTCAAAGTAGTGTCCAATTATCTTCTTCTTATTCACGATCTGCCATATATATAAGCAGGTACTGTACTAATATTCCACGGGTTACCGACTAAGCGATCATTAATTGTGCTAACTCAGTGCTACAAGTGTATTATTTGTATTCTCCGTTCGTATCTACTAATTCTTATCTAGAAACTGAAGTTTACCGTGCTTGGTAGGGTCGACAAAAAAGATATATTTCTTTTTATAGAGAGATGGTGACAGACGAGCAGACAGTCCACCTCAGTTTGGATCTACATTTCGGTAAGTCCGTAGATAAGCCAAATCACTCCAAAATTACCACGATCTAAGCATATCAAAAAAAATCATAAAAAAGTTATTTTGGACGTCTGTAAATGCAATGCAACCAGCTATTTCAGTATCTACTGCTGGACGTGGGCCTCCTCGTGAACATTGTCACGTGCATGGAGGATGTAGGGCCATAAAATGCCACGCTGGCCAAGCGGATTGGCGAGTTCGTTAGGGCTTGTGGTAGCCGCTTTGTTGTCCCTTAGTTGCCATTTACGACACCCACGAGAAGAGATGGGGCAGTGATTCGTACGTGTTCACGTGTTCGATACGTGTTGCAGTCTGTATACACCCACAATAATGATGTTGCTGTTGGGTTCATAAATCTTTATAAATTTCATCTAAACATTTTTTTTTTTAAACGGTACATCAATCTCCCGGAGCTCCTCGTGGACTCTCGTCTGCTATACTTTTATTTTATTTATTTCATCCACTATTCATTCATTGTTTAATGAATGCAAATTCACAGCAAAACAGGAATGTGAACTTATTAAGTATACATGTACTATCTATACAATGCAAAATTGTTAACTTATTGTAGGCGATGGGCTTTCTTATGCATCGCTTATGATTCTTACGCGTACTATCGCGTAAACATCAAGTGAGTTTTTGTACACGTGTGTGTGTGTATACATTTAGATTAATGAGTGCGCTGGTGTGTGTGTATTCATATGCAATCAACTATCGCCTAAGAATCAAATGAGTGTTTCTATATATGCGATTGTGTATACATGTGTATGTATGTATGTGTGGGTGTGTGTTTGTATTCTTATGCAATCAACTATCGCGTAAGAATTAAGTGAACGTTTGTATACATGTGTATCTATGTATATGTGGGTGTGTGTGTTTGTATTTATCTCTAAGAGTGAAGAAAAAATTAAATAAATGAAAAAGTGGTATAATGATAAGTATTGTGAATGCAGTAAGGTTTGTGAGTACCTGTTTGTGAGAGTATACAACGTTGTGGCGGATCCATGTCGTGACATATTTATTTATTTATATTTGTATTTCATACTCAAATTTCTTTAGTTTACAATAATTAATTCAGTATGAGTAACGCCACAGAAGCTCACACTCCATGTGCAGAGGACGACTCCTCCTTTGCAGTTTTTGCATTCTTGACATAAGTAGGTATTGGGTGAGTATGTGTATTGCGTATGACTATAAGGCTGTGTGTGTTATACAATTTGCTAAACCAATCACTTTCAACAACTAACTACCCATAAAACGAATGCGGAGTGCTAAACACATTTTTGTGATAGACCATGCCATACCATTAGTCTGTGGCTCTCCACTACTCACTAGTAAAGGTCTCTTCTCATTATAGTATGAATAAATTATATTTTATCTATCCTAGATCCAAGCCATAAGAGTAAATTATTACGTAAGTTATTTATTCTTATTACAAATACGTAAGAAAAGAATAATTAGTAAAAAAAGAAAATAATAAAAATGTAGAACAAACATTTTCTAACACCACCTCAAGCACTAAAGTAGATCAAGGAACTTGTGTTGGTGACCTTACCGAGGGACATTAATCGCGACGCACTCGTAGATTACCCGAGGCTACCGCCGAGGAGGGCCACAACGAAATATTTTATCGCACTAATGGATTTAAAAAAACCACCCGCCGCCCTCCAGTTCTAAATATAAACATTATTTCTTGCTCCAATAAATAATCGGCTGTTCTTTATTTTATTATTTATATTTATTTATTCATTTAAAAAGCTGTATAGCATCAGTCGACTTCAGAAAAGCAGCACCCTCATCTATTCCCGTGAATGTCGTAAACGGCGACACAGCGGATACCACGAGCGCTGAAGCACTACGCCATCTCTTAAAGAGTGGAATCGCCAATCCGCTTGACCAACATGGCGGTCTAAGACTACACAATGTGCATGAGGAGTTCCGTGTCCAGCAGTGGACGTTTTCGGTGATATATTTTTTCAATTATTACTAGTTCGGTGGTGAATGCCTGCGCACTGGATCTGCGTGGTGGATTAGTACACGAAAGACCCTCGTGATTACCACGGGGAGACCCCGTGCTCTGCAATGGGATATTATAAGCTGATGTCGAATGTAAAAGATATTAAATAACTGTTTTTTTTTTAATATTATAGAAAGAATGTGGCAAACGAGCATACAGTCCCCCTGGTGGTAAGTGGATACTGCCGCCCATAGACATCCACGTTACATGCCAACATTAGTCCAGAATGTCAAACTGTGGCACGTCCCTGGATGCGCTGCCTACCTTTGTTGATGAAAGAATGGATTCGGAGAAAAGGTTGTGGACATGGGAAGGGATAAGATCTCACTCACTACCGAAACACGTACGTACATTGGGGAATATGATAAATTGGGAAATGCAGTATATATCAGGCAGTATTCTGTGAGAGAAGGGTAAAGAGGCCACTCGAGTGTGCCCAGCGGCTGTTGGATTGCAGCGTGCACCCTCCCCCTTCAAAATTATTACTTATTTATTATTACGGTTCATGTAACTGTACCGAAATATCGGCTGTAATAAGTAAATAATAAATGCTGAGTAACCCGCTTACATAACAATTATAATGTACAACCACGATAAAAGTTTAAAATCTTATGTAACGATATTTATTTACTCTTTTTGCACTATATTTTACAGAGGCGGACTTAATGCCTTAAGGCGTACTGTACTTTACCAGTCAACCGTTGCTTAAATGTGAATAATTAAAGCGAGTAAAAAAGAAATTAAACAGTAAATAATAATAATAATACATTTGTAACTTACTTATGCGACAAAATATATAAAAATACATACTAAAATATAGATCTTAAATTTATAGACCATACATGTGAATCGATAGATATCAATGCTAATAGATTATCAGAAGTAGGGTCACCAACAATAGGACTAAAACGGTGATTCAATAAGTATAGATAGGAACCCATAGGCTAAAAATGTGATAGCCTTGATAGCTTAGGAATAAGTAGATAGCAGACGATATTCATAGGTACTGATCGGTGTTATTGCTGATAACATCAATCAATAACAATCAGGATAGTTTATAACAAACGTTCTCTAAGGTATCCAAGATTCTTAATCATCAATCACGATTCTTAAATTTGATTAATTCTAACTTACCTCCAATTCCAAACCTCACTCCTCACTAGCACAGCCCAAAAGAATGCTTTGTTTTTTCCCACAAAGTGTTCACCTTAAGAGGATTACAGAGGGGTTGAGGGTTGGGAGGGGGGTTCGAGAAATTCACAGCAACGGTAATTTATCTTAGTAATGGCTCCAAACTGGAGCCCCGCCCTTTTTGGATCTGGTTAAGAAAATCAAGGCCAAGGAATTTAAACAGACAATTTTCTTTCGTTAATTTTGCATAGCGTTCGCGATTTAAGGGTGCTCGATCACGAAGAAGAAAAGCGATATGTTGTTTATAATTAGTGTAGTTATATTCATATATACAATATATACATATTAACATATCAAACGCCATATTAACATATTAACTAACATATTAACCGCCACATAGGTTAATATATTAATTGCATTAAAACAATTTACCTGTAGTGGTTAAGAACATTGTTAAAAACAAGAATTGGATATGTCAAAACGAATACTATTAAGTTTGTAAACATGCGATTACGTCATATATAAAAGGCCTTCTCCTAAAGATCCCAAAACTTATTTAAAACTTTTAAATTTTTAACTTAGTTTTTTTTTTGTAAAAAACATTTTCAATTATACGACTATAGTATGTGTGTAAATATTTTTATCCACGTGTCGCGCAATTTTTTAACTTTCACGGGGATTTTTTTATGTCATATAAATTATATATTTCTCATTCACCTTTCATTTGATACAAAACACGATACATTTGACTACATTTATATCCGCCATATTGGATTTAACGTGACGTCATATATATAATATATGCATATGCTACGCGGAACATCAAGATGAATCCAACGACACCTCGTTTGTCAAAATGTAGTGTGTAGTTTAGGAGCTACGAAGGACCAGATGAACATACATACCTACTAACATAGATTGCTAAAATCATAACCCTCCTTTGGCTTTCTCGTAGTCGGGTAATAAAAGAAAATAAGCTAATTCATTGGCAAAAGGCAACACATTGAGAACGAGAAATATGAAAACGCAATCCCATAACGTCCTACAAAATTAATAAAAACCACTTGACTCGAATAAAGAAACACAAAATGCATTATAATTATGCATCCACTCATAAAGTTCTGCTCTTTCTTAATTACTAAAACGTTTCAATTTTATAAAAGCGTATTTTTTTCACAAAACGCCGACATTTAATTTTCTTAAAACTAAGAATCTTAATACACAGCAGCAAAAAGTCAACATGGCGACTAATTACGCAAAAAGACAGAGAGAAGTTTAAACTAGAAGTGAAACGACGATGGAGCAAATTCAAGAATTAGTAGAATGGCAAATTAATTTTGAACAGCAAACTTGGTAAAGGCAAGTGGCTTGTAAAAGTTGTACCTAAATCATATTGATACGAGCTCGGCTTAGGGTGAACCCTCACAAGGCCCTACTGATAGTGTGCGGTGCAAGTGACAAGCGATCAGATGATCTTGTAGGCGACTTTTTTATTTTACAAAAGATAACATACCGTATTTCTTAAACGAATTAAATCAAATTTAGTCGGACTGATTGCTAAACGCAATATAAAAATACATATAAAAATAATATGTAAGATGCCAACGCAAACTCATATTACGGGAATTATTCTCAATATAATTAAATCTGTTGAATAATTAATGATTATATTTTAAAATTTTGTTAGCAAATGAATTTACATCGCCAGAATTATTTTATTTATATGAAACATCAAACAGTTATACAATAAATGCAAATTGTATTAAATACAAACTATTACGATAGAGTTTTCGTTATTGTATAATCAACAACGATGTTCACACATAGGTAAGCAATGGTAATTTAAGATTTTAAACGTTTGTTATCGTGGTTGAACATAATAATTGTTATGTAAACGGGTTACTCACAATTTATTATTGCCGATATTTCGGTGTTACATGAAACATGGTCACGGAAAGACTGCAATGGTGGGTGAATGTGTTGTTGCTATTGACTTGTTCAGTGTGGGTAGGTGAATCAAAAACGAACACGCCGGAGGGTAGACAGATTTGTCTATCAAAAACAACTACACCTTCTCACCCGCCTCCGCAGTCTCACCGTGACCACGGTTCACGTAACTGAGCAGAAATATCGGCAATAATAAATAAATAATAAATCGTGAGTAACCCGTTTACATAACAATTATAATGGTAATTTAGGCAAACATTAAAGAACAACCACTCGGGTTTGTTTATAATACTGATTCTGCACAGAAATACGAAAATACATATTTTCAGATATATGTCATACATATATTTACATAAATATTATTATTTCCCAGTTTAAGAATTGACTCGTAAAATTGATCACCTTTACACGAGATTTTCCGATATTTTCCGAAATGATGATCTCTGCAATAACTAGACTTTTTATGTTCCCAAAAGTCACCGCCCGCTACTGCTCATGATTTGCACCGTGTTTTAAAAGATGTCTCTTCATTTTACACCAAAAATAAAATCTTTATCCGGGGATTAGGGCGAGGCGGGTCGCGGGGTGCGGGCGGCGCAATAATTTATCTTACTAATGGTTTTAAAGCTGACATCTGCCCTTTTGAGAAAATCATGAACAAGTAAGCCTAGGGTTTATTTCTTGGAAAATAAAAACGCATCTTTCTCGCTTTCGTGTAATTAATATTGGTATCACTTATTTGTATTTAGACAAGATTATTCTATAGTAGTTCTATGAAAATTAAAGATAATTTAATATAATTTAATAATTATTATTGTTTCTTCCCAAAATCATCCAATCATCCATTGAGAATTTATTCTCGTCCATTTCTCTGGATACATACGGCACACATGTCACGCCCAACCCCACTTGTGTGTTGCGGTCTTAATGTCTATGTCAATTTTATATGGGTTCTGGAGCGCAGGGTGGTGTTTCGAATAAATTGTGCGTTTCATGTGTAATTTGAATAAAATAAACATTGCCATAAAACTGAACTTTTGTGTAAAGCTTCATTTTGATGCTTTTAATAAAGCTTAACAAATATTGGAGAATATCGTGTCTGGAAAAAAAATTGCAGAGGAGAAAGGAGGGAAAAACGAGATTTTCTAATATATTTTTTCTATCGAACGAAGGCGACAGACGAGCATACAGTCCACCCGATGATAAGTGGATACTGTCGCCCGTGAACAATGGACATCCACGGTAGATGCCAACTTCAGTCCACAATGATAAAATGTTAGCACACCCCCGGATGCACTGTCTGCCTTTGAAGATGTACGAATGGATTTTGAGGAAGGGTTGGGAACATGGAGAGATAGTATAGAATGGGATGGGAATGGGCTCCAGCATATGTCACTCACTACCGAAACACATACGTACGTTGAGGAATAAGATTAAATGGGAAATGAATTTGGCACATTTCAAGGTAATCTTCTGTGAAAGAGGGGTAACGAGGCCAGTCGAGTGCGCCCAGCGGTTCTTGGATTGCAGCATACGCCGTCATTATAAAAAATATAGCTCTTAAAATTGATTACAAAAATGTCCTGCGATATTTTTTTTTTTTTCAAATAATAAGCTATTACTGCACACCAAATATTCTCTACTCATCTCATTTTTGGACTATTTGGTGCAATTTAACTGAGAAGAGCCGAGCTTTGCCACTTATTTTTACTTTCATTTCACTACTGAACTTTTATTAACTTAATCCTTAGAACGATATTACTAATGAAGTATATCGTAGAAACAATATTAACCGTATCTTAATCTGCGACAATTCAAGTTAGTACGTTACAGTAAAAGTTAATGTTGCCAAGATACTATGGGAAATCGTTCGTCGGATTATCCACTGGACATTTTTTTATATGTATAGGACAGATATCTAAATATCGACACGTACCAGATGGGCCATCTGGTGTTTTTTTTTATGGACGAAGGCGGTAGACGAGCATACAGTCCACCTGATGGTAAGTGAATACTGTCGCCCATAGACATCCGCGATACATGCCAACATAAGTCCAAAATGACAAACGTTGGCACGCCCTCGGATGCGCTGCCTACCTTTGGAGACCGTATCTTAATCTGCGAATGGATTGGGAAAATGGACAGGGATAGGATGGAAATGGGCTCTGGCACATCTCACTCACTACCGAAACACGTACATAAATTAGGGAAATAAGATAAAGTGGGAAATGCAGTACATTTCAAGGTAGTATTCTGTGAGGGAGGGGTAACGTGGCCAGTCGAGCGCGCCCAGCAACTGTTCAATTGCAGCCCTCTTCCCTTCAATCTATTATTTTTATATAACAACTTAACAATAAATTAAATGCTGTTACACTATTCACTTATTACAAAATGCGTCGGTTTGGAAGCCACAATCACACATAGGGTACCTTATGGACCCCGCGTCACGTGATTGTGTCAGCGGGCCAACACCATAACAGTTTCGTAAAAGCCTTTGTAGTCAGAGGCCATCTTTTGAACTCAATTTGTGGATACTGTGGGTGTGTATAGTATCCACTGCTGGACGTGAAGTACGGGAAATACGGAAGAGAAAAAATTAGGAAGAGATCATTCAAATTTTCCAACTAAAAATTCAACAAATTCTAAATATCCAAGTTGACGTTTACATTCAACGTTGACATTTCGAGTTTAAAGTGTGTTTCAAATGGTACCACCGTGTCTGTGTACGAGATGGGAGTGTTCTCGCTGCAATGAGCTCTTATCTAACTTGGTGCACGTCGGTACAGAGATATTTAGCAATTATTTTAAGCTGGATTGTAGCTTGAACCGCAACCCCTACGGTGTTGTAACTAAGACTAAATGTGCAAAGTTTGTAGGTATATTACAGTTTATTAAAAGTCTAGCTTGAGTCGTCATACTGCTAATATATAAAAAATAACATTTTTAAAGTACAGCTTCTTTCTATCCGTGGATCAATCAAAACAAATAGATGGATAATTGCTTGTGACAAAAATGTGTACATAAGTGATGCCAATGGTATAAACAAAATGTAAACGAGTGGTGATAATTACGTTTTTAAGAATCTTTGCCTTATTTCCTTAAAATCAATTACACAAACACATTTAGAAATCCTACGCAACGTCTGCGTCCTAGTCGCTACGAATAAGATGACGGCCGGTCTCCAGCTATAATGAGGTCGGGAATATTCCTTTCTAGAGGTCTGTGTTGAGCGAGCCTTATGACCCGGTGCTGAGTCTTGCTGAATTCTTGGTCAAAGCTTGACCATTCTTGGTTATAAAACTGTGTGTTGTTAAGAGGCTTTACGACCTTCTCAAGAATCGTATCTTGATCCACTTGAGTTGACGTTTTAATACCTTTTTCACAAAAATATGATTCAGTCACACCTTGATAGCTAATACCTCACCAAACCATCACTGAAGCCGGATAATAGCCACGTTGCACCCTATTAGCCAATTGAGCAGTTTCTCTAGAGTTATGAGCATAAACTCGAAGATTCCGCTTCTTAAAATGTTTTTCAATGGTGAACATTTTCTCGTCCTTAAATAAGATTTATCTGTGAGCTTCATTGCGTAAGAAATTGTTTTGATTTGTCAACCCTATTTTTCTTTAAATTATCAGTTAAGAAATTACCAGTACTACTTTGATAAGCAGCACTCCACAGTCATGTTTTAAAATACCTGAGATGGTTCTGGGTGCTATATTCATCTCTCTGGATAAAATATTTTGCTACCGAGCAGGATTTCTTCTTTAATCGTCTGTTTAATATAAATATTGCGTGGACGGGCAAATCTTTTTCTGTCACAAACAGAGAACGTTTCAATGCACGTACCAATAGCCCAAGTACAAAAACATTCGGCTAATACCAAGCTGATGGAGAGTTTTAAAAATTGCATTTGGCTCCGTGCCTACTTTGTGTAATGCAATTACAGCAATACGAATTTCGTTATCACCCCTCTCCATTTTAATATTAGTACAATATTTAATAATAATTGGTGCCAAAATGAGAAAAAACATTAAAATTTATTCTTCACGTGAGAATGACAGATTCCAAATTTAAATGTATTTTTTATTTCTTTATCGTAATGGTATTATTATTGGCCAGACTAGGTACTTTTAAAAATAGTTGAATAAACTAGTCTTTCAAATCTAGCTTGATTAAAATGACAGCTGTCAAAGTGACTCGAATGGTACTGGGACAATGCTGATCAAATCGAGGTGTTATGTGCAATGTGTTTATTTGTCAACTGAGTGCTACGCATCTATACATATAATAAAATTGTAACAGGCTAACAAGTGTCTGTGATGTCTGTATATTATAGTGATGTCTGTACATTATAGATATTGAAAAAAAAACTAATATGGGGGGTCTTTATTAGAGCAACAGAAGCCAAAACAACAGTTTTTAGAAATTTTGTCTGTCTGTCTGTATGTTTGTACACGCATCACGCTAAAAATACTGCATGGAATTGATTGCAGTTTTCATCGATGTATTGCTAGAGGTCTAACTTAAAATATAGGCTCCATTTTACCGCAGGAAAATATCTTATTGCGATTGTTTTAAATTTAATAAACCGAAGCGAAGTGAGGGCGGGTCGCTAGTTACAAATAAAAAAATACGTGTATGTATGTATGGCAAAAACCTTCTGTGATTCCTATGTTTTTATAGATTACTTATTTTTATAGAGCACTTTAAAGCTATCATTCTAATCAAGCTATATTTAAAATGAGGACACAAAATATAAGGATTCTACATCCAAACGCACTCTAAACATCAACGCGACACATTGAGTCTCTCCCTCGAGTTAGCTACCTCGTTCTCTTACTCCCCTAGTTAATTGAAATCTTTCAAAAACTACCGAAATACAAGCTATATACAAATAAGTTATTTTTAATTACAACAAGCATTCATTTAAGAGAAAAAGTGCATGCTGCGTCCCCACAGCGATTGGCCACCACGACCCCTCTCTCACAGAAGACTACCTTGATATGTACTGCATTTCCTACTTTATCGTATTTTTCCAATGTACGTACGTGTTTCGGTAGTGAGTGAGAAATGCCAAAGCCCATTCCCATCCCATCCTATCCCTCCCCACTTTCCCCATTCCTTAATCTGCAAATGGTAGGCAGCGCATCCGGAGGCGCGCCGATGTTTATTATTCTGGACTGATGTTGGCATGTATCGCGGTTGTCTATGGACGACAGATCCACGACCATATCAGGTGGGCTGTATGCTCGTCTGCCGCTTTTATCTCTATAAAAAAGCACAGACCTTTGACCTTAATCAAATAACTTTTAGCCATCACCTCGACGATACAGTTTCGATAAGTACATAACAAGTTATATATATAAAAGTAATCCATAATTATTATATATATATATATTCCTGGAAATAGAACGAAATTCGAGCAATATCGATACGAAATGATGCAAAAGACCGTCGGAAATAGAAGCGCATCGGTGAGATGCATTTCTGATTGCATTCTGTGTCTATTGCAAAATGTAATAGATACGCTGAGCGAGCCGGCCGACTATGCTGATGCATCAAACAATGCTGTTATTTTGGTTTATACCCGATATGCTTCGCTTTGAATCAGATGAATTTTCGGGTAAAAGCCACTAGGCTTGTTTATATACAAACGACATACTCGGGCTTCAGGTGGTATAAAAAGTTTAAAAAAAACGGGCCTTATTTTAAAAAAATAAGATCAATTATTTTTTAATTCGTTATGACCAAAGTCCGCATTGTTTGCACGATAAGTAGGTCTCGAGAGGTCTTCCCATTAAGCTACGACATGGGGTTCTTCAAGGAAGCTGCGAATAGGATTTTGCAAAGTCGGCGGCGCGCCTGCATACCCCCTGGTGTTGCAGGTATCCATGGATGGCGGTAACACTTACCATCACGTGGGACCGCTTGCTTCTTGTTCTTTTTTAAAAAAAAAAATAAGTTCCTAATGTCCAGCCAATGCGGACAATGCGCGATGAGAGAGATCGCAATTAGCGATAAATCTCTGAGCTTTTTCCGATTTATTCAGAACAATCTCAACACTGCCCAATCACATTAGCAATGCCGTTTCCCCTCTATATTTCCGTCATTGTCCAGCTAGTGATAACAAAAATTTCGTACTTTGTAACTTGTTCTTACGAGCCGGGGTTCCAAGTTCTCCTAGTTTCATTATCACCGTTTTCAAACAAAGAAAAAGAAGTTTATTACAATATTTATTTATTTAAAAATCTTTATTGTTCAAAAGGCGAGCGTAATGCGTTAAAACGTTCTCTACCAGATTATTATTAATTGAATCTTCCGGGCTACTTGGCCGAGGTCTTCTGGAATCTCTTCTCTTTCTTCCAAACGTTTCGTCAACAACTGCGGTTGACATCTTCAGTGGCGGCTGCGATGACTTTCGGAGAAATGTTATTTCTTCGACTTCTCGATCGCAACTGACTTTCCCTACCAGTTCTTGTTGTTCTCTTGTTCATTACCAGCTAACCTTTCGGTTAAAGTCTGTTAAACAAAGAAATATATTGGAAAGTGCGATGATGAGAGGTAGAAGTAAAGAAACAACAAACAGTAAAAATAATTTACCGACAAATAAATATACCTGATGGATATACAATATCATATCATACATATATATCATAATATATACATACACGTACATATATATCAACTATATCTAAAAATGGATGTTGGTATATCTGATGTTAATACACTTCGACACCGTTTGACCAATCACCATGAAAGTTGGCACATATTTTTTCATGGAGACGGTTTCTATGCTATCGACTTTGTTGTAACTCGCCACTAGATGGCGCTGCAGCACATCAACCTTTATACAGTTCAACCGATCGCAAAAATCATATCGACGACAATACAGATTAATTTGTAATTTTATATACAAACAAATATACACAGGCAGGACAACGTCTGCCGGGTTTTACTATATAGTATAATATACATTTATACATAGTAAACCACTAAGTCTGTGAATCCGAAAGGTAATGTGCTTCCATTTAAATGTATTCTTGATCGAAGCCTTTCTAATGTCATGTCAGTGGAAATCGCGTTCCAGTGTGACTCCGGGCGCGGTAAAGATATAATGTCAATGCAAAGTACATACAATTGTCTTTACATAATGTAAAAAAGAGTATTATACTGGCATGGCGTGGAGAGCATAGCAGCGTAGCAATATGATTTCGGTCATAGCACATAGTAAGCGAATCTCAAAATTTTTTGTAACTTTTACCCAACATTTATTGTTTTAACGGCGCACTCTACTCATATTTCTCCCCACTTCTTTGTTAGTTTTTACTTATTACCACATCGCTGCAGCAGCCGTATGAATAAATTCCACGGGAATGTGCCATGTTGGCGCTGCGATCATTTCGAATTAAATTTTCATTCGGATGTTGCCCGTTTATTTTCGTCTCGTGCCCTCTTGGCGGCATTTGAACGCAAGAAATGTATGCAATATTCATAATACAAGAATCTGCATTTATCTTTATGTACGATATGTTTGCGAGTTCACTATTTTAGAGGTGGTGCAGTTCCTCGGGGCTCCCTTAGTCGCCTCTTTACGACACCCACGGGAAGAGATGAGGTGTGGTTATCCTAAGCCGGCCAACGCCACATGGCCAAGCGAACCTTGAGAAACTACACCAACTCTAAAAGTGTGAACTCGCCAATCCGCTTGAGCAGCGTGGTGTTTTAATGTCATTATGGCGCTGTAATTAGGTTAACGGTGTAATTTATGAAAAGAATAACTTTTAAACTGTTGATTTTTAATCTCACAACACATTCAAAGCACGCAAATACAAACATGGCTTCTTAGCGATAAAACAAACTGAATCGACGACAAATCGATATCAGCAAAGCAGGCGCCATCTACAGAAATGGGGCGAAAATACATTGTCAGCAAGTTGGTATTTATTAAACATTTAATTAAGCAATGTCTAGCAAGCCACATAGATGTCGCGCTTATGCAAATGGCTAAATGCATTTTGACCAGGCGTTCCAGGAGCGGAAGATAAAACGGCTGGTTACTTTTTTACGATATCTTTTTAACTGTGTGTCCTGTGTGTACCTAAACTGTGGGTGTACTGGACGCCCATTCGTTGGTAACACTGACAACAAGCTACGTTATTGTACCATAAACTCGTATAAACATTAAAACACAAATAATGTGATCTAATGTGTAGAAAAAACTCTCTGAAGCTCAACACGTATCACAGAGTATCACAGCGCTGGTGTTCAGCTACGGCCAGGTGCTTAGGGTGACTCACGTCCAATCTGATTGAGTGTAAAGTAGTAGAGTAAAAAGAACTTAATAAATAATAACAGATCAACAAAAATTAATTACATAACACGAATCACCATGGAGATGGAGTACGCACTATACTCCAAACAGAAAATTTTAAGCGTGGAACGAAAGGCAATGACTGTCAGACGTGAGATACACCGTTAACACACACCGGCCCTCAGCCAACACTTTCACTAGGCATCGGCACGTGCCTGGGCGCTTCTCGCCGACTCGCGACGCCGCGGTATCCCTCCAATGCAACGCCCTAAGCCGAGGTCCGTTCCTTCCGCCGGTTTACCGGCGGGGGAGCCCTTAGGCTCGTTGCAACCACACTTTTTGCTCCTGGCTGAGCGCCTTCTGCGCTCGCCCTAAACTAAACAAGTCCGGTGACTCTTGAAAGGCCACTAGAGCCACAAGAATTTAGTCAATCCGAAAAAAAAAAAAAAATGTCAGACGTGAGGACGGAATGTATATTGGTCGTCCTTTTCCTTTGTAACTGTGTTTGAGGTGGAGAGTGCACGCTGCTGAGCGCGCTCGACTGGCCACGTTACCCCACACAGTCTCACAGAAGACTACCTTGAAATGTACTGCATTTCCCACTTTTATCTCATTTCCCTAATCTACGTGTTTCGGTAGTGAGTGAGATGTGCCAGAGCCCATTCCCATCCTATCCCTCCCCATTTTCCCAACCCTTTCTCCAAATCCATTCCTATATCTCCACAGGTAGGCAGCGCATTCGGGGGCGTGCCAACGTTTGTCATTTCGGACTAATGTTGGCATGTATGCTCGTCTGCCACATTCGTCGATAAAATATATATATATATATATCCTAATCTATAACCTGAACTAAAGTGTTATCTATCTATTCACCTTTATACTATCAGCCATGTCTTTCTGCTATTGGATATCTCTCTACTATATTCGTCTCCTACTTCAGTTATTGGTTCTGTAACATTTGTGACCTACCGTTTACAACTTCAGCTTAGAAGAAGTAGAAGAACCAAAGTCATCAAAGGATGAGACTTTGGTTCTTCTACAAATTTCTTCGTTTCAGATCTTATCAAAGTAACTCCGTGCATACCTCTTTCCACTACTCGCTGAGCAACTTTGAACTCGTTGATCAGGCTGCCAAGGTCCAAGTTTTGTTTGCCACTGTTTAGGACACTGTTTTGCCTTTTCTGTTGTTTCTTTATGCAAGACTAGCTAATAAGCGTCTTAAAAAAAAACTTAAGACTATAAGTATTTTTTAAGACACGGATAATGTAGCTTTTCACAAATAGCAAATTATTTGTGAAATAATTTTTGAAATCGGTTCAGTAGATCCAGAGATTACACCCAACATACATCTTTATTATATTAGTATAGATTACAGTAATACTTTACCATACAACCCACCTGATACTGTCGTCAATGGACATCTGCAATACATGTCAACATCAGTCCTGAATGAGAAATGTTTGCATTGCATTGCAACTGAATGAAAATGGAGAAATAGGATTGGATGGGCTCTGGTATATCTAACTCACTGTCGAAACACGTACGTACATTCGCCTTTCACGTTTGTATATCAAGTGGTGTTAGATCGCGTTGTTTTGTACTTTACATTCGTTTGTTATACCCATTAAACAGTGCTTCCGTAAAGAAGTATAATTTGAGGAGCTCTCCCAGGATGTGCAGCTTTTTCAAACGTTTACAACAGACGGTGCTAAAAGGATAATAACGGCAAAAACTCCGTGCGTACTCGGACCGTTCGTTGTAACCATATAACAGGGCTAGGAAAAAGTGTAAAGTTTAAGCTAGTGGTACACTTAGTTAATTATTAATATTAGTTTTTAAATATTTTCTTTATTTTAAATTGGTTCTTTTGAAGAAAGAGGTTAATTATTTTTAATTTTATTAATTAGTTGCCTTAAACCTGTAGATGTTTCTAAATGACCACTTTCCAGATCAAGTTTGTTAAAAAATAAATAAAACAATGACATTTATTTATTTTTACATTTCATTGCACAATATCGTACAGAAGGCGATCAACCTCTGGATTGATCAGAAAAATTCAATTAGGAGGTGCATGAAAAACACAATTTAGACGGTGTGGTAAAATAAATATAATAAATTATTACATATATACATACAAACTTACGTACATACATATATACATTAAGAATAAATATAATACATACAAGGTATACATAATCATTGAATACATTATATAAATAAAATATATACATAAGTAATATTAAGAGAAACAATTAAAAAAACATGTTGCTGAACAAAGTAAAATAAAAATGAAAGAAAAGATAAAATCAGAACGTTCTTCTTGATCATCCCAATAGTTGAATTGATGCTTTTGAAATAGAAACTAACAGATTTCACACACTCATATTTGTCTCGTATTTAAAAAATTAAAAAAATAATGATTTGTACACCCTTTGGGTAAATCATAGCCGAACTAATATTAAAACATTTATAATGTTGGTTACTTATTATTACATTCTTACTGTTATTAATAATAATAATAATAATAATTCATTTATTTCAGACAAGGTCCATATTTCATACTTAAGTTATTCTATAAAGAATTACATACTCAGATAACGTAATACTCAAATGGCGGTACGACTTTGACGCATAGCACAAAACTTGCCGAATCTCAACGGGAAGATCTGTATAAAAGAGTGGAGCCTAACAATGAGGACACAACTGCCGCCTATGAAAAACAAAACTTAATAAATTTAAAAATAATGTGCCCAGTATGTCTCCGGCCGGGGCGCGCGGCGGTGTGTGCCCTAATTACCTCCCATTTATAACACGGTACGTCCGAGCGATTTTTATACTTTTTTATATTTTTTCCCTCCAAAACCCACACGTAATATTTTTTGAGACAAAATTGTCTACATAACTTTGTAACCCGCCCGTTGTTCGTTAGGAATTAATTGAACTTTTTCAGTTTTATAAGAACTTTATATCGTTACACGAGGAAATATTGTTTTCAGAAGATTTATGTAAGTGCAGTTCAAAATGAAGTCTACTATTTTTTATAGTGGCAGATAGGCGGACGATCCGCCAGATGGTAAATGGTCACCGTCGCCAAGCCTACAACAACTAATCAACTCGAGAATTTTTCGACTAAGACTATATGTAGATTTATTTCGTGCTACATCACTAAGTAGGTTTTCTCCCCTGCGCGGGCCTTCATTCATTCGAGGAGACTGAAAGACCACCTCCTTGAAACATATAGATAGCTATTTGCATATAAACCGTAACCGGCCATTTTAACATCCACTGCTGGACGTGGGCCTCCACAAGCACATTGTTTTTAAAACGGCACCGGGTTGATGTCCACTTTTTAAGAAATAGTGTAGTTCCTCGAAGCTTGTGGTAGCGGTTTTTTATTGCTGAGTCGCGTTTTTCGACAGCTACGGGAAGAGATGCGGTACCGTCCTGCGGCCACAGAATGCCACACAGTATTTATATGTATACAAGAGGTTAGTATCCTAATCATAAACTTCTTATTTGCAAAAGACCGTGTGTGATGGCAGTCTTTGGGAGAGGCATATATCCAGCAGTGGGTAGCCATGGGTTGATGGTATGATGGGGTATGTATAGAGGCTGCGTCCAAAACTTCCCTGAATATTCTATTCTACACCAAGGATTCTTTTTTATTAAAACATACAATGATACATTTTATTTGTAAAAATATCGAATTCATCGCCTATTTTTCCAGCAAAGTTTGAAAGAAATTGATGAAATTTCAAAAATTAAATTTTTGCAATAATATTCCCAGAATATTCATGTCAATTGTTAAATACCTAAATCTTCGATAACTGATAGAACACACATTGTATATGCAACTGTACAAGTGGGCAACACTTGTACAGTTGCATATAAACTGTGCATATAAACTGTACATAAAACAATAGTTTGAACAAATAAATAAACATGAATACATAGCAAGAGGTAATAATTCGAACAGACATTTCGTAAAACCAGCAGTAAATGTTACGGTGCATATTTATTACTACAAAAATTTACTGTTGCCGCACCCGATGCACATTTCGAGGTAAATTCCCCGTCTACCGCCATTTTGAGAAAGTAATTTGAAGTTGAACATTTTTATTGAAAGTCAGTTTATAACTCAATCTCTGCTGTAAGGTTGTCGACCAACTAGGACATCAGACAGGGAGGGGTAGGATGCACGCTGATATTGTAAATAATAATTTTGAACATTGACCTAGTATTAAATGGACGACGGGTCTAGTGCAAAATTCACGAACCAAACGTCCGGAGTTAACATATATAATCGTACTTAGCGATAATGAAATGTAAGAAAATAATACGGAATAAAATTATTTAAATTTAAGCCGTATGTCTCGTCTCTACCATACTGTTTAATTCTGCGTAACATGTTCAGTTAGAGCGTAGATGTGCCACCATAGAGAGAATTGTGGGAACATGAGAATCACGGAGTTGATTCATTCGTAAAAGTATTTAATATTTACTCTACATAGATAAAATAATATTAGGTAGTCGGATAAATTCGCGGCCTTTTATAGTGAAAATTATAGACTTTTTTATCCTATTAATATTAAAAACGCGAAAGTTTCTGAGGATGGATATATAGATGTTTGTTACTCTTTCACGCAAAAACTACTCAATGGATTTTAATGAAACTACAATAATATTACTCATACATCAGAATAACACATAGGCTATAATTTATAAAGATATTGTGTGAAATGGCCAAAATATAACGATACGTGTCAAGTAAGTCGGAAAAAACTCTGCCATCTGCGTGCTATTTTGGCGTGCGCTGCATAAACCGTGAGAGTTACACGAATATAATATATGGTGGAAATGTTACTGAAATTTTGAAAAAAAAATTATAACAAATCCTTATAAACCGAAGCGAAGCGAGGGCGGGTCGCTAGTATTATATAAATGTTTATTACGGAATATTGACCATTTAATCTTTCGCCGTTTTTCTGGCAGAGCTTCTTCTGAGCGAAAAACTGATTTAGATGGTTTATACAGACTTCTCTTGAATGTAATTTTACTCCATTTACAGAATTTTGTGAACAGCGAAATAAATAATAATACGAAGGTGCTATGACTGGACAGTTTAGAGAATGCATTAGAATTTCCCATCCAAGGTCCATTAGTTTTTATTTAGTCATCAAAGATATATGTGGTCGAGCATTATCGTGATGGAAAACTACACCTTTTCTATTCATTAATTCTAGGCGTTTTCCCTCAAGTGTTTGTTTCAATTTTACTAATTGCTGACAGTAGACATCACAATTAATCGTTTGGCCATGTGGCAAAAACTCGTAATACATGTGTTGACTTTTTTCGGAGTGAGGCCTGGCTTTGGAACTATTTGTGATGGTTCACCTCGCTTAGATCAAGATCGTTTTCGAACATTGTTATCGTAGGTGATCCACTTCTCATCGCCTGTTACCAATCTTTTCAGAAATGGATCGATTTCATTTCGTATTAGCAATATCTCGCATATGGAAATTCTATTCATCAAGTTTCTCTCATTTAAATTATGCGGCACCCAAACGTCTAGCTCCTTTACAAAATTCAGTATATGCAGGTGATCCAAAACTGTTGAGTGGTGAATGCTCTCCGCAATTTGATGACTAATGTGCCGATCTGCTTCAATTTTTTCAATGCAAACAATAACATTTACCTTAATACGACGACCACACCGAGAAACATCATTACGTTTTGATTTAGTTTTGCTCTCAAACGTTTCCTATTTGCTGATGTAATGCAACTGTACATCAACTCATTGATTCCGATAAGTTGTAGGTATTTAAAAAATAAAATAAATTCGATGCCACTTCATTTCTTTTGAGAAATATTTTCCCGCAAGATTGGACCTTTGGAGGCAACGAAAACAAATGCGTCGCTCTCTTTCTGATTAATTACGCGTAATCTAATAAGTGCGTGTGGGACAAGGACACACAAATAGTGTTAGGTGTTATTCAGTGTTTTTGCAATTGGTAGCAAACAAATAATTGAAAATTAAATGGAATAACGTGTTTGAATGTAAAATAAATAATTTAATAGGATGAATAACAATAATACGTACTGAAAATGTGATATTTCATCCTTTTTTTTCACTTTTACTGAGTATTTATTACATTTTTTTACCACAGAATACGACATCATAGACTTGTCGGTTGCTCCGCGCAGGAAGACTGACGCGGAATTGTTTCTGTTTTTTCTTTTAGTTCGGACACATTTGAGTGCGGTCCAGATATCCATTTAGAGTTAATAAGTCAATGCTTTTGAAGCAATTTTTTAAAGCATTTTTTATTCGGTGCTTTTTAAAAAAAAATATGGACTAAGGCGGCAGACGAGCATAGAGTCCACCTGATGGTAAGTGGATACTGTCGCCAATAGACATCCGCGATACATGCCAACATTAGTCCAAAATGACAAACGTTGGCGCGCCCCCGCGACCTTTGGAGATATAGAAATGGAATTGGAGTATTTTGGAGTATTTGGAGGAATTGGAGAACGGGTTGGGAAAATGGGGAGGGATGGGATGGTAATGGGCTCTGGCATATCTCACTCATTACCGAAATACGTGCATACATTAGGGAAATAAGATAAAAGTGGGAAATGCAGTACATTTCAAGGTAGTTGTCTGTGAGAGAAGGGTAACGTGACCAGTCGAGCGCGCCCAGCGGCTGTTGGGTTGCAGCGTGCACTCTCCCCCTCAGATCCCCGCTATCCTAATGTCAGCATTCCAGAGAGTTACTGCTTGAACAGCGAAGGAATTGCACATGAGGTCGGCACGGCGAAAAGGGACGGACAGAGAGACATTGTCCGCAGAGCGAATTGCATATTGCAGAGTATACTGTATACTTTTTGTACGAAAGCATCTACAATCTACACGATTATGAACTGTTTCTAACTGAGATTCTATCATAAGATGAGTGCATCCGTAAAATGCAATTTCATCACATCCATTATACTCGTACATACATTTAATTGCACGTGAACGCAACGACAATGGCCTGACGGTATCGTCGCGTGGCAGTAACGGTCATCAATATGTAGGGGGTTCATTTTTGTCGGATCAGCGCGCCTGGGCGACAAATGTACTGGAAAGATAAACCGGGACCCACACGACTGGTAACTGTAATATGTGTTATGTATGTATGTGCACCATACGGGTTCTTGGGTATGTTGGTTTATTGATTTTTCTATGCTAGACGAAGCTTCATAGGCTTTAGATTAAGTGTTTTTTGGATTCGATAAATGCCGTTGACATGAGGCAAACACCTTTATATATTATTTAAACCTTTATATAAAAACACCATTACCATACAAGAAATGTGTATCTATATATAAACAGTTGCATTTATTTAAAACAAACGCCGATGTATACAATTGTAGAGACTGGTTTAAAAATAAGTTGTTGTACCTTTCAGGACAGACGCTTCAAATTAGCCAAGAAAAACGTTCTTTGTATGGCGATAAGAATAATATTTTTTTTCTGATTCATTACAATTCTTTACAATTTATATATAGTATTCAATTAATAACAATGATTTAGACATTTAAGTACTTACACTTAAACTAATTTTATTTTTTTGACATTTCTGGAGGGGGGAGACCACGCTGCAATCCAACAGCCGCTGGGCGCACTCGACTGACCTCGTTACCCCTCTCTCACAGAATACTACCTTGAAATGTACTGCATTTCCCACTTTATCATATTCCCCAATGTATATACGTGTTTCGGTAGTGAGTGAGATATGCCAGAGCCCATTCCCATCCTATTCCTTCCCACGTCCCCAACCCTTTCTCCAAATCCATTCTTTCATCAACAAAGGTAGGCAGCGCATCCGGGGGCGTGCCAAAGTTTGCCATTTTGGACTAATGTTGGCATGTATCGCGGATGTCTATGGGCGACAGTATCCACTTACCACCAAGTGGACTGTATGCTTGTTTGCCACCTTCTTTCTATAGAAAAAAAAATCATTTATAAATTCAGGTATGCACTAACAACATTATTATTTTGACATTAAATAATTTTATCTACTGATATTAATTCAAATTGTTTGAATACGAGTTGATTTGGATATTCTTATTATATAGTTTCATAATGCTACTTAAGCCAGTATTTGATATCGTAAATTTAACGAACCCTTTGTCATGTATATGTTGCATATGGTTGACAATACAGATAGTTGAATGCTGAACGGAGTGAAGCATCTAGACTTCACCCCTTGGCAACTTCTGATGCTCTACACATCTTTGGGCCGGCGCACCGAAATATCAATTGGACCCATTTAACTCCATCCAACTACGTGCTATTCGAATTGACGACGATCGTTTTCTCACGGGCGACTTAGGACCCCTCAGCTTTCGGAGAGACATTGCGTCTCTGTGTTCTACCACGTGTACAATGGGGAATGGTCGGAAGAATTGTTCAATATAATTCCCACCTCGAGTTTCTACAACCGCAGCTCCCGTCACAGAAGTGCAGTCCATCCGCATTTCCTCGATACGGAGGTGTCGCGCACTGTTCGGTGCAAAAATCATTTTATACCGCGAACACGTAGGCTGTGTAACGAACTGCCTCAAAAAGTCTTTCCATTTCACTACGATATGGGGTTTTTCAAGAAAGCTGTAAATAGGATTTTGCAAGATTGGAGGCGTACCCGCATACCTCCTGCTGTTGCAAGTGTCCATAGACGACGGTAACACTTACCACCGTGTGGGACAATAAAGACAAAAAAAATACTATCAATTTCCTGTGCGACTCTTGACTTACTTCGACGGTACTGAATATTAACAGGATATGATTTAGACTTTGAAATTATTAATTACGAAGAAAAACATGACACTGGCAGAATGTGCTAATGTGCACTATTACCATATATGAAAAGAAAAGAAAAATTTCTCTTTTGATAATTAAATCTATGCTTAAATTTGATAATTAGTTAAAATTGTATTGTATTCTGTTCGTATTGTCGACGATCCCACTCTCACGGGCGGTTTAGAGTCCCTCAGCATTCGGAGAGAGGTTGCATCTCTCTGTGTGTTCTATCGCCTGTACAATGGGGAATGCTCTGAAGAATTGTTCAATATAATTCCCACCTCAGGTTTCTACAACCGCACCTCCCGTCACAGAAGTGTGGTCCATCCGCATTTCCTCTACGACTACAACATAAGGTTCTTCAAGAAAGCTGTGAATAGCTTTCTTTTACAATTTTGCAAGGTCGGCGGCGCGCCAGCATACCCCCTGATGTTACAGGTGTCCATAAGCGGCGGTAACACTTACCATCACGTGGGAGCGCTTGCTCGTCCTTGTCTATAAAAAAAAATCCTTGTCACTTTCTAAATTCTTTTTTCAAAAAAGGAACAAAGATTTCATATATACAATACATTAAATTTAATTACTCTTTCTAAGTACCTAATTCATTATTTAATATACAAGAAAATAGAACATTTCTTAGAAAATATTAATATACGCCGCGGAATGTCTGTGAGATAAAGGTTTCTAATTAATATGTTGGTAAAGGCCGGTTTAACATTAATTAAATTGAAAGTAATCTGTTGTTACGTTGTTAACACCGAAACGGTCCATGGTATACTCTGTACCAACATATAACTACAGAAGTCCGTTGTCATGTTGGACTAATGTTGGCATGTATCGCGGATGTCTATGGGCTTAAGTATCCACTTATCGTCAGGTGGATTGTATGCTCGTCTGCCGCCTTCGTCCATAAAAAAAATCAAAATAGCACCTATTATCTGAGAATGTTGTTTAACAATATATTTGTACGTACGGTCAGCACACTAGTGTACCCAAAACCATTCAAAAATAGCTCTTATTTGTAACGAATTAATGTATCCATGATATAGGCTGCTGAGTGTACAAATAATACACATGTATAATATGTACGTGTGCTTATATTTATTGATATTATTGTATTTACTATGGTGATTTTATAAGTAATTTAGATACTAATGTTTACCAATCGTTACTCACCTTTAGCTCTTCAAATTTTTCTGGCAGAAGTATGTCTCTGAAGAAGACGGTCGCATCTCTCCTCTTTTATAATAATACCTGGAATACCCTTTCTGTGAATAGGACAAAGTAGGTATATAAATAGATAAAAGATATCATATTACACGCCCATCTTAAACTCAGTAAAATAGCAAACAGATTGTCTGTTTACCGTTAAAAGCATGTTAAGCAACAGCGAATATTACCAAGAAAATAAATCCGTCCCCCCATTAGTTACTATAAGCTACGCCCCTTGTTTCGTGGATGACTTGAGTATGAAGACTGGAGATAAATGGGTGTATGGTCGTATAGACCCGCACGGCCTCTTGCAGGGTTGGGCAATAAATATGCAAACTTTAGTAGCACTTCTACAGAAATCCGTATCTATAAGGGATGGTTCAAGTCGCAAATTTTGCGAGCAGGTGTGCTTAATACGAATTTTAGGCAAAATATATTACTTATCGCCTGTATCTTTAGTACACCTTTGCTCGTATATATGAGTGAATGTGGTTAGACAAATTGGGGGAAAGTATTTAATATACCTAATACATATGTACTTCCAGTTGTGTACTTCCATTTTAGCCTTGGGGTACAAGTATCTGATTTCGATTTATATTCGTGACATTATAAATTCTAATTCTAATTTATACCGCTGATTTTTTTTATAGACTTTTTTTTTTTTATAAATAACGCCACTTTCACTGACCCACGCTAAGATTCCCTGTGTCGTGGGATAGCTACTGTCGCTCATGGACATGCCAACATGAGTCCAGAATTATTGACTGATTCGGAGATTTAGGAAGAGATTAGGAAAAGGGATTGGAATGAATGAATGGGAAGTTTCATTCGCCCCAATCCTTTTTATATTATTTTATCGTCCACTGCTGGTTATGCACATTGTTATAACCCCTACTATCGATGTAATATTCTAAATGAAAATAAAATGTGTATATAATCCTTAGTAAACCAACGGCGGCAAACGTTCCACTAACCGTACGTACCGGAAGTGATTATCTGCAGGATGTGGAGTGCAATGCACTTCCGCCTCTATTTGCTTCAAGCCCTCATTAGATAGTTCTATTGGTTTTGCATTAGATTAATAATTGTTGTCGCCGCAAAAAGTACTACTCGGCATAATTTATTTATAATTCTAGATGCGATGCCGGCTTTAGGGTTGTGAGAGCTTTAAGGGGTCGGCGCTTTGAACTGGAGGCGCTGTACACAGTCAGATGGGCGCCGACACAAATATTTTGGAGTGACGGCATTTTTTCTCGCTATCAAAGAGTCACATTTTCTCGTAAGATAAAGCTCGTGGACTTTTTTTTCGCTATAATGAATTTTTTAGGGAAAAAAAGATACGTATACCGATTACGATACGATATGGCACGAAGCACCAATGGGTCGCCGAGGCCTAGACCTGAGGGCGCCGGGCAGCAGAAGTCGCCTAGAATCGGAGAGGTGCTCTCACAAAAAACGGGCGCAGACACAAGGGGCGCAACCGAATATCTCTCACAGGGTGGCGAAACAGCTAAGGCCGACCCGGTCTTGCTGTTGCCGGTGGCATTCAAATTCAAATTAAAATTCAGATTCAGACTTAAATTTAAATTAAAATTTCATTAATTCAAATTCAATTTAAATTACCTAATTTTGTAAAACGGTTTTCAAATCAAGTGCCTAATTTCAAGTGCAGAGAAGTTGCGTATCTGGGTTATCTGGGTGTTAAGCCATGCAAGATACGAACTTTTGCAACTAATTATGATGGACAAGATTGCCGAAAAGAAGCGTGTTGGTCGCAAGTAAAAGTCATGGCTGCGTAACATACGGGAGTGGACTGGCATCGCGAGTGGCACCGAACTGTTTCGCCTCGCGAGAGACATGGCAAAATATTCGTAGCTGATTGCCAAACTCCACTAGTTGAAGAGGAACCACAAGAAGAAGAAGAAGAAAGACGGTAAAACACGTGTTTTCTAGAATTATATCTGTTTATTTGGATTGTAGAATATTTATACCAAATTTCAAATTAATAGGATCATCTATTTTTTTCCATAAAAACGTTTGTACCCCGTTTCACTCATTTAGGTCTTCAATATCGAGAAATCCCTTAGTAAATTCGACCCGTTCCCCGTGGTACAACTAGTTGTACCGTGGGGATTTTTTCCCCGTGGAATAACTTTAAAACGTTACCACGGTACAACTGGTTGCCCGCGGTACAACTATTTAGGCATAGGAACGGACCGTAAATTGGTCTGATTTTTAAATGTTATGAATAAAATAACCAACCAGTAAATATCTGATTGATTAAACATTAATAACATAATGTAAAAACTCTCATTTTCAATTAATGTTACGCATATTAATATTTCACCACATCAATAGCTATGTTTTATCGGAATTTCCCAGGAGAAATATCACACAAGTATATTTGGCATTACTTACAAAACAAATATAAATCTATATATCTATACATATAATAAAACTGTAGAGCCAGCGTGTCTGTACATTGAATTGACATGTACATTTACCAAAAACTAATTGAGGGCGATAAAGGAAGAGCATCAAAATACAAATAGACGATTTTGAAATTTTTCACAACTGTTCACTAGTTTCACTAGTTCACAAAACTACTGAACTGATTTTCATGGGGTTTCCACGGGTTAATTAAGCTTAGCTTGGCACTTTGAATAGGCTTTGTTTCATCGAAATCGACCAACAGGAAAAACAGATATCCCAATTTGGAGGATTTTAGTGAAACTTGACATATTTGTGTAAATTTAATTTATGTAGGTAGTCAATGTACTGTGTATAAAGATTAATGTATCGTTCTTCACATGAATAAATAGCGCTGTACTCAGGTTGTGGTTCTAAATGACTACATATCTCAGTGGATCGATACACCCTGTTAGGTATCTACATAAGTTAGAAAAAAAAATCATAATCTTAACAAAAATCAACAGAAGCCCATACGGACATAAACATCCCATTTGCTCAAATAACACCACATATTTTCTACACATCTTGTTAAGAATTGACCCGCAATATCACTTAACATTGCTCAACATCTCCCAAGAACATTTCATCACATTTAAAGTCTCGTGATAAACGTGAGCACGCCCAATTATTTCACTTTCCATTAAAAAGTACCTAATTCTGTTCCGATATTCCGTGGAATTACTCGAGCCCCATACAATTTAGTAGTTGGACCGTAACAGTCTCCAAATACCAGTTATTTATCACTGCTCCAGGAACAGTCACAATCCGAGAAACAACTATTTAATTATATGGACCTCTTCGCGTTGTTTCCGCCCACTGAATCTTTTGAATCTAACTTAAAATAGGTAAAGTATTCTGGAGCAGACGTTTCAAATTAGATTGTTCTTTGCAGTTGGTTCTTACAGATGTTATTAGCTCACAGCGGAGTGGAAATATTTGTTTGTTAATGTTCATGACGATTTGTATATACTTATTCTAAAACACAAGAAAGAAAGTGGCAGACGTTTGGAGACCGCATATTGTCGCCTTGCGACATTCGCCATCGATTCCAACATCAACCCAGAATGACAACGTTGGCACGTTGGCAAAGGATGGGGAAAATTAGGAATAGGACGGGATAAGTACGGGCTCTGCCATATCTCACTCATAACCAAAACACGTACGTACAGTCAACAACTCTTTAATGTACCCAATTTTCAACTGTACAATTTTCGTCCTTATTACAAGCGATTCAAAGTACCGATGGGTATGCGTTACCTTTTTGCTGACTGACTATACATTGGAGGAATTGCATAAAGTAGGGAATGTTGTACATTTTAGGGTAGTTTTCTGTATGAGAGGATAACTTGGCCAGTCGAGTGTACCCAGTGACTATGGGATTGTAGTGTACACCCTCCCAAAATCGTCTACAAAAGCAACAAATATATTCTTTCATCGCAAGTATCATTGCAACTATTTTTAAAAACAGTATGGGATTTTTTTTTAAATAAGAGTAATGAAACGATTTTTTTTATGGACGAAGGAGGCAGACGAGCATACAGTCCACCTGAAGGTAAGTGGATACTGTTGCCCATAGACATGCCAACGTTAGTCCAAAATGACAAACGTTGGCACGAGCGCGCCCAACGACACATAATGACTAACACATAATGTGACATAATGTCACATATTGTCACATAATGTGAATAATATAATCTAAAAAATCTAACTATGCAATAATAAAAAAAACAGTTACGTTTATTTGTTATTTTCAAAAAAATGTAATTCATTGGCCTAAAACAGAAACACGTATACCCGCATCGGTGTCACGACCGGGAGTGCAGTTAGCTGACACATGTCCACCTGAGATTAACGCACGCGTCGCACTAACCCATGTCTAACAACAAATTACGAAGCTCCTAGAAGTCACAAAACGCTACAGCTATTCATTAATGAAAAAATAAATTGCGATCCGTCGGTCTGAGAAACCAAATCCGCGGGTGTAGGAAGGTTACCTAATATTGACTGTAACTTTTTTATGTCTCCACATTGTCTGTACAAAGGATACATGACAATGAAAACTTTAAAAGCAATCCTAACTTCCCTTACTGTCTACCTCCACTGTTGCCACACGAAAAGCGATTGTAATTAAAAATAAGGAGAGCCTTTGGTGTTCTGTAATAAATTTAATTAAAAGAGACACAAGATCTGTCGCGGTTTGCGGTCGTGCGAGAAAACGCTGCGATTTATCGAACATTTCGTTGTTGAAACCCTTTCATCTATTCACAGCCACTATCGAGAGGACGTATTTAATTGTATCATTTGTTGAAACCTCTTTTGTCATTGGAATTTTATTAATTGCGGTTTAACTATTGTGCTTTAAAGTTTTAATAAAATCAGCGCTGTGACCTGACACTTAGTCACGGCATATGCTGAGTTGGAGACCATTTCCAGCATCACAACACACATTTCAATGTTTTCAATCACAAATAGCAACGTGGCATTTTCTTATTAATATATTTTTTGTTTTTAAACGGTTTTATTTAGCTCGACCCGTACGGAATTTATTTGTTTATTTATTTGGGTCAAAATTAGAAATTGAAATTTAAGCACCTTCCCGTTGTCAGATTGATCTGAAATTTGGTACACACATTTAATTTAGATGACAATACAATATAATAAAATCAATAACATTATAAATCTAAGATGGCCGCCGATACAAAATGGCGGATTACATATTTTTCCTTAACCCCCTCAATATGGGTATCAAATGAAAGGGCTACACGTAGTTTTCAGTGCACATAAAATATAAAACCGTTTAACTTAAAAGTTTTTTAAGATTGTTATATTATTCTTATTACCTACATTGTTTTTTTCTTTTGGTTATTATTGTATATATATTTTGTGTGTCAACGTATGTCGGATTAAAATGTTATCTATTGTCTATTTTTTCTGTGGTGTATGTCGGATTAAAATGTTATCTATTGTCTATTTTTTCTGTAGTGTATGTCGAATTAAAATGTTATCTATGGTCTATTTTTTCTGTGGTGTATGTCGGATTAAAATATTATCTATTGTCTATTTTTTCTGTAGTGTTGTCGGATTAAAATGTTATCTATTGTCTATTTTTTCTGTAGTGTATGTCGGATTAAAATGTTATCTATTGTCTATTTTCCTGTAGTGTATGTCGGATTAAAATGTTATCTATTGTCTATTTTTCTGTAGTGTATGTCGGATTAAAATGTTATCTATTGTCTATTTTATCTGTAGTGTATGTCGGATTAAAATGTTATCTATTGTCTATTTTTCTGTAGTTATGTCGGATTATGTTATCTATTGTCTATTTTTTCTGTAGTGTATGTGGGATTAAAATTTTATCTATTGTCTCTTAATTGTCTGTGTGTATTTAAACAAAATACTAAATGAGCAGCAAATCATGATCAACAAAACAAACCATATTTGAATAATTGAAGTAAATAATTTTAAATGAAAATTACTTTCATTTAATAATTCAATTTTTAATTTTAATTACTTAGAATGACAACAAAGAGCCGACGGAGTCTTGTATCTTTATTGTCAGCGGCGAACCTAAACTTTTAAATTTGCTACCATTTAATTGCCACTTGCCATAAATAATATTTAATTTAATATGAATCGATGACTTGTGTTCCTACACTGCTGGATATAGAGCCCTTGGCATCTCCCGCTCTTCTCATCCAACAACTACTGATGACTTTCTTCAAGTCATCAGTCCACCTAGCCGAAAGGTGTCTCACACTACGTTTCTCGGTACATGGTCTCCATTGGAAAACTCGTCTCTCCTATCGGTTATCGTTCGTGCGGTATATAATATGGCCTGTCCAGTACCAGTTCAACTTGTTGACTCGGTGAGCTTCGTCGGTAACTTTAGTTCTTCGGAGAATTTCTTCATCACGGATTTAACACTATAAGCACAAATCTATACTTATATACTATAATTTACTATCTATATCTATACTAATATAATAAAGAGGTAAAATTGTGTTTGTTTATAGGTGTGTTGGGGATAATCTCTGGAACTACTGAACCGATTTCAAAAATTCTTTCACAAATAGGAAGCTACATTATCCGTGTCTAATATGGCCTATATTTTATTTAGAAATATTGAAAAAAAAATTGGGGAAAAAAAAACTTATAAACCGAAGCGAAGCGAGGGCGGGTCGCTAGTGAAGAATAAAACAATAGCAAATTACCCACCAAACGTAATATAATGCATTCAAAGATTAAATTAGAATATTTTATGCAGTACAGTGCAGCTAACTCGAGAAATAATTAAACTCGCCACAAATCCTAGCTTTCCATAATTCACTTAATTCCAATCTGGGGGAATGGGATAAGGGGGTTGGGGAGATGGGGAATAAGGGCTGATTTACATATCGCCCGTGCGCTAATATGGATAACTTATCGAGCCGGATTGTAAAGTTCCCGTTACGATCTCATCTCGGAGTGGCTGGTCTCATTACACGGAATGGTGGAATGTTTGATTTTAATAAACAGAATGTTGGATTGGTATTTAGAGGGTTAGTCCCATGGAGACAATAATGATAGAAATAATCACGTTATTGTATGGTTCTTTCATCTCATGAAGGCGGGTTAACGCTTATTAGTGGTTGTGTGCGTACATGTACATTGTTTTAGTGTGCTTAGTTGGGTTCCCGTGCGTCACAAAAACAATGTACATGTACGCGCACAACCACTATTAAGCGTAACCCGCCTTCATGAGATGAAAGAACTACACATGTAGCTAAATGATAAATTAAGTAACAATGGAACTAAAATATCTGGAATCGCTAAATCAATTTTCTCCAGACAACCTTTAGGTGGTAACGTCAAAATTGATGACTAATGAAGGTATATCGTATCATCTGCTCTGCCGTCCAGTAAAAAAAGGAACAAGTGCAGTTTGTAGACATTCAAGAATTAAGTTTAGAAACTTGGAGTTTTGGTTATTATAAAAGAAATATTGATTGTTTATTTGCTTTTAATTTCCGAATATAATCTTTAAAGTCGCTCAATGAAATATAGAGAGAACTATGTTTGGAACTCCAAACAACTCTTTGCAGTATGAGATCCGAAACTAAGAGATTCGCTAAAGAAATAAATCGACAGAGCTCATAGAATCAGCATGCGGAAGTGGCAACCAGATGAAAGTACGCAACGCGCGACGACTTGAGGAAGTTCGCCGGTAGTAACCATTTTCATATGTGAAAAGAAAAAAGTAATAAAATAAACACGTTCACCTTATTATTCCTTACCAAATTTCACGGACGATTATTTAAGCCTTGTTTTAAAATAAGACCCGGCAAAAGCGTGGAATGTTCCGGAAAGATGGTTGGCGGTTTGATGGTTAGCTGGCTATAGCATGTGGCACTTCAGACGCGATAGGAATGCGTCGTTTAGTTACTACAAGTATTGTAAATAGTTTAATACATTCTTGTAGAAATATTACATACATGTAGGTACAGATAACACGTGACGTTATCTGGACAAAGGGAACATACTGTGGTTACTAAATTAAATGAACTTTTATTTCAGATAGCTGTTGATACATCTTTTTTAGTACCAAGCTTAAATACTATGTTAGTAAATAAGTATTTAGAATGAAAAAATTGAGAATGAAGTAACCAGATTCGGACCTGGGCAGGAATAAATGCCGTTCATTGCACCGGGTCCCGTAAAATCCGAACCCAGTGCCTTACAATCTGACAATATAATTTATCAATTTTCATCGCCAGAAGAGGCTGTCGAAGAGTATGAAAAATATGTTTCCGAGGTCACCACGGAGGAGTGGAATAAATGTTATGAAAATTTGGTTTATTCATATGAAAAAGTGTATTGATGCTCACGAAGAATATTGATTTTTGGCCATTCATTGTATTATTTTCTTATTCATTCCGAAAACTTTCAGTGTGGCCCTCGTGCACTGCTGCAAAAGCGGGACAAACCCAACATTATCCCTGAACGCATTATACTGGACCTACAACTACTGACGGCCGCTAGAAACAGATGACGCGGGCGTTTGACCGCTGTCGACGCGTATTTCGAAGTCGACCGATTTGACGCGACATCTGTCGACTTCGATGCCGAAGTGCGAACGACATCATTGACACCTTTATACCATTGGCATAAAGTAGTTTCTGATCGGCTTAATGCGATTCTGCATTGATAAATGTGGGAAGACAATTAGTGCCCCTATCGGCCAAGTCGCGCTTGACTAATCAAATAGTGATTTGTAAAGAATCAAATACCCTATTTTATAGCTAATCAAAGAACGAGACATCATTGACTTAACATAGCAAACGAAAATGCTTATTCAAGCGAACCGCGGCCGAAGTTCCGAGCGCTGGGCTCTCAAAACTATTACATCTTTCAACTCAATAAACTGCGAACTGCTTTTCATTTACATTCGACCGCCGTCCGACGTCCTATGAGCTATAAATTGGCCCTGCGACTCCATTCCGACACCTTCACTAAAAAACTCGCACGAGAGAAACTGTGACTTCAACATCCATTGACACTTCAGAAGAGGAATTTTCATTTAGAGAGTGTTATGATTAGAATGAAACACCGTGAGTGTCAGACAACAACTGGTTCATTCTTAAAGTATAATATAATAAGTCTTGTTTCGTATGTACACGCCACCATTACTAATAATATTAGTAAGATTACCCACAACATCTTCCCCTTCTAAACAAAGCTTTATGTAAGTAGATACAATATATCCATTTAACACCCCCCCCCCCCTCTCCTTTAATACAAATATACAAATGGGTAAACAATAGGTATATTAAATAACATAAAGATGTACGCGATTTATATTCAGTTTATGATTAAAACTGAATTCTTATCTATAATATAATTTTTTTTTACCTTTTTGTGTGGGTAGTATATATTTATTTTATTTATTATCTATTTACAACTTAGTTTTCATCCGACTTCGTGTTCGTGGCGGCGAAGGATGCGAAGCGGGGGACGACTCCGATGCATTACTTACATCGAAACTCGTATCGGCCTAGTACGATTCCTCACGCCCTCCTCCTCACTTGCCTTACTGAGCGCCTCACTGTTACCTTGCGCTTCGTTTGAAGATGACTCATTTTTCGCACTTAATTAGGTGCCGTCTGTTACGCCCTATATCTTTTTCCTCTTGTATTTTGCACAATATAAGAACGAAGCGTGCCGGCCTGGCCTACAATTTCCCCCCTGCTTTTACATTTTCCATTCATGTACACCACATTATCACCCACGTTAAGCGCGGGCAGAATTTTACAATTTCGATCATAATGCGACTTATATAACAATGATTTATTTAACATCTCCATATGTCCTGATGGTTCTACAGGTGCGGGTTTTAACCTTTGTGGATGGACAGGTAACCTACGACCTAAACTGGAAATCAGAGGGGGCAAGGTCTGACGAGTTCGGTGAGTGATGGACAGTTTCCAGTTGAAGCTCCTGTAACTATAAGACTGTTTATCGTACAGTGTGTGGGCGAGCGTTATCATGTAGAATCAATGGACTAGAGCGATTTACAAATTCGGTTATTCGATAGCGATCTTGTCCATCATCGTTTGCAGTTCTTCACAGTACACATCTGCATTAATTGTTGTGCCAGATCTCGAAAACCTGTATTGAATAATACCGGCACAGGATACCATACGCTTCTTTTGACTCAGTTTGCGTCAGGGACATTGTTTGACCCTCTATCCTGGGTTCAACCATTGTGACGAACGTTTATGATTATCGTATAGGATAGGGCCTGGAGCTATATATACTCGACTCACATTAGTGTGATCGTGAATTCAAATCCTCGGCCCATACCAAACAGATTAATAACCCAAAATACCAACCTATTAACTAAATCCGACCAGCGTTTTTTTTAAGTAAGTACCTAATTTAAATGTATGCTTTTTTCATTGTAAGAATCGCATAAGGAAATTAAGTTATATATTTTAACATCTTACAATTGAAAAAGTATTCATTTAAATAAATAGTAATTGAAAAACTAATAATCATATTTAGTTAAGAGGTCGTAGGTAGCTTTGCATCTTAAAATATGTGATATAATGAGTCTTGTAAACAAATTTCAGGGAGCATTTCTTAACCAATTAAATTGAAAATTGCCACAAAAACATATTTGGTTTATATATCGGTTAAGTTCAAACCTGACCAAAATTAGTTTCTTAGTTCTAAAATTATAACGGTGTAGACTTCAAAAAATTGCAAATCAAATTTCGAATTGATTTTGCAAATCATTTATACATACAAATTATATGTCGTTAGATAGGTCTCGTAAACTAAACTATTTTTTTTAAAAAACCTTACAGACAATAACAAATCTTTTTAATTTTTTTTTAAATTTGGTAGTGACGAAGCAATGCATAGGATGCTAAGGGAGACGTTGGTTAAAACGTACAGTTTTGCGAACGGCGAGCGATAAATCGGTCCCTCCGTTTATCGCTGATCGGAAAGAAACAATATGAAGAGAGGGAGTCCAACTTATGGCACCGCCCTCGCACAGATTTGTAAGGAGAATTACGGTAACCTCTGCCTAGTACCGGGTGGAAATAACCAGTTGATGTCTAATAATGTTTCGATTATGTCTATTTCTGACATTATCTAAGAAAAGGCACTTTATTGTCAGTTCTAGTCCATTTTTGTGGAAAGCGGCAGACGAGCAGACAGTCTACTTCGTGGTAAGTGGATACTGTCGCCCTACGACATAAGCCGTACATGCCGACATCAGTCCAGAATGACAAATGTTGTCACGCTTGCGATGCCTACCTTTGTGAATTTAGGAATGAGTACGCCAACACATTCAATAGGTTTCAAAGACTTAATTTTTTTTAAAGCAAACAATTTGCATCCAAACTCATACATTTTGAAATTTCAAAAAATCAAAATCACGAGTGAACCTTGCGCTTTCATATTTCCTACTTAAAAAAACTTTTAAGATACAGACCTCCCTTTATGAATATGTTCTTCCGGCACCGGTAAGCGTTGAAGGTGTGACACTCGAAGTTGTTGACCATTAAGTCTATCTTGGGCAAACCATCCAACTAAGCAAGTCCAACGTCAGCAAAGAGGTCGATAGACGCATTCAGCTCGGCTGGGCAGCATTCGGGGAAATGCGTCGGTTCTTCTCGTCGCCAATACCACAATGCTTGAAGACGAAAGTTTTCAATCAGTGCGTCCTACCAGTTATGACGTATGGTGCAGAAACGTGGCCTCTGACGGTACACCTGATCCATAAATTTAAAGTCAATTTAAACGGGTCTTAACTCGAATGTTTACTTATTTACGGGTAGACGTGGACTACCCGCCCCTTCACTTAGCTGGTGACCATGGTTGGTGCAACCAAGGTAAACTGAATAAGGTAAACATTTGCGTTAAGACTCGTTTAATTAGATAAATATATGGAGGATAAGATCCAAAACTAAGAGATTCGCCAAAGAACGAAAATCACGGGCATAGCTCACAGAATCAGGATGCTGAAGTGGTTCACGTACCGGGGAACGCACTATGGACCGCCTTACAGCCTTACGCCTTCGCCGGTTGTGGTTGGATGAGAAGAGCCGAGGATCGTGTGTGGTGGCGAGCTTTGGAAGAAGCTTTGATCTAGCAGTGGAGAGACATAGGCTGATGGTAAGATACAGACATCATATAAAATTATCGCCTCCATTTTACCCCTCCTAAGTAAATATTTTAAAAGAATAGTCTATATGTTACTGTAAATGCTCGAACTATGGTAAATCCTAAGATCTTCCAATAAAGCCTAAGATTTACCAATTCTTTGTGGTAAAAGTCCGAAATGTTCTGCGATCATCGTTAATTTCGAACTTTTACCAGCATTCATTCGGTATATCTTAGATTTTACCTGTTGAAAAAATGGTCAAGTCTAGACTCATCCTGAGTCATTGCAACTGCTCCGATGCTACGGAAAGTGCAGCCCCTTCGCCCCTGCGTAATACAGCACAGAAACCCATGCTCGCCTCCGCAGCTTCGGCTATCTGGTCGCCTTCGGCGCCTTCGGTGTATTACGACGGGTGAGGGCTGCCCTCTGATGGTATAAGCCCTGAAAATAATCTCACTTTATAAAAATCCTTACATTTACCAACCCATGTTGGTAAATCCAAAGATTTACAAGTAAAACCTAGGATTTACCAATATACGTGCTTTTACAGTAACATATATACCATATCAAGTCGCCAACTTAAATAGTTTTTGAGATATAGATTTTGCGTCGCAATACTCTTTTATTCTGAGTTTTCTCCTTCTAAGGCGAATATTAAAAAATACACGCCGATACACGTGTTTAATTAATAACAAAAATGTTATCATTACAAAATTCCAAAAATATTCGAAAAATTGCTTATATAAATATACAATATAAATTTTCATTACTACTTAAAAATGCTACAACAATATTATCAACGAGGAATTTTTTTGATGACGTACAATATGAGGTGAAAAATAGTATAAAAACTCGAGAATCTACAATATTTGCCTCAAAAAATTGCCATCTAATTGGTAAACACAAATTCATTTGAGGTTAGAAATGTTGTCTATTGTCCTGTTATTGTGTATGACCAGCGTCATGGTGTCAGGAACGCCTGAAGGGAAGGTCATTTATGATTTAGACGACGCCGAAGTGCTGTTCGAAGAATTCATATCTCACCACAATCGCCAATACGCCAACGAAATTGAAAAACAGGAGAGATTCAAAATGTTCTTGAAGACATTGGATAGAATTAACGCGAAGAACGAAAACAGTGAAGACGCTGTATTTGGTAATATATACACGATTATTTTATCTAATTTTTTTGTTTCTTTTCCTAAAATGTAGGCAGCGCATCCGCAGGTGTGCTAGCGTTTGTCATTCTGGACTGATGTTGGCATGTATCGAGGATGTCCACCGGCGACAGTATCCATTTACCACCAGTTGGACTGTATGCTCGTCTGCCGCCTTATGAAAAAAATAAACATAAAAAAAAGAAATGAGCCGTCGCGGGACGTCTGGCAGATGTGAAACATCGAAATTATTTTGTAGAAATAATGAGCATAAAAGGATAGCTTATGAAAGGAAATAAATATAGCACAATTAAAAATATAATATTCATATTTTTTTTAAGAAAAAGATGATTGTTTATTTAATATACATTTATATTAATTTAATACAAGAATTAAATGGAAACAACTTAATTCTCTTAATTATTGACTTCTGTAATTATATTCGATGTTGCCTTTGACGGTATTACGTGGCGACGCATGCCGTGGCGATGCGTCGCCACGCCAAGAGCCGGTCTGACTCGCCGCATTAGATGTTTCACATCAAAATCGGTAGGAGCGCCAGCGGAGAGATTTCCAAATTTTCCGTTTTAGAAGAAAAGTGTTTATGCAAGTAGAGAGCTTCACGAGGCCCATCGAACGACATGCAATGCAATCAGCTCTTTCTGTATCCACTGCCGGACATAGGTCATGCACATTGTCTCGTGTATAAGGGACGTATGGCATTGAACCGCCACGCTGGCCAAGCAGGTTGAAGAGTCCACTCTTTTATCGGTGGTGTAGTTCCTCAGCGCTTGTGGTAGCAGCTTTATTATCCCTTAGTCGTCTTTCACGCCACCCGCGTGAAGACACTGGGTAGTGTTATTCTATAATCGTTCGACAACATACGGCACACATCGAACGACATATACTCGTTGTTTGAATATTTTTTATAGGTAGAATAATTTATTTGTATTTTTTGAAAAATTTACACGGTCACTATTTCAGAAGTACTGAACTAGATATAGACCCAAACAATTTTTCTGCCAAATTACATTTACTCTACTGCAATTTATAAATTGCGTTGTAATTACGATAACGAACTTTAACCTTAACGGTTTTTGCGTTCTATTGCGTTCGCCTTTCAGTCTCTCTGTCCGTCTCTTTGTCTGTAATTTTTAAACGAGTTTAAACTTTTAAATGAGGTGGGTATAGAGTTATATACACCTTATTTTCGAACTAAAATGTGACAGTTGAACAGCCAGTTCACATGATGGTTAGTGTATACCGCCCAAGACCATTTCAAATCCACTTCAATTTAGATATACAGAAAAGCGAGAGCTGTAGCCCAGACACTTCAGATTTAAAACATATAAACTAAAGAACTTTTCTTCTTTCAGCTATAAATCACTTCTCCGATCTGACGATGGAAGAATTTCTGAACTATTACGCAAACTTGAAAGTAAATTCTGGGAACGTGTTTGGCGAAGCATGCGACCTGGTGACTAAAGTGTCTACAAAAACTGCACCGGAGTCCTTCGACTGGCGTGATAAGAATATGGTTACTCATGTCAAAGATCAGGGTTTTTGTGGTTCTTGCTGGGCTTTCAGCGCTATTGGCAAGTGGTATATCGAATATTACTTTTTTTTGTCACCGAATAACTATCATTAATTATCAAATTATAAATTTGACACGTTCGTCGGGACAACGTCGACGAGAGGGGAGTGTGAACCAACGTGTTGTGCCAAAACGCACTTTAAACTTTAAACATGAATAAATGCTAATAAGTCTAAGGCTGAGCGATTTTATGGGAAACTGACATATTACTGTCATATTACGAAAATTTACAGCGTCATAGCTTAAAGTGTACTACATTTTCCAGTTTATTCTATTCCCCGATGTACGTACATATTTCAGTAGTGAGAGAGATATGCCAGAGCTCATTCCCATCCCATCCTATTCCTCCCCATTTTCTCAACACCTTTTCCAAATCTATTCCTATATTTCCAAAGGTCGGTAGCTCATCAAGTATCAACGTTTGTCATTCTGACCTGAAGGTGACATGTACAGACACCGGGTGGACTGTATGCTCGTCTGCCGCCTTGCAATAAAATAATTGGAAAACGTAACCGTAGCATCGATGCATGTATAAAGTTCAATATCAACTGGCGATGTATTACAACGCGTTGGATTTCACTCCCCGGTCAGCGACGTTGTGCCAACGAACGTGTTAAAAACACAAAAATTATTGAAATCACTAAATATAAAAAACAGGAAAATGTAACCAGTGCTGGACATGGGCGTCCACGTGCACATTGCCCACGTCCCTAAAACGCCACGCTGGGCAACCGGGTTAGCGGGTCCACTCTTTTAGAGGTGGTATAGCTCCTCTAGGCTGATGATAGCCGCTTTGTTAGTCGCCTTTTACGACACCCACAGAAAAAATGGGGTGGTGCGATTCTAAAGTTAACCGACTCCACACGGCCAAGGCGCTTTCCTTTTATTTGAGTATTTTTCTTATACGCGCCATATGTCATGATGGACATCTTTTCTGATCCAGCCAGACAAAGACGGATAAAGTTTGACGAAAAGACGCGAGAGGTTACTACTCGTGTCTAAAGGTAATGAAATAAAGATCCAGCCTATGATAAGTCTCATTAATTTGGCAGGTAGTCTAGAGAGTCAATACGCCATCCAGCACGACAATTTGGTCGAACTCTCGGAGCAACAACTGGTGGACTGCGACAACATTTCAGAAGGGTGCAATGGTGGTTTAATGACGAATGCTTTCTTGTAAGTAGACAATTCTGCAAGCCGACTTAAAGGAGACTTATTTATTTATTCTTTAATTGCCTAAAGTGACAAAAGGCGTCCTTAAGACTTGTGGATTATCTTCGCAGAAATGGATGAGTTATATAACATACCACACCATCAGCCTGTCTCTCCACTGCTGGATATAGACGTCTCCCAAAGCTCGCCACTACACACTATCTTGGGTTCTTACATCCTGCCGTCACCGGCAAACTTGTTCAAATCGTCGGGTATTATAAAAAATACCAGTTTACCACTAGTTTAGTTTTATATTTAAGTTTTTTTTTTAAGTACCGCAAATATATTTAATGATTAATTATAAAATTAATATTAATGATAATCATAAAGAATAATGATCGAATTATTCGATTATTAAAATTATTCGAATAACAATGTAGTCGATTAATCCACTCTCGAAAACACAAATAAACCGTCCTTAAGTGAAACAATTAACCGCCCAATCGCCACTTTATTTAAACCTAGCGACTCGCCCTCGCTTCGTTTCGGTATATGTTTTTTTTCTTCAAATTTTTTTGACAAAATTTCGAAATAAAATTTAGTCTATATTAGACACGGATAATGTAGCTTCCTATTTGTGAAAGAATTTTTGAAATCGGGTCCGTAGTTCCAGAGATTACCCCCAACATACCCACAAACACACAATTTTACCTCTTTATTATATTAGTATAGACGAACATGATTTGGCCTAGAGAAGGTCTGAAAGTTGAACCGATGTTAGGGCACTAAACTAAACATATTTCCTGGCTTGATGCCAGCCAGTAAAGCCAGAAACCGGATCCGTGACTACGTAGCAATATGAATAATCAAGGTGGCAACTAACTGTTGACTCCGTCCAACGACGTGTTGTTCCAATTGACGATACCACTCTCACTGGCCGGCTTAGAATCGCTCAGCATCTGACGAGACGTGGCATCTCTCTGCGCCTTTATAATGGGAAATATTCTGAAGAGTTGTTCAAACTAAAGCCAACTTCGGAGTTTTATCATAGCATCTATCGTTACCAAAGAGCGGTACTTCCGCACTTCCTCCACAAAGAGTACGTACCATGTAAATTCGGTCTTCAATGCACTTTATGCCGGGAACTCGAAAGTTGTGGAACAAACTGCCTACCAAGATTTTTCCACTTAATTGTTACATAGGATTCTTTAAAAGGGCTGTGAATAGGATTCAGCAATTCTGGTGTTGGCGTGTATCACAAGCCAACTAGGTGGGACTGTCTGTTTGTCTGTTACCTTCTTGCTGAAAAAATAACAATAACATCAGATAATAACTCAGATAATTTCCATCTTTGAAATAAAATACACAGGGCTTTAAAACAAATGGGCGGCGCCGAAACCGAAAAGTATTATCCATACAAAGCAATGCATCGAAACTGCATATTCAATAAAACTATGATTCAAGCGAAGGTTGATGGCTGCTACCAGTACAATCTCACTGATGAAGACCAGCTGAAAGAAATCCTCTACACAAAAGGCCCGATCTCAATTGGTAAATATTATTAGTTCCTTACCTATGAAATTGCCGTTTTAAATGGAAAAAAATCAAATATTTTTTCTTGTGTGAAAATTATATATTTAATTAATCGAAGTATTGTCCATTACTATCAATTTAATGGAAGTTGATTGATGCCTCTGCTATAGAACTCCTGGGGACGGGAATCGCTGAATTCTCTGAAGGCGTTTTTCACTGCCTCATCGGAGTTGACTTTTTTCCCCTGTAACCAAATTACGAAAAAAATGGAAATCAGTAGCGACAAGATCTGACGATTACAGTGGGTGACGGGGAGTTTCCATTCGAAGCTCCTACAACTTTGATATTACCCAGGTGCACAAAGTGGAATAACCGGGTTCCGATCAATGCAAGCTCACATTACAGGATTTTTTTTGATGATCACGACTCCATTAGAAGACCATTAGGTTAATTGATTTTTTCAGCTCCCGTTAGCCCAAATTTTATGAGAATGGGTTAATGTCGTTTCCACGACATTGGCAAGTTGTTATTGATAACAAACTACATTCAATTCGATAAATTCAATATCGATTCAATAAAATTTTTAATTGCTTTCTAAACTTGTGAAACAAAATTCCTTATGAGATTGTCAAATATTATGTTCCAACCTAATATTTTTAGTCTATTTAAACATATATTTTCTCTGCTAGAATTATCTGTTTGTACCTATGTATGTTTGTTTGTCGATCTATAGATATTTATATATGGTTACAGCTTCAGATGGTTACAGTTACAGAGTATATGACATACATATACAACATATCACTGGAATAACGCAAAAACTGAAATAGATTGTTCAATCTCGAGATGTAAATCGATTCTAACATTTTTTTACAATAGGCTTCTTCACATAACGTTTTGTTCATTTCTAGTATATGTTTTATTCTACGCGCAGTTGCATTCTTCGCGGGTCAAGGACGCCCTTGTACTGAGTAATGAGCGCTAGAAACATTATAGATAAAACAGAAAAACTTTATATATTTGTATCTTTTCATTCATTCCTGAAATTATTTTTATTTTTTGTAAAAAGATTTTATATATTTGAAAAACATGTCTCACGGTTTTGCGGTATTTGAATGACACATTATCGAAGTTTTATTCATATTCCAACGATAGTTTTTTTTTTTTTATAAAAGTTGACTTTGTTATTGACTGTTGACACAAGCTTATTTCATGTCAACTTAGGATTGGATGCATCAGACTTTATAAGCTATGACAATGGTATTCTAACATCATGCGCAGGAGATTCAATAAACCATGGCGTACTTCTCGTCGGTTACGGAAATGGTAAGTATTTTTCGTAATTATTTTCTTCATAGAATTTATTATGCAGATGAGAAGTCAGATCGCCTGACGATAGTTCGATACGCGGGGCCCATTGACATCCGTGATACATGCTAATATCGGTCAAAAGTGACACACGTTGACACGACCCCGGCTGCGCCGCCTACATTTTATTCATTTATTTAAAAACTTTATTGCACATTATGATACAAAAGGCGAGCTTAATGCACTTAGACGTTATTTACCAGCTAACCGCTGGGTTACACACAGGGTAAATAAGGGTATATGGGGTATATAGAGGGTAGGAAATATAAGGTTCTACAAAAATAGTGTCAAATATTTTAGTATGTTAAACAGTACACTAAAACTGTTACAGCTCACTAAAAATAAATACAATCACTCGTACCTTTTACTCGCTCTAATTTACATAGATATATGTATCGTATAATTTTTGAGACAAACAAAAATTATGCTATAGAATTTTATTATTTGTATTACATTTTTTCAAAATACTCCCCATCATTGCCTATACACATTTCCATCCATTTAATCCAACTCTAAAACATTTATGCCAGTCTTTCTACGACAGGTCAATTAGACATCATTTTGGAAGCATAACATTTTATAAAAAAAATATAAAATTTAGAAAAAGTCGTTAAATAAAAGATCAATTTTCAAGAATTGTTTTTTTTTTCTTTATAAAAAAAAGGCGGCGATGGAGCATACAGTCCACCTGATGGCAAGTAGATGGATACTGTCGTCCATAGACATCCGCGATACATGCCAACATCTGTCCAGAATGACAAACGTTGGCACACCCCCGGATGCGCTGCCTACTTTTGCAGATTAAGGAATGGATTGGGAAAATGGGAGGGAGAGGATGGGATGGGAATAGGCTCTGGCATATCTCACTCACTACCCAAATACGTACGTCCTTTGCGGAAATACGATAAAGCGGGAAATGCACTACATTTCAAGGTAGTCTTCTGTGAGAGATGGGTAACGTGGCCACGTGTCAAGATAACGTGTCAAGTGCACCCAGTGGCTGTGGGAATGCAGCATGCACTCTCCCCCGTACCAATTGGTCCCAATGTTCAAGAAATTCGGTGTTAGGACAGTGTAGATATCTTGTATTTCAACTCTGTACATAATTTCTGTTTAATATTTCAGAAAAAGACACCCCGTTCTGGATCATTAAGAACTCTTGGTCAACTATTTGGGGCGAAAAAGGTTACATTAGAATCAAGAGGGGAATAAACGCCTGTGGCTTAATAAACGACGCAATGGCATCGCCCATTGTTGGCTAGAGATTCTCCTGATCACAAAGCAAGCGATGCACACTGTTGACGACCGGCTCACTAATAGTAATGGCTCGGCGGGCCGACCGGTCGTATACGAGCGGAAGACGCGCTAGTGCACGTTACGCGGACGCGGCGGGTGACGATTGACCGGGCAACTGAGCGCCCAACTGAATGATTGATCGAGGAGGCAGGCCGGTTCTCTTGATGTGCCGAGTAGGCAGGGTTCTCTTGAGGTAGCTTGAGGTAGAAGTAGTGAAACACGTAGGACTGCTGAATGACGACTGTGTATTTTGACCCAAATGGCCCTATTCTTATTCTCGATACAAGCTGCTCAACTAGGGATGTTTGCGACCGAGGGTTTCGACCTTTTGACCAATAACACGCCACCCTGCGCTGCCTCTATTGTTACGGCAAACTTATACCTGAAATGGCCGTAACGGTACTTGCGTCTGTCTTGCTCCCCCACGTGGGAAGCGCCGGTGCAGACGTCTCGTTCTTGCGCGTTAGTCCCTACCCGACCCAATTCCGAGAAAACGCCATGTGCCAGATGTTGTAATCTACGTCGCTGCCCCCACGTGGGACGCGGCCGCATGGACGCTTTCTTTGTTCTTTATTTCTCTATTGAATCTACGTATTTGCTAAATATATCTAAATGTATAGGTTTTAGGTCGTGTAGGGCTCTCGTGTTAGTGTAGCGTGTTATTCGTAGTCTCTCCTCTCTTTACTTAGGCCTCGGTTACAATGTCTCCCTCGCATTCTCTTTATTGAGCAACTTGTATCGACTTTATTTGTACATCTTACGTTACTAAACACTTTACATAATATGCTTATTCTAAACACCTTACATACTACACAACACTGCACTACACAACACATGGTTCATAGGCTGTCCGCAACATTCTCCCCCCGGCGAAGACTCGTCGCAGCCTCTCGCTCCACAGGGAGGACAGCCAGTCTCGTCACCGGCCTCAGGAACGATCCTCCGCCAGTCCGCACCATCGCCGTCCGCACCTTCCCGTCTCGTCCAGGGAAGACTCTCTCCACGATGCCGCGCGGCCACACGTTGCGCGGCAATTGTGCGTCGACGATCACCACGAGGTCCCCTTGCTGTAGCGGTCGCACGTCGTCCGCAGCTTGGCCCCGTGGTACTAATGTGGGCAGATATTCCGTGACCCAGCGCCGCCAGAAGTGATCGGCGAGCGCCTGGGTCCTCCGCCATGTAGACCTGTCCGCTTCTGTGCACGGGCCGGTGAGGGGTAGGCCCGATGATGACCCCAACAGGAAGTGGTTCGGGGTCAGCGCCTCTACGTCGTCGGGCCCAACAGCAACGTGAGTCAGAGGCCGAGCGTTGACTGAGTGCTCGGCCTCCGTCAGCAGTGTGTGTAGCGCCTCCTCTTTAGGCGCCCTCTCGTTCAGTGTAGCGTGGAGTGCGACCTTCACGCTGCGCACCAGGCGTTCCCAAGCGCCACCCATGTGCGGCGCGCCTGGCGGGATGAAGATCCACCGCACTCCCCGCTCCGTTGCGTAGTCTCGTAGGTGCGGCTCCCACTCGCTGTGAGCCGCACGTAGCTCGGTGTCGGCGCCGCGGAAGTTGGTACCATTGTCTGAGTACATGGTACCCGGCCAACCGCGGCGCGCTGCCATCCGTCGTATCGCGGTGATCGCCGAGTCTAAGGTCAGACTCGCGACCAACTCTAGGTGCACGGCGCGCGTCGCCATGCAGGTGAATAGTGCGCCCCATCTCTTCTCGTGGCGCCTCCCGATTGTGACGGTCATCGGGCCGAAGTAGTCCACGCCACAGTGCGTGAACGGACGCTGATGCCCGGTGACCCGCGCGGGCGGCAAGTCGCCCGGCGCGGGGATGCGCGGCGTCGCTCTTCTTACGCGACACCGCTGACAGCTGCGTGCGGCGGCCCTCACTGTAGGCCGCAGCCCCAAGATGCAATACCGCTGCCGTAGGTCGTTGACCACGCGCTCGTTGTTAGCGTGGCCCGCCTGACAATGCGCGTCGGCGACCAGTAGACGGGTGAATGGGTGTCGCCCGTCCAGGATGATCGGTGCTTTCGCGTTCGTTGGGACTTCGGCCGCCTCGATCCGTCCTCTGACGCGCAGTATGTCCCCTTCCAGATAGGGGTCTATTTTGTATAGGCGACTCGTCTTCTTGATGAAGTCGCCTCGCTGTAGGGCCTCCACCTCTGCCCCGAAGCTGTCCGCCTGCGCCCTGTTGATCCACAGCGCCGTGGCTCGCTCGATGTGCTCCGCGCTCAGCTGCGTTCCCCTCTTTCTCAGCTTATCTGTAAACAATAGAGCATATGCGGTGCTTCGTATTAACCGCCGAAACTTGGAAAACCTCGTAACATCGGGCAAGTGGTCGTGGCTTCTCTCTTCGTCTTGAATGTGGAACACAGCTTCGGGTGGTGGCGGGTAGGTTTCCTCAACTTCTTGTGGCCACTCGCTCTCCTCCAATCGCAAGAAGGTTGGCCCGGTGAACCAACGTTCCGTTTCGATGGGAACGTGGTTGTACGACGCCCTTGTTGCGTCGTCCGCTACGTTTTGTGTCGTCGGGACCCACCGCCATTGTTGTGGGTTGGACTCCTCTTCTATCTCGCCGAGCCGGTGCGCGACATACGGTGTGTATTTTCTGGCGTTCGTCCGTATCCATTGCAGCACCGTAGTTGCGTCGGTCCAGTACGTAACTGAGTCGAGGGCACGGAACCTGTGCTCGCCGCATACGGTTTTGGCGAGCCGGACTGCAATCGTCGCCGCCTGTAGCTCCAGTCGCGGCACCGTCAGCCACTTCAGCGGCGCTACCTTCGCCTTGGCGGCTGCTAGTGCGACTTGTACGCCGCCCCGTGATGTAGCTCGCCAGTACGCCGCCGCTGCGTACGCCTCTCTGCTGGCGTCGCAGAACACGTGTAGTTCGAGCCGGTCCGGCGTCGAGGTGAAGTAGGTGCGTGGGATGCGCAGGCTCGCCGTCTCCGTCAGCGCCTCCAGCCATGTGCTGAAGCTCCGGGCCGCGCCACATCTTCCGTTTGATGGCGTTCTTTCTATTCAGCGCGTCGCCATAGTTCGGGAGCATGGTGACGCTGTCTTCCCGCCACGGTAGGCCCACCTCGTATTGGCCGTTCACTCGTCGCGCTGTCTCTGTGACGATGCGTTCCGCGCGCTTGTCCTCGGCGCTCACCTTCTCCGCCCGTGACACTCCTAACGCGTCTATGCGAAAGTGCTCACGTACGAGATTCTCCACACGGTCCCTACTTCGTGTGGCTGTCACGTGCAGCACTGTGTCTTCGCTGTCTCGTATTACACGGCGTGGCATCGTGCCGTGTAATACCCACCCCAGGCGCGTCCTCGATGCTGCGGGCTCGCTGTGCCCGCCGACCCGTAACTCGCGTGTTACGATCGCTGCCCAGTTGTCCGCGCCCATCAATATGCGCGGCGTCACTTCTCGACGCGGAGACATCGGCAACGGCAGGTTTCTCAGGTGGTCGTATCGGCGCACGCTGGGTATCCGCTGGCCTCTCAGCTTGAGGCCGCTAAGTGTCCGGGCGGTTATTCGCAGGCTCTTCTCGCCGGGACCGCGTATCGTACACGTGACGCGTTTACTCGTCGCCTGTTCTAGGCTTGTGCCCACGCCTCTTATGCGCAGGGCCTGTGTCGGTCCGTCCAACCCGACTTCATGGGCCAGGGCTTCGTCCATCAACGTTACAGTGGAGCCCTCGTCGAGTAACGCGTACGTGTGCACTACGCCCTTCGGTCCGCTCACTGTTACGGGACATACCTTCAACAGGACATCGCTCGCCGTGTCGCTGTGCGTCGATAGTACCGCTTCCGTTGGCTCCGCTTCCTCTGCTCTCTCCGTGGCCGGTGGGGCTGGACCCGCCCGCTCGCTGTGTAGTAGCGGGTGGTGGGGACGGCGACACCCGTTGACACCGCATGCTCTCGCGCGGCACGATGATCGCCGATGGCGCTCTCCGATGCACTTGAAGCAGACATTGTTTTTCTTTGCCCACTCCCATCGCGAGCCCATGGCCATCTCCTTCAGCTTCTTGCAGCTGGTCGTGTTGTGCCCCTCTCCGCAGCAAAGACATGTAGCTGTTTCGGCGGCTGTGTTGTAGGACGCCTTGTATGCTACACGCCGCGGCGCGCTTGTGGGAGCTGCGCGCGCCTCGTTCCTTCTAGGCGCGCTCGTCGCGATGGGTAGCTGGGCCGGGCGGGTGTATAGTGCCGCTCGGTCTGCTTCTCGTGACAGGAAGCGGGACAGGGTGACGATCTCTGCTTCGCCGCCTTCCCCGTACTCGTACGCGTAGTCGCACCACTTACTCATTAGGTGCGGGCTGAGCTTCTCCACTACTTCTTGCGCGAGCATGGGATTTTGTAGGTAGCCCCTCTTGTCCACCGTAGTCAACACGCCGACGATGTTCTGTACCCGAACCGCAAATCTGTTCAGGTCGGCCGCGGAGTTCAGTCGCTGCAACTTCTTTAAGTCGTCCAGCGCTTTGTACACTATTGTCTCCGGCCGGCCGAAACATCGTTCCAGAGCTTGGACGATGATCTCTGGATCTGAGGCTGTGTATAGTAGTGTCGCTACCGCTTCGCGTGCTTCTCCCCTCAGGCTCGTTCGTAGGCGCGCTAGGTTCTCGGCCGGCGTGATTCGACATAGCTGCGTCGAGTCCCTCCACGACGCTTTAAATGGCAGCCACTCTGTTGCTGCTCCCGAGAATGGCGGCAGCTCCGTGGCTTGGCGTGGCGGTGGACGCATCCTCGTGATACGGTCCAGCGCCTCTGCGAGCTGCCTCGTGCCCCGCTCTCGTTCTGGCGTAGGCGATCTGGCGCGGCGAATGTCGTTCGGTACATTCGCCCATCGTGGCCCCTCTGTGGCCGCGCCTCTATTCCAGCAGGGTTCTTGTGGACAGTCGTCCCCGCGGCGTCGGTGTGGCTCCCTATCGATCCGCTTCTCCCGATCTTCCATAGGTGCAAGAGTCGCAGGCCAGTTCTCCCTCGGACACACGTTGTCGAGGTCCCTGCGCTCCCCCCGTGAATTGACCGGGTCCGTCGCATTCTGGATCCAGCTGTTGACGCGTGAGTGTGCGTCAACAGCGCTGCCACGGTCCGATTCCTCCGCTTCAATATTGGCCAAGTCCAGCTCTAGTTGGTTTCGTACCAGCCTAGCTTCTATTTCCAATTCTTTCTTCTGAATTGCGGCTAGGCGGGCTTCTGCGGCTACTTCGGCGGCTTTCCTCTGCGCCGCTAAGCTAGCTGTGGAGCGCCGTGATCGTACAGTGCGCCTTGATGCACTGTATGTAGGCGATGAAGCGCGTCGGCTTGTCGATGCGTCTTCCTCGTGGTAGGCTAGCTGTGGCGGCGTACCTCTCCTCTCAACGTGGCCGTATACTTCTAGGGACGGTACTCGCGACGACGCGTATAGCTCTCGCTCGCGGGCGGGCAACGCGGGCTGCACGGTGCTGCCCGACGTCCTCGACGGCGAACGCGGCGGCTCGGTAAACGCGTGCATGCCGGGCACTCGCTGGGAACGCTCATCCAGCGCCTCCCCCTGCGGTGGGGCGGTAGCGGCGGCATGACGGAGAGCCGGCTCTCTCGCGGCTTCCCTCGTGGAAGTGGCGATCGCGTGTCGTGGCAACACGTCAGCGGTGACGGTGCTCCTCGCGGCGTCGGAGGCGACGGCGGTAACGCGGGCCGTCGCGGCGGGCGACGGCTGTGCGGGTGGTAACGCGGTATCGTAGCCCGACTCGCTTCGTGATGTACTGCGCGTCTTCATGGCCGGAACGTTGTGGTGCTGATGATGCGAGCTGCACAGGATCCGGATCTCGAAGGACCAGCTTGTTGACGACCGGCTCACTAATAGTAATGGCTCGGCGGGCCGACCGGTCGTATACGAGCGGAAGACGCGCTAGTGCACGTTACGCGGACGCGGCGGGTGACGATTGACCGGGCAACTGAGCGCCCAACTGAATGATTGATCGACGGGGCAACTGAGGGCCCAACTGAATGAATGTTCGAGGAGGCAGGCCGGTTCTCTTGATGTGCCGAGTAGGCAGGGTTTTCTTGAGGTAGCTTGAGGTAGAAGTAGTGAAACTCGTAGGACTGCTGAATGACGACTGTGTATTTTGACCCAAATGGCCCTATTCTTATTCTCGATACAAGCTGCTCAACTAGGGATGTTTGCGACCGAGGGTTTCGACCTTTTGACCAATAACACGCCACCCTGCGCTGCCTCTATTGTTACGGCAAACTTATACCTGAAATGGCCGTAACGGTACTTGCGTCTGTCTTGCTCCCCCACGTGGGAAGCGCCGGTGCAGACGTCTCGTTCTTGCGCGTTAGTCCCTACCCGACCCAATTCCGAGAAAACGCCATGTGCCAGATGTTGTAATCTACGTCGCTGCCCCCACGTGGGACGCGGCCGCATGGACGCTTTCTTTGTTCTTTATTTCTCTATTGAATCTACGTATTTGCTAAATATATCTAAATGTATAGGTTTTAGGTCGTGTAGGGCTCTCGTGTTAGTGTAGCGTGTTATTCGTAGTCTCTCCTCTCTTTACTTAGGCCTCGGTTACAATGTCTCCCTCGCATTCTCTTTATTGAGCAACTTGTATCGACTTTATTTGTACATCTTACGTTACTAAACACTTTACATAATATGCTTATTCTAAACACCTTACATACTACACAACACTGCACTACACAACACATGGTTCATAGGCTGTCCGCAACACACACGTAACATAACAACATGTCCACTAGAGGCAACATTACCAAGGCGACGCACAACATAAAGATTAAGCAGTACCATACCATAAGCCTATATCTGCTGGATATAGGCCTGTCCTAAGGCTCGCCAACAGCCTGCCGGTGAACACTTCAAGTCGTCGATTCATGTACCCGGAGAGCGTCCTACACTGCGCTTTTCGTTACGTGGCCTGAGGTCTCCATTCAATGACTCGTCTACCGCATCGGTTGTTGGTCCAGCGGCAGATATGGCCCGTCGAATGCCACGTCACCTTTCTTCATTTTCATCAGTATAAATTACATCAAAAAGAAGCATTTCCAGCTTGATACAGCCTTAATATTTTTACCTCAAGTGGAATTCGTCTTTCGGCTCACGTCCGTCGTTACATCACTAGTGCAAAATTATATTTGTTAAAAAACTATTTCTTTTTCTTTTCCTGTTTCAATGGGGAACCAATATGGGAAACTTGGATTTTAAATATAAAAAATATAGCAAATAGTGTAATCAAAATTAAAATACTCTAGTTCACCAGGTTAGTGGATACCGTCATTCATTGGACATCAAGACATACCAACATCAGTCCAGAATGACAAACGTGGGCACGCCATCGGATGCGCTTCCCACCTATAGAATTTTAGAAATCGATATCCAAAAATAATTGTGAAAATTTGGAGGGATAAGATGGGATGGGAATGGACTCTGGCATATCTCACTCGCAATCGAACCCCCGCTCGTAACAATGTGGGAATAGGGTAAAGTGAGAAATGCAGTAACATTTTACAATAGTCTACTGTGAAAGAGGCGTAATTCCAGTCGAGTGCGCATAGCGACTGTGGAATTGCACCGTGCACCCTTTCCCGCCCAAAAAGGAACTATAAACCTATAACCTACGACTTTGACTGTAGGTATATAAATGATCGCCCGCTGTTGTACATTAATAAATAGGCCTGAATCACGTAAAAGAAATATTTCTTGCTTGGAGAATATAACATTGTAAATGTCATTATAAAACCTATTTCTGGATTCAATGTACAGTCGGCTACAAAAGTTACTACTTCGAACATAAAATATATTCGCTACTCAATATTTTATTATGATGAAAGTGATGTAACACGGCGATTTAAAATCTGAGTTTAAATTTGAGTTAGAATATTAAAAAAAAACACCTTAATAGGGTGTTATTACGGTGTTATCTTTCTTTGTTGATACAATTCCAAAATGAGCAAGACTGTTTTAAATAGTGAATCTCACCAATTTGTGGTTCGCTTGAATGTCCTTACTTTGAACGCGAGAACCAAAATGGCGAACTGCTATTGCCAGTGTCGCGAGTATGTGACAGAGTTGCTGACGCTCTCTTGGCATTGAAAGAGCTACTGTGTTTTTACTTGTTTTTGATTTTTAATTCATTCTGCTGTCTAATTTTTGATCTGCAAAGACGTGACGTGTAAAGATGACACTTTGGTAAAGCCTTCTGTATCTATAAGTTTGTGAATATCTCACAGAACAAAATTTGTAATAAAACACCTTATTAGGTGCGTTTTCACGGCGCATACGGCCTTAACCTATTTAACTGTGTATTAACAAGCTCCCTTGGTGGCCAATGCAATACTGAGGACAACGCCGCGGTCAGTTTCACTTCAGTTTCTGTCGTAGGCTTTCACGGCGGAAAACCGTGCATTTAACAAGCGGCCGTAGTGTTACGACTTGTGCACACGACTGTACAACAGAGGTGGGCGGTTAAAAGGATCCCGCTGGCTTTGATTTAGAGCCTGCAAGTCTACGGCGACCATTCATCAATTATTTGCCATTCTTATTTTACCTTCATTGCCTTTTGGAACGCTTGTATTAGCGATAAGTTAAACGGTACGATTTTATTACCACGATGCAAATTAAATGTATGTGTAATACATGTGTATTGCAATGTACTTATTATATGTAATTTATATGTCTACTGTACACCATCTACCTGCGATTCAAATATTTATTTCGAGAGGAAAATAAATATTTGACACTCTACCCAAAGTGTGTCTGGCAGAGGTCGTTAATAGCGATAAGACCGCATTTTGTGCATTATGTTGCAGGGTCTGTTACTGTCTTGTTTTGTGTGTGTATCTATCTATATCTCACTAGAGACCCGCCCTCGCTTCGCTTCGGTGTATAAGTTTTTTTTTTTCAAAATTTCAAATAAAGTATAGCCCATATTAGGCACGGATAATGTAGCTTCCTATTTGTGAAATAATTTTTGAAATCGGTTCAGTAGTTCACAATTTTACCTCTTTATTATATTAGTATAAATTTGATGGGGCTTATCAAGCTTTACAACTTTCCTCTAAACTCATTTTTTCTAAATCGTGAAATCGAAATATCCCTTCCGACTGATACTTAGGTGATTATAGATTTTAGGTGAGAAACCATAGATAACTATAGAGCTATATTATATATATATGTAAATAAAATATATTTCTTTCATTTGAGTTTTGCCGCGCTATCATAGTGTCGGTAAAAGAGGGTAGGATATGGGATGGCGTGAGGTGAAGACAATTGTGCGAACTGTCAAATTGTAGGTCAAGATCAGTAAGACTATTGTAAATAATAGATTGTAGAAAGGATTGAAGAATCGACAGTATACATATATATGTTATTTATATGTTATTATATATATGTAGGATTCTATTTTATCCTATAGAATAGAATCCTATAAAATAGAATCCCATAGAATAAAATCCCATAGAATAATATATATATATATATATGTATAATATAGCTCTATAGTTATCTATAGTTTCTCACCTAAAATCTACTGTTACACCCACTCTTTATCATATATCATATATTTATATAGCGATAAATAAATGTTACAATGTATTATACACAATTATTCCTAAGGCTCTTTATATCAAATTACAAATTATTCTCATATTACTTTCATCCATTCAAGTCTTCAATTATAGTTAAATTGAATATATTTTCACGTATGTGCTACAATGTTTTTAATAACAGCACTTAATTACCGAAAATTTTAGTTTAACCAATTATTCAGTGAGAATTATACGAGTATTATTAATATTAAAATACTCATATTGGTCATGTCGCAGCGAACAGATAAATGAATTAAATTCTAACTGAACTATGTTATACTAATGTGAACATTAATAAATGTCCCGGTCGAACTGGGTGCTTTGCCACAATACAGAGATGTAGGTAGGTACAGTATACCGTCAACACTCATTAACTGCATAAACAGAAAAAAATATATAATGAAAGTATAATATAAATCTAATTCATTATATTTTATTTACATTAAATGTAACCTGAATGTGTAAATAATATTAAAATAAATGTAATAAACGTATAATAGAATCGTATAAAATCAAGGTCTCGACATGAAATATTTCTAAAAGAAATCATTGCAATGTACCTACTCTACGAACGATACAGAGCTCAAAACAACCATTTTTAGAATTTTTGTCTGTCTGTCTAAACGCTCATCACGCACAAACCACTAGACATATTTTAATGAAACTTGCAATAGTTATAGCTTATGACTTGAGTTAACATTTAGGTTACATTTTATCCAGATCCGTTACAGAGTTCCCACTGGAATCACTAAATGTCACGCGAATGAAGTCGCTGGCACTGTTAGTAGTTAATAAATAAAATAAAAACCCAGAGTCCCAGAGTCATAAGATTCCGGTCATAATTTTGAATTTCGTTTCTCATTATCATAATGTTACTTTTTTTTCTGTAAAGGTATCATACTTTTGGGCTTTGTATTAAACAAATATGTAGCTCAAGGAAATTGAATTTCTCTTCGAAAAAATATTCTTAAAATTTGCTCATCAATGAACTTCAATCCATGAACGAAATCCATGAAACGATACCCCTCTCTCACAGGAGACTACCTTGAAATGTACTTTATGGTATTTCCCCAATGTACGTACGTGTTTCGGTAGTGAGTGAGATATGCCAGAGCCCATTCCCATCCCATCCTCTCCCTCCCCATTTTCCCAATCTATTCCTTAATCTGCAAAGGTAGGCAGCGCATCCGGGGACGTGCCAACATTTGTCATTCTGGACTGATGTTGGCATGTATTGCGGATGTCTATGGACGACAGTATCCACTTACCATCAGGTGGACTGTATGCTCGCCTGCCGCCTTTTTTCTATAAAAAAAATGTTCTAAGGAAAGGTTCAGGTTCAGCTTGTATGTAATTGAATGCGACAAATACACGTACTGACATCCTTCCCTTCTGTGTACGGTGTATCTTCGGTACTCTTCGGTGTAAGTGTTCGAAATTCAAACTTAACATACTGCTTTACCGTGAAATTATTACAATGAACATTATAAATCCAATAATACCTGGATATCTCATTTCTCGTTCAGAAAAGCTATTATTCTGCGAGAGAACGTATGAGATTTAAATTCTATTAAAACGGATTTGGATTACTGATTTTAATTAATGGATAAAGAATGCTTTGATAATGGAATGATTTAACAAATGAGAACAATGAATGCGAATTCTATAATTAATAGTTTGGGGCATTGCTTCGGGTTATTTTGATAAGAGAATACATTAAGGTTTATTCGTACTAATTGTATATAGTAAATGGCACAGACTGGCCAATAAAAAAGCATGAAAAGAGCGGAAAATTAAAAGATCCTGAGCGGTTAAAATTCATTATAGTCAGAATTAAGGAATTGATATTTTTTCTTTTCTGATACTAGTAACTTTTTTGATTCAATGCTGATATTATTCCGTAGCTCATCTATATACCATCCTGTACCGTCCCATCCTGTCCTCTACTGTTCCATCGAATGGCGGATATAACGTAATTAATGACACTTCATATTCCATTAGTAGGTACTCTAAAATATGACAATCCTTAAATAAAGTTTGAGGGCTTTACAAAACTATGTATTGTACAAAAGATGGACTTAATGCCTAACGGAATTGTCTGCCATCATACCACCATATCAAACGGAAAACAGAAGGCGGGTGCAGTTTTAGTTTAAATAAATACATAAATACATAATAATTTATTATAAACATACATACATAATTAACTTAAATAAAAATATAAAAAATATATATCAACTAGTTGTTTGTGATTTGTTCGAGCACTTCATTTTACATTATTCTTGAGTGGTCTTCAATTAAAAACCTTTTGAACATTTTATTTTATTAATTTACACTGTAATAGAATTTTGTATAGAAGTTCTTAGATGTTAAATCTACCGCGTGCCGTGAGTGAGAGAGCGAGAGATAGAGAATGTGTGACAGGGAGGCCTATATTTGAGTGATATTTTAGCGTGTAGAAATTGCATTCTGAAATGTATTTTGAAACTAGTATTTTCAAGTCTGTGTCTATTTATTGACAATTAACAATTTAATCTCAAACACTAGTAAATACAGATGTATACATAAGAATATATACATACTCGTATTATTATAATAAATAATACGTAACTGAGCAGAAATATTTAATGAAGAAGGCAGCGAAAACCAAACAGACAATATAGATCAAGGACTCTGATTTTTCAATTAGTGATCCCGAAACACTCTCTTAAAAGTGTTTTTGTGAAAAGTAAAGCAATTTACTTTCTCAATTACGAACCTTAGAATTTAAATCTAAGCAAAGAACGGCCTTAGAGAGATATATAGTAGAATATTTATCTGGGTCTCGGACGTTATAATTCAGTAATTACACCGCAACCAATTGAACATTGAACAATTGAACATTGAACATTGAACAATTGAACATTGAACAATTGAAATTCAATTGAACCCCCTATTGAAAATTCATACATACAATGTATTCTCTCTGTATAGATATTACCCCATGTACTATTGATAGACTATGTATTTTCAAGATAATAACTACGGAATGAAATCTCTTCCTCGAATAGGAATCTCCGCATGTGCTTGTTGGCTTAGTCGGGTGGATTACTCTAGGGTTGTCACATGCTAATCTATAAGCATGATAAAAGGATAAAAAACTGTAAAAGCAACGGTTTATTAATTAATAAGCCATATTTATTAATATCTATGTAGTTCTAAATCGTGTATGGAAATAAATATCAAAGTGATCCACTTGTCAAGTTACCCCTCTCTCACAAAAGACTACTACAAAATTTACTGCATTTCCCGCCTTATTCTATTCCTTCAATGTACGTACACTTTTGTAGGGAGTGAGACATACTAGATCACATTTCCAAATCCATTCTTAAATCTCCAAGGGTAGTACGGATTCGGGGGTGTGCCAACGTCTTTCTGGATTGTCGTCGGCATGTATCGCGGTGGGCCACGTATCCACTTACCACCAGGTGGACTATCCTCTCGTCTGCTACCTTTCTAGTAAATTAACCTGTCAAGCAACAACCTTTGACCTTTGTACTATTTGTCTTTTGTTTTCTGCGATGTGTGCATTGAAAGTGTGGAAATGTTAAACAAGAACCCATCATCGCCAACCCTAATTCCCGCGTCGTCCGTTGCGTCTCCCCGTCAACTCATCGGCACAACCCTATTGGTCCCGGGAATCAGTCGACGTATGTATCAATGAGAATATTGCACTCTATTCCATTTTCTCTAAATTATATCCGTCTACTTGTAACATATTCGGCTCAAAAACAATCCGTCGAGATTGGATTTCTACTATAAATAAATTTGTTTTTTATAAATTGAAAAGCGGAAATAAATTCTGTTCAACATCGCGTAGCACGTTTCAAATAAACGTTTATTTGCCTCGTAAACTGCTCGTGGTTTTTATGTATGAGTAAATAAAACATGTGAAAGCATATTCTGAATGGGACCCAAAATTTTCAATATAGTACCGATATAAGAACGTTTAAACGTATTCTTCGTGACTACATATTTTTTTTTTTTATGTACGAAGGCGGCAGACGAGCATACAGTCCACCTGATAGTAAGTGGATACTGTCGCCCATAGACATCCGCGATACATGCCAACTTTAGTCCAAAATGATAAATGTTGGCACGCCCCCGGATGCGCTGCCTACCTTTGGAGATATAGGAATGGATTTGGAGAAAGGGTTGGGAAAATGGGCAGGGATAGGATAGGATGGGAATGGGCTCTGGCACATCTCACTCACTACCGAAACACGTACATACATTGGGGAAATACGATAAAGTGGAAAATGTAGTACATTTCAAGGTAGTCTTCTGTGAGAGAGGGGTAACGTGGCCAGTCGAGCGCGCCCAGCGGCTGTTGGATTGCAGCGTGCACTCTCCCCCTGATATAAATATATATAAACGATATTTATATAAACGATATAGGCCTATCCTAAGACTCGTCACCGCACATGACCTCGTTCTTCTCGGCCACCCGTTACTTTCTTCAATTCGTCGATCTTTGTGGGCGAAGAGCGTCCCACGCTACGTTCCCCGGTGGTTTCCATTCGGGGACTTGTATCCCCATCGGTTGCCGATCCTTCCACGAGAATGACCCACCCTTTGCCGCTTCAGCATACTAATTCTGTAAAATGACTTTATTTATTATTCCTCTTTTTTGAGATCCTATCCCCCAAAGAGACTCAAAGTCTATGCTTTCCATAGATACGATGAAAAGAGTTATCTTTATCCATCGTTCTATTATAAAGGGGTTTGTGATTGACTTTTAAAAACAAGCCACTTGTCCCTGGTTTTTAATTTTAATTTTTGTTTATATATACTATGTATCGCTGTTAGGTTACGAATAAAAAAAAAGATATTTTTTTATTTTTTAATATTAGTTTCAATTTAAAAAATACACTAAAAAAGTGTTACCGCCGCCCATAGACACCTGCAACACCAGGGGGTATGCGGGCGCGCCGCCGACCTCGCAAAATCCTATTCACCAGCTTCCATGAAAAACCCCATATCGTAGCTTACTTCTGTCAGGCTATATTTATTTACTGCTGGATATAGGCTTCTCAAGACTCCCAACCACATTCAGTCTTCCGCACTTCTTATCTACCCACTACCGGCGACATTCTTTAAATCATAGGCCTACCTGACCTGGTAAAATACCTACCTGATGTAAAATATAATGTAAGCGATAATGAAGATGATGACGGATGAAGGTTAAATCTTTTCATTTTGGGCTGACTTCGCACAGCATCCCATACAAGCAGGCTTATCTCTCATTAGCCGATATACTCAGCTCGTTAAACCCGTTATGGGCTAATAAAATACACGATTACCTTCATTGAACAACTGCCTCTCTCTGATACTGCCAGCCGCGATAACACAGCACATGTACGGACTTTTAACTAAAATACTTGATTATTCAACCATGCATTCAAATTGACAATTTCATATCATTCATATTACGATAGGAAATACTGTAAGTAAATATGTAATACCTAGCTTCGCTTCGGTATATAAGTTTTTTTTTTCAAAATTTCAAAATAAATTATAGCCTATATTAGACACGGATAATGTAGCTTTTCTATTTGTGAAAGAATTTTTGAAATCGGTTCAGTAGTTCCAGAGATTACCCCCAACATACCTACAAACAAACACAATTTTACCTCTTTATTATATTAGTATAGATAAATCTTACCTACCATAGTATAGCATATTGTATAGTATTCATAGTATACCTACTTATATAAGTATTAGCATCAACCGATTGGCGCAATTGGTAGTGACCATGCTTGCTGTGCAAAAGGTCCCGGGTTTTCCCAGTTGTGGACATACATTAATTTAAAAAGAAAAGACAAATATATGTTCAGGTCTGGGGGGTGTGTGTTTGTGTATGTCTTTGTATGTGTCTCTGAACCCACGACACAGGGAATCCTAGTGTGGGCCATTGAGTGTGACGTTATTTATTCATTATAGTTCATAAGCCAGCCTATATTAATTAAATACAAATAAATATACCTACATAAGAAGATACGTAAATAAAAAACCCGAAAACATGAATTCCGTTCGTTGAATGATGCTACGAGATTCATGAAAATTTTAGGAATCTATTTTTGTTTTTCAAAATATTGAATTTTTCTCATTTTTATCAGATTCTTGCAAAATTACTAAATACAAAGTCCAAAATACAAAGCGGCTGCCACAGGCCCTGAGTATCTACACCACCTCTAAAGGAGTGGACTCGCCAACCCGCTTGGCCAGGGTGACGTTTTGAGGCCATACTGTCGTGTCCATGAGGAAGCCATTACTTATTTTTTGTTTATTTATTATACTTCTGTTGGTTTGTCTGTCTGTCTGTATGTTTTCTAATAAGGTAGGGATAATAATGCTGCTATTAGTGATGTAAATATTGTTGGAGATCTGAATTATTCATTTTAAAAGATCTAGTATCTTCTAAAATGAATAATTCAGATGAATATACCATTTTTACATGTATATATATATTAGTACACGATTTTTACACCACCTGAAGTCCAGTTTCAGCATCAGACAAAGTTTCAGACAAAGTGTTCGTTCTTACTAAGTAGCCTGTTTGATCAAAATTCACGTTTCGCTCGGAACCTCCCGTATTTTAGCTACGTCATAAAGACTGCTGTGACGTCATAAAGCAGTAATGTCCTGCACGTGCATCGTAAACCCTATCAACGCATACAAGTATGAACGAATTCAATTTTACTGCCCATTTGTAAATTTATGCATTGGCTCGAGAATGTTGACGAGAAAACTGCTCAAATAATTTCGTTATTTGTTGGATGGTCGGGTCGAATTGCAAAAATACGACTGTTAGTTAAGACAACTATGGTCCACTTACCTTCAGACATAGAATATATAATAATAGTGCTAATGATTATGTAGCGACACAGTGTTGACACAGTGCACGCAGAAAGCGGACAGTGTTTTACGTTGTCAGAAAATTGCAGTACAGCGACATTGGGCACACTCGCCAGTGGGAGACCAGTTGGAGCCAGTGGGAGGGCAGGCCTCGCGAAATGTATTCTTTTTTCTTATACTTACGAAAACGGAGCAAACTGCCTTTAATCAGTCCACCTGGTGGTAAGTGAACACTCTCGCCCATGGACAACCGCGGTAGGTACATGCGAACTTCAGTCTAGAATGACAAATGTTGACACGCCTCCGGAAGCGCTGTCCTACCTTTGGAGGTATAGGAATGAATTGAGAGAAACGGTGGAGAAAATGGGGAGGGATAGAGATGGGAATGGGCTCTGGCATATCTCACTCACTACCGAGACACGTACGTACATTGGGGTATAGGATAAAGTGGGAAATGCAGTACATTCAAGGTAGTAAGTATTCTGTTAGAGATCTTTTATAATTTTTGTGATTATACGAGTACGGAGGACAATAGAAGTTACTTAAAGCACCTTCTGAAGCTACATCATACACCATACACCGAGAATCAAGTACCTCCAGTACCTAGTAACTCCGGTACCTAGTTCCTCCGGTACCTAGTACCTCCGGTACCTAGTACCTCCGGTACCTAGTTCCTCCGGTACCTAGTACCTCCAGTACCTAGTACCTAATACCTAGTAACTGGTGCTATGCTGATGTGCGTAATGGCCTCTACCAAATAAAACCACAATTGACAATTTATCTTCATGTATTAAAATCTCGCTTATTATTCAAAATTGGTTCAGAGAATCACTTTAGCCCACGTACTATGCAAAATGCTGAACCAACACAAAAATGCAGACTTTATTGCAATACATGCGCACGAAAACCCACCGACAAAGGTCGTTATTAAATAAAATGCGGCTACAGCTCCGCGCCAGTTTCCCGGGAGTGCGCCGCGCCGAAACCATCGCGGGACATTCATTGTTTCAACACCACCACTCATATTTCCACCCCTATTGTTACTTTTTTTCCTTATTACAACACTATGACCGCGTATGACAATAAATTCTCGCGAACGTCGCCGAATATTTGAAGCAAAAAGCTAGTTTTGTTCAAATTTTTGTTTGGACAAAAAATGACATTGTGCTGTAATCGAGGCAGTGTTTCTGACGTTTTCTTATTGTTCTAATGGTAAAATTCAGCAAAGTTGACTTATTATTAATTTTTACTTATTTATTTATAAATCATTCATTCACTTATCAGCAATGTACAAAAAAACTGATATTTCATTGAATTTGCCGAAAAAAGAAGAATTTTAGCGCTGATGATAAGTACATTCAATACACGATATAATAATATTAATAATGCAGTGTTCCCAACGTTTCTGTGCCATCAGCAAACTTTTATCTTTAATTTCATCGATATATTAATAATTACACACCAAGATATATTTTTTTTACACATTTTTGGAATATTATTACATATTATTAACTCCAGTTTTTTTAATAAGTTTTTTTTTTAATAACAAACTAATTTTAATAAACTTTTAATTTTTTATTTATTATGTTAAAATTAATCCATGAATTTAGATTTTTTACTACCAAGACAGCTTTCAAGCATGTGTTGTGTTCGTCTTAGTATGTGTCTCTGGACCCACGACATAGGGAATCTTAGTGTGGGCCATTGAGTGCGGCGTTATTATAAAAAAGAAAATTCAAACCGAAACATGTTCACCGTTACAAAGAAGATTCAGAAATTTTGATTCCTAACAGATAATTCTGACTCAGTCCTGACTCATCGGTTATAGATCTTGCGACAAACTGTGACAAAGGAATGACAAATTATCATTTGACAACGAATTAATATTGAATCCACAATTTGACCCACGGATTTAACGCTATAAACACATTTCAAAGCCTAAATATTAGTAAAGAAAGCCTACAAAAATGACTGCAGCCTCCTAGCTTCAATACCTCGTACTAGTTCGAACTAATACTAAACATCCAGCACAAAGCTACGGCAAGCACGAGCAACCACTCACTGTCGATTCGATTTATTTTAATTTCCTACGCGGGTACTTCAACATTTTGTAGCCATTTTTCTCTTCACTCCATTTAGCTCATTGTGCAGTGAACCGACTCACTGCAACAAGATCCTACTCGCGTACCAGCCGTTGGTCGGATAGAACTTTGTTACATACAAAGGATTGTATGTAGCCCGGTTCACTGTAACAGAGTTCAATTCGCATTCCAGACTGCATTGAGATGGAACTTTGTGGTAGTAAGAAGGAAATGCACTTACTTAGCGAGTTTCTTTAGCAGATTTTAATGTAATATTCCGTGGTGAAATGTTGCGTTTGAGAATTTTCTCCGTGTGCCAGTTAATTAAATCCTTTACTAGTGTTGTACATAGTTATAGTTCGTTTGTTTATTTGTTACACAGATATTGAAAACGCAAGTTCGTAAAATTGTATGGAAGCCAAGCGTGTCGCTTATTTTGTAAATACGACTAAGTCACGAGTAAATTTTAGTGGATGAAAAACCATTCCCTTTACTGGGTTCACCAATTTCGACCAATTGGACAACACCACCACTTTTGACAAGCCCATTCCCATCCCATTCTGTCCTATCCCTCTCTAATTTCCCAATCCTCTCTCCAAATCCAGTTCTTCATCTCGAAAGTTAGGCTGCATATCCGGCGGCGTGCCAACGTTTGTCATTCTGGACTGATGTTGGCATGCATCGCGCATGTCGCAGCGCGACAGTACCCACTTACCACCAGGTGGACTGTACGCTAGTCTGCTGTCTTTTTCCTATTAAAAAGATTATTAGGCATTTCTATAATTTGTAAAAACGACTCGCTGGGGACACGGCTCGGAACAGACTGAACGAGCAGTGCGAGATTTAGAAGCTTAACGCCAACTTCGGGCACATACCGACGGACAGCTTGTGTTTTCGATATCTGTGATTTGTTACCTAAAGGCCTAAGTAGAAATAGAATAAATAATATTATACAGCAGTAAAGTGCAAACGTATAAATATATAATATATGTATACAGTATAAATATATGTAAATATAAATATGTTTAAAAACATGGTTTTATAATGCAGTAATAAAAGATGCAATAATCTTTAGTTTATATTTCTGGCAGAATTTATATTTGTTTTATATTTTCTACTTGTTTAAAATCTCTATGTCTTTTTATTTTGACTAGCTCAAAACGAATATCTACCTATTTATCTATACTTATACAAATAAAGTTTTGTAACCAAATTTGATTTTTCACTTTTTTTATAGAACGAGCATACAGTCCACCTTGTGGTAAGTGGATACTGTCGCCCATAGACATCCGCGATACATGCCAACATTAGTCCAAAATGACAAACTTTGACACGCCCCCGGATGCACTGCCTACCTTTGTTGACGAATGAATGGATTTGGAAAAAGGGTTGGGGACGTGGAAAGGGATAGGATGGGAATGGGCTCTGGCATATCTCACTCACTACCGAAACACGTACATACATTGGGGAATATGATAAAGTGGGAAATGCAGTACATTTCAAGGTAGTCTTCTGTGAGAGAGGGGTAACGAGGTCAGTCGAGTGCGCCCAGCGGCTGTTGGATTGCAGGGTGCATTCTCCGCCTCCAACTTTTTATTAACTGGCTCATTGATGGGCAGATAAGTCAAATCTTTATAATGTACATTTTCATCTGAGTTCATAATTTGATCTTTCTTAATTTTAAAATTATAAGATCCACAAATCAATACGTTAAAATATTTATGCTGGATCCCCCATTAGTTGCGTCGGGCGACCGGAAACGGACGAATGGCGGCAAACCAAATGTCCCGGAAAGATAAAAAAGTAAAAAAGAAGGAGCCACTGACACCTAAATCATTCTGTGCCAAGAACTGCCGGAAGCACTGAAATAAAATATGTAGAATGGCCTTTTTTCTTCTTTTTAAGGTACTTTTATGCCTTGGCATATGTCAGTTCCATCGTACCCCAAAACTTATATTAAAAACATTAATATAGGTATCAATATATCAACCCTGGTGAGGGCTCACGAATCTGTACAAACTGAACGCTGCTCGTGAATTAGGTTCTCCTAGTATCTTATGGAACATACAAACATCATTTCTGTTCAGATCGAGAGCCCTCACTAGGGCCGTTCCTGTTGATTCCGGACACACTCCACCAACAAGTTTTGGACATCTTCAACAATTCCACATAGTTATTTGGAGAGCTAGTCTTTTTCATGAGGTACGGGTATCCAAACTTATTGAGTGCAGTGCCGGCTTTATTTATGGTGCAGGGTGTGCAGCGCACACGGGCGCAGGGTGTTAGGGGGCGCAGAGCGCCGCCCGCGACGCCTCCAAAGAGCCTACTAGAGGGCGCCAGGGTATTAATTGCACCCGGGCGCTACATGGGCTAGAGCCGACGCTGATTGAGTGGCATGTGTCCAGAATGCAGCCTGAATGCTAAGACCGTGTATCTTCTATTTAACTTGGTTTCAGAAAATCAAAGTATATGAGGAGGCTCACACTGAATGGTTTTATACCATATGCCCTTTAGAAAATGGCCTTAAAATTTAATTTGGACAGTTCCTATTTTAATACTTGTAACTAAATTAATAGCTTGCCAGGACTACAAGAGATATTTTACATTTTTTAATCTATTTTTTTTATATATTTCAAGTATTTTTGAGAAAATCGCGAGAAAATCCTTCGATAGCGAGAATTTGAAACGTCATCGCCGAATCCGGCGGCTGTATACCGTCACCGTAATAGTGCCTATAACGACACTCATCGGCCGGATTTGTTCAAAGCATATACGGTCACGGTATAATAGAAATAAGCAATGACAGGCTGGGATTTGAACTCACAGTTTCAAGAATGAGAGTCGATAGTAGATCTACTCGTAGACTAACACCATTCTGCACTTTACACGGGGCCCCTCTACTTAGATAATGTTTCTATGATCAAAAGACGTTCGGCCACGGCGCGCGTCTCGGCCGGGGGCGCCGCGAATTTCAACCGAACAAAAAACTTAATTAAAACCTGCCTGAAACGAGTTTATTTTGAGGAATGTCTTGTCATTTAGGAAACAAATTAACGTAAATTTCGCGACCTATTTCTTTCAATTGCGAACTTTCTTAGCGGAACTGGTTACGGACCCTTTCTTTCTATTTCTGTCTTCTGAGATTACTTAATCCCTCTTGAAATGTAAATAAATCCAATCAAAAAAGTATAAATAGGACCTGTACTGTACCTACTCTTCAAATGCATACAATAAAGAATAATTAGACGGCGAAAATAAAATTCAGAGTGGGACGAAAATTTTATATTAGTGCCAATATGCGTAGCAATTTGTATCTAAATAAAACGAATAGCACTCCGTAAATACAATACAATAAATACTTTTAAGTTTGTTTTAAATCTTATGTGTATTGAATACTGACTGGAGAGACGGACAGTTCACATAGAAAGATATGAGCAGTTTTTTTGGTGTATGGTTATGTACACTAGGGCTGCCACAATCTGCAAAAACAAAATAGAAAATTTATTTAATTTATTGTAATAAATTTAAAGTTATATTTTAAATTGTAATCTATAACATATTCATGTTAATAATAGTGCTTCGACACGTCCACAATAAGCTTTCTATGGATAAGATTTTGATCTATACTAATAAATATAATAAAGAGGTAAAATTGTGTGTTCATAGGTATGTTGGGGGTAATCTCTGGAACTACTGAACCGATTTCAAAAGTTCTTACACAAATAGGAAGCTCCATTATCCGTGTCTAATATAGGCGATATTTTATTTAGAAATTTTGAAAAAAAAAATGTCTCATAAACCGAAGCGAAGCAAGGTCGAGTCGCCAGTATATTATATTCCATTATAATCTGTCGACACTTAAACAAAAAACCGTGTCAGCTCGGCCCGATGGTTGATGCACCTCTGCTATGTTTACTTGCATTTTACCTATATTTTCTTAAGTTTTTTTTTTGTTTCTTATGTATACAGTGCCTATCGTGGGATTTTTGTTTTTATAATGCCGCCAAATTTTGTCATTAATTGCACGCAGTGACAATCTATAATTAGAGGAACATCTACAATGTAATTTCAAATTTAACCTTTTATATAGATATACCTGTTGTAGCTTCTGTTGATTATCCTACATAAATGAAGACATAGTTAACACACGATAAACTTATACTGTCTTTGGTTCACAGAGAAGCGCTTTAATTTGAACAGCGACAATCTTTAAAAAGTCTAAATAAGTGTTAATGATCACTAAAGCCAATTGCTATTTAAAATCATACATCCCATTATTCTGAGATTTTTGTGTACTTTACGTCACAGCCGCCCGGTGATTTGCGATGTTAGCCCATAGTCTGGACAAGCATCTTTCAAACCCGAACATTCCAGGTCAAGCCCGGAGGGGTGGCAACCGAAGGGTAGAGTAAACATAGGCTTTAAGACCCATTTAATATATAAGTAAGTGTGGAAAACGCGACAATGTTAAAAATTTACTTACCTACGTTTTCCACAAAACATTGTACAACAAAATTGATTCTTATTTCGTAAACGTAACAACACGTAACGTAACAATTTATATTTGTACGACACAACTACATTTAATGTTAATGCTACAATCAATCTTGCAGTCACAGACATATCCCGATACGGGCTTGCTATTGATTATAAAACATTGACTAACCAAGCGTTCGATTACAAACTAGTTAGTATATAATATATAGAAAAAAGATAACAACCAGACACACCATCTGGTGCTAAGTGGATTTATGTCGCCCATTGACATACGGGGATACATGGAGACCGAGCAGGTGGACCGACCACTTGAAGAAGTTCGCAAGTAATAACTGAATGAAACGAGACGAAAAACATGTGTGGTAGCGATCCTTAGAAGAGGCCTTTACATAATTATTTTGAGAATTTTAGTTAAGTTAATATTTTTGTGGTGTAATGTTTCTCTTCGAGTTTCTCGGAAAACACTGAAATGGTCTCCTTCTAAAGATTTTTAGCTTTAATGGGAATTCTAAGAACATCGCTTAATAAGTATTATATTTTTTTCATCAAGTAAATACCTAAGTGAGTATGGCTCGTGGTGTTGCCCGGCAATAGAATAGCACCTCTTTCCATGGGTGTTGTAAGAGGCGACTAAGAGATAACCAAGCCGCTAAAAGTGGACTCGCCAATCCATTTCGCCAGCGTAGCATTTGAGCCCATACATCACTCATGCACAAAACAATATCCGTGAGGTGGCCCATGTCCAGCAGTGGATATTGAAAGGGCCGATTTCATGTAAGTAAGTACACTTTATTACACAACCAAAGAATACATTGAAAGTAAATCAAAAGTTTAAATAAATAGATTGGCTTTATCGCTAAAGCGATCTCTACCAGAAAACCTTTGGAAATACAAATTTATTTACCTTAGCCTATCAGGCCCTTTGTGTTTTTAATAGCAAATACTCAGTCGCAGTCTGTTTGACACTAGTGACATAATTTATCTATACCTAAATAAATCGAATGATCTTAGAAATACAACGTGAAATAGCGTCTAATACCTTAAACATTCCAATTCCATTTCACGGTCCACATTCTCCATCACCATAAACGTAGGAAAACTAAGGGCACAGTGGACAGAGGTCACCAGTATGGAAACATAAATATTAAAACCAGAATGCTTTATGACGTCGATGTCATGCAATATAAATCGTCTGGAATTAGGCTCGGTAACTTACAAAAAGCGTGCGAAATAATTGAAAATAATGTACACACTGCTTTAAAGACATTTAAAAAAAGAATAGCTGCGTGAAAGTTTCATACATAAATGAAACTTATTTGATTGCATATTAGCTCTTCGTGCTCAATTCAATAACAATGTTATTTAATTGGAGTTGAATTATTTTATATAAAGTTATTTATATATATGCCTGTGCCTGTGCCTGTTCAAGTAACATGCACGACGCACAGGTCTTCCCTTGCAATTACAAGGTACTTTCGGGCCGTAATCTGCGACGAGAGCCCAGTGTGGATTATTTGTATACGTAATTTTAATTTCAGTTATAATACCGAGCAGATTTTAAAGTCTGTTGCATCGAAACTTATTTTTAGCGTTCAGAAACATGGAGGGTATATAACATATTACAATTTGCATAATCAATTTCACACCGTCCGTCCTTGTCGTACAGAGAATATTTTACGAGTACTCTGTACGAGATATCTCTCTCGTACAGAGATTTTACTCTCGAGCTGGATTCATCCAATTGAATCTATCAGAATCTCAATTTATCTTCAGATTTCCAGGTTCAGATGTTAGTTCCAGGTCTTACCTAGATTACTGTTAGTGCCAGGACTTAAAGTAGGTATATACGTAGGTTGTTGTACAAGAGCTAGCAAAAGATAAACAAATACTTTTTTAATATGTTACAATTTTCACAAAATACACTGTTACAATTAATTGACTTAAAAAGACGATGTATTCTCTAAGTACGTATATAGTGTGAGTACTTGCTCATTTATACATTGAATGTATTTGTTCATACCAACTCTTGTAAAACAACATATATCAGTGTAATATTCGCAACATTTCCACATTCGCTATGTCATAGTCATAGTATGTATGTCATAGTATAGTATCATAGTATTACAGTAATTATTGACGTCGGTAGTTCTGTGATAAACATAATGATTTGATAGATACAATAAAGTTAGTCTGACAGCAACCGTCGTGGCATTGTACACGCCTCGTTTCATACCTAAATTAGATTCCTCCCGGTATCCTCTGAATACTGTGCGCTAGCGTTGTTTGCGCCACCAATAATTCCAAGCAAACACGTCCAAGCGGGGCGTTGAAAAATCATATATCTCGGACAAAAGTCAATAAGTCGAGCTCTCGAAGGCTCTGAGCTCTGGGGGCTGTAAACAACGTTGCATCTGCACCGGGCACTGCAAGATACATGCTATTTATGGCTGAAGGTTGTATGATCATACAGTACTAGTACTTGTATAGAAGTGGACAAGTATTTCTGTAGTTGAAAAGTAAAGTATCATAGGTCCAGCTTATCTGCTACTTAAATGGCAGCATCATACGATTTCGTACCTTAATGCCTACTCTCTCACTTTGGGGAATACACTTACAATATTAATTGCAGTTATTTATTTACAATAATAATACTCGATGTGTGGTCGTAAAAAGCGACAGGATTACAAAGCATCTGCCACAAACCCTGAGGAACTACACCAATTCCAATGGAGCGGTCTCGCCAACCCCCGACGCCAGCGTTCCGTTTTTAGGCTATAAATCCCCCAAGCACAAGACAATGTGTCCAATGAGGCCCGCGTCCAGCAGTGGACGATATAACGGCTGGTTACGGTAATATCTATACTATTGTATGTAGGTATGTTGGGGGTAATCTCTGGAACTACTGAACCGATTTCAAAAATTCTTTCACAAATAGGAAGCTACATTATTCGTGTCTAATATAGGCTATATTTTAATTTTAATTTTTGAAAAAAAGACAATTATAAACCGAAGCGAAGCGAGGGCGGGTCGCTAGTCATTAATAATCCTCGAATTATTAAAGGGGTAGCGTAGTGTATGACAGCCTCCGCCCATGTGGATCGACGACTTCAAGAAGTCTGCCGGTGGTGATTGGATGAGAAGTGCCGAAGAGCGTGTTTATGGCTGATGGTATGGTACCTATATTACAGTTTTATTTTCGGTTTCATTTATATTAAGTAAAATAAAATCCGAAACGAATAAATTCGTAAAATAAATACTGTCATAAACCATTACTTATGTTTGTCTTATATCAACGAAACTTAATTCCCTGCGCTGGAATAAGACAAACTATTGAGCAAATAAAAAGTTTCCCATCTTCTATATGGCCCCATAGCGACCTCTTACCATCACATACAGGCAATTATGGTTCTTATTCCGTAGTTAATAAGATACATACCAATTTCAAATAGCTGTCGGAATTAAACGTGTGCTTGGAACAACACTCCAATGTTGATATTACAGTAATTATTGGTCTACTGATAATGTACTTGTTCAACTGCCAGTACAGTAGTTTTAATGGATAACAATATTAGATATCGCAGTGAAGAGCTGTGATAGCCATGAGATAGCTATCTAGCTAGATAGCTAGATAGCCCTTCCCGCGTATCACTCAATTTATACTCAAGTCACTCAATTTAAACTCAAGTCACTCAATTTATACTCAGGTCACTCAATTTATACTCAGGTCACTCAATTTATAATCAATTTATACACAAATCAGTCAATTTATACTCAAGTATAGATTTTTTGGGAAATTTCGAAGGAATATAGTTTAAAATAACACTAGGATGTTTAAAATAATTAACGTTTAAAAATTGTCAGTAGTCTCGGCGGTGAAGTAAATCATTATGAGGAAACTCGCATGCTCAAGAATTTTGAAAAAAATTGGTGCATGTATATCCATTCACACTAGGCCCTCGTAGTGGATTAGTGGTGGATTTATAGACAATGTATAACAATATAATGAAATGAAATAATAATAACTTTATAGAGTCCGTTTTATGTCGGTACACAGGATGTACAGCACCTATAGTTGAGGAATTCAATTTTGATCACTCCAATAACTCTTGGTCAAATGAGATCGTTAATCTTAAACAACACAATAATAGTTCAAAGGTAGGTATAGCTTGTTAGGTTAATACTGTTTTATCTAACAAATAAGCATATGAATCCAAAAACAAAACCGATTGTTCATTACAACTCAACCCCATCCTTATCTGTGGCAAAAAACGCTAAATTGCAGAACGCAGGAGCTCAGATTAAACCATGCATAGTTAACGGATTAAGACTCAAAGGTATCTCACTAGCTGCCCGCTGCAAAATCACTATAAGGGACATAACTGAAACAGTAGTCAAACTTCACACAAGTGTTAGAAATACTACTAACCCACACAGATGGATCGTATAGAAATGATTGATTAGCATTCGACGCTCACTTCGTCCGAGGGGCTTCCACGGTACGTATGTTCCCCGTTTGAGGACTCGTCTACAATCCTAGCCTGCCCATTACCACTTCAACTTGCCGATTCTCTGAACTATGTCGACAACTTGGGTCCTTGTGTTAAAGGACCAAAGTAATGTTGTCCAATAAAGACAGAGTCCAATAATAACTCATTCCATGGAATAGTGACAGCGTAGAGGTGTCTACTGTCACCCTTCATTCTTGAGGTTGTGAGTTTAAATCCCCTAATTTTTTAATTATCTCTAACTCAGCGGTAAAGGAAAACAACGTGAGGAAACCCGGATGCCTGAGAATAAAAAAAATCTGGACCATGTGTACTAGCGTGATAGATATAACCCGAGACCCTAGTGATTCCTAGAGGAGGCCTGTGCCTTTCATTGGAACGTTATAGACTGAAATCGATAACTCTTTCCATCACTCAGTAAGCGACATTCACGCTTGAAACGCTCCGGGTCATAATGTCTTCCTAAATTGCCTGCTTCCTAAAATGACACTTTTGCTAAATAGACATCTTAGCTTCTTGAAATGTCTGCAATGTCCTTGAACTGTCAGTGTGCACGTTTCGGTACTGCACCGATGCAATTAGTTACATTACTTTTTAATTTATAAACTGTGTGTAACCGTGCAAGATCACCGTCAGCCGTTCGGACGAGATGAATAAATCATAGCTCACGCCGACTGCGAGCGGCTTGTGCCAATGTTTCGACTTTATTTAAAGTAACGACTTGTTGCTGCAAAATGATAAAAACTTTTCGGCGCAAATAAATAAGACAGTTGAAAACTCAGTGGAGATTTTTTTCAGTTATCGAGGAAAGTTGTAAGAGTAACTTCGCGATTGTTTGGAATGATGTGATTGAATCTTACACAATGTAACTTTAAATAAGTAGTTTCTAATTGATTTTTCTTTTCATTAAAATGTTTACTAATGTTATTTCTATCGCAAACGTATAACAGCTTTATTACTCATAAATGCGATTTAAATTCAATTTTTAAATATATTTTTTTTAACAATAAGTAATTCGGTATGCAATTGTATGCAATGCAATCAGCCCTTTCAGTATCCACCGCTGGACATGGGCCTTCTCATACACATTGACTCGTGCATGAGGGATGTAGGGCCTGAAAACGCCACGCTGGCCAAGCGGGTTGGCGAGTGCACTCTTTTGGCGGTGGTGTAATTCCTCGGGGCTTGTGGTAGCTGCTTTATTATGGTTTAATTTTAAAATTTCATAAATTTTACTTTTAAGAATGACTAATTTTTTTTTTTTAATTTTATACCTTTATTTGACATTACAAAAACAAACGGGATTTTTTGTATGATTAATACATAATGCTACGTACTACCTATAATATATATAAGCATATCTCCAAATGTACTCGCACTCGTAATACCCTCGTAATCTATTCAAACACAGTATGGAGTTGATATGGGCATATCCATTCGGGGAATCACCATACTCTAAACCAAATATGCATGAGTCTCTGCAAAAATCATGAAACCGCAAGTAGGAATAGTAAAAAGTTAAACCACAGTTTATTCGGTTCAGATTGGATGCATAATTCATAAACAGAGTGCATCGGCGCCGCACTGGACCAGTGCGAATATTCACTCACTTCATACCAGCTTCCGATGTACAAATTTTAAAAATAACGTTACCAAGGTACATAAGGTGTTAGCAAAAAAAAAAGAGAATGAGAAGAAGGAATGGATTTATTCAAGGTAATAATAATGTAACCGAACCTTTTCCAAAGACTGTAACCATTGAATCTGCACATGATTCTGAGTTAAGAGTTAATTTTAAAGGCTTCGTTTCATAGAAAATCGAAAAAAACTGAATTTCATTGCAAAAAACATTAGTATAATTATCATTTTTAATTCTTCTCGTATTTCAATCTCTATACATTTACACTAATATACACTATATACATTAGTCTACAATTGTGTAAACTAATGTTTGAAATAAGTATATGTTAGTATTATTTATTCCACGAATCATGAACAGAAATCCATTCATGGGAAGTTGTGATCTCCGCGGATCGTAGATTACTGTAGATTGCTATTGTGTTAATTTCACGAAACACTTCACTTCACTCAAACAAAAACTGTATATGTAGTTCATTAGTCAACTCGGACATTAGCTTGTAGGAAACATAGATACGAAAGGCGCGCTGTACATTCGAGTTCATCGCCATCTAGTGGCAGATGGTGGAATTAGATTATTTTTAAACTAATTCCAATAATTTTAATAAAATAAACTACACAATTACGTTGCGGATTGTAGATTACTATTGCTCCGCACTTGTTGATTTCTTCGTAATCTCCGTAAAAATAATAATAATAAAAAAAAAATGGAATAATTTAATAACATTAGATTCAATCATACAGCAAAGTATGGAGTATCAAATTTTATACAAGGTATTTATTATCTCCATATGAATGATATAAAACCATAACGTGCGTTTGGTCCTATCTGTCTAATATGTTGTGACGTCTATACCTATTTTTTTTCGTTTCAGGTTTATCCACATCTTTGTCGATGGCTCCTCCTCTTGACCTGAATCCGCGTTGATAGGTAATTTGTTTACTTGAAATTAACAAAATTGTAATACTCTACAAGAGATAAAGCCATTTATAAAAATATATGGTCATCATTTCGAAGCGAGCGAATCCGTGGACAAAACCTTGTATGAGTAAATTAAACGATAAACACAACGCCAGGTTAATTTTCTGCGTTTATTTGTTACCAACTTCCCATTTTAACGAACTAAAATCAGTTTATGTAGCTACAAACGATAGAAAATCGTGTTTGCGGTCGAAGACAAACTTTTCGGTACGTTAGGGGGTTATAAACTGAAAATTAAACATTGTCTGCACACAATAATTTTGGAATATAGTTCGGGATAATTGAGAAGGAACTTCGTCAAAATTGGGAACTCAATTGTCATAACACATTTGTTGCGACAACACTGTTTGTATGTTCGACCGGTGGGTTAAATTATAACGCCACTAGATGTACAACTTGATCCATGAAGATCAGCGGCAATGCGGAGTATGAGAATAAAAATAAATGGCTACTAAATGTGGACGCGGTGGGAGGGGGCATAAATGATTGGAGAAAACTATGAGAGTGATTAATTATAGAAAATGTCATTGGTACATACCCTGAAGATTCTCCGCGCAGCACACCCGGCAGCCGGCGAAGACGTGGTCACTCATTTTACTACCCCTTCACTAGGGTCGCGGACCCCATTATTAATGTTTTAATATCAATATGCACCGGGGCTTTGCTTGGTGCCAAGGATGGCAACCAAAACAAATGCACATGTGCGACAAAGACAGGTTAAAATAATGTCAATTTTCTCCCACTGACAGCTTCAGTCGTCATCTGTCATTGGCTATAAGACCGCGTTCCAAAACGTGGCGAAAACAATAAAACGGCACGAACCGTGATAAAAATATTTTTGTAATTGTTAACCATATTAATAATTTATTATGTTATGCGTTTAGGTGGCTTATTGCTTGATTTCTCTAGATCTTCACTCTTCACTTTCATCTGACACATGCCATTTTTCATATTTTTTAATTAACTTTTTTGACAACGACAGCACCATAAAAATATTGTTTTCTAATAACAAAGACTGAACAAAAACAAGACTACATATATTCCTTTTAGTCAAAGAAAAAAAAATCGGGTCGAAATTAAATATAAAAACGCTGAAATTGCACTGAGAGCTAATTTATTTTTATTGCTTCCGTTTCGCATCGAACCGACAGTTTACGATGCACCGGCGTCACCAGCAGTCCGGTGCATTACAACACACCCACACATTCATACCTAAGTACTATATTTTATTATATTTACAAGAAAAAACAGTCAACAATAATTCATAACTTAAAAAAAACTAAAGCTTTGTACAAAACGTTGCAACAGTTAAAAATACAATAAACAGACCTGAATATGAAATTGTAGATTATTATATGTATTTTTTATTTTACATTAAAGAGAGAAAAGTCGCAAAGCTCGAAAATCACACTGCTGCACAACAATACTGCACAAAAGTAAACACTTATAATTGATTACTCATACATACACATACATACATCTAACACAAAATTTTTGAGTTAAGATCTTATATTATGAAAAAAACACCGATGTCAGCGCCAGTTTGAAGGGAGATTTCTCTATTTTCCGTACGGTTTATGAAAAAAAAATTATTGACAAAAGTTGTAAAGCTTAACGCCTTATTCAACGACATATAATTTGTATGTATAGACGTCGACTTTTTTTTATTTTTTGACAAGTTTCACCGTAAGCACATGTCCAACAGTGGAGGAAAATAAGGGTTAGTTCGGTTATGGCTACTGACCGATTTTCATTTCATTTATTCAGCAGTAAGAAAATAAGATACATAAGATATTCGTTACTATACAAATTAAAATTAAAAAAGATAATTATCAGGTGCAAAAATAAAAAAATGTAAAAAATAGCATTTTTATGTTACAGATCATATTTCAAGTCGAAATGGTCACAGAACTCATCAATGCTACAAAAGCACGCATTCCACAAGAACGGTCTCAATTAGTTTTTGAAGATTCTATGTTTTTGAATGGTGAAATTTGAGTGGAATAATGTAATGGCCTGATATCTAATGTTCTGTTTCTTAATTGTTAATATTAATTAAATAATTAATTATTACTATTCTTAACTTGGAACATATCTCGCAATATAAATCTTTTCTCCTAGTTTGCAATCTAATTTTTCTCTTCTTTGCTTTCATAATGATTGCGTTTGACTACATCAGGTAAGATTACCAGAATATAAAAACAAGGGACAGTATGTCTAACTTTTTGTAGAGTTCTCTGGGTTCTTTCTTCTTTCTCTGGGGTATTCTTACCATATGGCCCACATTTGCAATACAAACTATTGGCTAACCTGAACCGATTTGGCTTCTTTCATCTTCTTACTACTTATTATAAAGACTTTATTTAAAAAAACACTCGCGTTCTCTTAAATATTAAAGCCAATGTTTCAAGACCATTAATTTAAGTTCCAAATTTGCACGCTTGAACAGGCTGTACACACATTTATTTTTATTAACACACCTGGAGCCATTGCAGTCGCTATTTCTCGGGACATAAAAAATAAAATGCACTATTCGATTCATTTTATTACCCGGTCAATTTTAAGAACATTGCTGTGTTTAAAAATATTAGATTATAAGTCGTTTAGAATAAAAGTTACCGAAACAAAACTCAATTACAAACGTTTTACGAACTGTAATTAACCGATCACGAAATCGATAAACATTGTCAAAAAGATGAATGAGCTGAATTGACGAGGCTGAAGTGCCAATAGGCCGGTCGCATGTGATCATCTAGCTGGAGCACATATGTAAGTATTCGAGTGGAAACTGCATGATGGTAAGCGCAGCTATCCCCACTATAGATGGACCAATGACCTAGCGACTGTCAGCTAGATGGAGAACACAGGCCGAAACTCTTACACCAAATGATCGACTTAGATCGAGCAGATTATCGATCGATCTAGAGTTCAACGTCGATCAAGTGGATATGGATGGTCCCTTTTTCGATTGATGTCGAATCCCGCAGGATTTGTCATAATGTAAGGTGACGTCTCGGACTACTCGCAGTTGAAATGTGTGAAATACAAATTTGACAGTTTCATCCTTCTCTCAGTTCTTTCTCAGGTGAAACTATTCTATTGTTTGAATTCTTGCTAGCACGACGATAGATGATCTTGCGAAAAACAAAACATTCTAAAATCTATAATGTACGTATTGCGAACCCGATTGGAAAATTTAACCGTGTTCCAAGCCTTGGAGTTTAGATTCGACGTTGCCTGTGACAGCGGTGTTTATAGTTCGGCAAACTATAAAAGTGTTGGCGGCAGACGTAGGCGAGTTTTACGATGATTTGCGCCGACTGGCGCAAATTATGATGGTCGTGCAACCATCTATTGTCTCTTCTAGTCGGTGTTGGTCGCGGAAGTCATATTTTTGACGCACGACATTCATTCGCGATAACTTTTTGTTGGCAGAAATGCGGTTGACATTTCCAGCGGCGCAGAATGTTGTTTTTCTATTAGGTCTTTTTTGAATAATGGTATTTATACTAGTGATGAGTGAAGTTTTTTATCGATTGTTTGAACCTCTCGAATGTTTTAATTTAATAATCTATAGTACCTATCGACGATCTTTCGATAAGAACCTAATATGTTAATCAAAAGCGCTAAAATGGCAATGGGTATGGCAATAGTCCTCGACTATTGCCATAGGGCAATAGGGCAATAGGCAATAGGCAATAGGGCCTCCAGTCGAGGACTATTGCCGTACCGGGAAGCGCACTGTGGGTCGCCCTCCGGTCAGGTCGACTGACGACTTAAAGAAGTTCGCGGTGGTGGTTCGATGAGAAGAGCCGAAGATCGTGTGTGATTGCTAGCCTATATCGAAGAGGCCTATATCGAGCCGTGGCGAGACTAATGGTGTGGTATAGGGGGTATAGTATATGATACAGTGGGATAAACCGACACCAATCTGTCGAACTAAAGAACTCTCACCTTTAGTCTTTACTTCGTGGCCTCGTTAAACCGCTTGGCGCAGTTGGTAAGCGATCTTAAGCGATCCTGACTTCTGTGCAAAAGCATTCGATTCCCGATCGGACATACATTTTTTTAAAGTCAAATATTTGCTCTGGTCTGAGTGTCTTTGAGTGTATCTCTGGACCCACGACACACGGAATCCTAGTGTGGACCATTGAGTGTGGCGTTATTAATAAATAAGTTGAATTATGTTGAATAAATTTAAATAACTAATTGAAAATTTTAAACATTGCTCATTCTAATTTTTGTCCATTGTTCGTGAGCAGTTCGTACTTATCAAAACAATCAATCAAAATATTATTGACAATTCAACAGTTTGAGAAAGTATGACCCAATTTAGTAAGAACACGGGAGGAATAGACATTCAGTACAGGACCTTGAGGATTTAACATTGTTAAGGGCGGGGAATGTAATTCATTTACATTATTTATTGTATGTACAATTATACTTTTATTACCGGAAATATGGGAATTGTACTGTGTTATCGTCTACATTGAGTGTTTTTACCGGGGACTTGGCGCTTTTTTCCATCTTTTTTCAAAGGGGACAATGGAATTAAACCGTCTGCATGAACCTTTCTATACTATCTATAACTTATACGGTGCCGCTGATATAATTTTCGTGATAACTGCTGGGGGGTGCGGGCGGCAGAGTTGCTTACTTAGGACTTTCCACTGCTCTCTTGGCGAAAACAGACCGTCTGAATCGTCAGTTAATTGTTTCGTGAAGCGACACCGCAAATTGAGAAATATTTTGTCAGAAAACCGAAACTGTTCGGGCTTAACAACGAAAAGGTTAATTTTAATTTTCTTAGTTGTTAGACGGACCGTACGGATTTTATCTAAAACAAGCTGTTATCTTAGCCCACGTCTTCACGTCATAAAAGTAAGCTACTGTCCAATATTTTATGTTTCTAGCTTAGGGTTAATAAGTTAGTCAGTATATTTCTCTTTACATGTATACGTAGATAGATAAATAGTCTACAAATTAAAAAGATGAGGCCAATTTGTAAGATAGTGGGGTTAAACCCTGTCCCATTCCACTGAATACCTATTTTTCAGTTATAACTAGCTCGGCGGTGAAAGAAAACATCATGTGGCATATTATTTAGGCAATAGGCCGATATCTAATGTGTTTGGTCTACGAGCGCCACTTTACATTCAAATCATGTGGCATATTATTTAGGCAATAGGCCGATATCTAATGTGTTTGGTCTACGAGCGCCACTTTACATTCAAATTTACTCGTACAATAACAAACGCAAGTCCGCTCATATCAGGTACAGGATAGACCCCTACACTTCTCACATTAATTTACCCCCAAACCAAATAAATAAGTGTTTCACTGGGGTCCTTAAAGTGAGTGTGATCATTGCCATGCTGCGTCAGATTCGTGCAAGTCAAAAATTGTTTTAGCTGCCCAAAGTTTCTATCGTTTATATTCAAGAAAATATTGAAAACTCCAAGTATGAAGTAACAATATATAATCGTAACTTCCAAATGAAGATATTGACTCTGGTAAGGCATCAAAGAAGGTTTCAATACGCCAAGGTGGGACGACATGGCGGTACCCACTTATTTGCGATACTAGGATAGGTATAAAAGATTTATGTTCCTATACCTATATTTTATATTCCTTTATCTAAAATCTGTTATCTGTTATCTAAAAATAGTTCTTTAAGAGTCAGAAGCTCTTATTCGGGTTAGTCGATGCTCAACGCCCAAACGTAAAAGAAAGAAAATGACTTTATAAATAAACAACAATAACAGAAGACAATAAAGTAAAAATACGGTAAGTAAAAAAGAACGGAATATTAATTATTCCCCGATTGTGAGTTGAGTGACCACGGTGTGCCCACGGAGGAGGTCGTGCCATATCTATATCAAGCCAGTTTCACGTATACTATATTCTACCTTGAAGGGTTTAAAAAATGGATATCAATACCTTTAAAAAATCAATTAAAATAAATTTCTGAGAGGAAAAGTGCACGCTGCAATCCAACAGCCGCTGGGCGCGCTCGAATGGCCACGTTACCCCTGTCTCACAGAAGACTACCTTGAAATGTACTGCATTTCCCACTTTTATCTTATTTCCCTAATGTATGTACGTGTTTCGGTGGTGAGTGAGAAATGCCAGAGCCCATCCCCGTCCTATCCCTCCACATTTTCCCAACCCTTTCTCCAAATCCACTCCTATATCTCCAAAGGTAGGCAGCGCATCCGGGGGCGTGCCAACGTTTGTCATTTTGGCCTAATGTTGTCTATGGGCGACAGTATCCACTTACCACCAGGTGGACTGTATGCTCGTCTGCCGCTTCGTACATAAAATATAAATTTTAGAATGCAAAAAGTAAGAAGCGAATTCAAAAATAATTAAGAATAACAGTAAATTTAAAGACGATTCGTAACAATTCTGCTTTCTACTATACATCGGGGGTCGAATGTGAACTAAAAACAAAAAATTGACAAATTAAACTGTGACCTCCGTCACATTTCCGATTGGTGTGCAGTTGCCGTCAACCCAACTAAATGCCAGTCAATTATTCTAGACAGTTCTCGGAAGATAGGCCAAATTGGATCTGACTTTTGTTGCACCGGTTCGCTGTAACAATATACCTATTCCTTATTGTTATCAGGTTAAAAATGTAGTATTAATCATTGGCACACTTCATGGATATGTGGGGACGTATCCATGAAGTGTGTGGAAAGGTTACCTACTCACTGCGATCCCTATGTCAATTTAATATATTTTATCAATAACAATATAATTATACTATTATTATTATTTATAGAGATGAATTAAGCTTCACTATTTGAGTTCTTCTGCACCTGTCTGCTTTTGTAGGGGGAGAGTGCACGCCGCTGGGCGCACTCGACTGGCCTCGTTACCCGTCTCTGACTGAATACTACCTTGAAATGTACTGCATTTCCCACTTTATCGTATTTCCCCAACGTACGTACGTGTTTCGGTAGTGAGTGAGATATGCCAGAGCCCAATCCCATCCCACCCTGTCCGTCCCATTTTCCCAACCCTTTCTCCCAATCCGTTCCTTAATCTGCACAGGTGGGCAGCGCATCCGGGGGTGTGCCAACGTTTGTCATTCTGGACTGATATTGGCATGTGTCGCGGATGTCTATGGACGACAATATCCACTTACCATCAGATGAACTGTATGCTCGTCTGCCATCTTTTTCATAAAAAAAACTTATTAGTATACATTTCATATTCCACCAATATATATTATTTACGTAAACATTCAAGGGTCGAACTCTGGAACTTCTTTATACCCACATTTGCACAAAATACCCTCAATAAATGGTATAAATGTTTTCTCAACCCTACGCAAATCTCTCATGCTGATCGCGCGAATTTCAGCGGCTCCGAATAGTGTAATAAAAAACTATTATAGTAGAATCGGGCGGCAAATGATATTTGCCTAGTTTGGCCCAGGCCTAAGTAAACAAGCACGACTCCCGATGGAGACGTAACTCGCCATAGCTTGTGACTTACGCGTACACTTATAACAACAAATAGGGTTGTTATGACGCCCGTTATATAATCGCGATAGGTTAGGAAAGCTGTGATAGCCTAGAGGTATCTGCTTTTTTATAAAAATAAGGTAGCAAACGAGCAGATAGTCCACTTGGTGGTAAGGAGTTGTTACGATTATAAGAACCGAATAGTGGGAGATGCGCGTCGTACTTACATGGGTTTTATCTGGTTAACTACGGTTCGGTTAACTACAAGTTTCCTTCATCTCTCCATATAACACTTCTCCCCTTTGAGGCACACAACACGCTAACGTTACCGTTAGTGGCAAGTTGATAGTGTCGCCCATGTACATTTGCCATACATGCCAGCATCAGTAAAGAATGACAAACGCTGGCACGTCTACCTTTGAAGATTTAGGAATTAATTTGGAGAAACGGTTAGGAAAATGGGGAGAGATGGGATAAAATCTCACTCACTACCGAAACACCTACGTACATTTAGGGAATATAATAAAGTGGGAAATGCATTACATTTTACGGTAGTAACGTGGTCAGTTGAGGGCCCTCAACAGCTGTGGAATTTCAGCATACACCCGTTCCCTCCCCACACTCACATTCGGGGGGTGGGGGGGGGGGGGGGTGCAAGCTGCAATCGCACAGTCACAGGGCGCACTCGACTTGTCAAGTTATGTCATAATGAGTCATAAGACTCCAATCCTTACTCCAAACCCATTCTGTACCCTGTAGTGCACTTATTGTTACTTAGGTTCAAAAGGTAACAGTGGTTGAAAACTCAATCAATCCTCCATAACGGTGATCCATCAATTGGAAATATCATCATACTCTCGAATAGACTACATATATTGACAAATATGCGGTGTGTATTCGCGAATACTCGAATTTATATATTTTATTCGCTTCCCATTTGTACATTACATGCGTAGTAAAAACATAACAGTAGGTTATCTGCAAACACACGAGTCACAATTTGCTGGTAAGCGCGTTGTGTCCTGCCGCTCAACTAAAATCTGACTAAGGGCCGTGATACACATTCCGGTAAAAAAGCATGCCCGGTACTAAGTACCTAGCATACTACTAACTAGCAAGTGACGACGACTCAATACACATGCCAGTAAGAAGCATATCAGTTACTAGAAACGACCAGTTGAAATCCAGAAAATGGAGGCTCGTAAGCTCGTAGTTCCGCTCCCGCTTTCCCGCGGGGGACACACGCACACGAAAAACCTAACTACCGGCTAAAGATATAATGGCGCGCTATTAAAACGCATACTTCTGACTGGAAAAATCTGAATACGCATGCCGGGAGCACGCACTTGCAAAGTACTGGTACGCTTTTGTGCGAGTAACACGCATGTATATCACGGCCCTAACGCAGCGTGGGACAAAAGAACAACGGCATATTTGAAAAATCTTTGGCAATTAACCCTAATTATAGACAAAACATAATAAACTTGATATTCCGAAAGTATCAAATTCTCTAATTTATCTAAACTACTAGCTTTTGCGCGCGACTTCGATCTCGTGGTCTGCATAAATAGTAGATTTTGTGTTCATTTAAATTACAATCTACCTATTTGCCAAGTTTTAACCAAATCAGTACCTGATACATGATTAACCAAGTCAACGTGATTAGGTAATAAACATCCAAACATTCAGATGTTCGTATTTATAATATTAGTGCAATTAACATGTTCTATCACATTATTCTGTAGTTTAGATAAACCTACCTAATTATTCTCAACAATTACAACATTTATTTTGCGATTTGTACATTTACAAATCAATAAATACAAAGAAGCAACCAATAAAAATGGTTTACAAATTCATCTTACTCAAATAAAGTTTAATAAAATTTAGACTGGTAAACAAACCACTATAAGACTATACAAACCATAGAAAACCTCACTAAATATTGACGACGCTCGTCATATCGACAATCAATGCAGTCGAGGTAATTATTTATACGATGGGCCGGTGATAAACTACTGTTACATGTTTACTACGTTACTACAGAATCCCCAAGGCGCGCGGCGTTTTTCCCGCCAACGTCAGCATTTCTATTGCAACGTATGTACACAGCCAATGGTTATTGTTATATATGGACAAAATATGTATTGTTCAATCTTTTATTCAAACATTCATACTTATTGAAATACGAAATTCTCTTATATTTATAAGCTACCAGACGGGCACGCCTCCGCATATTATTAACTGTTCTCATTAAAGAATGGTGGCAGACTTACCTGGTGGTAAGTGAATGCTATTCATACACGCCAACATCAGGCAAGAATGACCAACGTTCACACACCTTCGAATATGCCGACTGCCTTTGGACAATTGGACAGCAATGGATTAGGCAAAAGAATCGAGAATGGTGGGAAATACGGAATATAACAGAACTAGTATTTTTTCTCTTCCCATTACACTCCTTTCTTCTCTTCTTCGGAGAGAGTTAAGCTGGAGAGAAGATAGTATAATGGGAAAAGGAGTTTCGATAAAATGTTCTCTTCACTTATGTAATATCGAGCTTTTACCCTCGGTTTCGCCACCTTGAGTTAGTGCCCACGGGCACCTTCGTTTTGTAGCCTATATATATCCTTTTTGTGGCCCCCAAGATGGCCCATGCAAAATTTCAAAAAGGTCAATCCGTAGATGCAACAAACAAACAGATATTGTTTCATTTTTATATATTAAGTTAGGATTAGTATGGGAGAACCGAATTTACTTACTCCATTAAGAAATGGAATGGAATAGGAAATTCCTTTCCATAAGCCTACGTGTCTCCACTGCTGAATATATGCCTCCCCCGGCATTCGCCACCACACACGGTCTTCTGCACTTCTCATCCAGCCACTATCAGCCAACTTCTTCTATCTGCGCTTCCCGATACGTGGCCTCCATTCAAAGACTTGTCTGCCCCATCGGATGTCGGACCAGCAGCACATAGGGCCTGACCGTTGTCACTACAACTTACTAATTCTGCAAGCTGTGTCGGTGATTTTCGGAATAGGAAATGGCTTTGGTATATCTCACTCACTTCTAAAAAAAATACATGCTACATTTTGCGAGACAGTCTTCTGTAAGAGAGGGGTAACTCGGCTACTAACACTACTACTAACTACTAACACGAATGAAGAAATAAACAGACAGACCTTTATATATATATTAGAGATTAAGACAGATACGGGATGTAGTCAAAACCATGTTTTGACCATTCCCGTGTTAAGTGCACACTATTAAGGACTTCTGCACGCTATAGTATAATATAAGTACGAGACAACAATTCGGGTTGAACTGACGTCGCAGGTGTGTGCGGACCCGTCGCGTTTTGAAATTGATTAGTATTTGTTGTTTCAAACTAAACACATTTTTCGTCGCTATTCTCCTACAACTACGTGTTATACATATAAAATGGCGACATGTACCCGGTATCTGCTGCTATTGATTTTTTAAAGTAGACTTCAAAAGTACCTTTGTTAAAAAAATTCACTACGTCACGATTAAGGCTGTGTTCACATTGGACTAATATTTTGCAGCTGACATGGTAGTCGACATTGCGCCAAATAATACGTTAGTAATATTTAAATTAGATTGACTTGTATCAGTCTACTTCTAAGTTTTTTCTTTCCATGTGAGTAAACATTGGACACCAATGTAAATATATCTTTACCTACCAATTATGAGTCACTGCAATTGAAGAGTCAATGATGACTATAGTTTGAAACCAAGTGTTGCTTTAAACATATGTTTACGGATTTCTTTATTATCGCAATGTGTATCTAATTTTACTTCATTAATCTAAGCGACAGGTAACTTCTTTCGAGAAAATATCAAGCAAGTTAACTTGGATTTCAATTATTTAATGGACAGGAAATTCTCCCAACATATTTCGCTCCATTTTTACCTAACGCCATTGATTGATGGAGTGCTGGAAATGTTTAAGTATTTTAACATTTAACGTTATAAATACTATTTACCCGCAAACTATATCCGTATAGGGTGCTACCAAACCCAAAGCCAAAGCTTTGATTTCTGTTGATAATTATGATTCAATTGAATCTTTTATTGAAAATGCTTAAACATTTTTTATTATTTTTTATCAAATTTTGTTAAAAACCTACTAAACTCAAAAAATTGATACTTTTACAAATATATACCTAACATTAAGGATATATCAATTAACTCGGAATCATGAGCAGAATCCATGATTTCAGGCTCTAGGGGTGCTGGCGCACAGGACGCTAGAGGGCGCCTTGAATTGGAGACCGTACACATTAGACGGGCGTGGACACAATATCACGCACACAGCGGCCAAACTGCTTAGACCGCCCTGTATAATTCTCATCATTTAACAATAAAATGTAAATTAACTTATTGCGAGATCTCTCCGTAAGTCAAACTGCAGTAGTCAATTAGTCAAACAATTCAAATTATTGAAATTATTTCTACTCTCGCAAAACAAAATCTTATTTTTTAGGGCCCTTATTAAATGGCGCTGTTATTTGGAAAGAAAATAAAACAGACTAAGTGTGGGTCTCACACAGGAAAATGTCACACAAATAAAGATAATGTCACTGAATGAGGAACAGCCGCAAGACAACTGATTGACCGATTATTTGAATGACCTTAGTGAATGAATTAGAATGAACAGAGTACGATATGTGTTTAGAAACGGGTTCGTTTCGTTCCGTCCCCAACTTTTTCATTCGCTTAATAATCATATACAGAACATTAAAAAAAAATCATTTTCTGAAAATTAGGGTTTTTAGCGTCCCGTCCCGGTTTTCACATTATTAAATCCGTTATTAAACGGTCATTAAACCCCTGAAAGTAGGAGCGAAAGCGAGACATTTCACAACACTATTTCCAACAGACAAACCAACAAACATTGAAAGTTAGAAAAGTAAGCGTAGGTTTTGTTAAAACCCGTCACTTCGAAGTCTTAAAAATGAGTAAATTATTTTCTATAACTGAATTCCATTGTGTTTTTAAGACAATGGAACGTCTATATTTCATTATTTATTAGCATTAGACTAGGGTTTGTGTTCTTAGATTAAATTTATTAAGTTTAAGCCAATTTATGTAATATTATTGTTCTATGTTTTCAAACTAAGTTTGAGTCTTGTCTGAGGTCCCAATTCTATAAAATAACTAACAATAAGTAAAAAGAGTTTTGAAATTGCTATAGTTTTCGGACCTGTAGATATTTATTATTGAAGACAATGAATCAGAATTTTCCTTTTGAGCGATAGGATACTAATATAACTCGATCAATTTTAAGCGTCGTTTTCTTGGAAGCGTTGCGTCTATGATAATTAATATTTCGCATCGGTGGATTATATGGTTCGTCATATGTCAAATCCGACCTAAACGGCCCAATTTTAACATTTATTAGGCGGCCCTTAGCCCTACAATAATGAATTAACACAATATTATTGAGTGACGCCTTAAACCAAAACGGGTTTCAATATACTCCCTAAAATATCAATAACATTGCAGAATCTGTAAAATTGCACAATATAATTGATGGTCTAGAGGGCAAACTGAGCTATGAGGTCCTAAATGACATTTTTAAACCAATTCCAATCCATCGTGTTTCTACCGATATATTCAAAAAGCGAGGGCGCGATGGCAACATTACACAATTATATTACTGGTATCGGGCGCAGTGTTGCTACATCTCGAGCTCAGAGTGCCTTCACGCCATTGTGTGTGGAATCTAATTTATTTCTATGAATAGAATGAACCCTTTATATAATATGCTCATTATGGGTCCCGGGAGTATATTTAGCCGGGCCTACTAACAATAGAATGTTCGGCTACTTGTAAGTCCCCTTCACCATCATTTGTACCCGTAACAGAAAATATTTTTGCGTTATATAACTGTTGTTGTTATTTGTATATATGGCAAACTATCTGCATTAAAATTAAAATATGTATTACGTTAGAAATTATTTAATGTGCCTAAATTAGACACAGCTTAATCAGCAGCAAAGTGGCATTGGGCAGTTTACATTAGCGCTCATTTTTTTTTTATAGACCATGGACACCTGCAACACCAGGGAGTATGCGGGCGCGCCGCCGACACCAGGGGGTGGATCGATAATTGATGGAGTAGACGAGTGCTTGAGTGGGTTCCGGGTACCGGGAAGTCCGTGAAATGTCGTGTGGGACGCCCTCCGACGCGGTATAAAGTATCTTAATAACCACACTGTACACAACTACTCTTTGTCAAAGAAGTGCAGATGAAGCAAAGGACGATGACGGGAGATACGATGGTTTAAACCCGAAGATGGCATCAAATAGAACAGCTCCTCAGAACATTCCCCATTATACAGGCGGTATGAAATGCAGATAGAGCTACATCTCTTCAAATGTCAAAAGGGTCCAGTTGATATTTCAGTTTATCTTCACAGAGGTACTGTAAATGGAGTCTAATTTGAGCTGCTTAAAGCGACGAACGTTGCTCCGTAGTGAAGTTCTTTTAGTGCAAAGATTTTAAGCAGCGCAGTTTTTTAAACTTCTTCTAAACCCCTAATTCACACATTTTTCTATAAGTATATTTTTAATTCATAGATTGATTTTTAGTATCTTAAGCTAATTTATGTTTAATTTTTTTATTATACGTCCTTCAATATCAAATCATTCGAGACACTTTCATCGCCTCGACAATGTGTCTTTTCGACATAGTGGGAACCTGCTCTAAGGGTCTTAAATAAACGAGAAAAGCCGCGGACAATTTACCCGTTTGTCTAATCATCAAACTCGAGTTACAGCAGCAACCTAATCGCAAATAATAAAATCCCGTCCAGGTAACGAAGTGCTCCATCATAACCAGACCTGACGTAATGAACCTCCACACATTAGCGGTGTGTGCCCACAATGGGAGACGCATTACCACCGACGACGAGTTTATTCCCCTTAATGTTCCCTTTGTTTAATAACGACCAGGCAAATTGTTTCGAACCCAAGGCCCTTTGTGTTTGCGCGGGACTGTCTCTGCTTGCAACTTTGATAGGCTATTTAATATTGTATTGTTGTGATGTATTTATGAGCATACGTAATGGGCTTCTTCAGCTAAAGAGAGCTGATTTTGTATTATTTAGTTTTAAATTTCCTTAAAACAATACTAAGGCGTCAGGCGGCGCGGCCCTGACTGACGGCTTGTATGATACGATGCGACACTGTAAGCCCTTATCGCGACCTCAAACACTTTCGGCGTATTAATTATTATTACCCTCATTATCACAAACAACTCAAAATTCACCCATTCACCAATTTTATGAGATCATTTAGCGGAGCCCGTGACCTCCTATTATACTAACCAGGTCTAAAATCTGATAATTTATTATGAAAATAAAGCATAATAATAATAATAATCGTAAATAGATATCCTTTATTGCATACAAATAGTTATTACATGTATACATATCTATATATACATAGTTGATAAATACATATTTGTATATGGGATATAACGAAAGTAAACAAACTGCAGGTCGCATTTCTTAATGGATTGAAACGATCTAGCCTAAAAATTGTTTGGGTCGATATTTCTTTTAAGTTCAAAGATGAACCAAATCTGTTCCGTAGTTCCAAAGTTATGGCGGTTGTTTTTTTCTCTTTATGGAAATAAGGTGGCAGACGAACATAACGTCCACCAGATGGTAAGTGGATACTGTCGTCCATGGACCTCCGCAATCCATGCCAACATCAGTCCAGAATGACAAATGTCAGCATGCCCCCGGATGCGCTGCCTTTGGAGATATATATAGGAATGGATTTGAAGAATGGGTCGGAAAGATTTGATGAGAATGAACTCCGGCATATCTCACTCACTATCAAAACACGTACGTACATTAGGAAAATAGGATAAAGTGGGAAATGCAGAGAACATTTCAAAGTAGATTTCTATGAGAGATGGGTAACGTCTATGAGAGAGCCAGTCGAGTGCGCCCAGCGGACGTGGGAATGCAGCATTCACTCTCCCCCTCCAACTAACAGTTCAACATTTCTAATAACAGTGCTAACATGTCAAAATTTTTTGTATAAACAACAACTTTTGTATAATCCATCCCCTAGATGGCATTGTTTCTTTCTTATCTTTGACATGTATGAAAGCCGTCGGTATTTACTTGTAGAGTATTTGTTATTATGTGATAAATGAGTTCTATCTACTTATTTATGTAGTCTCTTCCAAAATCAGGTTATCTCATTGGTGTACCTAAGAACACGGTAAACAACATTTCCGCGCCAATCAACATGGCGGCTAAACCTTCAATGAGAAGCTTCACACAACCCACACGCATCACGACTGTAAATGAAGTTCGCATTAGAAACTGTATATGTTATATTTTAAAATAATTATACAGGTTGTGTCCAAACCATGGATTGCGTTCATGGCTCTGAGTTTATTGACATGAACATCTTACGAATCTTTTTTTTAGTTTGAGCAATTTTTCCATACAAAGCCAAACATAGGCCAAACTTACGGAAAATAGAGTGGAGTGGAGTAGTACAAATTAATGATTTATTTGCTAGAATACTTTATACCTACAAAGGATCTTAAAAATAATGTTTCAATTACAATAGTCAGTCAACATCCTGACATGTTTCGAAAGTATTAATTTAGTCCACTTTCAAATAAATTACATTTCAACAATATCTGTAAAAACTAATTTAATAAATAATTATGATATAAATACAATATAGGTGCTTTATTAATTATTGTATTTTTTTAATTATTCATATATTTCCTCATAATATAAAAACAGTATCTTATAAGAAATAATAGAAGCCATTTTTTTCTTGAATTGTAATAATTTTATCTCATCGGGAAGATTATTATACAATATTGTACACGTGTTGTATATAATGCGAAATCGAGGCTTATTACCATAATGCTTGTTATTTTTTAAAAAATGAGGTCTTTATTATGTCTATGGGTGTCAGTATCCACTTACCACTAGGTGGACAGTTGGCTAGTCGGTAGCGTTTATTCTTTAAAAAAAATATTAACTTTGTCCCTTCATTACAGAGTAAATTCTGTAATAAAGATACCAACTTCGGATTTTTACCATTGCACCGCTCGTCATCGTCGTGCGGTTCAATCGCATTTCCTTAACATGGAATCGCTGCGTACTGTGAGGTCAAAAAGACCCTTATACCGCGAACCCGAAAGTTGTAGAATGAACTGTCGGCCGAGGTTTTTCCGTTACGCTACTTCAAGAGAACTGTGAACATAATTCTGCATGGTCAGACGGCGCACCCGCATGTCCCGTGGTGTTGCTGGTATCCGCGGACAGCGGTGACCACTTACCATCACGTGGCCCGCCCGCTGGTTACTATCTATTCTACAAAAAAGTATATAAATAAAGTAATGAGTACCGATTACACAATCCATTTCTTGCATGAACGGCAGCTGAGAACTTTGAACTCCATTTAACTTGGAGTTCAAAATCATTTCCACTCGAGACTTATTCTGCTAAATTCTGGAATCATTCCATCAAAGTTCATTCATCCCTGCCTCCACGTAAACAATAGATAATAGAGATAATAATAGATAGTCTTCGCTAGATAACCAGTAGTACAATAATGGTTGTACCTTCTGTTGTTAGGCGTTAAGCCGTCTCGAGCATTGTTCACGGCATGCCAATGCATACAACACAATATATTCCAAATTCGGGTACTTTCGTAACGTATGACATAGTACTTAAAGAAAACAGTAGCGTAACTGACGAGAACATACATTCTTCTTTTATATTAGAGACATTTAGTTATATTAGAGGCCTATATTTTCCTTAAAACCTTCGTGTTTATTGCTGGCCTACATTTATGTGTGACCGTGTGTTGTCGGCCGATTTTAGAATAGCACCAGCCCATCTGTTCCTCTGGGTGTCGTAAAAGGCGACTAAAAGACAATAAGGCCGCTACCAGCTCTGAAGAACTACACCACCTCTAAAAGAGTGGACTTGCCGACCCGCTGCCAGTGTGGCATGTTAAGGCCATACATTCCTCATGCAATAGACAATATGTATGACAAGGCTCACGTCCAACAATGGACAAAAAAAGCTTCACAATTATATTGGAAACATTGAAGGCTTTCATCAAATAAATTGTCTGCTTATCAGTCATTCACGAGAAATCTCGTTCAAAATCATTTGAAATTTTTCTTTACACTAAGACTGATGTAGAAGACGAGTCCGTGAATTGAGGCCAAGTAATTCAACTATTTGCTAACAAACAATAGGATGTAAAAAAATTAACAGAAGTTCTACATGTTCATTTGTACATAAAAATTACATGTAAAATTTAAATGCATAAATGAATTTAGCATAATAAGACAATTTACATTCTAAGAGTATCGTCTTAGATCTTAGTCTTAGTCTTAGTCCGTATCGAAAGGCAGTCAATCATAAACACGAATGTCAAATGGCTAAACAATGAAATAACAAGAGAAAATCGCTTATAGAACGTTAGTGCTATACATTGTCAATGTCAATAAATAATGTCAGTTACAACATAATCATGGATAATTCTTATAGGCATATGATATAACAGATTATCTTATAAAATACTCATTCAAATTATAGTAATTATTAGTGCTTAATATTAATTATGATTATAATTATAAACTATTTCCCGAGTTTTATATAATTTTTATGGTCAAGCTACTTTTACTCTTATTTTATGAAAGGTTTTTGATGTGAAACATCTAATGCGGCGGGTCAGACCGGCTGTTGCATCGCCACGCTATGTGATAGTACATATATGTAACATCTAACACGGTGTGGCGACGCGTCGCCATGCGCGATTGACTCTGCGACTCTCTCCCCACTCGGCTCGGCGATCCCCCATCTCTCTCGTCGCACTGAGCTCGTATACTTATAGTGTATACGGTGTTGTTTACTGCGGTACACGTTACTTGTGTCTTAAAAGAAATAATTCTAACAATAAAATATGTCTGATAGTGATAATTTGTCTGATAGTGATAGTGATAATCTGATAGTATAATGTTTGTATTCAATTAATATTATATAAATGTATATTAAATAAACAATCACCTTTTTCTTCAAAAAAATTTACTTTATTTCCTTTCAAAAGCTATCCTTTTATGGTCATTATTTCTACAAAAAAAATTCGATATTTCACATCTGCCAGACGTCCCGAGACGGCTCATTTTTTTTTATATAAAATTTAATTTGTTCATTGTTACTGTGCGGTGAAAAACTTCAAAAATACATATTTTCCCACGACTCACTGAGCTACGTGCAGATCAAGACTATTAATCTGATATTCATAAAACGAACAAAGTACAGCTACTTACTCCCTGTACTGTGATTTGGATTTTAGGATATTCGGAAATCCGAAATCAATTACCGTCTTAGTGGAGGAGTTGCCACATGCCAAACATACCGCTTATTGTTAATATCGACCCTTCCTTCCTTACAATTAGTTGGAACGATTTGAACGATTAGTGTTGTAAAACGAGTGTTGAGCGCTTAGTGAGAGCTAATGAACTTTTAACACTACAACGTTAAAGGCTAGTGAGCGTTATTATGCCATTTTTTAATGTTTGATGGTGTTAGACCCCTAGAGTTAAAAGCTCGAGTCTAAAACGGTTAAGGTTCAAAACACTAACATAGCGCTCATAAATGATAGATCATTTAGATAAATGGGTATGTTATAGGTTAATTAATAACTGAAACAGTCTTTTAATTAAAAACCTAGAAATTCAATGAAACGGCGGCAAATAAAGAAATTGATAAATATTTTATTACATTCAATGTACCCTCTCCGTTTAACCTAAAGGTTAGTTGGTGGAGAATGCATTAATAAGGCATTAAGCTTGCCTTAATAAGGCATTAAGCTTGCCTTAATAAGGCATTAAGCTTGCCTTTTGTACGACAATGTGCCAGAAGAAGTCGACATACGAGCATACAGCTCACCTGGCGGTAAGTGGGTACTGTAGCCCATAGACATCAGGGGACGTGCCAACGTTTGCTATTCTGGGGCCTTACGACCATTCCTTATAGCAGTATTATTTTAACCTTACTTCTCAATTTTGCACCACGGCGTCCTTAATGTAAGCTTATTTTATTAATGTTTTAATAGAAAGTTTTGGTGACGTCAACACAATTCGATAACTTACTGTAGTGCAAATCGGAACGTTGTATGAAAAAAATGGTGTTATACAGTTCATATAGCGTTATCTCGGTTTGTTTTTTAGCAGGGAATAGACAAATAATTAAAATCATTCGTTCTTTCGCAGCACCAAGTATTAATACTTTGGTGGAGGTCATGGTACGAATATGAGTAATGTTGTTTTAAGCCTGAAACAATACGTTCCTGCAACAATATTGTTTTGTAAAAGATGGGGGTAGGGCCCCTGGACTGATGTTGACATGTACCGCGATGTTCACGGGCGACAGCACCCACTTATCACCGGGTGAGCTGTATACTAAAAAGAAGTAGAGCCTCCGTTAGACAATCGCTATTAGGTACGCTATTTCCTATCTATACTAATATAATAAAGAGAGTGCGAATTTTGTGAGTTTGTGTGTATATGGAGGGTAATCTCCGGAACCACTGCACCTATTTGAAAAATTATTTTACCATTTGAAAGGTACATTATTCCAGATGGACATAGGCTATATATTATGTGCAAAAAAATTGCCGGGCATGCAACGCATGCCGAGCACAGCTAGTAAAGTATATTTTTAAACAAACATCTACTCGTAATTGCAATTTAGAAATAATTTATTTTCTTAATTTACTCAGTTCGTTTACTCATTTTATTTACTCAATTTACTCATTGCAATTTCGTAGAATTCTTAGAAATTGTTCATTATGTTTCAGGATTACTTGATCTTATTTGTTGGTAAAGTGCTTCCGTTTTTCAGTGAAATAGGCAAGTTTACAAATTGAGTCATTTTGTCATGGCGTTTTGTACTCATTTTATATTGTACTAGCTGTGCCCGCGACTTCGTACGCGTGGAATTTGGTCGAATCGTGATTTCGATGAAATTCGAATGAAATTCGAAAAAAGGCTTCGATGAATTCGAAGCCTATTCGAAGCGCTAAGCTAAGCTTAATTAACCTGTGAAATCCGTTCAGTAGTTTTGAGATTATCGTATTCGAACGGACAGACAGACATACAGACAAAAATTTTCAAAATCGTCTTTTTGTATTCTGATACTCTTCCTTCATCACCCCCAATCAGTTTTTGATAAATATTTTCAATGTACAGACACGCTGATTCTACAGTTTTATTATATGTATTTGTTACTGTAAATGCTCGAACTATGGTAAATCCTAAGATCTTCCAGTAAAACCTAAGATTTACCAATTATTTGTGGTAAAAGTCCGCAATGTTCTGCAATCGTCGTTAATTTCGAACATTTATCAGCATTCACTCGGTATATCTTAGGTTTTACCTCAGAGACATGGTAAATGTTGAAAAAATAGTCAAGTCTTGACTCATCCTGAGTCATTGCAACTGCTCCGGCGCTACGGGAAGTGCAGCCCCTTCGCCCTTGCGTAACACAATACAGAAACCCGTGTGAGACATAGCGGCTAAGGCTGGTCGTCGAAGGCCAAAGATAGCCGAAGCTGCGGAGGCGAGCTGTTTCAGGCTTTGTAATGTTTGTTGCAATAGGTTAGATATAAAAATACATAGTAAAAAATACAGAGTATAAATGTGAGCTATTGCAACAAACATTACAGCTTCGGGAAAAGTTTCGGTTACAGCCTGTATATATTTACATACATACACATCCCGGCCGAAAGTAATACACATCGGCCTTTAGAAAGAGACTATTGGCTAGCTTCGGTTTTGTAGAGCGTCGTTTCTGTCGAGTGCCGATACGTCGTCGTCGTACAGGCACACGACAGAGGCGACGCTCTGCAAAACCGAAACTAGCCGATCGTAGCCCATGTGTATTACTTTCGGCCGGAATGTGTACACAAACAATATCTATATCTATGAACTATATCTTGTAATAACTATGTCTTGTACTATATCTATGAATTCTCTAAATCTATAAAGTTAAGCGTTAATATAGTTAAGCGTACAGAGTAAACATAAGAAAATATTGTTGCTCTCTGTAAGCTATTGAAGTTAATTCTTGTACAAATATTAGTTAAGCATATGGCGGAACATGGTTGCTGGGCGTTGTTGTCTCAGTATTAGCATATTATAATAATATCTGTTGAGTAAACACGCCAACTCCCTCTCAAATAATCCACGGGTTTCATAACATACCATTAATATCGTACCATAACATAAGCCTATGTCTCTCCACTGCTGGATGCAGGCCTCTCCCGAGGCTCGCCACCACACACGATGCTCGCCTCTTCTCATCCAACCACCGCCGGCGAACTTCTTCAAGTCGTCGGTCGGTCAACGTGGCCGAAGCGCTCCCCACGCTGCACTTCCCGATACCTGGTCTCCATTCAAGGACCCATCATCATTCAATTTAATCTCTTAACTTTCCCATACTAATATTAATATGAAAAAAGTAACCAGGTGTGGAGTGACAAGCGTTCTTTTTATTAAATCCAACAGGTTGATTCATGTTTTTGGACCGACGATATAATAACCGTCTGAAATTAGTTTTTTAATCCCAGACTAAATTGAAAAATGTCTAACTTGAAAATAATGTTGCTAATTAATCTGCAGTGTGGCTATTACGGTTTCGCTTATTTGAATGGTGAAACTTTTAAATGTGTTTTTTTTTGTATATTGTGTGTATTGAAGCCATTAATTAATTCGTTACATTCAATATATTCGAAGATAAACTATTGTCATTACTTAACATACTTATGATATTTTCGCCTCATTTAATATTTAAAATTCACCATTTTGCCAGATGAGTATTTTAATTGTAATTAATTAATTCCCACAACTTTGATCGAGCACCACGCGATTTTGCAGAAAAACCGGATACGGATTTAGGATTAGTACCTGGACATCGCTATTTTAAAAATGCCAAAAACTAGCAACACGTCAAATGTCACTTTAGTCCACGGGATTTAAAAAACGAACTTTAGGTCCCTAAAAGTGTTAAACCCTTAAAACCGACACACATTACGCACTTAACTATTCATTAATGGTGTAACATAAGAATGTAACATTATTTTAACTTATAATTTTGTAACGTATATATCGTGCGTGTGCGACACTGGTGTACCTTAAAAATAAATAACTAACAAAATAATAACTATCCAAAAAAACAGTAATAAGTCCGACTTACATAACGGGGGCTCATATCAATCCGTAGGTACTCGACATCATGAAGAGATACTTAAAAGGAAATGAAACAATAACCTTAAAGGTAATAGATACAAGTGGGGACTGGTATAGGAAACAACTCGAAATTGTATAAATTGTAATTTGATTGTAATATTATTAGTAGGAAAACCAAAAAAGCTGTCTTATTGTATTTATTTATTTATTAATTTTAATTATTGATTGTATTTATCTTTGAAAGATGAACACAAATAAATTACGAGGAAGTACTATAGTCGAAAAGTTTGTTGCTTCGTTGAAAATAAAAAGCGTTTTTATAGTTAAAATATGGCATTGATCAGCGGGCAGTCTCTCCACTGTTGGATACCGGCCTCTCCCAAGGCCTCCCATCATTTCTTCAAATCATCGGTCCACGTGGCCCGAGCGCGACCTATAATGCGCTTATAGCCTGCATTTGAGAACTCCTGTTCACATCTCTCTTGAAGAGACCCATATCGTAGCGTAACGGAAAATCCTCAAGCTGATAGTTCATACCGCAACCGCAACGCGATTCCACAACGCGGTATTTTCGACCACACAGTACGCAACAACTCGTATGTCAAGGAAGTGTGGATGAACCGCAAGACTATGACGAGCGGTGCGATGGTAAAACCCCGATGTTAGCATCAAATTGAACTCCTCTTCAGAACATTCTCCATTAGATGGACGGAGAAAAACACAGAGAGACGCAAAATTTCTACAGATAGTATTACCTTATAACGTTATATATAGTATTATTACTTTGTATAACGATTTTCAATAATAAAAATAATTGAACTGTAGACTATTCAACGCCGCACTTATAGTCTAAATGTCTAAATCGACATACTCTATAACAACACAACTTCCGACAGTTTTATTTCAACAAATGTATAATGTGAAACATGCATTCCGGGCTTTGTGCGGCTGCGACATATAAATAATTTTTATGCTTCCTCCGTGGGCCGGGCACGGCGTATAAACACGGCAGCTCAACCTCGAGGTTTTGTCCTCGTGACGCCTGTTAACAATGCTCCACACATGGCTGGTTTTAATGTTTAGCGATTAAGATGGTTTATGTGTGTGTTGTCCGCAATATCTCTGTTTTGAAATATAACTCATAGACGAGAAACGTATTTCGATACAGTTTGATAATTCAAGTCTTATGGACTGGCCGTGTGGTGTCCCCATCTCAAACAAAGCCGGTACCACAAGCTCCGAGGAACTATGGTATCTCTAAAAGTGTGGCCTCGCTAAGTCCTCAAAATAAAAGTTTATTATAGTGTATAAAAATATAAATTTTTTTATAGTAAAAAGGCGGCAGACGAACATACAGTCCACCTGGTGATAAGTGGATACTGTCGCCCATTGACACCCGCGCGATTTTAAACCTTTTGTTATGAAAAGAAGGTGGCAGGCGAGCAATAAAACGGCTTCATTTAAACTACTGAGAAAAATTATTCCCACTGGTTCAACGATTGAACTGCTCAATTGAACTAATGGGAAGATCGAACTCGCTTGACCAGCGTGGCGTTATGGGCCATACATCCCTCTTGCACGATACAATATGCATGAGATCCATGTCCAACTGTCCAAATGTTCAGGATAACAACTATTATGAGTTTAACATCTCACTTTTTAATTTGCCGCTTATTTCCTACGCCACGTTACATTGGCCAGACTATTATAACCTTCATTTAGAACTTGCTCTTCGATTATTTCTCATGTGACCAACAGAACCCGTGGAAACTTAGATATTTATAAAAACTGTACCTAAACTCCAGATATTCGAGTAAGAAAAGACATTTTAAAAACCTATTCCAACTCTCCACACTCTAAACCGAGCCCAAGGGGAGGGTGATAGAAATTCATAGACTTCAGTCCATAAATGAATACATAGTACCTAACTGCAGGCGTAAGGAACACTTCTAACGTTGTCCCGTATTCATAGTGCAGTATGACTTCACAATATATGGAAAGACCAGAATAGGATTAGCTCCACAATAAGATTAGAATAAGATTTGACAGACGTAGACACGTCTTTATTAATTGAATCTTCCGGGTTACTTGGCCGAGGTCTTCTGGAATCTCTTCTCTTTCTTCCAAACGTTTCGTCAACAACTGCGGTTGAAGGCGAAGAAATAACATCTCTCCGAAAGTGAACGCAGCCGCCACTGAAGATGTCAATCAGTGGCGGCTGCGTTCAATTTCGGAGAGATGTTATTTCTTCGGTTAGTCGTTAGACTTGGACGATAAACTTAGACGATACGGACTTAAACGTTTGGAAGAAAGAGAAGAGATTCCATAAGACCTCGGCTAAGTAGCCCGGAAGATTCAATTAATATGGACATCGGCCGAGAAAGCCTACACTCCACTATATAGACACGTCTCTCTCTCTCTCTCTCTCTCCACTTGATGGTGTGGTGTCAACCGGCTTTAGAATAGCACCGTCCCATGTCTGAAAAATCATAAAAGGCGACTAAGTACCACAAGCACTGAGGAACTATACTACCTCAAAAGAGTGGACCCGCCAAAGTGACCAGCGTGGCGTCTTAAGGTTATACATCCCAAGACAAAAGACAATGTGCATTGAGAAGCCCATGACGGTCTTGCGAAAAGCTTGTCTCTCCTAATGTTCACCTTCACACAAAATCTTCTGTTCTTCTCGTTCAGCCACTACCGGTGAACGTCTTCTAGTTGTCGGTTCACGTGGCTAGAAGAGTTTATTATCATCGGCCCCTTGACACGGGCCCCTCAAGTAGGCAGATAAGATGTCCCACGCCACGTGTTCTGGTACGTAGGTCCCATTCAAGCACTCGCCTTTAATTGACTATACAGTAGACATAAACTATACAATATCATACCATAAGCCTGTATCTCTCCGCCACTTCCTAGATTCCTAGCCACTAGATATCGCCACTTCCAAGGACCGCCACCACACACGGACTTCTGCTCTTCTCATACAGTCGCTACTGGTGACTTTCTTGTCAGTCGAATACGCTAAGCGCCTGTGGGATTGCAGAATGCACCCTCCCCTCCAATTCTTTTCACCCAGGATTATTTGAGCAACATTGGCAGCTTTAGTTCTTCGTTGACCTAGACGCAAAACGAATTTAAAACAATGGCCAAAAAAATAGCGTCACGTGACTATATCTACCTCCGAAGAAGTCTTCGAAACCCATTTCATTCTGTTTATTCCCACTGTGATACAGTTGTCGCCTATAGCTGGCCGCGTTCCATAACTGTGCCCGGGAGAAAAATACGCGAATTTGACAACTGCAGTCGATATTAACGATAATGGAACATTTGTATAATATAATATCTTCCTCGCTCATCCCACCGTGTGCGGAAATATACATAATGACTACAATGTAAATTTTAAACGAATTGCGCTATGCGGAAAAGTTATTAAATGTCAGACATTTGTATCGCAAATAGTTTCAATGCCTAAGTATTTATAGAAATGACGGAAAACAGACAGCCGGCTCACCGGATGGTAAGTGGTCACAAACGCCCATGGATATGTGCAACACCAGGGGGGATATTTGGGGAATGGAAAAATTCTAATTCTAATTGCGGGCCGCCACCACTGGGGTCGCGGACGATTGCGAAAGCACTCCCGTGAGCTCGGCACTTGGTGGACAGGCGCTAGTCGTGGCGTAAAAAAAGGGTTGAAAATGATGTTCTTAATTTATTTATTTGTTGGAATGATTTCTTCTATTTTATCCTATAATTCTATTCACCCTGAAATTTCCGTTGTTTTTCTAGCATTTTTGATTCAATCCTTACCTCAGGTAAAGATTTGCAGTTACTAAATACTTAAAACAACTTGATACTATTTGCTTTTCATTCCATAGCGACCACATAAAATTATCTGCGATTCATAACGGTGTTTTTACACACTTCGGTGTGATTTATGAGGCACGCAAACCTTATGCCGCGGTTATATTTGCATTGGTTACATTGGTTATATTTGCACCAAGATATAGTCTTGGAGCCAATACACCCATGTATGTATCGGTCTTGGACAGACAATGGACATGAACGTGACCTAGTGTCCAGTAGCCAACGCCAACCCGCGCCGTGTCGGTTTTTGTGACACGATCAAAGGCTAGGGGAATGAAGGGGTGTGCGCGCGGGCAACTTGGCTCCAACGTCGCTTCCCGCTCTACACATTCATCATCCACCATCGCATTGGTGGTTTTTCCTTGGTGGTTTTACTGCACAATGAACATTTAATAAATAATAAGCATATGCGCTCATTGCATAGGCGTAAGTCGCGAGTGCGACTAGGTAGTCTTCATTCATGTTGGGTCCGCTCGCGACTCCGTCCAAAATGCTTGGCCTAGTTTGGTGATGTTGAGTATTGGAGCCAATGTGTAGTGCTACTTTGTTACAATAATTGGCTATACAAATTTGTAGCAAAGCTTGGACCCAAAGAATAAACCAATGTGTGGCTGCGGTGTTAGGTAGGCCGTTGACAATTTCATGGCTGTGTGAGCTCGGGCCTGTTACCTACAAAGCGAACGCAGCTCTTGACTGCTCGAGAGGGAGGCAGCATGCTGTAATGCTACAGCCGCTGAGCGTGCCAAATAGTCGGGAAAACACCCCCCCACCCATTCCGTCTAACCTAACCTAACCCATGCAAAGCGCCAAATGCTTCTATAGCACACTAACTATAGTGTAGTTTGTGTCCATTCTATCTTTTCTCGTCTTCATAAAAGTTTTGAAGCCATTTTGTACTTTAAGCATTATATTACACAAAAGTTTCCAAATGACCGGAAAAACTATAATATAAAATTTCAACATGGCTGAAATAACATTAACTTAATTTTATTCAGGTGATATTTTCAACGACACGATAAATGTAACTGAAATTGAATATGTTATCGTAGTGCAAAAACTCAGACTTTAAAACAACATAATAAAATAAAGATTAAAATATCATCGAAACGACCGAAGGAATATAAAAAAAAAATGAGCGGAGAGTGTACGCTGCAATCCAACAGCCGCTGGGCGCACTCGACTGGCCACGTTACCCCTCTCTTACAGAAGACTACCTTGAAATGTACTGCATTACCCACTTTATCTTATTTCCCTAATGTAGGTACGTACGTGTTTCGGGAGTAAGTGAGATGTGCCAGAGCCCATTCCCATTCAATCCCTCCCCATTTCCCCAACCCTTTCTCCAAATCCATTCCTATATCTCCAAAGGTAGGCAGCGCATCCGGGGGCGTGTCAACGTTTGTCATTTCGGACTAATGTTGGCATGTATCGCAGATGTCTATGGGCGACAGTATCCACTTACCATCAGGTGGACTGCATGCTCGTCTGCCGCCTACGTACATAAAAAAAAATTACCTACTAAGAAAAATCAATCAACATTGTATTGTGCGCGAGCGATTTATAGCCCTAAAACGCCACGCACTAACTAAGCGGGTTCACAAGTCCAGTCTTTTAGAGGTGGTGTAGTTCCTCAGGGCTTGTGGTAGCGGCTTTGTTATTCCTTGGTCACCTTTTACGACACCCTCGGAAAGAGATGGGGTGATGCTACTCTAAACCAGCCACACGACAAATACTTATTATATAATATATCCAAGTTCAGTTCATGCTGGGTTAGGGCGCCCTCGTTCTTACTCCTCTTTAATATCATATATGACCGGGAACCACTTCAATGACCTGTGAGTGACCACGGTTTTTCTTATGATTTCAAGGTCGCTGAATACGAATCTGAAATTATTTTTTAATAAAAAATGGAAGAACATTGTACAAAGTGGCGTTTAAGTGAAAAATACAAGGAAAGAAATTTATTACTTTTTCATGTTCAGATCCGCTGTATCTAAATAGATTCATTGTGAAGCTCATTTAGTCTATATTTCAGGAAGTTTTTTTAGTTATTTTCAGTGCAAAAAGGTCGCACAGAATACTTGTTGTGGTCATTATACAAAACTTGGTAGTAGTTACGTGAAATTCTCCTAAACGTTAAAATTCTAACGAAGCAAATTTGTTTGCATGTAAATTCTGTGCTGAAACTCAGACCGCTTAGAAACAATAATAGTTACAATTTCTAGAAACCGTTGTTAATTGTACCGCCGTAGTCTGAAACAACTTGCGTAAGTACTTTCAAATTAAATTATAGGTTTAATATTCAAATAAGTAATACAAACTTCACAGTAAATTGCTGTCAATATGTATTTTGTTACTATAACAACGTGTCACTGAGTTAAGGGAAAAGCTGAAAATCGGTTGTACAGTGTCGCGAGTTAAATTGGTTCCAGCAGATTTTACAAAAGGTTTTGTTTTATATCTTACTGTTCATTTCTAGCATATCTTTTGTTCTACGCGCTGTTACGCAAAACAAATACACACATTTCAACTACCGGAAATGCCGCGCCGTGCCACCAGCACTCGGTCGATACCCGGTACTGATTAATGAACCTACAAACGTTTTAGAAAGAACAACAGAACTTTATAACTTGTGATTTGTTCTTTAAAATAATTTTCTTTTTCGCTAGAAAGGTTTTATATATTAACCAATCAAGGGATTGGTTACCTTTGATCTATTATTGTTTGTTGGGATGCAAGAATCCTAACGCCACAGTATTAGTTAAATTAGTTAATGTGTCATTTCAGTGACACATTGTATATTAATAAACTATACTATACCATCATCCTATGTCTCTCAACTGCTGGATTTAGGCCTCTCCTGCAGCTCGCCACTACACACAATCTTTGACAGTTCTCGTCCAGGCAGTACCGGCGAACTTCTTCATATCGGCTTGCCGGTACGCACTCTCAATTCAAGGACTTGTCGACTCTATCCTGCGGCAAATAGGACCTGCCCAATGTCACTTTAACGTACTAATTCTGTAATTCTGACGAATCTCTTGATTCCTCAAAGAAACTCCAAGCGCTGTGCGACTTAAGTATCATAGTTATTATCTATACATATAATAAAAATGTAACTGATCGCTGTCTGTACATGGAAGATATATAAGAAAAATATTATTAGGGGCCTTAATCAACGCAAAAGAAACCAAAACAATGATTGTTAGAATTTGTGTCTGTTTGTCTGTTTGTCTGTGCGTTTGTACGCGCTAATCTTAGAAACGGCTTAACCGATTTGGGTGCGGTTTTCACTAATGTATTGTGGTAAGCTTCACTTAAAATTTAGTGTCTGTTTTATTTCAATCAGTTCATAAATAAAAAAGTTATATCAATTTAAAGAATCACGTTGAACATTTGTTCGATAATAAATAAGCTATAAGAAATAATGTAGATATTTGATCGTTTTTGAAAATACCAAATACCCCTAAGAAGGTAAAGACGGTGTTTATTAACTAAAGTCCACGCGGACGAAGTCGCGGGCAACAGCTAGTAGTAAATATGTATATAAATTGAGTTAACTCAATTGTATATAATGGCATCATATATGTATATAATTGAGTTAAAAGTGGTGATAGCCTAGGGGCTCTCATTCTTAAGGTTGTGAGTTCAAATCTTCGGCAACTTAAGTTTAAAACTTGAATAAGGATTTAAAAAAATATATCACTGATTTGCTTGTTCCAGAATTCTTCCTGGGCCCGCTCGGTAGATTGTGGCCGGAAACCCCGTAGTGATTTACTACGGGAGTATTGATTTGAGTATGCATACAACGATGTTCGCGGTATAAAAGTATGTTTCGTTTTTGTAATGAGTGCAGAGGATAAATAAGCAAATAGATGTGGGTAATATAGCATGTATTGTGTGGAAGGCTGATGTGTGTAATAAGCGGGCAGTTCAAAAGGCTTATTACAAGAACGAGGTCCATTCCGCCATACTTTGTGAATAATAGGAAGTTAGCAAACGATGCGCGAACACGACACGGCTATTTAATGACATTATATTGGAGTAGCATAGATTTCATTTTGTAAAGTAGGTAACAGACGAGCGGACAGTTCACCTGGTTTAAGTAGCAACTGTCGCCCATGGACGTCCGCAATACATGCCAACATCAGTCCAGAATGACAAACGATGGCATACCCTTGGATGCGCTGCCTTTTGGAGATTTAGGAATTGAGTTGGAGAAAGGGAACCTATATCATAACACAATGTCAGTTAAGGGTAACTTAAAAATATAGGAAACATTTATTGTACAAAATGCTCAAGGTACCGAATTATAGATTAAGTGTATTGTACAAATTTAGACCCTCGCAAGGTACTGTGGATGATGCGTTGTGTTGTGTGAGATAGGCCAAGCCTGGAGTCTCCAGTGCTGTTGACACTGTCAATTTGACAGGCGTGTTTTGTACAACTAAAAAAGTCAAGTTTTGTCAGGCGTGTCAACTTGACTAAAAAAACAGTAAACTTATATCAGATTACATATTTATTTTAAAAGTATCCAAAATTCTGATAGCACTACATTTCGCATCTATTTACGATTTCGTAGGTTATAGCCTAGATTAATACCTAATACCTGGCGCACCTTGTCTAATATTCAATGTTTACGTAGGTACATTTGTTAGCACAATGACCACATTATTAGTTCTGCATACATGAGATCGAATTATGCCTACTTTTTGTTCTTCTTTTACCTCACATCGCAATTTGCCATCTTTGAAAAGAACATGATTCGATGATCTATTATGCCAACTTTCGTATAGTTTTTTTTACATCGTAAATTTTATTTTTATATGCAATAGTAGGCATTGTGGGACCAATTCCTATTTAATGTTGAAGTTACACTTGAATTAGGTTGTAACTTGGCTATATCTGAACTATCGAATCGCACCTCCTAAATTTAAACTAATTATGAGCCAGTAATAAATCTACTCAAAATCTGTTACCCGCCACTAAAGCTTCAACACAAATTGTATCTGTAATCCAGGGAATCGAATTGTAAGTCGGTTCGTTGAGTCTGACTTGAAACGCGGCCGTAGCACCTTTGTGCACAGCACAGGAATATAAACAGTAATTCATCTCAGAAGAGACGGTAGATCACCTCACGAAAAATATACACATCGTTAATATAAGAAAGAGAGAAAAGTTTATTCAACAAGGCATATATTTAATTGCAATACCGAAATTTTACAATCACAATATAAAAGTACTAGCTGTGATCTCGACTTTGTTAAAGTTGACTATTAGACTTTAATGTGATTAGTTTATTATTATTTTAGATCAATAAACCTGTGTGAGCTGAGCTAGTCTTCTGATGAATACTAATATAGAAGAGAATAGAATACTATACTAAATAGAAGAGAAAATCGGTAGGAAACACGTCATCAGTCATTGGATTCTTAAGCAATCACAGACGATATGGCAAATTGATAATGTTCTAGAACTCGGTCGGTAGCCAAAATTTGGTATGTAACTCTAACAAGATTCATGCCATGCTGACAGGACAGTGACAGCGATAACACACACGTACAGCAGAGCATTAATATTGGTAATTTAGAAATGTTATTTAGGTTACGAGCACTACCCTCGTAATTTTATTATTTATACATTGTTTTTTTTATTTTTTACTCTTCTGTGTTGTAGTTAAACAAATGCATAATTCACAGGGACCCTCTGTATTTGAATTCTAATTAAAACCAAATTAAAAATTAAAACCTCAACGACACCTGTTATGTTTATAATTCCTCTTTATACCAACATATTGCTATTAGATTTCATCAGGCTCAGATCACGACAATGATTCCCAAGAAAACTTATAATAAATCGGGATAAATAGTATCCCATGAGTTCAACCAGGAGATAAACTATCACTGTGAATAGTTTCAATAAAACCCATTCAAAGGCTGATTGTATATGGCTACTTAATTATAATTCTCTAGGGGACTTCATAACGGACCGGGAAGAAAGATACCCCAAATGTTAACCCAGGTCATAAGCTATAATTATGCCAAGTTTCATTAAATTCTGTGAAGTCACTTTTGGGTGATGCGTGTTCAGACAGACAGACAAAAATTCTAAAAATTACTGTTTTAGGTTCAATATAAATTTCTAGAGTATTCTAGAGTTTAAAAAATATTTTCTTGTGCAGACACGCCTCTGTTACGATTTTATTAGATTTATAGATATAGATAAAGCAAATTTTAGACCTGAACGTCAAAAATTTGCGTAGTTTAAGTTATTTGCAGATTTTTAGGTCATTTCCTCAATATTTATTAAACTATAATTTCGTTTATTTATAAAAAATTAAGTAAATATTAAACAATAAATATTATAATGTAAAAATAATTAAATATACGTACTGCTTACACTCCAAACTCACTAAATTGCATTCTCATCTCACTGAATAGAGAGTAACTAACCTGTATCTATCAGATAACCAAAAAAATTCGTGCGGGTTTTCTTATACAGACTTATACTCATTGACTTATACTTACTGCTCGTTCCATTATAATTACTCCTTCTCCATCCTCTTTCCAATTCCTAACTCCGAAATTTCTAAAGGTTAACAGCGCAACTTCGGCCATGCCATAGTTCATTACCTAGTGGCTGATGGCAAATGAGTTAAAGGGCCAGGCGTTCTATGTTTGGAATGAATTTCAAAATTAGATAACGAAAAATCTTAGATAATTGTAACAAAAATTTTCTGTCGTTTTTGGAAAGTTTTTATTAGAATATAATATTTTCATTTGGTCTAAGTATACGGTACATGTGTTGATAAGTCAGTATAAACATACATTGTCCACGTACTTAACCGTATCCAGGATACATTTTTTTCAAATTGTCATATACAAGTAAAGATTACAAGATTAATAACCTTGAACGCATTCGGCGACCGAGTTTTTTTCTATACTGGTATTATTTATTATTCTTATGGTATAATAGGCTTGCGCTACCTGACGCTTTTGCTCGTAGTCGGTATTTATCGCCGCCACGGTGCCGGAGTTTCTTAGCTGTTAGATAAGGTGTGGCTTAAGCGTGATTATTTCACGAATAGTGTTAAATTCCTCTACTGTTGCATCTTTGTCTTTTGCGTCTTGTTATAAACGAACTACGACGAATTGTATTAAGCCCGGTCTTTGTAAGATTTAGCCTGATAATAAATTCATGTCCCAGTTACAATGTTATTATTGTAATTTAATAGAGAAGAGATTACTATTTGTAAGAGCCTACTAACTTCTCGGCTTTGTCGAGATTACTAACAATATTTTTAACCTCACTATAAGCGGTGAGCATGGTTGGCTAGGAGAAAATGCTTTTTAGCATTCAGACCTCCTTTTGTTAAATCAATTGAGTGTAATAAAAAAAACGAAGAATGATGGTGCCCCCGCCAAGAGTCGCCACAATAATAATGATATTGTCTTACTAGAGAAATTGTTGATATATAGATTTTTTTACGAGAATACAAACCTATGTTCACCATAAGTGAGAGACAGTCAAATGGATCGATATCAGTCTATAACGTCACATTGCAGGGCACAGACCTCCCCTAGCAAATCACTAGCAAGTTTCGGGTCACAAATCATCAAGCGAGCACAGTGGATAGAACAACTCTTAGAACTAACTGTCAAATGGCAGTTGTTTTCAAATTTTAACTAATCTCAAAGATCTGGAATGCCGATTATTATATGTATTCAGAAGTTGCTTTTAGTAGGCGCTGACATTATGGCAAACGAACAATCTATTGTATTTGAATTATGTCACATTTCACATTGTGAATCTTGTATAATAGTATATATATCTATGTAAAAACTATCCATTACCTTTATGTCAAAACACAGTAACCATTGTTTTGGCAATACTGTTTAGATGAAATAGAAAAGTAGTTATAATTCAGCCATTTACACGAATTTACTACCAGAATTTAATTCAATTTAAATTCTATTATTTTAAATTAAATTTAATAATTACTATACCTTATGTCCACATGTCTCTCCACTGCTGGATCTAAAAAGGCTCGTATTTAACATTTACCTATCCAAAAGTATGCCATGTTGCATTGATAAAAGGACAATCTGCAAGGTTCAGTAATGAGGCAAGTCTTGGCGAGGGCTCTACCGTGCTCCCAGATTATAACAGTAGTAAGACCGTACAATAAAAACCTCTCAAAGTCCTTTGTTAAAGTACCTATTGAATGCTACCCACTTTAGCTAAATAGAAAAGTTATTGAACAAACCATGCCGACTAATGTTACCAATACAAAGCCTAATTTCAACAAATTGTACATAATGAAACTCTACCAACTTTTACTCAAGCGTCTATTGGTATTTTACGGAATATGCCATGAAAATTATCGTTAAATAACCGAATGTAACCTCTAAAACCGTGTGCATAAGAGTTAAATGAATGGCAGATTAAAGTTTGTGGGTATTTATTAAGAAACGCTAAACGGGAGAGGAGTTCCCGAGAATTTTAGAAAGAGGCCGAAAGGGCCCAAGTTAGATTAAAATAGTTTGGCCAGTACTTCATATGACACAGGGACGACTTAACATCTTTATTATCTTTGATTAAAACTGGATACGAACTTTGGGGAAATAAACATAGCAGATCTTTTATAATAACTAGTATTTTCCTATGGTTTTGTCCGTTTAGAACATTCTTTCGGCTGGAAACTTTCGATTACTGACATACGTAGGTATGTGCTAGTCTTACTTTACTTTTATTACTTAATTCTAGTTATCTCTTTTAATATTTTTCTTTATTTACAGTATGATTTATAACTTTCTTCAGTTCTATCATCACTTGTATTACCCTCTTATTCTAGCTATCGTACTGCTTCTACTAAATATTTAACTACTCTTACTGTTACATTTCCGTCATTCGCGATACGCCAGCCAAGGCAACCAATGCCAAGCCAGCGAGTGACGCTCCACTCCACTCTCACGCCAGACAGCAACTAGCCAGGAGTGGGGTCACCCTAGTCAATACTGTTTAAAAATATGCCAGCTCATTTTTTTTTATAGACAAGAAGGCGGACGAACAAGCGGTCCCGCGTGATGGTAAGTGTTACCGCCGCCCATGGACACCTGCAGCACCAGGGAGTATGCGCCCGCATACCGCCGACCTTGCAAAATCCTATTCACAGTTTTCTTGGAGAACCTCATTTCGAGTGTCTTCTATCTTTCTCGTCTTTCCCCACTCCCGATATCCCTTTCCATCGAGACCACTAGACCATCGAGTGACCTTCCGAGAACACATATAAACTGTCCGAAACTGAGCCGCCTTTTTACTCGATAACGTTGTATAATTTATTTCCTCTCTACCCAAAGATTGTCTGGCAGAGATCGCTTTGTGCTTAATTTCTTTCTTACTTACTTACTTATTGTATCTTCTTGATTTATCTTACTGACTTACTCTTACTCCATTGTCCTAATGACCCGAAATGGATCTTAACTTCTGACACCAAGAGACGCCATCTTTTTCAGTCCTGTGCAACTTCGTGCCAACAGGCTATGTAGAGCTCACGTAGGTCCCTCTCAGCGTCATCTCTCCAGCGGTGCTTGGGACGTCCGATCGGTCGCAGATCACTTAGTTTTCCCGCATAATAAGTCTCCAGATTTTTCTTTCTTCTACAGGAAGTTTCGTTTTCTTCTTTTTACGTCAGCGTCCAGGTCTCACATGTATCCACCAAGACTGGCCTAATGACAGTTTTATTTACCTATAAGAATCTTGGTGTTCCTGCTTAATAACCTGGACGTTAATCACTTGTGGAGAGTTGCACTACACCTGAATCTTTTGAGAGTATTTTTTTTATTTACCTAGTATAACAATATTATTAACCAGTACTCTTAAACCAATTCCAAACATTGTCAATAATTAAGCCTCCGGGAAATGAAATACAAAATAAGCAAACGAAACACTGTCAATAATCCCGTAATATCTTCCCAATACATTTTAATTCAAATTGTATTTGAGTCCATTTATAAGGCGGCTGAGTATAGAAGGCCTCCGGGACGGACTCTATCCTGACTTCCCGACCCGACCGGATTAAGATATGCAAACGAGATCGACACACCTTTGCCACTGTGGACGTGAAACAGACAGTAATCGACCTTAGCAATATTCTCGTAAATCAACTGCGTCGGGGTAATTATTTTATTATATTTTTCGTAGAAAGAAGACGGCAAATGATTATGCTCGTGGACAATTGTCGTCCATGGACACCCGCGGCACATGCCTACATCAGTCAAGGGTGACAAACGTTAACACGACCCTGGATATGCTGCCTACCTTCAGAGATGTAGGAATGGATTTGAAGAAAGAGTTGAGGAAATAGAATGGGCTCTGGCATATCTCACTCACTACCGAACACGAAACACATCCATCTATCTTTGCCGGCTTATCCCCCTGGTTAGAAAGGAAAATTTTAACACGTTTTTCTACCAGTATGGATAAAGAGCGCGTTAGTGTGCGTGAGATACATTCCATGTAATCATACAACGATCGCATACTATTCGCTTCAGATTATTGTGCCTTCACCTTCTAAACAAAACCATGGACACTTCTTGTATTCAATACGAAATGTAAAGTCACTGACGTAGCCGTTACGTTAAATTGGTTAGTACAATGTAATGCATTTAACGGTTCAGTTCCGATGCGAACAAAGCATTGTCTTGTATTTAGATAAGTGGATTTCATCTCTCTGAAGTTCAGTTGTCAGAACGGAACTAAATGTTACCTACATTTCGATTGCGAAAATTTCTACTAAAGTCATTTGACAAGAAGAGTTTCTAGAATATCGGTCAAAAGCTAGTACCTATAACCAACTGTTATCATCATGTGATTACTGTTATCATCGCGTTTGTAACATCATGTATCGGCCCATCTCTTTTATAAAAAAGAGACTTTGAAGGATGGTAGCAGAATCACGCTCGGCTACCAGGACCATGTGGTGTTGGCTGGCTATACCCCATCACCACATGGGGTGTCACCGCCCCATCTCTTCCCGTGGGTGACGTAAAGGTGACTAAAGGGTACCACAAGCGGCTGCCACCAACCCTGAGGAACTACAATACCTCTAAAAGAATAGACTCACCAATCCCTCATGCATAAGACAATGTCCATGAGGAGGTCCGTGTCCAGCAGTGGATACTGGCAGGGCTGGTTGCAAAGGATGTAAGTAACTATTGTATTAAGGCTTATAAATGCCTATTTAACTGAAATTTCTCTCATTATTTAACCCTATGCTTGCCGCAGATGGATACTTTTGACATTTTTATTTTGTCTATGGCGCATCTAATTCAATTTGTAAAATTTACATTACTTAGCTAATAAAGAATCTTTCACATTTTAATTAAAAAGTAAATTATGTTACAAAATTAATTCCCCCAAGTTTTAACAAGATGTTAAAATATGCTCTCAGTAGCGGTTACCATGTTAAAACACTAAAAGGATTTCTTACTTTATCGAACTTTTCACGAGAAATGCTTTTGAAACTTCGCTTAATTTTAATTTAACTCTTTGCTCGTGTAAGAAACAATAATGATTTATATGTTCCAATTAAAAAAATACACATATATAAAAAAGGATGTACACTGTATGGCAATTCGTATTTATAATGATATACCTAATAATATCAAAGAATTGCCGTTTAATACGTTAAAAGTAAATTGTTCCAATTATTGTTAGATACATTATATATTATTATACAGTTGACGAGTTTCTAAGTGACAAATTATATATAATTATAATAGTTATTGACATTATACTTATTTTGACATTATACCTATTAGCTACTGACATTTTGATTATTTAAAGAGCATATTATTAATTATAATTGTGACACCGACACGAGCTGTAGAATATGTTGGATTATTATTTAGTTTAAGTTATTTAATGTGCCATATTCTGGAGAGATGAAAATCTATGGACTTTTTGTTATATTCTATTCTTTTTAACCGGTTACTTTACACCCATCAGATTGTCCACGAGCCACCCTAAACAGGTAGGTAACCTGGCTGTAGCTGAAAACCAGCGCTGTGATGCTCTTGGGTTTTGCAGCATATATGTTGAACTGTTACACCTTATCCGTGTATGTTAAATGTTCTATATTATGGTGTTTTATGTGTGTACAAATAAATGTTATTCGTGTTTCTATTTAAAAAAAAAATGTTTGCCTTGTAACCAATGGCGCATCCGCTACAACCAAGAGCTCTATGACATGTATCCAGAACCGGACATAGTAAGATATCTTAAAGTTGGTTGGTTGGCGACCGACGGACTGAACGGTCGACTGAAATTTTAAAGCGATTAAAATTGCAGATTGGAGCACTAATAAGACGATCTGGAAAAAAGTTACTGGATCAATAATCGACTGGATCAAATTGTAAAACGCTCATGTGACGGCCACGGTGAAGAAGGGTGGGGCGGTTGCCTCTCTATGGAAAACTTAATCGAAGAAAAATGCAAAAATTTATAATATATATCTAGTTTCAAATATATTTCTTTATATATTTATATATCTATACTATATTTATTTATTTATATATTTATATATAATATCTACTTTGATTTTCAGTATTGCGTTGATATAATCGTAGATATGACTTATAACCATTGCCACTTCTTCAAGCTAGTTCTATGAGCTATGTCAGCGATTCTCGTTCTTTGGCGAATCTCTTTGTTCTGCGTCTTATCCTGTATGAAACTCCAAACATTGCTCTCTCCATAACTCGCTGAGCTACTTTGAACTTTTAGATCAAGCCTACCGTCAGAGTTCGTTTTTTTACACCGTACATCATTGTGTAGTTTTCTCTTTAAAAGACAAAAGACGTGATTGAAAATAATCTTACCGTTAGTAGCTAGTAATTATGCTAACGTCTACGAGTTTAATACAACGGCTCCTTACAAACGGGGAAGTATAGCTATCGTGACACGAGTTAAAAGATAATACGGGCGTACTCTCCTAATAACATTTGCATATCTTAATGCGGAGCTCGAAGCGAAACTCGCACAAAGCCGCAGACCCGGCGATATGTCGCAATACAGATTAAAGGAAACAACATACAATATTCAGACAAGATTTGTTTCACACACAGATGCACTGGATACACGACACCGTGAGGAACTAAACTCCGTGTCATTTAACATGGCAATAGCGGTCATTGCCTCGACTTTCACCCCGAGTGTCAACGTGGCTGCTAGCACGATACGCTAGCGATAGCTATTTACGCTCATAACGGGGAATAGGACAAGTGTCGTTATCGTAAACACGAGTACATTAGTAGGGAGTGGTTTAGCCGGCTATTGTCATGCTAAATGGCACGAACTATAGTGATATCACAATCGCAGCTAATAATTCCATACAGTCAGTACTTTTATTTGTTTATTCAACAATTAAACGAGAAAAGATTGGTTAATCAAGACTTTTATTGGCCTTTGACCTTTTATTGTTTGCTCGGCTGCAGAAATCCCATTGCCGCCGAATTGATTAAAATATTTTTTCACGTGCTTTATAAAGTTAGGTAAGTAGTAATATGATGGTGTGTTGTTTATTGATAATGGTTAGCACAGCTGACGAAGGGATTCACTGTTTATTTAATATAAACTAAGAAGATATCTTATAAAATATACTTATTTATTACAAGAAGAACTAAAACATGTTTTTCGTAGTAAAGGAACAAACGATGATCAGTGAAAAATAATAAAAGAATAACGTGTAGCCTAGTGATGCGACACAATAACAGTGATGTGCCCATCACCAGTCTTATGCGAGGGAATTAAAAATACTCATTTCCAACATGGTGTAGTATTAAAACAATAATCCCTTTTAACTTATAATTACAAAGCCCTAAATCATGTTTTTAAATATTTTTACTTTGATTTCACGCGTTGATTTTCAAGTACAATGATCTGAAGTTGTTTAATGTAATAATTATGTAAAACGAGTATTTTTTTCGATTCGGCGTTGTCTTACGACAAATAATGTCGCTCCAAATGAATAATACCTACATACCATCAGGCTCTTTACACTGACTTTATACCCATAGGTCTCTCCCAAGGCTCGCCATCCCTCCCACACGTTTTCGGCTTTAATCATTCGCCCACCGCCGCGTACTTCTTCAAGTCGTCCTGGCCGGAGAGCGTCCTACACTTCTCGGTACGTGATCTCCATATAAATACTCCTCCATACTACTCCATCAGTTGTCATTGCCACCACAGCAAGTTGATTCTATGAGCTAGATGTCGGTGACTTTCATTATTTAGCGAATCGCTTCGTTTGAGATCTTATCTCGCAAAAGAACTCCGAGTATCTTTTTTTTTTTTTTATAGACTAGTGGGCGGACGAGCAGGCGGTCCGACGTGATGGTAAGTGTTACCGCCGCCCGTGGACACCTGCAACACCAGAGAGTATGCGGGCGCGCCGCCAACCTTGCAAAATCCTATTCACAGCTCTCTTGAAGAACCCCATATCGTAGCTTAATGGAAAGACCTCTTGAGGCAGTACGTTCCACAGCCTACGGGTTCGCGGTATAAAGTAATTTTTGGACCGAACAGTGCGCGACACCTCCGTATCGAGGAAATGCGGATGGACCGCACTTCTGTGACGGGAGGTGCGGTTATAGAAACCCGAGGTGGGAATTATATTGAACAATTCTTCAGAGCATTCCCCATTGTACAGGCGGTAGAACACACAGAGAGACGCAACGTTTCTCCGACTGCTGAGGGATTCTAAACCGCCCGTGAGAGTGGGATCGTCGACAATACGAACAGCACGTCGTTGGATGGAGTCAAATGGGTCCAGTTGGTATTTCGGTGCGCCGGCCCAGAGATGGCAGATTTACTCCATATGGGGCCTCACTTGAGCTTTGTAAAGCATAAGGAGATGCCCAGGGGTGAAGTACCGCTTCGCTCTGTTCAGCACACCGAGCTTTTTGGAAGCCATTTTGGCCTTATTTTCCAGATGACCCCTAAATTCGACTTTGCTGGAAATGTCGACACCAAGGATCCCGATACTCTCCGAGATCTTAAGAGGCATGCTCTGAAAGCGAGGTGCTACGACAAAGGGGTTTTTTTTAGCGGTGAATGCACAGACTTGCGTCTTACTGGGGTTGAAATCCACTAGGTTCAGAGAACCCCAAATCGAGACTAGATCTAAAGAGTTCGATTTCAGACACAAGCCTGGCGCGACTCTCTTCCACTTCGACCCGAGGGATGTTGGCGCGGCCCCTGTACAAGGCGTCACCAGCACTGTCATCTGCATAGCAACGTATGTCACCAATTTGTAACAGGTCGTTGATATGCAGAAGGAACAGAGTTGGGGACAGCACGGAGCCTTGCGGGACGCCAGCGTTAATAGACATGGTGTCGGAGCAGCTACCATCGATAACGACTCTGATGCTCCATCCAGTCAGGAAACTGGCAACCCATTCGCATAATCCCTCGGGTATCCCGAAAGATGGTAACTTGGAAAGCAGAGATTTGTGCCATACCCGGTCAAAAGCTTTCGAAATGTCTAGGCCTACAGCCAGAGCCTCGCCTCTACTCTCAATGGCGTGAGCCCAGCGGTGTGTTAAATACGCTAAAAGATCACCAGCCGAGCGATTATGGCGAAATCCATATTGACGGTCGCTAATCAGCTGGTAATCCTCTAGGTACCCAAGGAGCTGTGTGTTTATGACACGCTCCATCACCTTGGAGAGGAGGGAGGTGATCGCTATTGGCCTGTAGTTGGCCGGGTCTGTGCGGTCACCCTTTTTAGGTAAAGGGTGAACATGAGCTACCTTCCATGCTGCCGGAAAGTTTTTTGTGGAGTATGAGAGTCTAAAGAGTCGCGTAAGCACCGGGGACAACTCGGGAGCGCATAATTTGAGCACCACTGCAGGAATACCATCTGGCCCACTCGACTTTCGGATATCAAGAGTTGCTAGAGCTCGCCGGACTTCACGCTGCGTGAAACAGATTTCCGGCATGGAGCTTGTGCATCTCGAGATAGACGGTGGTGATGCACCTCTATCGTCCAGAGTCGAGTTCGAGGCAAAAAGATAGCCCAGGAGATCGGCTTTCTCCTTCGCCCCGTGGGCCAGTGACCCATCGAGTTTTCGCAGTGGTGGGAGTGACGACTGACAGAAGCCTTGGCGAGCGACCAGAAAACTCGGCTTCCAGAAGGACAGCTAACTAGTCGATCGCTAATTCTGCGGATGTGCTCATTCTTTGCTCTGACAATGATCTTCTTACTGCACCTCGAGGCAGCGTTAAATTTCTTCCTCAAGTCGGTGGTATTCGGATCTTCGGACACCTGCGCTTTGGCCCAGGCCCTGTATGCAGCCCGTTTATTACTACGGGCCTCTCTGCAGGACTGATTAAACCAAGGTTGGCTCCGTCCACCTACGGGTATCACGGAACAAGGAATATAACATTCCATGCCCTGCAAGACCACGTCGGCAACGGAGTCTGCACAGGTATCCGGATCTCCCGACGAGAAACAGAGCTGCCCCCAGGGATAAGAAGCATAGATTTCGCGCAACCCATCCCAATCTGCAGACTTGTGGTGCCAGACGTTGCGCGTTCCCTGTGAATGGGTCGGCACGGATTGCTTGGCTGGCACAGCAGTTCGAACGATACAATGGTCGGATGATCCTAACGGAGCATCAACAACAACATTGTAGTCGTCCGGCCGCGTAGTCAGCAGGAGGTCCAGTAAGGAGGGAGTATGGCTCTCGATATCGGGTATCCTCGTGGGTGAGGACACCAACTGTGAGAAACCATAAGCCAGGGCAAAGTTATAGGCTGCTCTCCCTGCGCGGTCGGTAGTTCGGGATCCCAACCACTCTTCGTGATGAGCGTTAAAATCACCGAGGACCACCACTTCCGCGCAAGGGAACTGCTCGAGCACGCTATCAGTCGCCTCTTGTAGGCGCTCAAAAAAGTGAGTCGTCTCCGTATCACCGCTGTGGGACCTGTAGAGGCAAGCGTAGACTTTAGTGGAACCTCCGTAGTCAATACGCGCCCAGAGAATCGACAGGTCCCCGTCTTCAAAATGGCTGAGGCGGCGGCAACAAATATCCTCCCGGACGTACATGCATACCCCAGCACGTCGCACAAAACAGTGCTCCAGTTTGTAGCCGGGGTAATGAAGATACGATGTATCGGCCGGGCAGGATATCTGTGTCTCCGTCAAGAAAAGTAAGGCCGGCTTTGCCGTCTCAAGGTGGTGGTGGACGGCGTCGATGTTACTATGCATCCCTCTGATGTTGCAAAAGTCCACTTGAAATGTGGAACTTGAAGGATGGGCCGCTGAGTGAACGTTATGCTTTATCTTTTTCTTGGCCATTGTAGTGTGTGAATAGGGAAAGAAGAGAAGTGGGGACGGAGAGAAAGATGGTTGCATGTGGATCAAAGGACAAAGCACGGAGCAGAGAAAAACTAGGTCACAGAGGTTGTGTGACTTGCTGGCGCGGGGTACGGAAGGGCCCCCGGTCCCCCCCTGGGGGCAGCAGTCGGGTTCCACTCCGGTCTCCTCCGGCACAACTGCTACCCCAAGGGACTTTTCGCGTGCGGCGGGGCAGCCTCCCGGGGTGGAGATTAAAGAAAGATCCCCGGGTCCGGGCCCCCAACAACCCGCGGGCGGTCAGCGGACAACCGTTTCACCGGGTCTCCCTGATCCCCGCGCCACCACGTCACGCCTATGCGCCTGTAATCCCCCGCAACCGCTGGTCCTCCTTTCCACACGCAACAATCTCCCTCTCGGGACGGCTTCTTCCGCGCACCGCCGGAACACGATGTGGGCCTCGCGGCTAATACGGCACCATTATGGCGGCGGACTCCGACGGAAGGGTGGTAGCTTTGCCGACGGAGTAACCCTCCCACCGCGAAAAAAGGGAACGCCATTGCCTCGTTAGTTAATAGCAGGGTGCACCACGAGCAGGTGAGGTTGGCTTAGGCTCCAAAGATGGTAGGTGAGCCTCTTACACCCCAAATATCTATCTCCATAGCTCTCTGAGCGACTTTGAACTTGACAATCAGGCCTACCTCAGAGTCCATATTTTGGAAGTGTAACAGGGTCGCCTACTGTTCACATCTATCTGTACTGCCGACACATCTAATGTAACTGTTCCGATAGCAGCTAATATTGGTTCAATAAACATGGTACATGTGTGCAAACAACGCGAAAGGAGAGGGAGTCGTAATTATTGGATTAATAATAAAATGGTTTCATCAGGCGCCATGTAAACTGTGGTTTTCACTAATACAAGATTCAGTTAAGACGCTTACGAAGCACATACTTGGATACATTATAATACAGTTTATATAATACTGCTACAATATAGGTGTACTTCTACCATATGCCATGTGCCAGAGTGTATCTCCCCACTGCTAGATATAGGCCTCTCCCAAAGCTACCCTTACTTCTATTGACCATCTATGTACCTCTCTTCTCATTCATCCACTACCGGCGACCTTCTTCAAGTGGCGACCGGCGACCAGTCCCACAAATCAAATCAAATCATTTATTTGCTGAATATGGGTAAATAAATAAGATCTTAATACCATACTCTCAGTCTGTACCTCTCCATTGCTGAATATATTACAGAACCTCCGGAGAATTGCAAGTTAGTGGCTTGTACATTGTACATTCCTCTTCTAAAATTTCCCAACAAATAATAAGAGAGCGATCAACGACCCTATTTTAGCATTCGTTTGTAAGAAGCTTTAGTTGCATCTCGTTACAATAACTCTAAAGTCGAACCGAACCTTAAAGCATGTTCACTACGAGTACAAATAGGTAGAAACGAAAATGTCCACCATTTTGTTGATGGAAAATATCGCAAAAAAAAAAAAAACTACCCGCTACATCAAAGAATTGGAGCGAAAATTCTAAAGGAAATCCATTCATGCGGACACAATACAGCAGCGGTACATGCACGTCGATGCGACGTTGTATCCAATGGAATGCGCGCTTTTTATAATTGACTAAATGGAACTTCGGGAAAAAGCGAGCTCTCCAAGTTGGATATCCTGACTTTTGCCACACAATACTCATGCTTGCTGCATGTATAATATTAAAGTTATTCGTAACATGGCTTCTATAATTAAATATAATCTCAGTACTTATGATGTCTCCAAAACGTTGTTATGTCGTATTCTGAGGCAAATTGAATACGATTGGAAAATCTAAACTGAATTTGTCCGAATATAATGTATAATTGTATGTATATTGGGCTCGCATATTAAGTAGTCTGTGACAAACCTCTATTATATATAAACGAAATAAGACAGAGACTTGAAACTTTCAGTTTACATGTTATTTTTAGGGAATATCACAGAATTAAAGAAATTTAGATACAACGAAAGGCTCCTACACAAAATTATATTTTTTTATATAGTAATACCTACCTTCTGTTGTCAAATTATAACCAGGGGAAAGTACCATCTTTAAACTTTACCTTAAATTGTCTTTGCACATTTTGTTGCGCCATCTAGCACAGGTATGGGCGACCTTTGACATGTTGAGGGCCAAACTTTAGCGTGCAAATACGTTCGCGGGCCGCGTTTAAAAGTACTTAGTGCATTTTAAAGTAGTGATAATATTTTTTGCGATAGATATTAGACATGAAATAATACGACAATGTTATTATAGTACAATTTATTAAAATAACAAAATTAAATTTAAAAAAATGGTACATTAAAATTAAATCGTTAAATTTGCAATTGCTACAAACTACGAAAGTTAAATACACCGAAATCAATGAGACACTTGAGCTTGAATTTGGGAAACTAATCCATCGATATTTGGATTAATTCCACTGATACAAAGACGTAAAGAATTTTCCAAATTATCGTCAGTCAGTCTTGTACGATGTGTTGATTTATTAACTTTCATCAATGAAAAGAACTGTTCGCATTTATAAGTACTGCCAAACGCACAAATCAATCTTCTTGCGAATTTTCTAAGCTGCGGAAAATTGTCTTTTTCTAGGTATTTTTTGTAGAAATCGCACAACTCTACGTCTTCAAATTTGGATTTTAGGAGTGAGTTTTCTTGAATCTCGATCAACTCCATTTGTAAGTGTATTGGAGCATTTTTCACATTATATTTTGTAGGAGTAGCAAATAAACTGAAACAGTCTTCCATGTTTTTGAAGTCGCTAAATCTGTTCGAAAATTGTTCCGACAGTAACTTGAGTTCTTCAGCATATTGAGCATAAGCAATATTTTCATACGCAGAGAGCGTGTTGAAATGGTAACTGTTACCAGACAGCATCTGTGACTCCCACAAGCGTAGTTTGATCTGAAACGTTTTCAAATGGCTGTACAAATCATTTACTAACTGTCCTTGTTTTTGAAGTTTCAAATTTAAATTATTCAAATAGCCTGTAAGATCGACCAGAAATGCTAAGTCACATATCCATTTTGGGTCACTTAATTCAGATAGTGGTTTATCTTTTATTTTCATAAAGTCTGCTATCTCATTTCTAAGCTCGTAAAACCGTTTCAACATTTTTCTTTTGCTCAGCCATCTGACTTCACAATAATATGTTACGTCGTTATATTCAGCTGATATTTCATCCAAAAACGCCTTGAACTGACGATGGTTAAGCCCTCGGGATCGAATAAAGTTGATGGTTTTTACTACCACATTCATAACATTCTGGAGTCGAATGGACTTAGAACACAAGTTCTGTTGGTGGATAATGCAATGAAGGACTATCAAATCATCTTTTTGCACATTTAATTCTGTTGCTTTTTCATTCAAAATTCCGATGAAACCTTTACGTAAGCCGACCATAGAAGGTGCACCATCAGTGCATACTCCAATTAATTTTGACCATGGCAAGCCAAAACTTGTAAATACCTTTTGAACTTCAATAAAAATATCCTCTCCTGTAGTGGTTCCTTTTAGCGGCTGTAAAGCAAGCAATTCCTAAGTAACAGTGAACTCCTTATCAACACCTCGAATAAATATAGCCAGTTGAGCTGTGTCAGACAAATCGGTGCTCTCGTCTAATGCTATGGAAAATGATTCAAAACCAGCCATACGGTCAGTCAATGTTGTTTTTATATCATTAGCCATCATTTCTATACGTCGAACAACAGTTCGTCTTGACAAACTAATTTTTTCAAATTCATTTTTCTTTTCAGGACACAAAATACCGCAAACTTCTAACATACACTCCTTGATAAATTCTCCTTCGGCAAATGGTTTTAATGCCTTTGCCAATTTTGAGCTAACTATAAAACTAGCTTTCACAACATTATCAAGTTGTGTTCTTTGTTTATGAAACATTTGTTGCTGTTTTTCCAAATTTGCGGTAAGCTTCTGGATTCTGTCTGTTCTTAATTGTCCTGTCAGTGAGTGCAGCGTAGCATGCTTAGTTGAGTAATGCCTCTTTATATTGAATTCTTTCATTACTGAAATGGATTCATTACACAGCAAACAAATAGGCTTACCATTGTGCAAGATGAAAAAGAATTCTTCAGTCCATTTTTCTTGAAACTGGCGACCCTCTGTATCTACTTCTTTCCACCAGACATCATTTTTGTTTACTTTTCGTTCAATAAACTTAATAACAAACTATAGTTAGTAACCACTCAAGATGCACACAAAGTCACAAAGCAAGTTGACGGCTCGAGCAGTTCGCTAGGATATCGCTTGTCCAAGTTATCACCTCGGTAGCTCAAAGCAATAAATCTTTTGATGTGTCGCCCGTGAGGCGGCAAACCTCAAAGAATTTGATCGAGCAAGCCGAGTGGCGGCGATTATCAAAGAGTGAGGCGGCAAACATCAAAGGATTTGATGTTTGCCGCCTCACTGTCACTCCCGTGAGTATAAGTACCTAATGTAATATTTTTTTAATTGGGTTTTTTCAAAATGTCTCGCGGGCCGGATCATATCTTACAGCGGGCCGGATCCGGCCCGCGGGCTGGTTGTTGCCCATATATAATCTAGCACAATGAGTGTTCACAGATGTCATAACTAATCAAAAGATGCATTCAGTTATAGCATGTATTTGAGAATACATACATCAGATATCTATACCTACTGGAATACATATTAGTTGCGTCTCTCTGTGTGTTCTACCGCCTGTACAATGGGGAATGCTTGGAAGAATTGTTCAATATAATTCCCACCTCGGGTTTCTACAACCGCACCTCCCGTCACAGAAGTGCGGTCCACCCGTATTTCCTCGGAAAGGGTCGCGTACTGTTCCGAAAATCATTTTATACCGCGAACCGGTAGGCTGTGGAACGAACTGCCTCAAGAGATCTTTCCATTAAGCTACGATATAGGGTTCTTCAAGGAAGGTGTGAATAGGATTTGCCCCGCATGCCCCCTTGTGTTGCAGGTGTCCATGGGCTTATCGTTACTTACCATCACGTCGGACCGCTAGCTCATCCGCCCACTTCTCCATAAAAAAAAAAGATATGTTAAGCAAGCACTTTATGACATTTTAGATTTTAAATCTACATAAGTGTTCTATGTTCAGTAGCTCTCGAATTTATTTGTATTCTTTATTGATAATGTCACAACACTTATAAAAGTCAGATTTTATTAAGTCTTATTACTTATGAGTCCAGAGAACACTGGATGACTCTAATTAATTTACATACTTGACATTCTAATTATGTAGAACTGTTTCAAATTTGTTTTTATTATGAATCCCTCCTTAACTAACCCCCCCCCCCCCCCCCCCACCCAAGTTGCCATGTTGCCAAGCGGGTTTCTTTGAGATAAGAACGTATTGACGAAAATTTGTGGCGTAAGTTTAAGAACGGTAGATAACATCAAAAGAGTGTACAACTGGTGAACTGAGTTGCACTCCCGAACAAATTAATAAACCTCGTACTGTAACCGAACTGGATGATTTTGACAAGTGTGATGAAAGTCTCATCATTTTATGAAAATGTCGAAAATCCGTCAGTACGAAAAAAGTATTGGACAAAGCGAAAGAACGGATTGGAGAATTTCAATGTAGTCAAAGGTCAATAAGGACAGTTTCGGCAGATCTTGGTACAAAACAACCATTTTGTACTATCTCGATATTTTATCCTATGTAAATACATGAGTATGTAAGCAAATTAAATTATATTAATTATAATTTTGTAAGTGGTAGTTGTCGATAAAACATTGCGAAACGAGCGTTGCGCTTCACTACGCGTTGCCATAAGACCTGTGTGTGAGTGAGCGCGCAATATGCCCCGCTCTGCTCACACGTTATATCGGCCTGCCTGAAGGGAGATTTTGCGTGTAGTATAGTGTACTTGAGGACTTGTGGCAACGAAGCGACATTAAGGATATTTTTAAATAAAACAACAATAAATTATTTTAGTGACGTGTACTTTATTGAAATAAAATCATCTATACATTACATTAAAATACATTAAATTACGAGTATAAACTTAAAAACCAATAATTACGAGATAAAACAAATTTTAGATACATAATACTTCTTTAATCACAAGAAATATAAAAGCACAGGAAATTTCACATGAAAAGATAATACAAATGTTTCCATAGATTTATGAGATTCAAATTCAAATCATATTTTACTACATATTAAATATACATATTGGTGTCATTCAGGGTAATTAAGAACAAGGATAATTGAGAAAATGCTTATCCAATTCATACATTTATAATTGTTTTACTAACCGCAAAGATCAACAGCGCGAGCGAGCGAGAAAACTGTAATATGTTCGCCATAAGCGAGAAAGAGTCAGAGGTATCAAATGAAACATATTTTCAAATAGTCCTGTCCATTTGGAGTACTTTCAGACTTTTAGGTTGACGCTAACTGTTAAATATCACATTATGACATCACAAATGACACTATTAAGATATTTTTTTATACCGAGGTGAATTTAACTCGGTAGTCTTGTAATTTTATGCTTACGATTAGGAGGGATCGATTGAAGAATGTATATTTTTACCTTTGTTCGCACTTGCTCGGAGCGGATCTATATAAAATTATATTTTGAGAGGTAAAAGTACTCATGATAATACGAATCTGAATAAAGTGTGTTTATAATCTGCGAAAGTTTCATTTCTTTGAGGTATTTATTTATTCATTTGATTGATTTATTATAATATATCAAACATTAATACAACAAAAATGCTTACATATCTTAAAAGAAAGAAGACCAAAAGTATTTCTTAGGAAGTTTGTCACGTGCGGCCACCGATAAAACTATGACAACCTCCGAAGAACCACTTGTCTATTTCAATCAATCGAGTCTTCAATGGCGGTTTGTTTCACCAGCTGTCGCAATTTTCAAAAATGGCCTCTCGTTTGTGTTAAATTTTCCATACTAATCGAGGTTTCAATAAAAGTTTAATATTTCTTTCTAAGAATTTCTACCATGGGTATTTTCGCCACTTAAATATTTTTATGTGTTAAGTCACACAACGTTTCCAATCTTTATTTAAGTTACTTATCTACAAAAACGAAACACCTTATTCTTTAACACTGTAGTTGCAATAAAACATTATATTTCTGTAGCTGAAAGGCAAAGGATTTTTTTAATTGATATTTTTACAGTTGTGGGTTTTTAAAGGGCTACTATATTAGATGGAGAAAATAAATAAACCCTACAGGCCATAGTTTCAACAAATTTATATTTTTCAATGATTATTCGTACAACTGGTATAGTTTTTAAATTGCTTCAGGGGGCAGTTGACCACCAGCAATTTCAAAAAGTAGTAAATTGGACCGCGGCCCAGCTTTTAAGCGGGTCAGTTGCACACAAGCCGTTTTAAATTTAAAAGTAACTCTCATTTAAATTTACATTATTAAAATTGCTCTTCGACGACTTATTTTTTAGTTGTGTAAAATTCCATATTTATCACTTATCTTTTTACCTCTCATTTACATTTTTTTACTAAAGGCCAAAATACAGTATTTTACATATTGTCAGATACTTTTTGATTACTGTAAATTGACTGTTTTTATTGAACCACGTTGGCTATAACCAAAATTATAAATGTAATAAAATAAATAATATGTAAATAGACAAAAACGTTAGTTAATCGCTAGGATGGCACTTAAGTGAATAACAGATTAAAGCAAGAGAATATACATGTATCACTCTTTGATTAAACTGTTTTTTAACCTTAAAGACCTGGGTGAGAAAATACCCACATTTTGATACAGGCTGTAACGAATCAATTCATGAAGCCTGGATGTTATGAAATGGACACAAAATGAATTAAGTAATGTTTTTAATAAGTTAAATTTATCGTGCACACAACGTGAAATAAATAAAAAGGGAAGAAAAAGAAAAGATGTACAAAGGGCAAGCTTTTATCTCCTGTGGAGGTTTCTTCTGGCAGACCTCGTTTTTGTCTGCCAAATGTTATGTTGTCCGTTTATGTTGAAAAATTTAATAAATCCTCAAAAAAATATTTTCTAAAAAGAAAATATGTATACGATATTTTTTATGTCAAAGGCTTCAGAAGTCTATTCGTTACAACCTATATACTGTATTAGTTTTATCGTTTTGTGATACTTTTTCTTTCCTAAATTATTCCTTTCTTAAATTTCCAGTCTAATATAATAGTTCTAATATTTTATAAATAACAATTTGACTGCAAATATCAATAGAATGTTATTTTTTCGAGATCCTAATGTAAAAAATGCATAACATAATAATTTTATCTACTAATCGGTGGTATACAGCACAATAAAGGAACTAAGGAAACATTAAACATCCATAACGACAGTTTAACATTCACTGCTTAAAATTCATCATCAATTTCTAGCCATTTTGACATATGAAACCATTTTTTAGGCAAATAAAAAAAAAAAAATTGAAACTAACAGTGTCACAGCTTTTGTTTCAACCTTAATAGTTTTAAGATTATAACAATAGCTAATCTTTATAGAAATTAGTTTTTACTCGGATTGGAAAATTCCACAAACGATTTGTCAGAAAAAGACTAGAAGCAATGATTAAAAAACAGCGTCTATGAAAAAATCATACTTCTTTCAGGCACTCATTTTTATACAATGTGCTAGTATTGACTCCAAAACAAAGTTTAAATCGTGCAAATCGTGTCCATACTTCACAGACTTTTTATAATGTGACAATATCATAAATGTGACGTAAAAAAACGAATTAACGGGCGGCCATCTTGAAATGTTAGTATTGCCCCTTTAGTGCAAAAACGTCCATTTTCCCAAAACATTCAGTTCCTAAAACGTCCACTTCCCAAAATGTCCATTTCCCAAAACGACAACCTTATGATTTTAAAATGTCTACTTTTGATTTTTTCATAAAGATTATTAAAATTATTGTGGCTCAAGATGACAAAACATTCACTTGCCCAAAACCCTTTAGGTCCATAAGGTACAAAATCGCCAAAGTACCAAAATGTCCAATTATACAAAATGACCAGATGACCAGAGTATCATATAAGGCGAAAACCCTCAAAGGCTATCTACGACAAGCCGTAGGATTCAAATAACCGTAAAAGAGAGGACACGCCAACACGCACTGAACCGGCGTGGTGGACTTACGGTAGAAGTTTTGGGAAATCAAAAATAGACGTTTTTGAGAATTATAAAGTAGACGTTTTGAGAATTATAAAGTAGACGTTTTGAGAATTATAAAGTAGACGTTTTGAGAATTATAAAGTAGACGTTTTGAGAATTATAAAGTAGACGTTTTGAGAATTATAAAGTAGACGTTTTAGGAAGTAGACACTTTGGGAGTTGATATTTTAAGAAATGAACATTCTGGGAAATGGACGTTTTGCCATTAAAGGGTATTGCCAAATCTACAGACATGACTCTCCGTTTAATAAATTGTAAATGCTTGGGTTTATAATTCCCAAGATAACTATTTATTCCTATAATACTTCCAATACTTATTATTTCTTATTTTAGTCAACTAATGCAATATGTTAAATTCCTAGAGCTAAAAATAACATAAATACTTGATAACACAATCTAAAAGTTATATCTGCTTAAAGAAGAATAAAATTACCAATTCAACTTTTGATTAAACCGAGTTCAAATAGGACACGACGAACTGGTTACAATAAACAGAAATAATAGAGTAAACAATAAATTACTAGTTACAATAAATAATATTCAATGGTGAGATGCAAATGTTAATAGAGAAAAAATATTGTTATTTTGAGTACTGAAACGGGACGAATTATAATTTATTACATGGCAATACATTGCTTGTTTTTGGCACTGACATCAATTCAAGATGGCCGCCGTTAATTATGTTCCCGTCACGTCCAATACGATCATTATCGCACTCTACATTACATAATCTTATTTTTATTATTGCGAAATTATAAAGTGTGAGTAAAAAGAAATTTTTGAAATGTTTACAATTCGAGATCGGTTAAGAGTAATTCTTTTAAAACCTTTTTCCGGTTGATATTTTGATATAATTCTGTTTAATTCTAATGTTTTTACTATTGATAACCTATTGCGAATGAAAGCGACTATAATAACATTAATTGTGACAATATTGTGTCCTTAATCTATAATAATTTTGACTATAACTAACGACTAACATTTAAAGTTACAAATGTGGATGTAGGGGTCAAAATTTCGTAGTCGATAAGAGAAATATTTTTGAAAATATATTTTTAGCTACTAATTTGGCTAAAGCTTTCGGAATTAATTTCGGAAAGCAATTTCATACAAAAAGAAAGACGCAAGTTAGAAGTCGACGAGAATAAGAATTTCACAGATTATTACAATATATTTTTTACCTTTTCCCTTTCCAGTTACCGCTTACCTCTTATTAGCTCTTCTACCACTTTATTTATATTAAAAAAATGCAATTGAAGCCGTTTTTAATGTATTCCATACTTCAAGGCCTCAAACTAATAAATTACGTGACATCAGAGATCAATTTATTTTGTTTATAAAATTTTTCAATCTCTTTCTTTTCAAAGTGAAAAAATTCTTTCATCTAATGTGAAATAATTTAGTACATTCTAATATATCACAAATGTCGGAACAAATATCATTATCATTTTATTATACTCGGTGGTATACACGAGGAGATGTACAATCAAATATACGTGTCACCGAAATTCAACTTTTCTGTTATTTCGGTGACAAATTGTAGAAATATTTTATTCATCCTAAGGGTATGGATTAATATCTGAAATAATTATTACTATTATGAAATGCCCGTTTACAACTTACCTCCAAATGAAAAAAAATCCAACTCGCCCCTACATCCATATGGGACATGTGCCCTTTCTTCTACTTCTTGGACTGTCGTTTTTCGAATTCGATCAGTTGTGGGAAGTTTGCGATTTCAATTTGTTGCACGTGACGTCCCGCAAATTGTACGTACTCCATTGGTGGGTCCGCCGAACGCTTGCGAACTGCAATAAAAATTCATTAAATAGATATAAAAACTATAAAATAGTGCACTATTTTATGCAATACAACCGGCCGTTTCAGTATCCACTGCTGCACACGAGCCGCCACATGCACAGGACAATGTGCATGAGGCATGTATGGCCTAAAAACCCTAGTTAATTTAGATTTCTCGCATCAAAACTTTTGAAATGCTAAAACTGGAGCATTATTCCACCGGGGATTCTTCTCCATCATTTTCCACCGTCAAAATTTGTGTAAGCAATTTCGCTTTGGACGAGAATCCACCGACGACGAACCTCGCTCCACTCGACTCGTTGAGGCATTCACTCCAAGCACATCAAATTAGTGAGTGAAGAAGTTCTGGGTGACCGACAGCTAGACAAAAGAATTATCAGCAAGGACAGGACTTTCAAAAAGCGGTGCTAGTGCATGTAGCGGTGACGATAGTTAGGCCAGTGATATTTTTACCGATGATACAAAAAAAAATGCAATAATTTATTGATCATTATACAATTTTAAAGTCTTAATTAAGGATTTTAATCGTAGATTACATTACTGATTCTGTCACAGCTTAATATTAATTAGACTTAATCAATTCACACAAAAGTAATGGAATTAGTAAATTCATACACTTTACTCAGACTACGTTACAAATATCCGGTATCGGTATTAAGTATTTATCTTTAAAATGACTATTTCAGAAAAGCGCAAAGCAAACTAATTTAAAGCGCAGATACGCGCTCCGACATTTACGAAAGATTAAAAAACAAAAAGTGACACGACGTAATATTGTAACAGCGCGTCACGGATTGAAAGAAATAATAGTTTCCTTAGTTATTAGGGCTCCAAACAATTTGGTGTAAACTCTTGTCATTTTTGCGTGAAATTTGTTTGAGAGCGCGTATTAACGATGAAAATATTTTTGTCGTAATTTGTACGCCACTTCAAAGTTATCTCAACCAACTGTTCGTGAACTGTTAAATCGGTAATCTTTCGACGGCGTACCTTTAAGTGTTATTTTTTAGTTATTTTGCTTTTGATTTGGTTTTTCAACTGTTTCTATATTGTTTGATACGGAAATATTTGTAAGGTCTGATTTTTAATTCGTGATTATTTTTGTAAACAAAGGTCATTGCAATGGTATTTATGTACCATTGCAAAAAATATGTCAAATAATAACTTACGATTTGAAACAAAAACAAAGTCATAATTTTATTACTACAGAATTAGTTCTGTGACTGTGTGATTCTGAACGTGGATCTGGTACTTTTACGGCAAAGGATACTTTATCGCCGGCAAAGAAACTACGTCGAACCGCTATGTAGGCTTCGAAAAAAGATATGGTCATGAATAGTTACTGTATTTTAAAAGTACAATAATAATGTTCATTATATCTGAAATGACAATTTGACAACGACGTTTCTTTTTTTACATAAATATTCCCTAATTATAAATCAGACTAATTAAATTATAATCTAAATGTACTAGAAAGGCTACAAAAAAAGATACTTACTGATAGGTCCTCCTTCATCCTTCAGCAGATGGTATATAGGCTTCCCAGCACACCCATCAGCTATAGCCTGTGTAACCACGGCCATGTTCTTCTCAGTGTCCTCGAGATCAGCTTGAAGGGTAGTACGGACAGGGGTAGTGTCCAAACGAGCCCCATTCTTGAGGGAAATCACAAGTAATTCTGGGGCGAGAGATAAGTCTGGGTCTAGCTCCATGTAGAAGCAGCGGTCAGAGTCTATGATACCTGGAATATAAAGACTGTTTTTAGATTCCAATCCCCACTTTGGACAGGACTTTGAAACAGAGACGTAATGTTTATCTTACCAGACATATTACTCCCAAAGTCATTGATAAAGTTGATCCTCTGCCCATTGTAGCTGACGTAGATCTTCTCCATAGTGCCACGGATGTCCAGGATCTCGTGGAGAGCATCAACAATGTCATCGCTGGTGGAATCATCCAGTGTACTGAACACTTGCACATCTTCGTTCTCATCACCATTCCACTGGATTGGAACTATGCGGTAATTGGGCTCGATCAGCTGAGAGTTCTGTGGAAAAAGGTATTTGATGGTTAAAATAGTCTTAAAGAAGACTAGCTGGTGCCCGCGACTTCGATCGCAAGAAATTTAGTGATTCCCGTGGGAACTCGATAATGGATTTGGATAAAAGGTACCCTAAATTTTAATCCGGGACGTAAGCTATAACTAAACTAAGGTTCATTAAAATCCGTTCAGTCGTTTTTGCGTGATGTGCATTCAGATAAAACAGACGGATAAATCGAAAAATTTTGTTTTGGGCTCTGTATCCACTCTTAACTGCACTTTTTAAACTGCAATGACAGTTCTGTTACGTTTTAATTATATGTATAGATAATGGGCAGGTTTAGATTTCAATTACAATCAGTGTACGACATAAATCACAACTAAGAATAAAGAAGGTGCACCGTCCCCCCTACCCAACCAACCCCCCCCGTCGAGTTCTTTTTTTCAAACTGCGGGTTGGTGTGTAGTGCATGTTCGGTTTGACGTAACGGGGAAACAATGGAAAATGAATTTGGAAGCAAACATATCAGATGGTCGATGTCTGAGAAAAATTCTTATTTTATTTGTTCCAGACAAACCCGCGACGCGCTAGTCTTATTAGGGCCCGTAGTGAGCCGTTTGGGGTCGTAAAAGCGATAACAAATCCGCTACCACAAGCGCTGACGAACTACACTAGTTCTAAAAGAATAGATTCGTCAATCCGTTTGGCCAGCGTGACGTTTTAAGGCCATACATCCCTCATGCACAAGACAATGTACATGGGGAGGCCCATTTACATTAAATACTGGATTTACATTTTTACATTTACATTAGCAGTGGATACTGAAAGGGCTGGTTATGGCCATGATATCAACACTCCACTTATAAATTATGGTTATTCGTTGACACTACAAAACAGGTGTTATTTAACAGGTCAGGATATAATTACTTATACAGTTACCTCGCGGTTAATAATAACCTAGATAAACCACTACATAATTTGTATATATTTTATTATGAAACGTAAAGTCTGTCTGTTTGCTTATAGTTTGGATTCTACTGGACGGATTTTGATGCAGTTTTCACTATTGTGTAGGGTATTAATATTGGTATATGTACCTGGTACCACGCGAGAGGAGCCAAGGGCAAAGGGCTAGTATAAAAAAGGTTGTTGGCAAGCGCCAGTGAGAAACGTAGATTTCGCTACCTATGCTACGTTTTAGAAAAAAAAGTAGAGCATTACGAGCCCTATTTAATGTCTACGAAATCGTTTACGGGATTTTTAAAAATTTACATCGTCATCACCAGTTTGGAACCATTGAACCAATAATTCCGTGCCTAATTTTATTTAAATTTATTAAGAAAAATGCCCAATGCAGTTTTATATTTCATTATTATCCTATTAATATAATAAATGCGAAAGTTTGGATGTTTGTCAATAAATCACGTTGAAATGGTTGAACCGATTTCATTGAAATTTCGCAGATATATTGTAATCCTGATTAACAGATAGGCTACTATTTATGTTGACTACAGGAAAGAAGTTGCAGGCAAAAGCTAGTAATACAATAAATATTTTAGGTAAGTATTAAATGTACAAGCCACTTACCACTTCCATATCCCTCTGCCTATCTATCACCTGGTACATTAAAAAATATACATTATTTTAAAGATTTATACACAAAAAAATATATAATCTTACTTAAAGATCAAAAGGAAGTTCATTACTTAATAAATAATACAATAAATCTGCTAAAGGTAGTAGTGATATATCTTCTCTTCTGGATATAAGCCTCTCCCAAAGTTAACAAATACACAATCTAATTTTCTGCTCATCAAACCCCTAATTGATTCAAGTCATTGATTCAGATGAAAAAAAAAGCATAATTAACGAAATTGCTACCTTCTTAAGATTAAGTGGGATGGAGCAGCTGTAACCCTGGAACCCCTGGTATCCATGAAGGGGAGTGGTGCTGCTCAGGTACAGGTGGTAGAGTATCATGCCGCTCGCAAACCCAGTGATCACAACAAAGAAGGCTGTCACTGAGATGCATTGAAGGCTCCACCAGGACTCCCTGCGGTATACTTCCGGCATTGCAATCGGGACTGGTCCCCGCTTTAGTACCGGAATGTCTACTTTATGCTGGAAAAATATAAAGCAGATATATTTAAAAACTGTTTATATAGACTTATGTAAAATAGATAGATAAGGTCCATATGGAACCTTATTTATGTTTATTTTAATACTTGTTTTGCCTTTGTTTTCAGTGCCCCTTGACAACTTAGCCTAAGATATTTATACTTAGGCTACGAAAAGTAATGAAAATGTGATAAAATTAAACTTAAACTTCGGTGTTGACCTGGGGCATGCTGGCCACCATTGCATGTTGTCTGCTTATGTTGTGGAAGCAGGTGCAGCCGGAGGCAAGTGCGGCTGCATGTGGATACAGCCAGATGCAGATGCGGTTGGATGTGGATGCACTTGGATGCATGCATCCAGTTGTGGGTGCAACCGGAAGCATTATCTATGAGAGCTGCCAGGCGAATGGCGACTAAAGAAATATACAATGTAAAGACTCCTTCATTGTCGTATCTCCTTTGAGGCCCCAAGACTTAAACAAACCATTTTGCAATGCTTGAACTGTATACGAGGACATTCAGCAATCATCAACCCAGATGTGTTACATGTGCTGAAGATAATACCACAACAGATTGTTCTAAAAGAGAATATTATACGAAACCACAAGTGGAACCAGTGATTCCCAAAGTTATATGAACTGCGACCCACCTAAAAAATGACAAAGTTTAGGATCCATCATACGCTACGCCTTACATGAAAATAGCGCTACGCCTTACATGAAAATAGCGCTACGCCTTACATGAAAATAGCATTGTGTCGCTGCTGCAGCATGTTCTCGTTTAGTAGCGTAGTTATGTGAAGGGTTGTACAATTAAGACAATAAGAAAAAATCCAGTATCCAGTGATGATCGAAATTTTTAATAAGTAAAAATAAGATAAATCAGAACACTATACTTAAAATTCGATTAAATTTATTTTTTTCAGCGCCCATCCAATATTCACTCGCGACCCACCAGTGGGTAGTGACGCATAATTTGGGAAACACTGGCATAGACAATTCAGTATGGCCAGTGATATCAGAGGGAAATGGACTATAAACTGCAAATGTCTAAATCTCATGGAAAAGGGAGTTGTTTGAATGAGGTAAGGGAAGGGGTAAATAGAGTCTGAAGCACTTCTGATACACAGTAAAACCATTTTATTTTTACCATTATGAAGTGTTATAAATATTATGTTTTATGTTAATATAATATTGTTGCTAATAATATTATTGCTTCTTGCAGATTAGTTCCCTTATTTTGTCTATTTTAAATATGTTTTGGCTTTTGCTTACCATTTATTTTACATTGTGTATGTAGACATACACAATGTAAAATGACTAGTATACACAATGACTAGTCTAGAGTCTAGGTCTTAAGCATAGTTTAAGAACAAACTATGTTTCCTATGTGTTTTATTCTAGAAATAAGAGACAAGGATAACAACATAAAGTAGTGAACTAGATAGAGAGAGACTGGGAGTGACATTCTCCCACACTCTTCCCGATTCCCCTTGCTACACCAGGAGGGGTGAGGATATAAAAAGTATGATTCATTGAAAGGGCTATCAATTACTGTCTGTCACTATGTGAAATAATTAGATTCTGTGTGCAATGATTGTCCTTTAGGTAAATGTTTTGTAACTTATAACCGACTAGCGAACCGCCCTTGCTTCGCTTCAGTTTCGTTAAAACAATATTAAACTATATGTATAAACCTTCCTCTTGAATCACTCTATCTATTGATGAAAACCGCATTAAAATCCGTTGCGTAGTTTATAAGATCTAAGCGTACATACAGAAGGACAGACAGCGGGAAGCGACTTGGTTTTATACTATGTAAAGAAGTAAAAGGATGAGGGAAGAGTAAATAAATTCCTCAGGGAATGGGGGATCGCAAGGCAACTCACTCCTATAAATAAAGGAAGTCTGAACCTTCCTTATACAGTTTGACTTGTACAATCGCCCAGTTAGTATGTGGAGTAATTAGTAGGCAAACCTCTGTCAGACAGTGAGTTCATTACCAACTACCGCTCCCCCTGTACCCTTGCAGTTGTGTGAAATCAAGCAGCTTGCCATTTCCGTTTTTCTCCCCTACAACCCACATTGACCCTCACCTCTTAACCCTTACCATCAATAGGAACCATCCAGACAACTATAAAGGACGTGCAGGAAATTAAAAAACAAAGTATCCAACATTAAGATGTAAACAACCAGTACATAATACCTACAATCAAACGCAAGAACAAAACGCTACAAAAATTGAGGAAGACGAACTTCCATCCAGCGAAACTTACGCTGAAAGACTAAGCGCAAACGCAAAAATTAGAAAACCTATAGATGCATCTGCATATTTAGATATTACAAGGAAGTACATAATAAACAAATGAATATCAATGAAATTTCCGAATGAACACTAATATTTTCCATGTTCTACAATTGTTACATTTTCATATTCACTTATTTATTTACTGTCCTACCACTTCACGTATTGCGTAGACGAAAGGTTGACTGTAATGTACTGTAAAGGTTGTGTAAGAAGATAATGCTGTAAGGCAAGTCCGCCTTTTTAATAATTTGCAAAAATGAGTAACTGAAGAAGTCAAGCAACACTGTTTACAATAAAATAAGATAATTAATTATAATCACCTCATCGTACTGTTGATCCTGAACATCTTGGACCAGAGGTCTCTTCATGCTAGACGGCTTCGTTATTATAGTCATGGTTCCTAGGAATTTTCACGTTTAAATAATAGATGAAAACACGAATTACTTAAATAAATACGCAATACGTTTTTATTTACCGCGACAATTAATATTTCCAAGAAAGGAGTGAGGAAGGCGGAGGGGGCGAAAATATTTTCGCGATCGATATAGAAATATTATTGCCAGTAAGCAAAATTCCAAATGTATGAATAATAAAGACGCCCGTACGAATCGAAAATGTCAAACATCGATACGTCATATCAATATTTCGAGTCGCTGGACGACTATACGATATGAGTCGATATTATCGTATTCGAAATGATATGCTAAGGATAAGATTTCCTTTTTTAGAAATTTTTAATTTAACATGCTAACACGGTTTCTTTTTTGTGTACTTACATAATTTCTATTACATATTGTATCTCTTTGGTATGTTAGATCTCATAACTGTGGTGGACGGTGGATCGACGGTCGATCCACCGTCGATTTAATATTTCAGGGCTCTCAAGTAGCTTTTAAAATGTATACAGAAGAGCTCGTGTTGTTGGCCAGTATGACATTGTTACTCCTACTCTTATTACGGACGCGAAAACGTAAAAGAGTTTCCAATGAGTTAGTGATATTGAAAATCTTTTGAACATGATTGCTCCTACGATTGCAAAAAGGAATACTAATTATAGATTGTCCGTTTCGCCATTCTGTCATCGATCGAATCTCGATCGATCGTCGATCAACCATCGATCAATGACAAGACGGTCAATCGAGCAGATCGATTTGGTGTAGTAGGAACTGTCGATCGACGTTGACTCATCTCATTCTTGATCGATGAGCAACGTTGATCTATTAGTGTGATAACACCCTAATACCTTAGCAAGCCTATCTAAACTACTATAAAGTAAAAATAATACATATCTAAATATAATACTGAGCTCTAAAACGTGCAAATATCGACCTTTGACAATTTAAATAATTCGACAACTCTTCAAAATACGTTTCTATATTCATAAGTTCATATCATAGGACAGAAATATATAAAGTATTAATAATATAGAAGTACTATCATTATTAGACAAGAATGCAACATACTAATCAAATTGTCAAAAGGAGCGTTTTGAAACCCAGTCTAGGTCCAGCCATTTAAAGTACATATTGTAATTAATTTTACACAACTCAAATTAAAACATCTAAAATTCATTAACTTAGAGCAGTCCTAATATAAACATGTAAATCATTCCTATTTTATCTTTATTCTTGTAATACTACAATGAATAGACGGTTTCTTAAAATTTTGTACTGACAGCATTGTCTTGTCGATGACAGCAAAGTCTCTATTACTCTCTATTGTCTATGTACATAAAAAAGTAAAACAGTTCGAGTATCAACCGGACGAATCTCTTCGTGTTGTAGAATATTCTGTAATAAGAGGTTAATGAATCACCAACTTATAAAGTGCCGTTAAAACATGTTTTGTTAGTTACTCGCAGTGATATTTTAACTTTATTGTTTGTTTTAATTGTGTAACTAACGTTTTATCCACTCGACTACAAACCCAAATAAAATGGCGACTGATCCGACGAAGAACCGCATGCATGTTTTCAAGAACACTGGCAAAGATGTCGACGTAAGTTTTAATTTGTACTATTTCTATATACAATAACTCTCCGATATCGTTAAATTATTTATTATGATTCATTAAACCTGATCACGTGTGAATTTCAGGAAATGCGCAGACGGAGAAACGAGGTGACAGTTGAACTTCGTAAGAATAAAAGAGAGGAGACACTGCAAAAGCGACGCAATGTACCAATTGGTGACTCTACAGATGAAGACGAGGTGGAAAGAACCTTGGCGTCGACAGATCTTAAGGAGCTCGTGATGAACGCAGCGAACGCCGAAAACCCCGAAGTTCAGTTGGCCGCTGTACAACAGTGCAGAAAACTACTGTCTTTTGACAAGAACCCGCCGATCGACGACCTTATAGCCACCGGCATACTCCCTATCCTAGTTCAGTGCCTATCCAGAGCTGATAATCACACTTTACAGTTCGAGGCAGCATGGGCTTTAACGAATATCGCATCTGGTACATCGCCACAGACTAGCAAAGTAGTCCACGCTGGTGCTGTACCCTTATTCTTGCAGCTACTGATGTCTCCATATGAGAATGTTTGTGAGCAAGCTGTCTGGGCACTTGGTAACATAATTGGCGATGGGCCCGTCCTTAGAGACTTTGTAATTGACTTGGGAGTGGTGCAGCCCTTGCTAAGCTTTATAAAGCCAAATATTTCTATTTCTTTCCTGCGCAATGTCACGTGGGTCATCGTCAACCTGTGCAGGAGTAAGGATCCCCCGCCGCCAATTAAGACCATCCAGGAAATCCTACCAGCTCTAAATATACTCATCTTGCACACAGACATCAATGTAAGTAACCTATTTTTATGTTATTATTATAATTGTGTTATATTATTATAAGGCAAGCAGCAATACTAGCTGCTGTTCTGTCTTATCTTGTGTCAGTTTGTGTACCTTGTATTTGTATGTTTTAAATTGCCTGTTTTGTGTTTTTATATGTTATTTGATAATTAGCATAAGTCTTGAGTTGGAATAAAGTTGATAGAAATTGGTAAATATCATTGCGTAGGATGATAGTTGCAAAACTCGAAAAGTGTAAATAGGTCTATGTATGTTTATTGCTACCCCTTTCTAGTTCTGTCTTTGTTATTAGCTATCTCACACTTAGTTGTCTGTCTTTGTCATGTGCTATCTCATTCTGACATATGTGTTTGTAAATGCATATGCTTTCGAGAATATGAATAACGATAGCAATGCCCTGATTAGTCAAAATACAAATCCTCGCAATTGTAGAAGCTGGTTGTGACTATTTTGAATTGAACCATAAACTACATTTATACCAATTCGGTAAAGATTTGTTGCAGTTTGAAGTAACAAACAATCTAACTTTTGCATTTGTAATATCAGTTAGGATTAGGGATTTACACCTAACTCTATGCAGTCATCATTTTTTGCAGTCCTGCAGTCAGTTTTCATCCAATCACATATTTAGTAAAAAGAAACCATCTCAAAATATTGTAGATGGCCTTCCTAGACATAAATGGTTCACAATGTGAACTTCACACCATCTATACTTTTTTCCAAAAATTTCATAGCAATATATTTTTTTTTTTTTTTTATTAGGTATAACAACAAATTTACAAACTTATCTAGTTACAGACACATTTTATAAAACATTTGTACGTTCGTAATTTCACTTACAGTTATACACAACTTTAACTCTTAACATGCAGAATAGGTAAAATGAAACTATATATATATATATAAACTATCTAAAAGGAAAAATGTCTATCTAACAGAATTTTAAAACGGGCGGGCGTTGTTTAAATAGAATATGTCAAACTCGACATCCAGGTCCTTATAATAATGACATATTCTATAAAATGGATTATTGTAAGAAACATTATTATTTTCTTACAATATGCTTTTTTGAATCTTTATATCCCACCCTAAATAAACAACCCCACACATGATCTGCATTCTTCTCATCTAATCACCATTGGCACACTTCTTCAAGTCAAAAGATTTATTTATATTTTCAATACAATTCCTTTTTCAGATCCTAGTAGACACAGTCTGGGCAATCAGCTATCTGACTGACGGAGGCAATGCACAGATTCAAATGGTGATAGAATCAGGCATCGTACCCAAGCTAATCCCGCTGCTCTCACACAAGGAAGTGAAGGTGCAAACGGCAGCATTGAGAGCAGTCGGCAATATTGTCACAGGGACAGATGAGCAGACACAAGTGGTGCTGAATTGTGATGCTCTCTCACACTTCCCTGCGTTATTATCACATCAGGTATGTGGAATATTGCATTATGTGTATTATTCTTGTTTTATTATTAGCTGCTTACATATGAAATGACCAATTTTATTACTGGCCATTTTGAGTTTTGATCTTGAACATTGTAATTTGAATTTCAAAATAAAAAAAAATGCATCTAATAGCTAGGATGTTCTTATTTCAAAATCAGTATTTCATTTGTTTTTCTGTACTAAATTTTGTTCATGTAAACTTCGTCTTGAAAATAAAATGGATAAATAGAAAATTCGTTCTATTTTTGATTGAGTTTTCGTCGCGGCACCAACGCGAGTCACATAGCTCGCAATATCAATAGTGTGTATGGGCCAAACACTAAACTATTGCACCGTGCATCGATGGTTTGGTCAACTTTTTCAAAGGAAAAAAATTTGATTCTGAAGTAGCTGTGATTTAGGGCTAATAAAGAATTCATTGATACCCATTCACGAGACTTCTAGAGGAGTGGCATCAATCAACTGCTCGTGAGGTGGGGAATGTGTGTACATAATATGGTTCAATATTTTTTTTTGTTATAAAAATATTTATTATTTTGAGTTTCTCATACTAATCATAGATTCATAGGTAAGCATCTAACATTATTATGACCATGATAGGCTAAGCACCATATTGTGATGCTCCCAATATGGATTTTGTCATTTGTGCATCTATTTAGCATAGTATTTACCTAGTCTGTTCTTGAACTAGATCACTGAATTCCCATCTGTGTTTTCTGGTAACTGGTTCCACTTGTTAACAACACGGTTCGATGATGGAAGATTGTACTTTTTGAGTATCTTAAATTAAGCTTATCAATCTGCAAATCTTGTTATTAACCAGTCAAGCAATGACCTTTGACCTTTTATTCATTGTCTATTAATTGTAGGATCCATAAATCCCAATGCCATCATCCTTGTTAAATTTGCGTATACTCTGTCTGCATCAAGCATGATTCTGCAGTGATTCATCACCCAAGGTGGATCGTGCGGAAAAGAGGTGGAGTAAAATTTTATTGCTCTGCTCTGGCTCGCGGGCGTCGGTTGTTGTCACGCCCTTTCTATGTCTCCTTTCCAATTTCTCGCAAACCAGGTTGATTTTCTTGACGTAGCGGTGATGATGCTAAATAATTCCAAGAACGCGCGTGGACCGAAAATAATACGTTGTGAGGGTAGGCGATTCACGTCGAAGAGGGCCTGATGATGAAGTACTACTTTCAGTTCAGTTAAGAAAATATGCCCACTTACCCGCAACAGCCGCCATCATATAATAATAATAACTCTAATATATATTGCGTTCCGTTTCGCGGTATTATTAATCGCCTAACACGTTTCGGTTTACGCTTCCATTAGATATCTAACAGTAGGCGTCACCCTTTTGCCCAATATATAGTATTCTATAAAATTCTTAGGTCTCTTTTATCCTTGGTCACAAAAGGTGATGTCTACTGTCTTGAGTGATGACTCACTGCATTCTTAATCCAAACAGAGTTTAAAAAGGTTAATCCAATCTGCTGCATGTAAGTATTTTTGTAAATTGATGCTTACCTAACAACCTGCTCTTTAAATTTAGGTCCAATATCTGAAATTAGCCAGTGTCTCACAGACTTTTGTATTGTATCTTTGATATTTGTTGACATTGAACGGATATTATAAGAAAACTAAATATTGGCGCTCTTCCAACTTTACTGGAATGTAGACATAATGAAGTTTGTACAAAGACTGACTAAGATTAGAAAAGTTGAATAGTCTTTATTGAACATATTGACCCGCATTTTTTATGATCACAGGAAGTAAGATAGTTTTAAAAATTAAAAGTAAATAAAATTAAAAAAATAAAACAAAGATTACACCTTTCATTATTAGGTTATAACTAAATATCCTATGAACAGATACTAATTGAATTTGAATTTTAACGAAATTTTATTATGAGCCACAACACAGTAGACAGTCTTACACCCTGACGCTCCAAGGCCCAAGTGAATGAGACTTTGCCTTAGGCGCATGAAGCAAATGTCAAAATGATACCCCACTCCAGCGCCCTTCAGCAAGCAAGTATCGTCCGCTCCGGCGCCCTCTTTTTTGTTTCGACCAACTAGGTAACCTCTAATACGGCCTCGGCCTCCTCTGACGCCGGTGCGACCTCGCTCGCAGCATTCTGAGAACCGCTTTCGCTTGCAGTTTGACCATCTATGGTGTCGTTCTCTGAGTTATCTTTATCTGTTAAACATGAACCTCCATGTAGATACATATCAGCCCAAATTACTTATTTTTTTATATTTTTTTAGAGGGAATAATAGTCATTAATAAATGCAAATGTCTTATACTTTCAATATTACTCTAATTAAACCATGAAGAAATACACTAAAGCATAAAAAATTATTTATTAATTCATAAGGTTTGAGAGGATATTAGTTACTAAATAGCATAAATTTATAGAATGAAATCACTGAGCAGAGGCCTCGGCTTGCTCTAGAAGTCTAGACAGTGCCTTCAGGATGTCTACTAACACAAAATAAAACAAATCATTAAGGATAGGTCTCGGCATGCTCTACACAGACCCCTCGGGATGTCTAATACAAAGAAATTGAATGTGACTGCTTGTTTTGTAGGATTCAGGCTTAATTGCAATTTTCACAGCACATAACTTCGTTCGCAGTTATGTGACTTCGATTCGCAGCATAAGAACTGTTGGGTGATATTTCTCAAGCTGTTGGTTTCCGCGATACATGACGGCTGTAATAAAGTGTACAGACCATCGATGTATGTAGTTAATTTGTATCTGCATGTCAAACGTTAAAAAGCAATGGTCACTCTTAGTATTGGAGATAGGTATGTAAACTTAGTTAATAAAGCCTCATCATTTGACATGATGAGGTCCAACAGTGATGGTCTATTGCCACTTTGGGCTTGTGTTGGTTGTGATACTAGTTGATGAAGCACACTGCGCCCACACCGTTGATTGCCGCTTAGTTAGTGGACCATACTAATAGATCCAACATCTCCAGTAATAATATTAAATATATTCCGTTCCTCTCCATTTTCGAATTTTACAATCATTTTCTAATACCATGTCACGCGAGCTTATTTTTCTCCAGCAGTCAGTGAATAAAAGGAACCTAACGCGATTAAAGTTTCTTGACTTGAAGGTGTTGGTGTAAAATTTCACGAATGACCGGCAATAAAATGTAGATTCTCCTCTATTTGTTTTTAGGTCTTCGTGCAACATATTCTTTACCGCCTCGGTGTTTTCATTCGTTACTCATCATCTTCCAAGGAAATTTTTTCTTGTTTAAATTGAGAAAACTATATAAAAATTGCCTGTGATGGTGCGAGTTCCTCAAAAGGTGATACTAATCTATCTTTACACTCACTTTCATGTAAACCAACTTTAAAATTGTATAACATCATTGCATGAAAATGTTCTCATTGGAATTCCATTGTTGCAAAGAAAAGCGAAATGCAATAAAATAGTGGCTTTCGGAATTTGAATTTCAAATAAATGCTGTTTTAAAAAGGGTACAGCTCAAGTGAGTTCTCTTTTTGAAATTTGATTATCTGAAAGTGTAACTAGTCATCCTATGTATAAACCGAGATAATTATAAATAACAATTATATGTATAAACCGAGATAATTATAAATAACAATTATATGTATAAACCGAGATAATTATAAATAACAATTATATGTATAAACCGAGATTTGAAAGCCATGACAACGGATCGAGGAACAGCTTGCGTTATCCATGCCTCTATTGTTTTTTTTCTATTCTCCATTCCCTTTCCATTCTCTATCCATGTTGTTTTTTTATTTACAGAAAGAGAAGATCTGCAAAGAAGCAGTTTGGTTCCTCTCAAACATAACCGCTGGGAACAAACAGCAAGTTCAAGCAGTAATTGACACTGGCCTTCTGCCGAAGATCATAGAGAACCTTAGCAAAGGAGAGTTTCAGACGCAGAAGGAGGCTGCGTGGGCGGTCTCCAACCTGAGCATAAGTGGAACGAAGGAACAGGTCGCAACACTTATCAACTGCGGAGTCATACCACCCTTCTGTAATCTACTGAGCTGCAAAGATATGCAGGTTATCAATGTAAGTTAAAGTATTTTGTAACCCAAACTATAGATAGCTTCTATTATTTATTATTTATAATTCTATTAAATTTAATTTTAAATTACCAATCATTTAATAGTGCAGTTCCACAATGATCTATAATTGGCTCGATTGCTTTCTTCTTATACCTTACATACCTGTAAGACGTTTTAAATGTGCTTTTTTGTTTCTTTGCTGCCAATACCAAGTTCTTAGGTAACCCCCTACCACTCAATTTCAAGACTTGCAGAACATGCTTCACGACATTGCACAATGGACAAAAGAATGGTTGCTCACCATTAACTCAAGCAAGTGCACTGTCCTTCGTATAGGAAAGAGAAACCCAAATCACTTACTTTCTTAATAATTCTGAACTGGCATTGGTCGATACACAGGTATCTGGGCGTCATTGTAAGCTAGCATCCAAAGTGGGGGGGCTCACAACATATCCATTGTGAAAAAGGCAAACTCTGTTATATACATCATTAACAAAGCTTTCAATCACCATTGAGGTCTTCATCATAATCTACAAGACCTACATACGACCTCTACTGGAACATGCATACCAAAAATAAGATGGACACCAATTGTGAAAATTGGTGTCCAATGAATTGAATGAGCAATGAGAATGATGAGAAATGAATTGAATGCGTCATATCCATAGGACGCGTCAGTCTATCCAGTTCGAACTGATCACTAATGTGTATACCATGGGCTGGACAATGTGTCTGCAATTCGGTTTGTGAAATAAAGAGAAATGAACTGTCATGCATTATAATATGTAGTCGGAAAAGTTCGCCGCCTTCAGCGCACTATATTTCTGACAACTGATCACTGGTGGCAAAGTGATATACCGTTTCCTAATTTTTTTTTGTAATGGCGGCAAATTGAAATTAATAAAAGTTAAAACTTTTATCTTTTCATATTTTTTTAAAATTTTAAAATAGAAGTTAATAAGGAGAAAATTAGATATGTTTACAATTTTGTATCGACAAGGATCTGATTGCTTCTAGTGTTTACGAAGAACATGTTTTATCTAAAACTACTGCAAAAAAATGGTTCAATCGATTCAACTCTGGTAATTTTCATATGACACATAAACACATATTATTCGACACATAAACAGCGATCAAATTGCGGAAAAGCTTAGCATTCACCACTCAACAGTTTTGGATCACCTGCATAAACTGAATTTTGTAAAAAAAAATTAGATGTTTGGGTGCCGCATGATCTAAATGACAGAAACTTGGTGAATAGAATTTCCATGTGTGAGATGTTGCTAAAACGAAATGTAATCGGTCCATTTCTGAAGAGATCGGTAACAGGCGATAAAAAGTGGATACACTGGCGTTTTGCGTGGTGGCGAGGATGGCAACGAAAACGAATGTTGTCCCTTTGTTTTGGCCTGCTTAAAATAAAATAATATTATTATCCTGCAGGTGGTATTGGACGGCTTAAGCAACATGCTCAAGATGGCAGGCGAGAACGTGGAACAAATTGCCAACATGATTGAGGAGTGCGGGGGTGTGGACAAGATCGAGGCGCTGCAGAGTCACGAGAAAGTGGAGATATACAAGATGGCCTATGATATCATCGAACAGTACTTCGCTGATGACGTGAGTATTGGTTTTCTTGACACTTAGTACTGTTCCCTTCACTTTTGACACTTTTTGGTACACTTGTGGGGGACCTTGGTACACTCGGGATATCGTCGTTGCAAATGAAAAACCTCTTATGTGACATTTTCACATTTCACGGTGTACCAGGTGTGTAAGTATGAAACCGGAATTTTTGTACAGAAAAAACACGTTTATTGTAATGATATGATACAAAGTAACTTATTCAAAGTATTGTCCGTCGCTATCTATACATTTTTCCCATCTTTCTGGCAATTTGTGGATTCCGCGCCAAAAGAACTGTTGCTCTTTTGAGGCAAACCAGTCATCGAGCCATTTTCGTACATCTTCGTAAGAAGTAAAGCGCTGCTCAGCAAGTGCGTGTCCCATCGATGCAAACAAGTAGTAATCGGATGGGGCAAGGTCCGGTGAGTAAGGCGCGTGCTGAAGAATCTCCCAACGGAACGACTCTATCGTTTCCTGGACCTGTTTTGCTTTGTGTGCTGGTGCATTGTCATGCAGCAAAATCACCTTGTGTTGTCTTTGTTGGTATTCTGGTCGTTTTTCACGCAAAACTCGATCCAAATCGGTCATTTGTTGTCGGTAGCGTTGAGTATTGACAGTTTCCCCAGGTTTCAGCAGCTCGTAGTAGATTACGCCCTTTTGATCCCACCAAACACACAGCATTGTCTTTCGTCCGTAGCGGTTTGGTCTTGGCGTCGATGTTGATGGTTCACCCGGAGTAACCCATGACTTTTTGCGCTTAGGATTCTCGAAATATATCCACTTTTCATCGCCAGTCACAATTCGATGGAGAAATGACTTTCTTTTGAACCTGGCGAGCAGCATTTCGCATGATGTTTTGCGGTTTTCCTGCTGTCTTTCGTTGAGTTCATGTGGAACCCATTTCCCCACCTTTTGTATCTTTCCCATGGCTTTCAACCGAAGGGAGATGGCTTCTCGGGTCACCTTTAACTGATCCGCCAGTTGTTGTTGTGTTTGAGCGTCGTCTTCGTCCAACAAGGCTTGCAGGTCAGCGTCTTCAAACTTTTTCGGTGGTCTTCCACGTTCTTCGTTCCTCACGTCAAAATCGCCACTTTTGAACCGTTTAAACCACTCGAAACACTGTGTTATACCGAGAGCATGCTCACCAAACGCCTCCAGAAGCATTCGATGCGATTCGGCTGCGGTTTTCTTCAGATGAAAACAGAAAAGTAGGGCTGTCCGCAAATCGTAATTTGTTGGCACAAAACTCGACATGTTTATCTCTAATAAACTAATGCTACTGAATGAAACTCGTGTTATTGTGAGTTGGAAATCTTTGTCGGATATCAATACAATAACAAAACACCGCTGACGTGGTGTCGGTAACTGCATCGACATCTAGCGCCACCTATGGGCAAATTCCGGTTTCATACTTACACACCTGGTAAAGTTGCAACAACTATCTTAGAAGAATATGTGTTTAACTACTCACAAGTCGAGAGAAATGTTCTAAATAAAATACCTCTCAAGTGCACGTCTGATTTTGTTGATCATATTAAATCTAACAATGCAATAATCCTCGTAAAATCCTGTGGAAACAATACTCGCGGGAGATTTTTATTCTCTTAGGGTACTTACTATTTTACACAATTGTGAATTAACTCAAATCTATGTGTAATGTATATTCGTATTTCACGAACAAAAAGTGATTTAATCTATTTTTTTGTTGTATGAGTCGGCAGAGGGGCATACAGTATACTTGATGGTAAGTGGATACTGTCGCCCATAGACATCCGCGATACATGCCAACATTAGTCCAAAATGAGAAACGTTGCTACGCCCCGGGATGCCCTGCCTACCTTTGGAGATATAGAAATGGATTTGGAGAAAGGATTGGGAAAATGGGGAGGGATAGGATGGGAATGGGCTCTGGCACATCTCACTCACTACCGAAACACGTACGTACATTAGGTAAATAAGATTAAAGTGGGAAATGCAGTACATTTCAAGGTGATCTATGAGAGAGGGGTAACGTAGCCAACGTTACCCCTCTCTCATAGATCTCTCATTGGCTAATCGAGCGCGCCCAGCGCCCAGTCTGCTGTTATTTGTGTGTGGAAAAAATGCATTGTTGATATTTTATACGCATTTATTCTTGTGTTATTATTAGAGATCCGATATTCGGGTGCATATTTACCCACAAGGTATAAAGTATGGAGGCGGCTTCTTAAAATAATTTATCTGAATACCGAAATACCGGGATTTCACAACTAATAGGATGCTTATTTATGAAACTCCTCAGCAGTTTTGAAGGTCTGATGGTGACCAGATCAGAGTTGATTGGATCTGAGGCACTATTGAAGATATAAACTTCGTATTTGGACTCAAATTCTTAGTTCTAATGGCAATTTGTAGGAATGCCCCCTACATTCCTACAAATTGCCATTAGAACTAAGAATTTGAGGGATTAACTTTACAACTAGGTATATGCATCGTATTCTATAGTCAGAACATAAAAATTGGCGATCCCGGGATTGCGGCATTCGCCCGATACAAAAATGCACTCCATACTTATCCAACACCTCAACTTTAGGTAAATATGCACCCGAATATCCGATCTCTAGTTATCATAAATTATGAGTCGCGGAAACTTATTGGTGTCTTTATCACTAAATTGAAAATCAAAAGGTTGTCGACGAACATGATCATCGATGTGACTGTGTGCCGATTGTACAGAACACTCGAGTCTCTAATCACTTCAGAAGATTTGGATGTTGTTCAAGTTTCAAGTGCAGCAATGGATACATTACCCCTTTTGCAAAATAATGATGATGCAAACTAGACTCCGATTATTGATATATACTCTGATGAGATCACTGCATTATATATTATGTTGTTTATGTTTCTTTGATATTGCCAAATTAAGAATAAAGGATATTAAATATTGTGAATGTACAAAGTAGACTTGTACATTGTACATTCACAATATAGACCTGTACTGAATAATATTCATACAATAATATTAATGAATAATTAAACGTATGGCGAATATACAGTCAATGAATAAAATGAAATTTACAATGTGGTGAAAGTAAATAACCCATTTGAATGAGTCTTCTTTTGTTCTTTTCTTGTACCAAGAGTCGCTTCGGAAATGCAGATGCGACGTGCCAAGTCTGTTTGCATCTCCATATCACTTAATTCTGGATACTAACTTGTATTACACCCTGTATCCAGGGTATAAACATCCTGTTGTAAAGATGGGGTGTGTGTTTTCAGGAGGAAGACGCAACTCTTGTCCCAGCGGCGGCTGAGGGAGGGTTCCAGTTCGACGCGGCGGCACCTCACGATGCCTTCCGGTTCTAGCGTCTACCGCAGCCTTCACCCAATGCTCACACTCGTGAAGGGACACTATCGATAAATGCTATCGATAGTCAACGGAGGCTATAGGACGTTTGAAATCTCTGTCGCGACTTGCAGTGTTCACGAAATAAAATGGAAAATTTAATTTCTTATAATTTTGGGAAATATGTTTTTTATTTTTTTGTAAATAAACTTGAATTTCTGCGGTCGTAAACGTCGAAATGAAATGTAATGATTTGACATTTACTGAAAAAAATCATGTTTCGACAATACCGAAAATAATACAGTTTCAGCCATTTGAAAATTTATAATAAGGTCCCTACATGTATATATCGGAAAATGTTATTACTTCAAAAGAGTACGACTTTTTTGAATATCTATGTGGATAATATTTTTTTCTTATTGTTAAGAAATAAATTTTAATTTCTCATTGGTAACATGTACAATGTATGCTATGTATAAATACATCACTGATTTTAGTACACTACATTTTTCCACAGTGCTATCGATTGTTTTTGTAAAACTATTCTACATTATATCGAATCCAGGAAATAAAAGGTACTAATTACTGACAAACAGACGTAAATGAAATGGCAGCTGAATTGCCAAATTTCAAATGTACCTTTTGCGAGATACTTGTCAACGTTTGTCATTATCGTTATCGACTGATTTGGCCATTTGTGATTGATGTGACAGTATCCATATACCATAACGTGGACTCTGCTCGTCTGACATATTTCTATATGAAATAAATTTGGATGGCGAAATGGGCCATAAAAGACTATCTATAGATTTAAACTATAGGCGTTAAAACGATCATACTCATGAAGGTTTCTTTATTGAATGTATCGATAATTATCCAGTGTCCCTTCACTAGCTTCCACGGCCCGATGAATCCACGACTGACATTAGTATAATTAATTATTAATTTTATTATTATGTATTTAGTAATGCGTAGTTTTTTAACTATTTTATGGATTGTGACGTCACTCGTCGAGTCAGCGGGCACACTGTGATACAACTCTATTGTGATCACCTCATACGGACGACGGCTACTACTAGCTCTAGTACACGTCTACTGTCTACCAACAGAACGCTTCTCATAACATTGTATTTATGTTTGATTTTAACTCCAAATGTACCTATCGTCTCGGAATGATTAACGGACCGCGATTTATGGAATTTATACATATTTGTTCAGCTGCGAGCCACTTGTATCTATACCAATAAATCTGTCCAATATTATAATGTGGTTTTATTTGCTTTGAACTAAACAATACACTGGACATGTGGTCGAAGTAAAATATACAATAAACAGTACACGAGTCATTAAATTGAACTAGAGTATACATTTAATCGAAGTAAAATATACATTAAACAATATACGAGTCATTCAATTGAACTAGAGTATACATTTAATCGAAGTAAAATATACATTAAACAATACACGAGTCATTCAATTGAACTAGAGTATACATTTAATCGAAGTAAAATATACATTAAACAATACACGAGTTATTAAATTGAACTAGAGTATACATTTAATCGAAGTAAAATATACATTAAACAATACACGAGTCATTCAATTGAACTGGAGTATACATTTAATCGAAGTAAAATATACATTAAACAATACACGAGTCATTCAATTGAACTAGAGTATACATTTAATCGAAGTAAAATATACATTAAACAATACACGAGTCATTCAATTGAACTAGAGTATACATTAGACAATACACGAGACATTTAATTTAAATAAAGTATGCACCGATCAATATACGAGATATTTAATTAAATTATGCACCATAAATACACCACACGTTTAAATATGCACCAAACAATATACGAGAAATTCATTTGAATTATAGAGTTGGCAGACCGTCTTGATAATCTCTCGAGTCGTATCCTTTCAGTTCTCGAGTTTTCTGAAACAATACAATTAAAATAATTTTCAACAATATTAGTGGGTCTTGTGGTCGTTGAACTGCGGCCCGAGTCAAAATTGTAAAATTAAATGAATTTTATAAAACCTAGGTGGCTTTTATAAGCCACACCCTACCCTAGCTACAGTATCTGCCATTTATTTATAGGGAATAAATAAATACATGTAGGTAATTAATTATTTGTATTTATTAGATTAGACCGCCCCGCAGTGATATCCGCGGATTTTCCTTCATCTGCCAGTATTTTCCAGGGAAGAATTGTAACCTATCTCCTTTTCGTGGTCCTAAGTAGGTCGGTGCAAAATTCCATCATGATGCGTCCACCCGTCGACATGCGAAAGCGTTTCAAACAAACTGACATGGTTTCATGTTTATAGGTATATTATTATTAAGGATGTATGGGGCCGTTCAAGTATTACGTAAGCACCATATGGGGGTGGGGTCTTTGCGTTGCTTATTTTTGAGAACCTGGGGGACGGGTCGGAATGGCGATTACGTCAGCAATGTTTCTTTATTTACTTTTCGTATTTTTTGGCAAAATTTAGTAGATTCTGATTAAATAAGAAACTTGAATAGATTTTCTAAAAATTATACCAATGCTAACGTAAGCATGGGGGGGGGGGGTAAGAGCTTTGCTTACTTTCGCTGACGGGGGGGGGGGGATTTAAAAATGACTGAAATTCTGCTTACGTAATACTTGCGCGGCCCGTTTACGGTCCGAGGTGCCACCCCCCATTGTACCTATCTATTGATTGGCCCTTAACCCAAAAAGTATGACAACTACTGATTTAGATTCTCAAAGAGCGACTATTGTAACTTTTGCAACGCAACTCAAATACGACAGTATTGTCGCTCAATTTGAATTTATTTTTTTAAATTAAAGCAAAAATCTTACAAAAATTATAAATTAACAGTTCACTGATGGGTCCTACTAGGGATGTTTCGAATATTCTTAGGGTTAAGCTATAGGTACTTATCAGCATCGATTCGCACCTTTGAGTGTTTTGTTTGGGACATCGTTCGCACCGAACCGCATCAGCGCGGCGGCGCGTATGCGGACTCGAGTGCCTTATCTATGCGTTCGTACTCTCGCACGCGGCCATCCGCTTAAGACACGATCAACTGCGGAAGGGCCCCTCCGCGCGGAGCAGAGCAAGGCGTGCTGTGCTATGTTTGTTCATGTTTTGATACGTTTGAATCATTCGATCGATTGCTACAGGACTGACGACTGCTTTGTATTTTTCTAAAATTGGAATGATTGTTTTCCTCCGGTGTTTACTCATCAGCATGCTACATCACGAGATTACATACTGTAGCATACTAATGAGCGCTGACTGCCGCGGTGCGGCACTGCGCTTATAAGTATGTGTATGATCGATGCTTACAAGTATAGCTCAACCCTTATTCGCCATTTTCTAAGCGAATACTCTAATACTAATCGAAAAGTAAAAGCCCAATGTAAATAGTAGATAAAATAGGTTTTCTACGAAAAGAAATACTTTTAAGAGTAAACATTCATTTGAAAATGGGTTACTTATCTGATTTTTTAGCTTTATTAGTATGTGTTGTGTAGTTTAATTTAGTTAGGTACGTTAAACTATACATTAAACCAAAAAGGTACAGCTTTAATTTAAAAAAATATTTATAGCACTAACTTTAAACTAAACTACAAATTGCCTACTTACTAATTTTAGATACAAATGTGTGCGTAGTGGGTTAGGTACTATTCGTAATCGCATTCGCGAGTAGTGTTTTTTTCCTATTCGAAACATCCTAGGTCCGACATTGAAGACCCATCAGCGACTGTATTTAGCGCGCTACGTCGCGGTCGAGTTGTCCTGCGTGGGAGTCGTGGACGCAATTACCTACCTCATCGTCAATAGTAGTAGGATCTATTTCAAATTTTGACATGACAAAACATAAAATTTGTTATTATTCAGTGAAAACATTGATCATCACAGTTAAACAAAATTACGCACAATGCGATGAAGAAGACTACCTTGAAATGTATTGCATTTCCTACTTTATCGCATTACCCCAATATACGTACGTGTTTCGGTAGTGAGTGAGATATGCCAGAGCCCATTCCCATCCCATCCTATCCCTCCCCATTTTCCTAATCCATTTCTTAATCTGCAACGTAGGCGGCTCATTGGGGCCGTGCCAACGTTTGTCATTATGGACTGATGTTGGCATATATTGCGGATGTCTGGACGACATTACCCACTTACCGTCAGGTGGACTGCACGATCATCTGCCGCCTTTAAGAAAATACTGCTTTATCTTCCTATTAAGAAAATGTATGAAAAAACGGAACAACAAAAGTCACGCGCCGCAACGCTAGACGCACTGTTCACGTTGGATACGCGTGCGCAGCGAAAGTTTGATATTTTCGCGATGCAACGCGCCACGTATCGCGTGGCTTCGAGCCACCATTTAGCGGGACCTAGGTAGATTCTTTATTATAAAGGGACTCACCTTTTTTAGGTCGCATGCGTAACACTTGACATTGATGTAAGAGTCTGCATCATCATCGGCGAGCGACCGTGCCGTCAAGCGGCTGTTGAGCGACTCCACGTCATAGAACATGCCCACTTTGTGGTTAAAACTGTAAAAAGGAGTTGGAATGAGGCTGATGAAGAGAATATAATTTAGTATAAATGCTTCATAATTTATTTTTTATTTGCTGAAACATGGTAGGGGAGACCGGGGACAATAGTACCAATCTGCATTTCATACTCGATTACGGAAAAGTCATAACTATTAGGTAAAAAAATCCTTAACTCACAAATACCTAATCTATTTAAGTATAAAATTAACATACGTGCGTTTCTATATATGTCATAGAACAGAAGTTATCCGCATTTAAGTTAAACGGGAGAGAGTGTTACAATTGACCCTTGGCAAGGGTCAGTTGTAACAAGATCTTTAAGCCAGTGAAACACATGAACGGAATTTTAAAACTTTAATGTGTTTATTACTAATACATAAAACAGTCAGTCTGGTATTGTTACAAAATAAAAAACTAGGAACTTTCTCGTAAAATTACCAAAAAATCAAACTTAAACCTTTTTTATTATAACTTAAAAAATATTCATTTTATGATATGTATTCTTTTAAAATCTATTTCCATTATTAGTAATTTGCTCATAAAATATTTGCCAATTAGCAAAGGTCTAACAATAACAGAAAAAAGTAATAATCTTAGTAGTATGGCACGACATGCGGTACAATTGTCCCAATGGTACAATTGACCCAGTTAATAATCTATGTAATATATTTTTAGTAGCAAAAAGGTAACATTTAAATAGTTAACAATGAAATTTGGCATACACATAGCTTATGACATAGGGAAGAACATGGAATACTTTTATCCCGCGCAATATTTTTCCTTACAGGGAATATACTTTTCTGTGCGAGCATTTACAGCAACTGTAACCGTTACCAATGTACCGCGTTCTGCAGATGTTAACGCACCAACCTGGCGCATACCTTTTCTAGTAACAATTTTGTCAGGTTTCTGAACGGCCGTGATTCCAGTTTCGTCCATGTTGTAAATGTCCTTGGGAGCAAAATTATCTCGATCCAAGACTTTCGACAAGTTATCATAAAAGGCGTTAACGTTCGTTTCGTTAAAACTGGTCGCTCTTGCGAGACTGGTGGCTTGAGCGCATCTAATCGACAAACCTGGATTTCTTGTCATGAAGGCAGAAAACCAATCCGCCCCTGCCACACCATCTCGATCCCATGTTGAAGGCCTATCAAGATTATATTTTATGGCCAAATCGTATGCTAGTCTTCTTACTTCTTTGGGTGATAACCCAAAATATATATCTGCAGTTCTGATTAAATAATTAGCTATGGTTATTTCCTGGTCGTCGGAAAAGACTTTGTTTTTAGGTCTGTACCCCATCGTGACGGTATCTGGAGAATTCTCTGCATTTTCTCTTTTCTTTTTGTACCCCATTAAAGAAACGTGGCATAACCCAAACATCTCTGCTGCTGCGCGAACAAAGCAGAACGTCTTTTGAACCTCTATCAGTATTTCTTTTTCTGTTTCTTGGCATCTGTAAAAAAATATAATCAGTTTGTCAGGTAATTCCTTTCTATTTCTTATACTATAATCCCGATTCTTACAGCAACAAGTATCTATCTCTAAGTATGTTTGTTTCTGTCTTCGCGGAACCAATCAACACTATATACATATGCCGTATTGAGAACCTCCTTTTCTGAAGTCTGTTATTTAGAAGAAGGAGTTCATGCTAAATTCCACAGCCAAAAATTGACCACGTACGACTGGCCGTGTTACCTTCACGCCGGTCCCACAGAAAATCGACGTGAAGCGCTCTGCGTGTTTCGTCGGTAAGACGGGAGATACCGAGTCCATTTCCTTTCCCCATTCTTCTCCCTCCCCTATCCCAAACACCCGTTGCATACGCAGTATTTTCAGGCGGGCGTTTAGCTAATGCGTGTTTGGTATCGCTGTGTATGTACTAGGTGTTGTCCTTCCCATTCAATTCTCCAAATCTCTTTCCCTTAAAAGAAATAAAGGCGATGGCGCATCTGATAATTATAATGTGTCTCTGTAGTTTCTACTGATATTGGCATTGGGATGTCTATGGGCGGCATTTATTACCACTTATCATCAAGGTAAGCGGTCTCACCGCTGCCTGCCCGTTCGCTACCTATGCCATAAAAATGTATTATATATTTAAAAAAAATAACACTATAAAAGTCACTATAAAAAAATAAGGGTCAGTTGAACCACGGGGACAATTGCACCGCTATAATCGTCCCCGCTAAAATTGGTACAATTGCCCCCAAGCGGCCATTTTGCTTTTATATATTATTTTCTCTAAGTATTCGATTCAAAACACTTCAAACTGAATAATCATGCAAACATAAACATGTGACAGTGTAGCTATAAAATTATTAAAATATAAGTATTGCATTTACAATCTAAAAATAGTAAATTAAGTCAAGCGAAAATTTTTACCTCGATGACGGGAAAAAGCCTCCTTAGATTTGTCGAAGACCGGTTCACACTACGCCCGTGGCTGACTGGGGCATAGTTCGTACACACTCCACGATGCTTCCAGCGCACGCACACATTCATATCTAGCGTGATTACAACAATATTCGACATGGTACTATTGCCCCGTGGTACAACCGTACCCGGTCTACCCTACCTAATAATAAGATGGAAAAAAATTAACAGAATTTTTACCTACGTGTTTGTCATAAAAATCAGATGCAAAATTTAAATGTATCTAATAAATTAATTTAACATAATCGGACAATTACATAATTAATCTAGGAGTCAGTTATAAATTACACTTGTACTTTATAGTTATAAATTACAATTAGTCCTGGGATAACCGTACCACAGACTCGTATGAATATAAACAGAATTAAGTAGGTAAGATAATTTTGTCAGAGGAGTATTTTTACAACTAGTTGCGGGATTGGTACCGTTTGTCCCCACTGATAACGGTATAACGGGAATTGTAGACAAAATTATTTTCGTTGCCCCAATATAGTTGTTAAGAAATGCTCTTAAGGCCACAATAAAAATGCTATTAAATTTAGACTAGTTGTATTTTAGTTGTAACGGTCTCGTTTCACTACGTCAGTAGTGAAGCGAAAATACATTAAAGTACAAACTTAAATCAACTATTAAAAAAAATAACATCACCACATAAAAATATCTATTATTATTAACTATTTACAATAAATAATACCTTCAATTATAAACACATACTTAAATAACAAAAAAATAAAGATTAAATATTAATTTGAAAGCAAAGCCGGAGCGCACTATATGTTTCGCAATTCTATTGTTTGCGCGTGGAGCGAACTAGAATACCGGTCCTAAAACATCGATAAAAGGCGGGTAGCTACCGCGTCATTGGCACTCCACGTTAGCTATCCTTCCTGGTAAACTAATATTACATCTACATTTAAATAATAAAAAAAACTACTAATACTGAAGGTTTTGGCGAGTCAAGTGCCGACCTACTAATAGTGTCCTAAGTAGTGAATCCCCTTACTTACTGGGTGAGTGTTTCTAATTTTATCCTTCATATAATGGTAGCTAGCTACCTACATTGTTTTAAACTGTTTAACTTTAACTGTGGGTTGACTGCCTCATCATGAACACCATTTCTTACGAATCACGCCATCTGCCTTTGCTTAGCATCTTCTAGTGAGGTCTGAGCGGGTGTATGATGTCGCAGTCAAGCAACGAAACTTCCGGGTCTTGAAATGTCCGAAAAATATGAATATTTCAGGGTTCACCTACCCGGCAGTCTACCCATGGATGTGACCTGCGCACCACCTGGGCGATTATACCTACCTACCTACCTGCTCGCTGCAAGCTAAGAAACTGTTCCGGCCTACCGCGGAATACCTACTGGGAGGCTATCGCAGGGCAGTGGCATTTCTTTGGACCCAGTCATACCTTCTGACGTGAGCGCAGCGAACCCACTCCGGAACTATTCACTTGTTTAAATTAAACTTCTATGATGTAGTGGAGTCTATTATTTACAATCAAGAGGCTACGTGACATTGGCGCCCAATACAGGTTACGCTCACGATCATAAGTTGTGATTGGGTTTGGTAATTAATGGGTTCTATGGTGTTGGCTTGGTCTGTTTAGTATTAAGATTAGTAATAATTGTATACGGATACTAACTAGTGTGTGGTCGTTACCGTGTTATAACTTTTGTAATAAATCTAACTTCGTTTTTTTTCTTTTCTATGTACCCGCCACACATTAGCAAAACTGTTTATTTTTTTTTGAACTTGGTTAATGTGTTTTAATGCTTAAGTATTAATTATAGAGGCTACGCTTTGTAACGTATAACACGTTTAGTCATTATATAGTCTCATTGAAACCATTCCTCATTGGTTTTGTATTAAATAGCCCGTAATTAGTATTGTAGTAGATTTTGGAACACCCACCCAGTACAATATGACGTACCCTATCTATTATCTTTCTTTACAAAAGTCGGAACTGGAATACGAAGTGGAACTTCGTGGCGGTACTAGTGAATCAGTTAAAGAGCTTCGAAAACAAATTGTCAAACTGTCCCAACTGCTACCTGCTGAGTATATTTTAGAATCGCATTTGGATCCCTCAGATGATTTAAAGGGTGTGAAGGACTCTCTTTTAAAATCACAAAATAATTTAATTAGTCTTCGGAATAAGTTCGAAAAAAATTTATTCGGTAGAACGGAAACTTTGTTACACCATTTGTATCATCGCATAAACAGAATTGAGCAGGTACCGGATGTTCATGATATTCATAAAGTTTGCACTACTAGTCTACATTCTCAACTAAAGGAGCTTGCTTCTCTGAAACCACTGTCTACTCAGATTAAAGTACCTACCTTAGAGCCGGGAAGCGCCTTAGAAATATCTAATATATCAGTTAAATGTGAGCGTACCCTATATTCCGAAATTAATAAATTAAAATATTCTGGCAAGACTTGCGTTCACTCTTTTATTCAAAGAGTTGAAGAATTTATGCAATCTAGAGGCATCTCTTTCGATAAAATACTTTCCGCTGGCTTGCGAGATCTTTGTTGATGACGCGTTGCATTGGTATCGCTACAATAAGGACAAAATAAAGACCTGGTCTGAATTTTGTGTACTTCTGAAGGAAGATTTTAGCAGTAAGGACTATGATTATAAACTTGCTGCTGAAATCAGGTCACGGACACAGGGAGAACAAGAAAATATAACTATCTATTTGTCAATCATGCACGGTATGTTCTCGCGTCTTAATAAGTCCTTCTCAGAGGAGGATAAACTTGAGATCCTAATACATAACATTCGTCCATGCTATGCGAACACGTTAGCTGCTTCTCCGTGTGTTAATTCTATTGACGAGCTTAGGACTATATGTCGTAACTACGAAAATGTTAGTTCTAGATTCTCACAATTTCACGAGCCGCCCAGTCTATCTAGAAACACACTGGCTCCTGAGTTTGCTTATAGATACACTCAAATGTCAAATAATAGTAATATTGCAAAGGAATATAAAAACAAACAAAACTACAAGAATACTTACACTAACTATAATAATACATATAAAACTTACCCTTCTAATAACACTGGAGAATCTAGCAAATATCAAAATAATAATTATAAGGTTGCCACCGTGTCTATTCAACAAGTGAGACCTGTGTTTTGTCCTAGATGTAGATCTAACAGCCACTCTCTTAGGAATTGCAGTCAGGAACGATTCCCCATTTGTTTTAAATGCGGAAAAAAAGACGTGCGATATCCGGACTGTCCGGATTGTAAGACGAACCACAAGGATGAGCCATCAAAAAAACTAAATAGGCCCGATTGGAGTGACCAAGCTAAAGAGTGGAATGATTGGTTAAAATTCATTCGTAATTTTTTTACCTTCAACTCAGTCGCTTCAATCGATAAAAATAATAATAACCGCTTTGCTAAAACTCAACCTTATATAACTATAAAAGTTTCAAATGAGTCACTAATTGGACTTTTAGATACAGGCTCTTGTACTACTATTCTGGGAAACAGTTCTCATGAAAAGCTGCTGAGCATGGGATTCAAATTACAAGCAACTGCTCCCATTCAATTTACTTCTGCCGGTGGGGAAAAGCTTAACTCTATTGGACTTATTTCTCTCCCTATTCAATTCCAAGAGAAAACCCACCTGATTGATGCATACGTTGTACCAAAAGTCACTACATCTTTAATATTAGGCATAGACTTTTGGCATACTTTTGATCTGTTCCCCAAGCATTTGGATGCTATTATGTTTTGTAAGGATCCTACATGTTCTACTATTACTACCATTGATGAACCTAGTGTATTATGCCCATACGAGCAACTGACGGATGAGCAGAAGTGTACGGTTGACAAGTTAGTTCTACAGTTTCGTGACATTTCTTACGAGAAGCGTGGTTTAGGACGCACTACACTCATAACACACCAGATTGATACTGGGGACGCTGCCCCCATACGTCAACGTTACTACCGAATGTCACCCGAAAAACAAAGGATTTTAGTCCACCAACTAGACGAAATGTTAAAAGATGATGTGGTTGAGCCTTGTGAGAGCCCGTGGTCATCTCCGGTTCTTCTCACGCCTAAAAAGAACGGTGAATTACGATTTTGCTTGGACAGTAGAAAACTTAACGCAGTAACAAGAAAAGATGCGTATAGCTTACCATATATATCTGAAATACTTGACAATCTTAGAGACGCCAAGTATCTCAGCAGCATAGACCTTTCCAAAAGCTTTTGGCAGATATTGATACGAGAGGAGGATAGGTGTAAGACTGCCTTTTATATTCCCTCCCGTGGTACATTCCAATTTAAATCAATGTCCTTCGGATTGACCAACGCCCCAGCTACGCAACAGAGACTCGTTGATGCCCTCTTCTATGGTCCTGAGTTTGAGCATAAGGTCTTCTGTTTTGTCGATGATGTCATTATTGTCTCGGAAACATATGAATCCCATATTTCCCTTCTAACACGTGTACTTAATAAACTTAAAATGGCCAACTTGACTATTAACCTAGAAAAGAGTCAATTTTTCCGAAATCAACTCAAATACCTCGGCTACATAGTGGACTCTAAAGGACTCCACGCTGATCCCGAGAAGGTAGAAGCGATTACTAATTACCCCATCCCTAGAAACCGTAAAGAAGTTAGACGATTTATAGGCACTGCTTCTTGGTACCGAAGGTTCATTCCTAACTTCAGCAATTTGGCTAACCCTCTAAATAAGTTGACTTCCCAAGGTAAAAACGCTCCTCCCTTCTCATGGTCTCAAGAAGCCGATGAGGCATTCAAAAAACTTAAGTCCCATCTAGCGTCAGCTCCGATTCTCGCATGTCCGAATTACTATAAGCCATTCGAAATACACACTGATGCTAGTGATTATGGATTGGGCGCTGTTCTTACGCAATCGCTCGACGGCGAGGAAAAAGTGATTGCTTATATGAGTAAATCACTTACTAAACAAGAACGCAACTACAGCGCTACTGAGCGCGAGGCGTTAGCTGTTCTCTCTGCCATAGAACATTGGAGGTGTTACATAGAAAATGGCCTTAAATTTACTGTTTACACAGACCATTCTTCTCTTAAGTGGTTCTTAAATCTAAATAACCCTACTGGTAGACTTGCTCGCTGGGGTGTGCGACTTTCCGCATATAACTTTGAAATTAAACACCGCAAAGGTTCTGATAATGTTATTCCTGATAGTTTATCGAGGTCCGTTCCTATAAGAATAGATGCTATAGGCAACTCGACGAACGAATTGTCTAGTATTCCCCCAAAAACTACTGACTCTTGGTACTTGAATACCTTTACCAGCTGTCTTAATTCGCCGACGTCAACCCCGAATTATCGCGTCACAAATGGGAAGCTGTACCGTCACATCAAAACCTTAAACCCACTCACCAGAGAGTTTGAGTGGAAGGAAGTGATTCCAATGGAACAACGTCAAAACATTATCTCTCTAAACCACAGTGAACCCACTTCCGGTCACTTTGGTATCTTTAAGACATTTAAACGTTTATCATTAATGTACTTTTGGCCTAGTATGCATCAAGACGTAGCTAATTATGTTACCAGTTGTGACACTTGTCTATCATATAAATACCCAAATCATTCTACGCTTGGCGTAATGGGCAGACCAAAAGATTGTTGTCGACCATTTCAAATGATAAGTATCGACCTTGTTGGACCCTTGCCTATATCTAGGAAGCAGAATACATTTTTGTTAGTGGTTCAGTGTTGCTTTTCGAAGTATAGTTTATTATTCCCTATCCGACGTGCAACCGCCGACACGATTGCACAAATTCTAGAAGAAAAGGTCTTTCTGATACACGGAATACCAAGTACTGTGCTTATGGACAATGGTAAGCAATTCACTGGTAACATTATGAAAAATTTATTTTCTAAATATAATATTCCCAACGTCTTTTATACTCCTCTATATACACCACAAGTAAACTCAGTTGAGCGTTATAATAAAACTATAATTACGGTCGTGTCTACATTCATTGAAAATGATCATAGGTTTTGGGATACGCACATACCTAAGATCCAATTTGCTTTAAATAGTGCTGTCAACGAAGTGACTGGTTTCACTCCGTCATTTTTAGTATTTGGTCGGGAATTAGTTGGCTGTGGTTCTCATTATATTGATTCAGATATCAGGGATCATATTATCTTTGGTCCACGCGATGCGTATGCTGAGAATTTAGGTTTCTTGCATAAGACCTTCGATAAAGTGCAACTTTCACTTTGTAAGGCCCATTCCAGAAATAGTACTCACTACAATCTTCGCCGTAAAGATGTTAACTTTAACGTTGGAGATATTGTCTGGAAGCGAACCTTCTACCAAAGTGACAAAGACAATAGGTTCTCAAAGAAATTAGCTCCTAAATTTATTAAATGTCGCATTAAAGGGAAGCGATCCAAACTAGTCTTTGATTTAGAAGATATGTCTGGTAATAATTTAGGCACATGGCATATCAAAGACTTTAAGTTAACGTAGTTTAGTTTTATTCTAGCGGAATTTATTAAGTAAAATTCCTAACCTAATAAGGGGGGTATGTAACGGTTTCGTTTCACTACGTCAGTAGTGAAGCGAAAATACATTAAAGTACAAACTTAAATCAACTATTAAAAAAAATAACATCACCACATAAAAATATCTATTATTATTAACTATTTACAATAAATAATACCTTCAATTATAAACACATACTTAAATAACAAAAAAATAAAGATTAAATATTAATTTGAAAGCAAAGCCGGAGCGCACTATATGTTTCGCAATTCTATTGTTTGCGCGTGGAGCGAACTAGAATACCGGTCCTAAAACATCGATAAAAGGCGGGTAGCTACCGCGTCATTGGCACTCCACGTTAGCTATCCTTCCTGGTAAACTAATATTACATCTACATTTAAATAATAAAAAAAACTACTAATACTGAAGGTTTTGGCGAGTCAAGTGCCGACCTACTAATAGTGTCCTAAGTAGTGAATCCCCTTACTTACTGGGTGAGTGTTTCTAATTTTATCCTTCATATAATGGTAGCTAGCTACCTACATTGTTTTAAACTGTTTAACTTTAACTGTGGGTTGACTGCCTCATCATGAACACCATTTCTTACGAATCACGCCATCTGCCTTTGCTTAGCATCTTCTAGTGAGGTCTGAGCGGGTGTATGATGTCGCAGTCAAGCAACGAAACTTCCGGGTCTTGAAATGTCCGAAAAATATGAATATTTCAGGGTTCACCTACCCGGCAGTCTACCCATGGATGTGACCTGCGCACCACCTGGGCGATTATACCTACCTACCTACCTGCTCGCTGCAAGCTAAGAAACTGTTCCGGCCTACCGCGGAATACCTACTGGGAGGCTATCGCAGGGCAGTGGCATTTCTTTGGACCCAGTCATACCTTCTGACGTGAGCGCAGCGAACCCACTCCGGAACTATTCACTTGTTTAAATTAAACTTCTATGATGTAGTGGAGTCTATTATTTACAATCAAGAGGCTACGTGACATAGTACCCAATTAACATCTAACATTATTTTATGCTCATTTGGTGATTGAAAGAAATACCTAAAACTTAGGTTACTTATATGGATATCGTTAGCTTTTCCATTTAGCAAATGAGCGTAAAATAATGTTAGATTTTATTTACTAACATTACAACTAGTCTAAAAATTACTTATTATTTTTAATTCTGACCTTGGGGTATTTGGTAACAATTACAGTGGGGAGAACGGAAATTCGGACACAAAACTTGTTAACCGTTGTCAGTGTCAGTGGGAACAACGGTATTAATTATCTCTACAATTAACTTTGTCTCCATCAGTGGGGACAACAAGAGGTCTTTCCATGTGGATGTGGGGTATTTCAAGAAAGCTGTAAATAGGATTTTGCAGGGTCGGCGGCGTACCCGCATACCCGCTGGTGCTGTAGGTGTCTACGGGCGGCGGCAACACTTACAATCACGTGGAACCGCTTGCTCGTCCGGCTACTTCCCTATTAAAAAAACCCGCACCAAACCTATTTACGCATAAGGAGACGTAAAAATGCCTCTTTGAAAGACAAAAATTCAAACTCACTTCGGCAATGGCTTCGTCCAGTGATTGTCAAGTCGATTCACTTTCATAATGGCGCTAAGCCTTTGTAGTAGACTGAAGTTATCGCTTTGAATCTTAATCTTCCTGTCTATTTCCCGCTGGCACTTCTTCAGCTTGACGGTCACGTGAGGTCGCGGTGGTGGAGGGCGAGCGTCGATGGCTGGCAACGCTGATTTTACCTCAAATAAGTGCAGATAAGTGCTCAATAAGGGTTCAGTGCGGGGTGGCCTAGGAATATCTATTCTCGACTCTGGCTGATCGATACTAGGTATAATTGATTTTCAACATTCCTATCGATATTAAACCTGATTTTCAAAATCAACTATCGTTAGCGGAGCTCGATAATTCGGCAACACTAGTTCAAACTGCAACTCGTAGTTTGTTTTTTTACGAATGGATTATTAAATTATGTATCACTCGGTCGGCGGTTAAGGAAACCGCATCAAAATTGGTCCAGTCGTTTCAAAGAATAATGGTTACGAAAGAATACACAAACTCGACAATCTCTTATCTTAAACGCATATACCTTTTCCGTTCCATCGTGGGCAAAAATTGTCTGAAGTTACTTAGATACGAGTACTATTAAGAATAGGTTAGTGTTTAGTTATAATTAAATTCAGAGTATTAAATAGTAGAAAATTTGTAAGATAAATACTAACTTTACTTCGATGATCTTGAAACCTGCGGTCCTCCCACGGTTGAAGCAGCAGCTTGTCACGTCGCGACAACATATTGATGAAGACGTAAACAATTAGAAAAACTATACAAAATGTTACCTTTGAATAGACGAGACGATCAATAATTGTTGCTATGACAATTCAACAGGCGTCGTGTATAATTTTACGAGGCCGTTGTCCTCGACAACAAAACAAAAGATTTAGTGTGCCCATAGATATCTAAATAATAAGAGAATATTATTTAGATTTCTGTGTGTGCCTAAAAACTCGAATTAATGTTATCTAGTTCTGTAAAAGTTATCTGGCTACTAAAACTTCTTCGGACATTGGCGTCTATTTCCAATATAGTTTTAGGTCGTTTTTGTTTTCCAGCGCTTGATAGTAAAATTGTTGTTTTTTTAATGTATTTTATTCTACATTCCCTAGTTCAATCATTGAACAAGGAGACTTTTTTCCCCAGTAGTTAAATTGAAGGCCTTGTTCGATATAAAATACCTTTTAACGCTACCTACGTGAAATGAAAAGAAACAAAATTTCAAAGTCTTAAGTTTAGAGGAAGTGGTTCAAATTTAGCTGGCAAGATTTGACCTACACATACATGCGAAGTTAAATAAAAGCTTGTGAAAAATGGTATTTGTTAGTAAACACTTTCACCAAAATATGGAACTTAAATTTCCCTTCCGGCTTTTTCCCTGGGTCTTTTTAAACCTACTTAGAATAATCACTAGGTACGTATGTTTATAAGAGCGACAAATACTTTAAGCTATACCCTCTATGTATTAGTATAGAACTAATCTTAGTCACTTCCGAAACAAGTTTAAGTATGTTTCACTGGAAAATTCTGTAAACATATTTACACAGGAGAAAATCGGTCAAAAATATGGTTGCCTATAAACGACTGTTATCATCTGTGAACAGTTGCATACGAGAATCATATGAAGTTAATAGCTTGCATACGAGAATCATATACAAAATATTCTCAACCGAACCGTTACTGAAACGTGAATGAGCCTTAACTCTGTAACGGCTCCGAAATTACAGTACAACCATAAAAAAGGCTGTGTGAGGTTATCTATATAAATAAAAATTAAATGCTGTTCGTTGGTAAGCGCATCACCTGAGAACGGCTGGACCAATTTAGCTATATTTTTTTAAATATTCGTAGTATTCCGAATAAGGATTTTAGAGAAAGAAAAATTGGAAAATTCGGGAAAAACAAAGTGCTTTTTTCTATGGGATTTTTGTATGAACTCAAGACCATAACTCCCGATTCGAACGATGGATATATGCGTAATTCTTTTTTTGTTTTGCTCATTATGGTCCTGGAAAAGATTTCGGAAAAAAAATTAATTGAAATTTGAAATTATGGAATTTTCTTATTGAAATTTGGACAGGAGAACGTGTATCGGGTCAGCCTAGTTTTAAAATAAAACACAAAATGCAAATTAATAAATAAATTATAATGTTAAATATGTATTATTTTATTATACACTGCACTTACATTGGTATCATATCATGCTCGTTACATCTGAGAATATACACGTATGTAATTGATCTAACTCAATATATGGTCACCACAAAATGATATATACTTTGAGCAATACAAAAATTAAATCAAACCAACCTAACGCACTAAATCTAAACTAGTTTTAGTTACTGTTCAATTTTGAGTTATCAATTATAATCAATCATCCGGCAGGTACTCTGGTACCAAGAATATTTATAAAGCGTATTAAAAATCATTTTTTTATTATTAAAAGCCTGGGAATGTAAGTTAGTTTTAGCAAATGCCAATTGATACACTACGAATTAAATATATGCAGTTCTTGATAGCCGTGTGACACTAGAATAGCACCGCCCCCCCCCCCCCCCTCATCTCGTCCATCTTGCTGTTAGTTCTTGATATTGATGTCAAAGAAAGGATGACATCTAATGGTTTGAGACGGTATCCAGCGGTTGAGGATTAAATGAGTCTTTTAATAATTACATTTGCTATGATTAATTACACGAATCATAAAAGTTTAATTACACCAATCATAAAAGCGGATGAAACTAATTTGGGAACAGGAATAATTTGATTTATGTGAAATTCTTTTAATTTCCAAATGCAGCCGCTCGCATCGCTATCTTGTTGTCAGTCACATATCAAAGCTGCAAGTATTCAACTCGGTAGTGACTGCAATTTGGTTTTAGTTTTTGGTAATGTTGAATTTTTTTTTTTAATAAATGCTGTTAGCGCTTTCGTCAATTTAATTTGTGATCGTCGTTTCGAGCATAAAGCCACGATCATACCAGCGAAAAATTAACACAACTTAATTTTTTTTGTTAAGTATCTTATTATTTATCATTCTTTTGTTCAATTTAGAGCAAGTGTCGTGAATTTTTTTTCACCCTAGTATAATCATGGCTTAATCATTTTACAAATATTCTATCAATATTTATACATTTAATATTTCTAACCTCACGCGATTCAGTTTTCATTGCCACTGTTTTGTGCTAATTTCTGTTATCGGCCTTATCTTCGCTTTACTCTTGCGGAAGACACAATTTAAATAACGCATTTAAAATTAAATACAAAATTGCATTTACGAAACGTTACAAGGATAAAGTTAACGCGTACCGTACAAAAGTTCTGTACAAATCATTATGGCCCTTTTGTCTAGTATTTTCCTACACGCGTACGACATTAGTTCTAATTTTATGTTATTGAGTACAAAAGATATCAAATACATGAAAATGTAAGTAGCAACTTACGATCCTTGTCCTTTGAGATATGACCCGGTTTCTTCAATATCCTTCATATTTATACGATCAAACTGTCTAAACTGGCGCCGGCGGAATTATATCTCCACAGTACGGAGGATATTGTACTGAAATTTTCAAGCATCCAACGAAAATGCTACTTTGCGCATATGCCGTGGAACAATTATATTACTAAACTCTATACCACGAGAACTGATAGTGGCGTTATCGCGTCATATCGTACTCCGTTATACACAAGAATGTAAATATCGTTTTGCTGTCGCTAGTTGTCTATAGTAAACAATAAAATAGATGAACAAAACAATGTTTCGCAGTACCGGTCGGTGTTGTCTTGTCTGTTTAAAGCTGATGACGTCACTATCAGTTGTCGCGGTATAGACTTTTTTTTATGGATACAAAGCGGTACGGCGTATTTTACACATCGGTATCTTCAGTGCCGGTAAATGTACAATGTTTACTAGCTTAAGACGAGTAGTGTTTAAGATAATTCTGCTTAACAGTATCCAAGTGGCGTGTGGCTATTAGTAGCCATTAAACCGTAAGGGGGATTCAATACTAGTAACATATATTAGTAGTGGGTAATCAAGACTACTCGGAGTACTTTAACTCACTTAATCCATCTCCGCTTGCGGATCCAACGCCTCTTAGTTACTCCTTAACTCTTTTCATTCACCTACTTAATCACCTTCCGAGAGCGTTTCATTCCCTTTCCCTAACGGTTGTTGCATAGCAAAAAAACAGGTCATGCCATCATTGCATCTCGATTTTGAGCCCCCGACAAGTGCCGATGCGCGATTGCACTCAAAATCATGATTGGCGCCGGAATCGGAATGAATAACAATTCGATGGAACAATTAAGGGATTCTGCTCCGCTCGCGGATTCAACTCTTTTCATTCATTAACTCCGGAGTTACCCATCACTAATATATATATATGCGTGTGTATATAATAAAAAAATAAATTAGGCCGTACATGAATATAATAATTCAATTTTCGGCGGATGCGCGTTTAATTTTAATAGAAAAACAGCCGCACGACGGAATTATAATTCATATGATGCATTGCGCACATCATACCATGCTGCCGTAGCCTTTAAAGTAATCAGATGCGCCGCTAGAGGGCGTTAAATCAGATTTATTAAAGTTACAATTAAATCAGTCGTTATAAAACCAAAGTCATATCTCAAATGTATCACATGTAATAGTGTGTTGTCGCTAGGACTAATTTCAAGGATGTTTTCCTAAAAAAAAAAACACGAATACAAAAATACATTGTAAAAATCAATTGCACATAATAAATATAATGTGAGAATGTGACAAAATGCAATATAAACCACAACAAACGATCAATTTATCGAATAAATACGGAAAACACCCTTAAAAACTTACTTTACTTTGTGTATACTATTCTTAAATGCTACATTTGCATACAAAATTGTCTACACTTCGTGTCATACATTTGTCAGTGTAACAAAAAAAAAGTTTATACAAAAATAAATGATCATTTTAAAAGCTATTGTAATACTTTCGGTGCGGAGTGTCGCGTCGCGCGTCGCTCGGTTGCTATACATAAAAGGTATACTGGACGAAGCTGTGCCAATGGCGGTACATTAATTATCTTTATAATGTAAAAAAACGAAAAATATTAAATGGTAGTCCAGTGTCTGGCCCACGCAACGGTGGATCCTTTACATGGCAACATATTTAATAATAAGTCAAATTGTGTCTAGGCTTAAGGACTTTGTATCCAGACCTTTACGATTAAAAAAGTAAGTTGAATTCATAGTGTATCAAAAGTGTTGATACTTTCAATTTAGCCGTTGTGTTGATTTGTGAATGGACAGATCATATAGTAGACATTGAAAATAATTATAGTTCATTTAATGAACTTTTGTATTATACCTCGGTTTACATATAATTAATTATATTAATAATTTCAATATTTCTTATGTGATCTTGTGTTTACATTTACAAACCAACATAATTGGTAAGTCACCAGTACCAAGATATTTATAGCACACTACAAATTAAACTTACTTTTGATTTATAGTGGCCTGAATGCAGAGCCCTTAACCCTAATTATTAGCGTTAACAGTCTTTTTTTTATTTTGCCGCTCTTTTCTTGTGGCACGTGTCGATGGCCAGACACCAAACGAGTAAATGGCGCGTGTTTTTGTTAAAAATTTATTCCTAAATCCATAGCAACCGGGAGCAATCAAGTGCAATTAAATTAAATGCAACTTCAACGTATAATAATTAATTTGATCTATTTTTTTCAGTAGCGACTCAAGCTTGACACGGACGTGGATACGATTCTAAAATGATTATTGTAACTGGCACTTGGTATTATCGACCTCGTTACATTACCACATAATTGAAAACCAGGTCATACCATCATGTCGATCACGTAAAATCCTATTCACAGCTCTCTGGAAGAGAGCCGTATAAAACTCACGTTCAATTCGAGTCTAATTGATCCTAAAGATTTTATTCCAAGCGGGAAGAAACACCAATGCACATGCGAATGTAGCCCTTTGATGCACAAAAAATATACCTATACGGTGGGCTCATCTATGAAAAACTGTAGAAGTCCAATTCCGCGCTAAAACTATCCGGCGACATCTACAGACTATACACATTGGCAGCAAACTATAAGAAACCGCAAACCTCACGTAAGCCAGAAAGGTAGCGAGGTAGTTTACTGGCTCGCGGAGGACGTAAACCTCATTAAAGACTTGTCACTATTCAAAATGCAAATGGTCGCCCAGTCGCTGTAAGCCTGATTACGGAATATATTTTTAAACGAAGTAAAAACAGTGTCAAAATTTCCAACACAACCGAGCAAATTAAGTAGACCACTTAATTAAATCTTTACAATCAGTCCAAATGGTAAAAAGTATTGGAAGTTAGATCGTTATTTTTATGGAAAATTACTTAAAACTAATAACCAAGTGAGCTGCCTTCGTTGCTCACGACTTAGGGGCTAGTCCTACTGACCGGTTAAAGAAACGATTCGCTGTTTTAGACTTAGTCGTATTAAACACCTTATTCAGTTTGCATAGAGATTATTTTCAAAGACTGAACAGGCAAAGTGACACTCGTGTGCGATGTCGGGCCCCCTGATCTTAATCTAGACCGGAGAAGTTAATCTGGAGATCTATAGAATAGACCTAATTAGAGTAGTCTCACTGCAATATACACGTATAGATTTGTGTATGTCTTGTACAAGAGCGCCACAGCAAACAGCGCTCACTGCGTTCCGTGGTTATGTATAGCTTCAGTTCTTAGGTACAGTCTAATAATTTTAAAAAATAGCTCAGATATAAATAAAGCATTTATATCCCAAAAAATCATACGCGCTATTTGTGCTGTTAAGCTCTTGTGTGTGCTGTTATGAATCATTTAAATCATTATTTTAAAAGTTGAATATACTTGCACTGCCATCGATGTTAGGTAGTAGCAATGTTTGTTAACTGTTTGTTTGTTTGTTTGCTACTCTAGACACTGCTGCCAGAATGAGAATGTTTAAAAGTAATCGTTGTGTTATGTAACAATATATAATCGTAATTACGCCAAAAAATATTAAAAAACACAATATATTAAAATTTAGAAAAATTTTGTGTGAATTACTAATGAGTATTTTATGAGGTAGTCTGTTATTATATGTATTATATAATGATTATAAGAATTATGTATGGTTTTGTTGTAACTGACAACTGACATTATTTATTGACATTGACAATGTGTAGCACTGACATTCTGTAAATGTCGTTCTCTTGTTTAGACATTTGACATTTGTAATTATGACATTTGTACTGCCTCTTGTATAAATGTCTTATTGTGTTAAATTCTTTTATGCGTTATATTTAAATTTAGCGTGTCATTTTTATGACAAACGTATAGAATTTCTGTTAATTTTTCTCCATCTTGTCATTACCGTGGTTTAGCAAATAGATTGTGTATTAGATTACGTTAGCTATCGTAGAGGAGGCCCCTAAAAACAGACTAGATAACTCTAAGACGTATACCTGCCGGCCTAAGTGAACTAAAGGCCGAAATATACTAAAAAATAAACTTTGTTCTTTACTTAAACCAAGTGATTGGAAATTAGCTTCTATGAAGACTGCATAAGGTTCTATAAAAAAAAGTCGAGAATCGTGTATTAATCCGGACGTAGGTGGTACAAAGTGAACCGAATACGTAAAAGCGGAAGCATTGTGATGCCGGCGTATTGACTAGCGAGAGCCACATCAGTGGAAATCAGCAGTTGAGATTCCAAGCCCACGACACAAGTTTAAATGACCACAACAATCCGCGATGTCATCAATTAGAAAAATAATATGGAAGGGTTTAAAATTTCCAATATACGAGGTGTGAAAAAACAGTTCTCGATATCTAAAAAGGATGTTTTTGGTGCATGATTCTAAGGTTAACGCTTCGGCTACATGGCAAAGATTCGCGAAATATACAACTTTCAATTTCGTATTTAGTAATCGCATTGCAAAAATTGTAACATACTTTTAAGAATCAATGGCGTTGTGATAACAAACTAAAAAAACAATTACGGACACGTATATAAATATAATGGTTGGTCCGAAATAAAGATTATTTTTTAAACAAATGGTTCCAGACCATCGCATCTCTCCTCCGGTGAACCAAAACGAGGCAGTATAATATATCGTCAACCGGGGTTCAGGGCCCTAGGCTTAGAAATCGACGGACGATGCGGGCGGTATCAAACGGCCTTCTGCATCTTCGCTGAGAGCCATGGAAACCCAACCGAATCAGGTTGCTCTCGAGGCTGGTCGGGATTAACCCGTTTGCGGATAAGGCAACTGGGATGATTTCAGTCGAGGTCACGCCCCACATGTCGGTGAGCTTGTACGCCAGCTCGAGAGATTTCCTTCTTTTCTCGATTCGGGGTTTACGCAATGTCCTGGTCGTTCATTGATTCGTACGATGAAATTTCCTACTCCTCTCTGATATTTCGTATTATGTATTATAAAAAATGTTTGATAATTAAATAAAAAAGAAACAGTTGTTTCATTTTATTACTAACATAAGACCAATCATAGTTATATATTTTAAAAAAATAGTTAAAACGTTTTATCGCTGTCGCAATATTTTTTTATCGCATAAGTATTTATTTTGACCGCTATATAAATTGTACACATGAAACATTTTTTCTTCAAGTTTTAATCGTTTCAGGTACAATAATAATTAAGTACACATCGCACATACCATTATTTTTAGTTTTTTTTTAAAAAAAAAAAAGGCTGTTTGAATCATGTACCGAGACACCCCTTTAAGAGTTAACGTCTTTTTACACCTTGTATATGTATTGCCTAGATATTTAATATAGTAACATATTTCGCATTATTTGTATCCAGACTATCGCTCCAGACATTTTAGGCCTAATTAAAGGATGTGATGTTTTATTAAGAAAGTAATAATAAACTTAAATGAGTAGGGGGTGATTTAGTAATGTCCATTTAAACTTGTATCGTAACATACCCATCACACGGGATATCTAATTCGTTGTCGAAATATCTAGTAATAAATAAGAGATGCAGAAAGACTAAGCGATCTCACACTATTCAGACTTCCATTAGCACATTATCAGATATGAGTCGAGCCGCGACGGGCTCACGAGCAACTGTCCTTATAAAAAAGTATAAAAACTCCCTCTCCCCAGTCACCCCACGAATTCCCCTGAATATGACTTACAAATAACTTACGTGCCCAAACATCACAACTTGTTATACGCAAGATCTCCTATGATAACATGGCATACCCTTTGTTGTAAAAAGTACAAATTATAATTAATTTTATTGAAGGTTATGTATAAAGGGCTCGTTGAAAAAAAATATTGACAATTTAAATATTAAAACAGTCAACTTTTTTCTTTTTTATATAAAAATAAGGTTAAGGTGGCAGACAGTCCACCTGGCGGTGAGTGGATGCTGTCGCTCTGCGATATATCAGTCAAGAATGGTGAACGATGGCACGTCTGTGGACTGCCTACCTTTATGAGATGTGGGAGTGAAAGAGAAAGGATAATGGGATGAAGTTTTCCTCATCGCATTATACTTTTAATCTGATGGGATGGTTTGGAAAGTATAAAGTATAATAAGTATATCTGAGAGATATAAAGGGATCTGTTATCTCATAACCTGATTACATTCCCGATTCGATACAAAATAATAGGGATACTAAAAAGGCGGCTGTGAAGGGCTTGGAAGAGAATACCCATATTCTCTTTCAAGCTCTTCACAGGCGCCTCATTCACAGGCATTTGTCTTAAAAGTGGTCACGGCAAATAAAAAAAAAATAGAATAGATTAGGGAGTGCCTAGGTGGATATATAAACAAAGGGGGCGCCAAGATAACGTAGAATATCTACAAGTGTATAGTATATATTTATACAATAATCATACAATAGTTATGTTTATCAGAAGCATTCCAACTATGAGGACCGTGTGGTATACCGAGAAATAATCGGGGAGCATTGTATACAGGGAAGGGATTATTGTATTTTTCGATATACCAAAAGGTACAAAATTAACGCATTTCATCTATAATCGAACGTTACACACCTAACTTAATCTTAACTAGACAATGTGATATAGAAAAAACGTCCTTACTACTAATAGAGATGCGGTAAGAAGCCAATTTTTGGTTTTCATTTAATATACGTAGGCATTGCTTCAATGCCAGGTTATACTAGACGTAACATAATGGGTGTTCATATTTAACAGACCCCTTTTAATATAAAATCGGATATATAGGGTGTATTCAATTAATTCCTGAAGCTTGAAACCATTGATTGCGTGAACGATTTTAAGTTAATTGACATGCAAAGTAAAGTTTTTCCACAATATACCTACCAAATTTTTGAGCTTCGTATGAAAAATTTGGTCACTCAAACAACAGGTTACTTTTTTTGTGTAAATAGGTACATTTATTTGTTGGGATTTGTATTTAAAAATTTGATAACTCGAATTATTGTATATCCCGCAAAAAAGTTTTGCAAAATTTTCATGTCAATATCATTCAAAATCATGAGCAGAATTCGTGGTTTCAGGAGAGGTTCGGTCACACCCTGTATATTGTAGTCACGTTTAATGTATACGTTGACAAGATTACAAATATATGCAAAATTAGTTACAATAAAATTACAATATACATATAATTATTTTTTCAATATTTAAAAAAAAAATATATATATAAATAAAATATGTCTGCAAACGTCAATCCAAATGCCAGATTACTGCCAAATAATGGCAAACTTAAACGACTACACAGTGCTGTTATATAGATTGAGTTTGTAAACACGTGGATTGGATTACAAACATCATCCATTTGCAGATTGATGTTTGTAAACATGCAATCATGTCATCTGTACCGTGACAGGAATTTACAAATATGTAGTGTAAAAGGAATCTGTTAGATTCAATAATTTATATATAATATGCTAGGGGACCGGTGCAAATCCCAAAATTGAAACTAACGGCCGATGGTAAATTCTTGGCAATAATTGAGAGGGAATGGGTTACAAATTGACAATATTAGGATGTATTGAAATTTGGGGCGAACAGAAATGATGGTAATGTCATAACTTCATAAGGAACCAAACATACTTTTACAACAGTGTTCAACACGTGTCTAACAAAGTTTTTGACCAATCAATTCGGTTAAGGACGTTATACACTCGTTCAATTACTATTTTAAAATGTACCTATGTTTTACGGTAAGGGGGCAAATGTCGACATCTTGATAGACCCCGTTGGTTGCTTTCAGTATGTTTATTATTAAATATTTTGTAGATTATAAAAAAATTGATGAATTATAAAAATATGCTTTACAATTCGTATTATATACCTATCGCAGTGTAAAAACATGCTTTTTACCCCAAAACAGGTAAAAACTGGGTAAGCGCCATCTGTTGGGCAGCCACAACAACGCGTGGCCGGTCACAACTAGTAAAATAAAATAACTGTAATCAATTTATTGTGATTATATGTCGACGTTAATTATCAAATACTTATGTCGCGATATAATAAACTATATCTTAGTATAATAAATTATGCATCATTATTACAGTCTGACAATGACCTAAGACTTAGATGAATGATAGGCAGGAACCGGGTTATAAAGGGCATAAGGGATACCAATTTAACCAAAATCATATTTCTTTTACATATATGTGGTTCAATAAAAAATACCTGTGCCACCTTAACTTTCTTTCGTGAAAACTAACAACTATTTATTAAAATAAAAATTGAACACATTTTTTTCATGAAAAATAAAAGTAATCTAAAAATGTAATCTGCTCTGTAAAGTGAAAAAATACGCAGCATTAATCAATATTGAAAAAGAGAAACCTAAAGCGGACAGTGTATTAGGCAAAGAAAGAACATAAAGGAGTAACAAGTCGGAGACATCGGTTAAAAAACTTTCTTTAAAAAAGTTAAATCTTTCTTTGGAGAAAATTTTATGTGCAGAACGGAGTCATGGAACAAAAATAGTTAATTTTAGTGATATAAATCAGCGTTAAAAGGTGATCATTCTTTATTTGACCCTGTATAATAATTTTATGTCTGACTCAGAGAAAAATCTAAAGAGTATAAATATTATTGTCATTAAAAAATTACTGAATATATAAATAAAAACCTAAATTTTTAATTCAATTACATTTCAAGATGGCCGCCGTTGGTTATTTTTTTTGCCACGTTCATTTAAAGCCTTACCGAATTATAATTGTATGATGATTAATCTGAATCTGATAAAGTAATAGTTAAAAAAAATATTTTGAAATAAATTTGCGATTTTAAAGTAACTTAAATACTATGACCAAAGTATTGTAACATTTTTTTTTAATCAATTTAATTATTGAAATTTACTTGAAATATTAATAAATTCGTTTATTTATACGAGTAACATCAAGTTAACCAAATTAAATACGTTTTTTTACTACAAAATTTGTAGAAATCAGGCGTTTATAGCCATCAAATTTCGCTATAAATTTTACTAAATATTCCCTTCGTAGTACGTCCCCGTGAACTTAGGGCCAAACTAATCATAGCCCTAACATTTTTTGAATGCCAACATAGTCTTTTATTTCTTCCACATACTTGTTAAAATCCATAATTTATAGAGCCAATTGGGGTAATTAGGAACAGGGGTAATTGAACACGCTCAAAATTGCAAAATATTAATTACATCAAAACAGTTTTTTAATAACCGCAACACCTTTATGATTGCTAATCAAAATCAGCCCTCTACACTATAGACTTGAGATGTATAAATTTCAGTAAGGAGTGATCTATTTTGTAGTTAGATCTTGGTCAATATCAGCCCTAAACATATATGATCTATATATGACATTAAACAGTTTGATGAGCAAACACCAGATGTCGCAAAGGAGTAAATATGAAGAGTAGTGGAATGAAACGAAATATCCATATTGTCCTGTATGGAACCACATACAGTTGGATAAGTAAATACAAGATGTCCTCAAGGAGTATACGACTGGTGAGGATTTGTAGAACAAAATATTGATCATTACCCCAGTTTCACATTACCCCTACAGTCAGTTCGAGTTGACATACATAGAACACTAGACAATCGGGTAGAGAGTAAACACAAGATGTTGACAAGGAATCAATATGACCAATGAGTTGTAAAATCAAGTGTTCCCCGTTAGCCCTATTCTCAATTGGCCAGATTGACCTGTATGGAATAATAAACAGATATGTAAACACAAGATGTCGACAAGGAATCAATATAACTGACCCATTACCCCCATTACCCCAGCTCGCAATAACTAAACGGCTCACGGTGTGCGTCGGTTCAGCACGGCTGCGTGGCTCTGGGCAGCGGGCGCACCAGGTACAGCTTCTCGCCCTGCTTGTTGGTGTAGATGGGCGCGCGCTGGTAGTGCGCTACCAGTTGCTCCAGTGTGGGGAACTTGCGCTGGCCGATGCAGTATAGTCCGCCGGGGCCTTCTACGTGCACGCGGAAGTGCTTATTGCGACCGGGCGCTTTTAGAGATACTGAGAAGTCGCCCACCTGTACACAGACAACAGACACGGTTAAGCCTTTTTTTATTCTTTTCATATATGACAAGAGCGACGATAGCCTGGGCGTATCTATACTCTACTCACATTCGTGTGATCGTGACTTCAAATCTATGTAAGTACAGTATTTCAAAAATTGTCATTAGCTCGGCGATGAGAGAAAACATCGTGAGGAAACCCGCATGCTCCAGAAATATAAAAAAATCTGGAGTATGTGAACAACCAATCCGCACTGGGCCCGCATGATGAATTATAGTCCGAAACCCCCGGTGATTTACTAGGGGAGGCCTGTGCCCTGTAGTGGGACATTATAGGCTAATAATACAAGTACAATTATCACATTCGAGTATATTTTTTCTTCTTAATTAAAGTCAAAACAATTTGATACACATCTTGTCAATGTCGAGTCACGTCGAAGCAAATCAAGTGTCGCCCAGTAGGGTTTGTGACCTACTCCTATATTGTGGAAAGTTGAAAGAGTTGTCTAAAGTAAAAGTTGTTCATTTTTTTTATAGGGAAGTAGGTGGACGAACAAGCGGTCCACCGTGACCGCCACCCATAGACACCTGCAAAATCAGGTCGGCACGCCGCCGACCTCGCAAAATGCTATTCACAGCCTTCTTAGAGAACCCCATATTGTAGTGTAATAACAGTGTAATGGACATACCTCTGGGGCCGTTCAAGTATTACGTAAGCACCAAGGGGGGAGGGGTGGTGTCTTTGCTTCGCTTATTTTTTTTATTTACTTTCGTATTTTTTTTTGGCAAAATTTAATAGATTCTGATTAAATGAGAAACTTGAACAGATTTTGTAAAAATTATACCAATGCTTACGTTAGCATGGGGGGGGGGGGGGGGTAAGAGTTTTGCTTACTTTCGCTGACAAGGGGGGTGGGGGGTTAAAAATGACTAAAATTCTGCTTACGTAATACTTGAACGGCCCCTCTCGAGGCAGTTCGTTCCACAGCCTGCGGGACTTCATTTGTCGGATTATTTTGTTAGCTTGGAAAACGGTAAGTGATAACAACGCGGCGTGCGGTGACATTAGTCTATAAGTAAGTTTATTTTTAAAGGCTCCCTTGTTCCGCAGTTTCCTTATTGGAGGCCATATGTTGTTCCAGCACTTTGTAACAACATAGTGGAAACTACCTCTAAATGCTACTGAGCTATGCCATAGGATGGTGAGCTAGCTGTTGGGAGCATTGTCTAACTTTGCATTCCCCGTGGCTATTTAACCAAATGAGCTCATTAGAGGTACGTGCGCAATTGTAATTTGATGACACTGACCCGAAAACTGTCTAGATGCAACTTTCTACGTAATTTCATTTATGACGTAATGTGACTTCGTTGGTATGGCGAGGCAAAATCGCATGCAGGCATTCCACACTCTCGGAATAAGTTTTTCAGTTCTTACAAATAGACGAGGGCCGTAAACCGTATCTGAATAATTACAACCACTTGTAAATTTTTATACTAAATATGAAAGTCTACAAATACCTTGCTTGTTATTTTGATATCGACAAGCGTTTACGATACCCAAAGCGAAAAGCGAATTTTCTTGTATGTCGACAAAACTATGACTAACTAGAACTAACTAGAAATGTTTTCTGAACTGTCAGTTAGGTGTGTGTGTATCACTCGCGTCGGTCTCGGTGTGTGGCGATTGCGATAGAAGCGTGTCGCGTCGTGTCGTGTCACGTGACCACATTGTGTGTGTACACTCACGTTGGTCTCGGAGTCGCGTATGAGGAAGTCGCCGTCGTGGCCGTGCTGGTTGAGCAGCGTGTCGCAGTGCGTGCGCGTGATGGCGCCGTAGTACCACGCGCGGCCGGCGGGGCCGCCGCCGCCGCCCGAGCCCGCCACGCCGCGGCCCTCCGACGGTTCGCTAACAACCATACACAATACCATTATATTCAGTACTATCGCCGTGTCCTACATGTAAGCGGACAACAGCAGCGTCTGGTCCATACAAACGTATTCCCCTGTTTTCTCCCCGAGTTATGGCTGTAGAGCAATTATTTTTTAATATGTTAAAGATATCTCTCATTAGTATGCCCTTACGTTTTGATTTTTTTGATTAGCTATATCTTATAAGAACTGGAAACTTCCAAAAATAAAAAAAATGGCCCGTTTAATTGTCAGGCCCAGTGTGCAAATTTAATAACTCTTATTTAAAAAAGCAAAATGTACTATTCTTTAATGCACAAAAAAAAAAAAAACTAAAAATCGATCTATTTTTGGAGGGAACAGGAGAATACTAAATCTTAAATTTCTCAAATTTCTATAGGTGTTATTAGCTCGAAGTGAAATTATCCCTTTCTCTCAAAAAAGTTGCATCGCTCACTGCTAAGACAACAGCAAATTATAAAGATACCTATTTTTAAAATGCCTTTTCGACCATCCTCCCCTCGGAAGCATCTATAGGGCTAAGGTCGGACTTTTTATTCGACACGGGGATATGACATGTAGAACTGTCAGAGTGAAATTTATTGACAGTTCTACACGTCATATCACTGACTCGAATAAAAAATGCGACTTTATGTTATATTAAATTTGTTGAACCCGTAGGGCTTGCATTAGATTCATATACGACCCTACGGAGAAAAAAGCATAAGTACATTTTGATGACTTTCGAGAAAAAATGCTAAGAAAATAGTAGTTTTCATTAGTATGATCCAACCAAAAATGTGGACTTTATTTTAACCCTAAAGGGTTGCGTTTGATATCTGTTAGAGTTGCATTAAGTACCTGTAACACTGCATGTGATACCTGTTGGGATCGCGTTAAGTGTCTTAAGGATGCGTTTCATACCTGTTAAGGTTACAGTAAGTAACTGTAAAACTGCATTTGATAACCGTTGGGGTTTTATTAAGTACCTGTATTGTAAGGCTGTGTTTTATACCTATTGGAGTTACGTTCAATACTTGCATGAGTTGCGTAGCATTAAGTACCTGTATTGTTGCATTTGATACCTGCAGAGCTGCATCAGATACCTGTTGGAGTTAGTTGCCTTAAGTGGCTGTAGAGCAGTGTCCAGTACCTGTAAGGGTGCGCGAGGTAGTCGGCGAGCTCTGTGAGGTAGTTTCGCGGCACAAGGCCGAGCTGGCCGCGTGAGTCGCGCGCGCGGTACCACTCGGGGTCGGAGGGCGGCCGCTCGATGATCTCGAGCCGGTCGCCCTTCTCGAACGAGAGCTCTTGTTCATTGTTTGATGTGAACGAGTATAGGGCGACCTGATGACACAAATAAATGCAGTTTGAATTTTTTTAATTGGAAATCATACATGATCGAGAATTTAAAAAAATATCTTTAGCGTGTGTATTTAAGATGTTATGGAGACCCGTAACCGAATCCGAAATAATTCCTTGAAAGTAAAGTTGCAATTACTCTCTATTTGGTTTTATTTTGCTTTGCTTTCAGTGATATATTTCATAAAAAAAGTTAATTAAAAACATCTCCCTAACGGAAACCGTATCCGAAATAATTACATATCCGTAACCGAAAACGATAAAAGGATATCAAGAAGTATATCTGAATCCGGACCCATAAATACATTATCCCTAACAATCCGAATGTGTATCCACCAATCCACACTGGGTCTGCGTGGTGAATTATTACTAGAGGAAATCTGTTCCCTAAAATCGAGCAGTTGTATGCAAACTCAAAAAGCGGAGCGTCGCGTCGGGTTTTACTGGATATAGGGGAACTCGACGCAAAGGAACCATACGAGTAGGACGAGGCATTTATAGGCTGATATCGACATGCCCCGGATTATTTTTTTTAATTTTCGGCCACACGACAATTTTCGTTATTGGCAAGCTAATAATAATTTCAATACCACTAAATGCAAAAGCTTTGATGTTTGTTACTTAATCAAGTCGAAATGACTGTACCGATTTCGTTGAAACATAGCAAATGGGTAGATATTAACCCGGATTAACAGATATGCTACTTTTCATTTAAAGCACGGGAACGAAGTCACGGGCGAAAACTAGCAATACATATTTAAATAAAAACTCAATGGTACAGACGAGTATTTAAGAGCTAACAAACGAGAGTTAAGAATACATACTCCTATGTTTTAACAAGTTTAATTAGAAGAATAATCTTAATTTTGTCATATAAACACTAATTTTGTCAACGAGATTGTTGTCAAATAAATGTTATTGTCACTAACAAGTACTGGAAATCAGATTAGTTATTTTGGGTATAAAAACAGTCGTTTATAATTAATTAACGCTGTAAATGTCTTTAATCAATAGAATATGTGAAATTTGAGTTTTAATTTGAATTTGAGCATACTCACCAGACCTTGCCCCGACAGATTCCCATTTCTTACGAAATTTGGACAAGTTTTTACAAGGAAAAAAATTTGATTCTGAAGTAGCTGTGATTAGGGATTTTGAAGAGTTCATTGATAACCGTCCACAAGACTTTTAAAGGAGTGGCGTCAACCAACTGCCCGTGAGGTGGCGAAATTGTGTAGATAATATGGGTCAATATTTCGACTAACATATTATTTTATCAAAAATATTTTTTTCAGTTTCTCACACAAATTGGTCATAGTTAAGTACACATAATACACATCGACTATGTTCGGCTAGCTTCGGCTTTGTAGAGCTGTCTCTGTGTTAACGGCACACGAGAGACGACGCTCTAAAAATATAGTCTCTTTCTAAAGGCCTATGTGTATTACTTTCGGCCGGGAAGTGTACCTATTACTTACATATATCCTGAAAAGAATGAACATGTACTTACAACAATGTCGAGGACATTCTCTGCCATCGCGTAAGTATGCACTGGGTCCTCGGCATCCCCCTCTTCACTCGTATAGTTCGACGGGAACCTGGTCAATACACATTTATTTATAAAAGGAATGTGGAAGATAAATGGACAGTCCACCTGGTGGTAAGCGTATACTGTCGCCCTGCGTTACATGCCAACATCATTAAAAACTGACAAACGTTGGTACGCCCTCGGATGCGTGGACCTACCTTTGGAGATTTAGGAATGAATTTGGATAAAGGATACGGAAGAATGGGAAGTAGATAATATAAGGAAATGGGGAGTTCTTCATCCCATTGTCCTTTACATTTCACATTGGACGAATGTGAAATGGAAAATGGAATGGAAAATAGGACGTAAGGATGGACATATATCACATGTTCGCAATTTTGTATACTGTAAGGCCGTGTCCAAAGAATGAACAAAATACAGATATAGAATGAGCAACTTATTGTGAGCAAACAAACTAAGTTATGTCATAGGCTCATTGGTTCCAATGAGCACTGATTGTCCAGTCAAGGAACGCTAACAATGAGCAGCATGTTATGACTGAGCGGATAATTTAGCTGAGTTAAGGCTCATTGTTAGCTGAATATGCGGCGTTTTAACATTTTTTTTTGTACGAAATCATACTACCGTTGTCATGGTCCGTTGGTCCAGAGCCTCGTACAAAGACGAAGATAACACTGTAACAATCGGACCCAACTAACACCTGTCTTTAAACAAATGTTTTTCCGGCCGCGTATCGAACCCAGGAGCTATTGTACAGTGGCAGGGTCACTACCAACGGGCATTAAAACCATAGATTTAACCATCCCAACTACATGCAACCCTCATAGTTAAATTGTCTTACCACCCCGTCAGTCCCTGGTACTGTCCTCTCCACCAGCCATCATTACTCTTCTCCAAGATTAAAATCCGAGTCCCCTTTGTCAGGGAAAGTTCATCAGGCTGCTGCGCTTGGTAGTTGTATTTAACAACAGCTGTTCCTAGGGCTTCCGTGGGGTCCACACGTCGTGCTCCGGGAGAGTCGGGACCTCCGCCCCCGCCGCGAACTGGCGAGCTATTAGATGGGAGAGTCTTGGACCCGGAGCCTTTCTTTACTTTCTTTTTAATACTGAAATGATAAAGGGGTTGATTTAAAATAACAGATAGATACAACTTTTTATTGCACACCAAATACAAAATAATAACTGACATAATATAACAAAAGGCATAACAAAAGGCAGTTTTATTGCTAAAAGGGACATCTTTTGAGTAGTCGAAATACATATTTTGATCACAGGTATATGTAGATGGTGTACAGTATACATAATTACGTGATTATTATCATACAATGATTATTACATAGTTGCAAAGACTAATTCAATAGATGACTAACAAATTGAAAATTACCATAAAATAATCTATGGATATATTTCAAAAACAAATGAGATATTATACCAAAGACAATTTGCTATCCCATCCCATTAAGTGAGAAGTAGAATGGTATCAGACATCTTTCATATCATTATATTCTTTACATCCTATGTCAATCCTTCCCTCCACTTCCATTGAGTAGAGTATAATGGGATAAAGTAAGCTCTTTATGTCATTCATTATACTCTTTATTCGCCATCCTCCCCAAGGAATGGAAGTTTTAATGGGATGAGGAAATCTCATTCTATTATACTTCCTATTTACCAAATCCTTCCCAAACCATTCCCAAATTTCCAAAGATAAGTAGCACATCAGGGAATGCCTATGTGTGTCATTCTTGACTGATGTTGGCATATATTGTGTATTTTCCTGGGCGACAGTATTAACTTATCTGCTCGTCTGTCACCTTCTTTCCATAAAAAAAAGATTACTTTTAGACATCGGGTACACGGTTTCATGGTCGCGAGTTGGCAACCCCCATCCAGGCGACTTCACGACTGGTCGCGCGACCGATCGGCCAGCCGCCCGTGACCACGGATGGTTTCATTTCTATACGCAAGGGAGCATTTTATAAATGTTGACATGACAGTATAAGTGATTCTGTTATAGTTTTATCAATCAATTGCAGTAGGTTGTACTGTACGAACTGGCCGCGTCCCTGATCGCCTTGTCTAGCAACACCGTGTTCGAGATCTTAGGCCTTAATTCTAAATATCACCTGTCAAACAGTGAAGGTTTCTCCTTCTTCACGTAGTTGCTGGGCACATAACCAGACTGGCTGCGGGCATTCTGCACTCTCCACCAGTGCTTCGAGTCATCCAGCAAGAGGTACCGCTCATTCTTGCGCAAGTCCAGCTCCTGTGCGCCTTGGGCAGCATAGTCATACTTTGCAACTACATAGCACACATCATCCTGAAAATGAAATCATTGTAATATTTTTAACATATGTTTTGCTATGCAGCGGAATGTCTGTGTATGTTAATACATACTATGTATTAACATCCTTGATGGTGAAAAGTTAATCAAATCAGTTTAGTTTTAAATTATCTACGTTGCCATATATTTACCTCATTTTTGCTTACTAACCTATTTTGCCATCTTTGATTCTATACGGCTCATATAGAACTGTCAAACAGAGTGAATTTTGTACGAAAATGACAGTTCTACATGTCATATCCCTGACTCAATAAAAAATTTGACTTTAGATATAGCAATATTTTATATAAATATCCCTACATTTATATAGATAAATCTCATTATATACAAATTAAGTATGGGAGCACTCATTGTCTGTAATTGTTATACAAACAAAATAATATAAAAATTAATATACATATTAAGACTAATATGTATTTTTATGTCTTCCAATGTAAGGGGTTCAAAATGGTTGTTTGTTCTCCTAGAATAGTAAATCTAACAAATTAATTAATTATCACGAAGTAACTACTAAATGATTTGAATCATGAAGAATCTATACAAAATTGTACTAGAATTAAATCAACAATCAAATCAGTAATTGTTTTGGGCATAAAATTGAGAATAATTACTTGATTTGAATTGTATATTAAATTGTAGGCAATGTACCTAGAATTTCATACAGGTTATGCACATCAGATGAAAGGTTTAGGAAATATGGTTTAGGAATGGATTTAGAAATAGGATTGGGAAGGATGGGGAATGGAAATTATAAGGAATTTTCTTCATTCCATTACACTCCCCAATTCTTAGAGGAGTAGAGAGAATGTATAATAGAACAAAAACTTCGAGTATACTTAGGTAAAGAATCTTATTGTAAGGTTGGTTCGCAATTAATCTGGATTACCCCTATTGATAGGAACATAGAATACTCATAACTATTGATGTATATGTATCAATACTTATTATTGATAAGTATTATTGATTTTCCCTGGTATTATAGAAACTTAAAAATGCAATAAATAATAACATAATATGTCACAAAGAATCATCTCTAGCATTGTTACAATCTTTCTAAATGCAGGTGATAATGTATTGGTAAATTGGAAAGTAAAGTTCTTCTGGAAAGTAATGATCAGCTGGTCTTCATCATTTCGACAACTGTGGGCTTCTTGGTGGAATGATAAACTGCAATGTGCATGTTATGTGACTGTGGACTTGGTGGTATGGTGCGTTATGTACAGGTGTTTGAAGGTATTCATACCTGAGCATTCTTCCCGTGCCTGGTGTTGGCCATTGCGTGCGGCGCCGGCAGCGGCTTACTCGCCCACACCGAGTCTGCGGCGCGCGCCGTCCGCGTCTCCAACATGACACCCCAGCCAGGGACTGTGGCCTCACTGACACATCGCGACACTAAACCACCACAACACCTCTACAACAGCATGAGATCTATCACCCAGACAAAAACTAGCGATTGTTTATTGTGAGACGTGCGAAAATCCCCTCGAAAGTTGGTCTTCAGTGAAAGGACTGCATCCGGAACATAAGTTTAGATAACGCCCCCGAATAATCAATTGTATAAAAAGAGAAGCTTTATAAAAGCTCCTTTATTATATTTAATATCGTTTTAGTTATTTCTTTACTCGATTTAGAAAATTTTATTGAGTTTTTTTGTAAAAAATCTACATCAATCGGTGGGGTAACGACGAATCAATAGACAAGAGAATTTTTTTTTTTTAATCTATGCCCATGGACAAAATACGCAATACGACAGTTTTCGCAATAGGTATTTGATAAAAAAAATAAGCAACATAATAGTTTTGAAAATATTTAAATAAGTTATGTTTTTGTTAATTATTAATATATTATTAATTTTGGATTCCGTTAAGAAATTTATTTAATTCATTGTAATCCTATTATAATGCAATCAATTGCAAGCAGACGTGTAACAAAACGTTACGTAATAATTAGTTGCCAAAATAAAAAAAAAATACGTGCTAAGTAGATAGTAATAATTCAGCTAACACTCTAACAATAAAATAAAACTAAAGATATCCATATTACGTGCTGGGTATATACGTGATAAGATTGATTTTATTTGTCATAAAATTTTAAGTTATTCCTATATAATTCCTTTTTTTTTATTGAGAACTGATAAATGGCAACTCGTTTGCTAATTGCTTGCTTCGCTTCGTGACGTTTCATTCTCATCTCTTTTGCTACGTTACAATTCTAAGTTGAATATTTATATAAATGGATAAAAATCATTAAAACTCCTTTGGTTTGTGTATAGAAAGTGATAATGTCGGACTCAGAAGGTAGTAATTACTCGGGAAGTGGGTCCGACGGGGGTAGTGTGGTCTCAAATCATTCCCGCAGGAGCGTAGTATCGAATAGGTCCCGGTCCGTGTCTCGTTCCCGTTCACGGTCTCCCAGCCGGAGCCGCAGTCGCAGCCCTTCGCGGAGTCCCTCGAGGTCCAGATCACGGTCACGTTCAAAATCACGCTCAAAATCACGTTCTCGTTCACGCTCACGCTCAAGGTAAATATGACCTTTAAAAATGATATACTTTGAGTCTCAAAGAATTGATTATAACAGGGCTTTGATGCTTTTGATACAGAAGTCACTCCGTTGGTTCGGAAGGCAGCCCTAACAGAGATGATGAAGCTAAAGAAGCATCTGGTGAAGAAGAAGTAGAGGTAAGCTTAATATTTAAACTACTTATCTGATTTGGCAAAAAAAAACCAAAATACCATGCTTGAATTGTTCCTGACGTATGACTGTACCACAGTATGTAAAATCACTGGAAAAGCCTTTACTTCTGACATCAAACTAACAAGATCATAGTAATTAATAAAGTAAAATATATCAAAGAAACTAACAACAGTGATGGGTATAGTGATATACACTAAATGCATCAATCAATAGAGCTTTTAGCCCGTGTTGTGCCGCCATCGTGTCGACCGGCTACTAAATAGCACCATCCCAGTTGTAAATGGTGAATATACGATAACAGATATACTACCACAAGTGCTGAGGAACTACACTACATTTAAAAGAGTGGACTCACCAATTCGCTTGGCCAGCATGGCATTTTATGGCCACACACAAGACAATATGCATGAGTCCAGTGATAGTCCAGTAGTGGATACTAAAAGGGATGGTTGCAGTTGCATATAAGTGAAATTTTATAACAAAATAGCTTCTTGACCCTTAACAGTGAAGGGTTGAAGCAATGAAAAAAAATGTTAGGAGGTGTAGACATCAAAATATCAGCTGCAGTGGAAAATAATGTAATTCTGATTGCACTTCTGATGTATTGTCTTATAATAGGAAACTTTTTAATATTTTATTCTTAATGCTGGCTCAATTTCTTTTTTTTTTTTAGTTTAATATGCTTTATTTATTAAATAAGGATTTATTGGGATAGGACATAAGCTGATGGTGTGCTTAGTTACTTAGGTTTCTCTGCCTGTGATGTTTTCAATGCAAAAATTATTTGTAGTTCTCTTGGAAATAACTAACAGAGTTTATTGTAGTTTGGGAATCTCAGAGTCAGCGCAGCGACTACAACTAATTATTTCTCAGTTATTAGGTTAATTAGATAAATTAATTCAATGTGTCTTTATTATTAGTGTCCAGTGTTATCTAATCCAATAATCCACATTGTCCCTGGGCCTCTGTGTTGGATTGTGGTTTAAAACCCCCGGGAATTAATAGGGGAATCCTGTGCCCTGCAGTGGGACGTTATAGGCCGATAAAATTTATTTAATAAACTTTCTTTCTTCTTTTTTAGGATGAACAAGAGCCAGAGGGTGAAGACCTGGTGGACTCTGAAGAGTATGATGAGGATGAAGACGAGGAGAGGCGCAGGAAGAAGCGCAAGAAGGATAGCCGCTATGGAGGCTTCATTATTGATGAAGCTGAGGTATGTAAAACAAGCATACAGAGATGTTGTCTCTCTGCATTTCCTACCGCCTATATAATGGGGAATGTTCTGAAGAACTGTTCCATTATATGCCAACCTCAGATTTTTACCATCACACTGCTCAACATCATCATACGGTTCATCTGCACTTCCTCAACATAGAGTTGCTGCATACAGTGCATTAAAAAGACACTTCATACTGCTAACTCAGGGTTTTCCATTATGTGGCTCTTCAAGAGAGCTGTGAACAGGATTGTACAAGGTCGACAGTGCACCCGCATGCACCCTGATATTGCAGGTGTCTGTGGGCGGCGGTGTCCACTTTCATGTGGTGCAGGCGCTCATCTGCCATCTCTTCTATAAAAAAATATATATCTTGAGTCACAAAAATATTATCTTCACAAAATAAAAACAAAGGGATGGAACAATGATAACATCAAGCATAATTTTCTTCAAAGTTTACAAAAATTACTAGTCTTCACAAATACATATTACAATTTGTAGGACATTGAAGTTCATTAAAAAATTGTAACAATTCTCTATAACTGCTTCTACAATATTGTATCAATAAATAAATAAGGTTGCGTCACTTAAAGTATTTAAGAGTTTCTTATGCACAGTTCACCTTCTAATACTATAATATTATATTTTTCTTCTTTCAGGTGGATGATGAAGTTGACGAAGATGATGAATGGGAAGAAGGGGCGCAAGAGATGGGCATTGTCGGTAATGAGGTTGATGAAATCGGTCCCACTGCTCGGGAGATTGAGGGGCGCCGTAGAGGCACAAACCTGTGGGACTCACAAAAAGAAGAGGAAATTGAGGAGTACCTCAGAAATAAGTATGCTGATGAGTCAGCAGCACTCAGGCACTTTGGTGAGGGAGGTGAGGAGATGTCTGATGAAATCACCCAGCAGACTCTCTTACCAGGCATTAAAGACCCCAATCTGTGGATGGTGAAATGTAGAATTGGCGAAGAAAAGGCCACAGTCTTACTTCTCATGAGAAAGTTCATTGCTTACCAATTTTCTGATGAACCCTTCCAAATTAAATCTGTCGTCGCACCTGAAGGCGTAAAAGGCTATATTTATATAGAAGCATACAAACAGACACATGTTAAAGCCATTATTGACAATGTCGGAACTTTACGAATGGGTATTTGGAAACAAGACATGGTACCGATCAAGGAAATGACAGATGTTTTGAGGGTCGTCAAAGAGCAGTCTGGTGTCAAACCTAAGCAATGGGTCAGACTAAAAAGGGGTCTGTACAAAGATGATATTGCTCAGGTGGATTATGTGGACTTAGCCCAAAACCAGGTCCACTTGAAGTTGCTTCCTAGAATTGACTACACAAGGCTCCGAGGAGCATTGAGAACTGTTCAAAGTGAAAGTGAGGCAGCCAAAAGGAAGAAGAAACGTCGCCCAGCTGCTAAACCATTTGACCCTGAAGCCATCAGAGCTATTGGCGGTGAAGTTACTTCCGATGGTGACTTCCTAATATTCGAAGGTAACCGGTATTCAAGAAAGGGTTTCCTGTACAAAAACTTTACCATGTCGGCTATTTTAGCCGAAGGTGTAAAACCTACGTTAACTGAATTAGAAAGGTTTGAAGAACAGCCTGAGGGCATTGATATTGAATTAGCAGCACCAGCCAAGGATGACCCGACAAGCCTTCACTCGTTTTCAATGGGCGATAATGTGGAAGTATGTTCAGGTGATCTGGCAAACTTGCAAGCGAGGATCATCGCTATAGACGGATCAATGATTACAGTCATGCCAAAACACGACGCCTTGAAAGATCCTCTGGTTTTCAAACCTAATGAGCTCAGAAAGTACTTCAAGCAAGGTGATCACGTTAAAGTCCTAGCAGGGCGATTTGAGGGCGACACTGGGCTTATCGTTAGAGTTGAACCACACAGAGTTGTTCTCGTGTCAGATTTGACAATGCATGAACTTGAAGTTTTACCAAGAGACCTTCAACTCTGCTCGGATATGGCGACTGGTGTTGATTCATTGGGACAGTTCCAATGGGGAGATATGGTTCAATTAGATCCTCAGACCGTGGGAGTGATTGTGAGGTTAGAGAAAGAGAACTTTCACGTTTTGGGAATGCAGGGTAAAGTGATAGAATGCAAGCCACAAGCCCTGCAAAAGCGACGTGAAAACCGCTTTACTATGGCATTAGATTCGGAACAGAATACTATACAGAAAAAGGACATTGTAAAAGTCATAGACGGACCTCACGCAGGGCGTAACGGCGAAATAAAGCACTTGTACAGAAACTTCGCGTTTCTTCAATCGAGGATGTATCTCGATAACGGTGGTATATTTGTCTGCAAGACGCGTCATTTGCAACTCGCTGGCGGGAATAAGAACGTGTCGACAAACAACAGCCTGTCTTTAGGCTTCATGTCGCCCAGGATCCAATCTCCCATGCATCCGTCTGGTCGCGGGGGATCTACACCTCGAGGTCGTGGTCGCGGCGGTGCCCGTGGCGGCGTTACGCGTGACCGCGAACTGATCGGAGTGACTATAAAAATTACCGGAGGTCCATACAAAGGCAATGTCGGCATCGTCAAAGATGCCACGAGTAGCACAGCTCGAGTGGAGTTACACTCCACTTGCCAGACGATATCCGTCGATCGCAGTCATATTGCGAATGTAGGCGCTCCCTCCAAGGATGGGTCGTCTTCCTTCTACAGCCGTACTCCAGGTCGCACGCCGACACTCGGCGCCCAAACTCCTACTTACCGCGACACGGGCATCAAGACCCCAATGCATGGATCTCAGACCCCGATCTACGATATCGGGAATCGTACTCCTCATTACGGATCAGCTACTCCATCTCACGATGGGAGTCGAACTCCAGCCCACGGCGCTTGGGATCCAACTGCCGCGAATACACCCGCGCGACCCAACGACTTCGAATACAATCTGGACGAAGGATCTCGAAGTCCTGGTTACAATCCGAGCACGCCTTATGGACAATCTGGTGGTCCTTTCACTCCTCAAACTCCTGGTACAATGTATGGATCAGACCATACATACAGTCCATATCAACCAAGCCCGAGTCCTACTGGCTATCCTGCTGGGTATTTAGGTACTCCAAGCCCAGTTGGATACTCTCCTAGGTCTCCGTATAACCCGGCAACTCCGGGTAGTGCAGCAGACTCATTACCAGCAGCCGATTGGCATACAACAGAAGTAGAAGTTAGAATCAGAGCATCGCATGAAGATGATTCTTTAACAGGTCAAACTGGAGTCATTAGGGGCATCAATGGTGGGATGTGTACTGTGTACCTGCCTATGGAAGATCGTGTAGTAAATGTACTAGGAGAGCTGTTAGAACCAGTGGTCCCACAAAGCAGTGATAAAGTGAAGGTTATAGCTGGGGAAGATAGAGAAGCAGTAGGTCAGCTGATCTCTATTGAAAACCAAGAAGGTGTCGTCAAGTTCGGTACAGATGACATTAAAATCATGCAGTTGAGACATCTGTGTAAAATGGCTGCATAAGAATACACTCAACATTAAACCCAAATCAGGAGACTATGATAGTTTACCAATTTGTGTTCGTCGCCGACTTCATACCATTATCAAAATTACTGATGAAACTATGATTGAATATGAAAATAGAAATTATTTATACACAATTTCACTAAATGCCATGGCATTTACTAAAATTAATATTTAACCATATTTAATTTTCTGTACCAAAATAACTGTTACATAAAGAAAAAATATATCTACCAGATAAAAACTGTAAAATGTTATTGTTTACGTAAATAAACTGAATATACTAAAATGCTATTTTCATTATTTATAGATATTCTAATTCAAGCCTATGTACCATTGAGTTTCAACTATGGAGCAACGCTTGTCGCTTTATAAAGCTCACGTTAGACCCCATATGGTGGTACTGCTCACACCTCTGGACGGTGCACCGAAGTACCAGCTGGACCCTCTCGACTCCGTCCAACGACGCGCTATCCGAATTGTCGCCGATTCCGTACTCACAATTTTAGAATGGCTCGGCATCCGTAAAGATTGTTGCATCTCTGCTTTTTCTACCGCCTTTATAATGGGGAATATTCTGATGAGGTAATCAATTTGATGCCAACTTCTGGGTTTTTACCATCGCACCGCTCGTCATCGTCGTGCGGTTTATCAGCACTTCGTTGACATAAATAGTCGCTCCGTACAGTACGGTCGAAAACTTTATACAGCAAACGCGAAAGTTGTGAAATGAAGCCAGGCGAAGTTTTTCCATTACGCTTATGGAAGCGTGCAAAACCCTTTCACAGCTCTCTTGAATGGTCAAGAGAGCTGTGAACGGGATTTTGCATGGTGGGCATCGCACCCGCAAACGGCCTGATATTGCAGGTGTTCATGGGCGGCGGTGACTACTTACCATCATATATGGCCCAGGTGCTAGTCTGACATTTATTTTAAAAAAAAGATAACTATGCACAGCACTCGTTAAAAGAGAAAGCCAAAAAAGAATTAGATCCATTGAGGGTTACAAATAACAGAAGTCACATAAGATTCATTATACTGGTTATGAAATCTTTACAACCCCTAAAATTTAAAAAGGTTGCTTCATAATGATGTACATTCATTCAGTTTTAAAAACAAACAGGGATAGGCTTACTAAAAATAAAACATTTAATAATGATTTTATTAACATTTATTGAATAAATAATACAAAATTGGTTTTCAGTTGCAATTTTAAAGAAACACAAATGCAGTCACATAAACAGCAAAACTTACTACAACTGTTATGTTATTATAATTCAAAAGTATTACATCAAAAAATATGATGCTACCTATAATAGTAACACATAAAGTGCAGAGATGGATCCAGATCGAGTTTTAGCTTCTACAATTTTTTATACAAGTTCCCAAATTGAAAATAAAATATGTACTTAATTATTTATTATATTTGGCCCTGGCTGAATGTCGGACGCCTGAATGTTTCATTTTGTTTTATAAAGTCTGTAAAGATTGTAATTTCACTCCAATTGTCAATTGTTGAGAAATTATTTAGAGAGTGAAATTGAACAGACAAATTGTTAGAGGTCCTCCAATGGATACCAGGTATCAGAAACCATACTAAGGGACAATTTCAAGGTCAAGTAGACAACAAAATTGTCTCTATTGTAGTAACTGGATGTAAACCGCAGAAGACCATCTTGGGGAAATCTATATCCAGCGGTGCAGAGACACGCTGATGGTATAGAAGAAATAAGCAAATATATCTTTGAATACGAGACATTTTGAAAATTGACACGGCATTGCAATAAAAGTCAAAGAGGAAGTTTTATTTACAGGATTCTAATTAACCGTCATAACGACGAGATCTTTAAGGCATTATGCTGTTATAACTCACATTTTAAGTATTACGATTACAATTGGCTTATGAACTCATGTAATTCCGAAACCCGAGTGGATCCGACCGTGTGCACATACACATTAAATACAACAATGAATTTTAAGTGTAATTAGGTAAATGTACCTAAATAACATTAATATTATACATTCAATAATTATGATTAATATTTTCAAACGACAACATAACTGGGAAGTAAATGCTCACAGAAATGCGTAGTTATTACAAAATGCGACGCTGTCTATGTAGCTATGATTTTATGATAAAACCAATCATCAAATTTTATAGTCCACTCGACAGTAGGATAGTAAGAAAAGGCGAGTAGGTTATCTATAGATCAGCATTCAGCAGTCATGGCTTGCCGTAATTGTTTTTGGAACTATACAGAGAAGTTGCACAAAGTGATTCTCCTGTAAAATTTGATTGAATACATTTACTGTGTTATTGAAGCGAATATGCTATGCACTGAAAGCCATAACCCATGAGTTTCTACAAAGATAACCTACTTATTTATATTTACTATGACAGTACCCTATTTTCTCGATCAACGAGGATAGTCTCAATGAAATTTCAAGCAGACTATGTAAGATTCCTTTAGTGTATGTAAACCAATCATATATATCATATGTATTAACAGGTTAAAAATTTACCACATGAGTTGTCAACAGCATTTGACATCAATACATTTGGTACAATGATGTACAATATTATGTTTAAATACACCAAAACAATACTAGTTTTTTTTTTTTATCTAAAACAATAAATACAAAACATTTAGGGTCGGTTTCTATTTACGAAATGGCCGTGAGAAGTGTTAAATTCAATGATCACTTAAATTCATATTTTAGATGACATTTAAACTTCATACAGAGTTGAAAATGGCCGCTCGACACCCTATATACCCTATTTTGAGTCACTTAGTGTTAAGCCATTTGCAACCATATTACAAAGCGGTTAAAGTAAAGTGTAAATTTTCATTGAATTTGTCGCTTTGCCGTTCCGTAGCTAGAAATTGGCCCTTAAATACAATTGAGTATGGGACTCGTGCTACTGTGCGCCACACTAAATTTTTCATTATCATTCCATAAACTAAATGAAATAATTATTGCAAACTATATTACTTCATATTTTTTACTATTGTGGCATAATCCCCTAGCCCCCTAAGTACTATAAACAATTTTAGCTTATTCTAGAAATTTGCATTTAAATAAATCCGCACCAAATATCCTGTACTATAAATTCAGGAACATCATTTAACTGGTGCGAATTGCATTGTCCTAAAACATACATGAATATACTTATTCCCTGAATCCCCACCCATACTCCCTACTAGGTATTATGGGGATTTCCCCATCGCTTTCCTATCCAGTGGGAATTTCGGGAATAAGGCCATGAATATAATTTTATGAGATGCTAGGCCAATATCTACACCACACCCAACCTACATTTTTTTTTTACATTAAAACACCGCACACATGCAAACTCCCATACAATCAGATCTCTACATAAAAAATTTTGCATTTTACAACAGGAATCTCGTAAAATCTATCTTCTACGTGATTAATAATTGTGACTGATTAAATATAACATTTATATAAGAAAACTTATAAGATTCACACATGCAAGCATTCCCAACAAACTACTATTTAGTAGTTTGTACAAAATCATAAATTATGTACAATACTTATCAAAATTAAATTTTAGAAACTTAGAACCGATTGTATTGTATGTGCTTCTATAATTTCACTAGTTGTCCACGACATTGTTCTATGTTAATCCATTCTTTGATCTGCACATCCTCCTCTTTAGAGCAACGCCAATTAATTATCCCTCAATTTTCCACAAAATGTATTAATTATATGAAAATATTCAGCTTTTTCAGCTCTTTCTGGTAGTAAACTCTGATTTTAGGTTAGATAAAGCGTTTCCGAAATATTTTATGACAAAAGCTGATTAAATCATACTATGTTCAATTTAATCGCCTTTTATTTTTCAGGATTGATTGGTTTTTCTTGCATTTAAAAATTCACAGTAAGTATAAAATAATTTATTAATTTTCTATTCAAACTAATTGATAGCTTTGAAAACAATTTTATTGCAATTAAAAATTTTCAAAACAGTTTTCTCAAAATCATGTCGGATAATCGGTTTTGCTACCAAATAAAGGACATATGCCAAATTTATTGATTAATTTCAGTGCCACATTTATCTACTGCATTATTTAGCATTACTCCTCTCTAAAGAGATGTGATTTACTCAATATGAATGTTCCTATATAAAAAGTACTTGAATGTTCCTATACAAAAAGTACTTGAATGTTCCTATATAAAAAGTACTCGGTCCCTATTGGCTAGGATAGTGATTCAATTCAATAATCTATTCATAATTCATAAATAATTTACACAATACAAATCTACATACCATTACAGATATCTGTACAATGCTGCAACATTTAAATATAATCTCAGGAAGCCAAATGAAACGAAATTAATGCTCTCGCACTTGCAACTCTAGTGTAAGTTTCTTCTCTTAAACAATATTTAATTTATGTTTGTATACATCATTAATGCCATTTTCAACTGTATTTAAAAAGTGAAAAATTATCAGTCGACTGTTAATTATGGTTGAAAAAATTGTATACAATATGTCAGGGCCGTCTTTACCAGGGGGTGCAAGGGGTGCGGTGCACCCGGGCGCGGAGCGCCCGGGGGCGCCTGTCGAGCGCTGAATTTTTGGATATTTCATTGAACTTAACGCCATTGCACAGTTTTATATACTTGTTACTTACGACAAATATGTATGCGCAAGCAAAAAAAAAATAGTCATTAAAAATAATATTTTTTTTACTTTTATTACGCTTTCGGCGCTTGTCATACCGCATTACTACACTACACAAATAACAATTTTATTTAATACAACACGCGCGCGGCAAAATCTCTAATCCAAAGACAGTGTATGTATGTACGTTTGACACGTTGCCGCCCGGTAGCAAAATGATCTCTAAGTCAATAGAGTGTAAGTTCATTTGAAATGGGCGCGCGGGCACTTATGGTATTTACTTATGGTGCAGGGTGTGCGGCGCACAGGGGCGCAGGGTGTTAGGGGGCGCCGAGCGCCGCTCGCGACGCCTCCAAAGAGTCTACTAGAGGGCGCCAGGGTATTGATTGCACCCGGGCGCTACATGGGCTAGAGCCGCCGCTGCAATATGTTGTATACAAAATCAGTTACCATCTTTAGCAAACACATTAAACTGCTAACTGCTAACAGTGTGCTCAATTTGAAAAAAATATATTTACTTTGGCAGTTTTTAGTAGAATTCGTAAAGCAAATGTGGGCAACACTTTGTACCTTTACTATCAAGTTTAGTCATACCAGTGTAAATAAATAAAAAAAATGCTTTTAAGTTTTTGACAATCACAGTTGTTATTTCATGGAATGGGATTTAATCTTTTAAACTTTAATGAGTTGTTTTAGATTTTTCCAGAACTGTTTTTAGGCTTGAAAAGAGTTATTATTAAATAGTAAATAAATAATTAAAAGGGAAAAAATTTTAAACATTTTTTTAGCTTCGATAAATATTACAAACTTACCCTAGAGCCACGAAAGGAACTCCATTACACAAGTATACCATCCATACACAACACTTTCACAAAACACATGGTAAATGAGTGATATAATTAACAATTTCACTTTCCCCAGCCCCATCCAATTTCACTTTCCCTAACCCCATATCACTGTCAATTTCACTTTCCACAGCCCCATCCAATTTCACTCTTCCCATCACTAAAAATTTTACTTTCCCCAGCCCCATATCACTGTCAATTTCACTCAGATATCACTCTTCTTACATTCCTCAAGGTGTTTTGATGCTATGTGTGTTGGTTTCATGAAGCGTACATGCGCTTAATATCCTCCTTGTAGCGCTCCTGAATGTCCTTGCGCTTGATTTTAAAAGCAGCGGTGACTAGTCCCATGTCCGGAGACCACACTTCTGTGCATAGGTGTACTGCTGCTGGCACTTCGAATTTTTCTAGACCACCTGTGGATGAGAAATAATTAGGATACAGAATATTGATAATCTATACCATATTCATTTAACGCATGAGACAAAGGTTTTAAAATATAATTCCTATTACTAGCATTTTTCTAGGGTTAAGCTGGCATGTTACAATGCCTTGTAAAATAGAACCTAAACAAGAACTATACTCAGTCTAGGCTCTAATTTAACTAAAACAGAGTGATTTCTACTAAATTTTAAATAGAGAATAGGAGTATTCATTCTCAATTCTCATTTGGATACCATTCGACACACTGATCCAAGCGACATGAAATTTTACAGAAAAGATTTTGTATTTGTGTGTGCTGTGACACTGTGACATATGTCAAAGTGACATGCCTAGTGCTGGGACGATATTGATGTAATCAATCATAATGATCGATTATTGCTGCTATTATCATCAATATTGGGAAAATCTGTAATGGAATATATTTTAATGAAATCAAACAAGAGGAATAGGTACGTCAAACGTTTTTATTCACTTAAAAGTGTACAACCCAAATCATTGTCAATGTCATAATCAGATTCAGTCACTGGAGTAGTTCTGCAGATTAATAATTAATTCTTGATCACATATGTGGTCAAAGTGAACATTACTCTCACAATCTTCTTGTATAGTTTTTCTAGTCTTGTTGACCACCTTCTTCCAATCTTCTGGCCTAACATGTCCACATGCATTGTGCAATAATTTCAACATTTTATTTACCGTGAAAGGCGGCACTGTATTGTCTGGCTGCGTGACCTAGAAAAAAAAGGTAATTACATAATAATAAAATATAACTATTTTATGATTTTAAATTAAAAAAAAAAAGTAGCAAAACACAAACCTTTGACTTGAGCCCAGATCAGTTCAATTGAGTTGTACTGACAGTGGCATGGTGGTAAACGGATGACAGTATGGCCCATTTCCTTTGCGATTTCATCTAAAATGTTTCTTTTATCGCTTTTTTTTATAGGTGAACCGTATTTTTTTCAGAATTTTGGATGGTGATGATAAACTTCCTTTGAATAAATCTGCGTCTTTGAGGGACACGTCTAATTTCTTCAGCGTCGGAAATTCCCCATATGCGTAAATATGGTTACGAATAGCAGCGGCGTCAAAATCGTCAATTTCTATGAAGAAGCTTTCTTTCTGTTTTTATTTGGCGTCGATAGTTTGTTTTCCTCCGCGTCTCACCTCCATTGATGTCTGGCCATACTTTCCTTTGCTGATGCAAGACACTGTAGCTCGTCCGATGGCAAGAGCGTCAGCAACTCTGTGCCACTTGCGCCAATGGCAGCAGCAGTCCGTCATTTTGGTTCTTGCGCTCAAAGTATTCACGCAAGCGAAACACAAAATCGCGAGTGACTATTCAAAACAGTCTTCCTTGTCCTTTTTCGCATTACGTAACCAAAAAACAACAAATTTAACAAACGGGTAACAACAAAACTCAACAAATTAACAGCAATAAGGACAAAACAATGAAAACTGAAAACACGTAGCTTATACAAAGCGTCGGCACTCGTAATGACTCAAACAAGATACCGCCGCCGGGTGGCTCAGTGTTAACAGCTTTAAAAAACACAGAATTTACTTACATGTCATATACAGTTAATCGTATCACCCTTTCGCAATTTTTCGTATCACAATTTTAAATAAAACTATTTATATTTATCGATTCACCCTTTCGCGTTTTTTCAATCTGACACAAGCTCGTACGTGCGTACCCGTTATATTTTTGTAAATACTATCAAGGTGTAATCTAAGAATTGGAGGGGTCTATTTTAAGTGTAAATTATATTATATTTTAATTAAAATGTGTTGCACCATAGTATGTGACAAAGTAAGTTTCCCTGTGAAAAACGGAAATTATTGGTGTTGTGAAATAAAATTATTATGGAGACGCTTGTTCAAAGTTATGTTGTCGGTTTGGATGACAGCTGTCACAGGCATCAAGCTATATTTTAAGCACTATAGATTACTTTACAACGCGCTTGGGACTACTACTAAAATATTGTGTAAAATATAAGTAAAAATTCAAATATCTTTTTAATGCTTTTAGATTACGCTAAATTGAGTCGAATGGCGTAAAAGACAAAAATATCAAATTTGCCGCTTGGAGTAGTAATGCTTAATTGTATCTAAATGTGCCTATACATGTATGTATGTTTCAGTAGTGAATACATTCCTACTCTATTGTAAGGCTTTCTATTTTCCCAACCCTTTCTCCAAATTCATTCCTATATCTCTAAAGGCAGGATAGGACAGTATGGCATGGGAATGGGCTCTAGCATATCTAACTCACTAGGTACCGAAATACATTTGTACATTGGGGGAACAGAATATAGGAAATGCAGTACCTAAAGGTAATGTGCAGTTCCGTGCCTAAAAAGGCAAACTAGCATTATTTGCGTCGCAACGCATAATGTTCAATAAGCAAAATGCTCCGTACGCATATTGTTCAATTAGCAGGTATGCAACACATTCAAAAATGTACTAACTTTAGGATTTGCATATCATTTCTATCTCGTTCATGTCATTTCTGCAGTGCAGAATATAATTAAAAATTTAAACAAATGTACTTACTTTTCTTGGCATGTTCCGCCAATTCTTTCAAAACTGCCTTCTCCACAGCACCATTTTGGCAAAGTTGCTCAAAGTCCATATCTGGCAGACCAATTCTAGCTGCTAATTCCTTCAAATGTTGTGGGTTAGGTACCAGGAGTGCTACTGTGAAGTTCTTAGAACTATCTCCATAAACGCAGATGTTTTCTACGATTGGACAGGTCTTCATTTCCGCTTCTACTTTGCCAAGGGATACGTATTCACCAGCTTGTAGTTTTACTAGGTCTTTTTTGCGGTCTGGAAGAGATGAAGTGGTCGTTAGTGATATATATGAAAAAATCCAGTGGCGAGCATTTGGGATTTCTTTATTATTATTTAAACTTTACTGCACAGACAAAATGTACAAATGATGCACCAAATGCCATATGAGTATGACATTCTCTACCAGTCAAAGAATAACGAAGGGTGCGATTGTAAGGTTGGTATTATGATAATTATAAAATACATATATAAACGCAATGCAATACAACACATTATTTTCAGTATATTTTAGTTGTAGAAATTCACAAGCCCTATCCAAGGACATGTTTGAATGTATAGACGCCCAATTTTCTTATTTTTTTTTTTTTAATTTCTCACTGTAATTGTTCCCAAGCTTATTTATCCTAGAGGTCTCGCAACGAGAGTTGAGGCGAGCAACACATGCATAGGTTTGCGTGTTGGTGTATCTGTACACGCTCGCAGCGGCTACGTTGTGTGGCGTTACTGAGAATCTCTTCAAGTCTCGTTTTATAAAGTGATAAAAGGACAGTTAGTGTTTACGTTGTTTGGATTGAATTGTGTTCAGCGTGTTTTTAGTTCCGTTTTGTCCTGTCAGTGTGACAGTCGACATAAAGGTTACCTGACGTATTGCTGTGACGTGATCACGTGTTAATTATTCAAGTGATTGTTATTATCATTTTTAAAGGTGTTATTGGTGTTTATTTATTTATATTACAGTGCAATATTTTTATTTTGTTTTGCACTTTGATTTAAGAGGGGAGGCCTGTGCCCTACAGTGGGATGTTATAGACTGATACACGTATAGTGTATATGTCTCTCTCTCTGTGTGTACATTGTGTCTGCTCTTTCTGTCTGGCTGTGTATGAGGGTGTGTTTTGTGGATGTTTGTGTGTCACTGTGTGTGAGCACTCACCGATGATCTTGATGCACCCGTCGTGGTGCAGCTCGCCGATATCCCCAGACTTGAACCAGCGGTAGCCCTCCTCCTCCACGAACTCCTCCTTGGTCTTGCCTGGATTCTTATAGTAACCCTCCGCTACACTATCACCTCCGATCACTATCTCGCCCTAAAAAAACGATTTGGAAAAATTACTCTTTTTTTTCGTACCGCAAACAGCTTAGAAAAAGAAGTGAGACGATATAATGAACAAAAGTATTATTTATTTTTAATATTCTCATTTTGTCCACTTTTTTTAGATTGACTGTACCCAACTACAGGAAAACCAAAAATAGGGTAATGTTATTTATTTATTGTTTAAGGTACATCAGTGTTACACATATACAAAGTGGTCCGCGCCACTTCTAATAATCACAGTTGCTAAATATTCTTAAATGTGCTGTCGTCACATTTACTGCAACTCTACAAATTGTAACTTCAGAAATGTGATAAATTTCAATTCCAGAAACGTGATAAATGTGACAGATTTCAAATCCAGAAACAAGATAAATGTAAGACTACAAATTTAAAAACGTGATCAAGGTGATAATTTTAATTCCAGGAACAAGATAAACATGATAAATTTTTAAATCCACAAATGATCTCATTTGTGGATTTAAAAATGTAAAACAGACTTCAACTTCAGAAACGTGGTAAATGTGACAGATTTCAAATCGAGAAACGAGATAAAAACAATCTTACCTGCGGGAACGGTTTGTTGTGCACGCGGTAGTTGCCCTCCTCCCAATTGACGAGCTTGATATCCGTGCCAGTAGTAGGCGCACCCACGCGACCTGTCGATCTGTGTACACGTTATGTGTTAAATACTTGAATTTAAACGAGGAGCAAAAAATATTAAATGGGCAGCAAATCATGATTAACAAAACAAATATTTCTGAATAGCCTAGCTCGAGGTATCTATACCAGTCTCATATTCATGTGATCGTGAGTCCAAATCCTTGGTCCGAAGCATTGAGTTTCTATTTATCATATCTAAACCCAACCCCACCTTTAAATTTACTGCCACTTTTAAGTATTTCTATTTCTAATTTTCCTATGTTAAGTACATGTTACAGGGGAGGGTGGGGAGATTATGTCATCCCTTGTAACCCCCCTGTGATTACAAAGAGCAGCTTGTACAGTAATAATGCCAATGATATATAAAATAATGCCAGTGGACTATGATTGAGTGAAAAAAATAAATAAACATCGAAAACAGTTTCAGAACTAATTAAGTTGCGAAGTAAACACTAGAATTTAGATTGCAGTAAACAATTATTGCCCCGTGTAGGTACACTGGCTGCATGTAGCAAAGATAATTTCATTAATAAAATATAGGAAAACAAAGTTTGATAAGTAGCAAACTTAACTTTTGGTTAAGTTTGCTACTTATCAAACTTATAATACTCGAGGACATGAAAAAGGCACCGTGTAATGATGACAAGACATCAGTCTCTTCATTTATTCACGGGGCGTTTATCGAGTTGCAACTTTTCAAGGACATGACCAAATAAGACATGACGAATTAATAATATTTCAGTACTTGATTATATTGCAACCATAATATTACGTATTCAGTCACTTGATAAATTAGAACTAAATTTTGCGTTGACCAGTTGTATACTACATGGATACATGGACATCCATTGTGTGCATTGTGTTTATGGTATATCATGTATTCCGTCTGTGACTTCTTTGTTCATAGTAAACGTGTTCTGCCTGCACCTTGTGTATTCATGGTACACGAATTATGTCTGGGTTTCATGTTGTCGTGTGTGTACCCGTCGAACGCGTCCATGACGGTGGCACAGGATGTGGTCTCGGTGACTCTGTCCGTACCTGTCACACATGTTTATGTAAATGTGTTTTGTCTGCTCCTAGTGTATTCATGGTTACAGTATTTTATTCTGTATGTACATTTGTAGCAAATATATTTCAGTCTGTATCTTGTTTTTTCATGTTAAACGTGTTCTGTTTGTACCTTATACATTCATAGTAAATGTTATGCGTGCGTTTCATGGAGTGCATTATGTCTGTATTTAATGGTATTGTCGCGTGTGTGTGTTGTACCTGTCGAACGCGTCCATGACTGTGGCGCAGGAGGTGGTCTCTGTGAGCCCGTACCCGGCGACCACGTCGCAACACAGGCAGATGCGGACTTGTGTGTGTGTGTCGGGCGATAATGGCGCACCGCCTGAGATCATTAGTCGCAGCCGACCGCCTAGCATCGCTGTGACCTTGGTGAACATCTGATAACGACAAGTTTTGTTTGTCAAATTATTGACAAGTCACTACGGCCATCCCACAGGGTCAGATTAAAGGGGAGGCTTAACGAGATAAAAGCCCAGGGGGGCCTACTCCAAAATCACATAAAAAGGAAGTTTCGGCCGATATTTCGAGCGATTCCCACCACGAAAATATTCACTCCGATATATCGGTCGGAACGAAGTTCATTGCGTCGAAACTACTCCGATAGCACGAGACAACGATCGAATTTTGACGAGAGACTTCGAGATCAAACGTCAAATGACACGATAACATGATGCATTTTAGATACTCGGATAAAGCTGATATATAGGGCTCCAACCGAAGGAAATTTGGAGTATGGTTAAAACACTGTTCATTCGGAACTTAGGTCGGGTCCGAAACTTCGGAGGTATAACATTAGAGTAGACCCCCAGGGCCCTAAGGGCCTGATCTAAGGCGAACGCAACCCCTCCCCCCGTTATATAGTTTAAAAAGTTTTTCCTCCTTGAATGGACCCTGATGGAAACCATAGCGTAGGCCTCATAAGCCTTTAGTCCGTCCCTGCCTCTCCATATCCAAAACCTACAGCTTGTCTACGAGTAACACTTATTAACGAAATTTTGAGCTTGAAATGTTTCATGAAAACCATTATAATTTTTTAAAATATTTTTGTGAGCTGAATCCATTAAAAAACCATACCAGTTTTTCCCTAGACGATAGAATTTTAAGCTACTAAACAACTTGTTTTTTTAAAAAAAACTAATTTTTATACATTTTAATAGCCTGTAATTAATTACTCGTTCAAAATTTGGGTAAGGTTTGACACATTAAAAGCTATGTTTCTTTAAGTTTTCAGGAATGCTGAACACGATCCCGTAGTTATTTTAATGTGAAAATGTACTGAAGATAAGATATGAATGTAAATAAAGTACCATTTTTCCTAGTTTTTCTAGGATATTTGCCAATTCCTACTAATTGTTTTACGACTGCAAAAGATCATTCAAGGAAGTTTTAAGCCTTTTAAAACTACGTTTCATTGCGTTTTCGGATAAGCTAAATATGGTTCTGATGTTATGTTAATGCAGCAATGTATTTAGGCTGGGGTATAAAGATTTAATAAGAATTTTTTTTTGTTATTCTTCAGAAACTTATATTTAAAACATTATAACTATTTATCAAACAGGTAAATACAATGTCAGATGAATTTGTATCCCATTAGAGTTTTACAACCTCAATCAGCTGCACGGTAAAGTTAAGAATTTCAAATTAGGTCCTAAAACAAATATTAATATTGATAAATTAACAAATATGTAGTGTACTCACGATCCTGTTGAGCACGGGCGTGTCGTACCCGCGGCGCATCCACGTTTGCTTGTACGTGTAAGCCCACTTGAAGAACGCGCTCGCGAACGGACCACTGCGAGACACCTTGTCCGTTATGCCCTTGCTGATGCGGTCCATTATTAGCTGCACAAATGCATACACAAACACTTTAATGACAACGATGTTTTGATTAGATTTAAAAAAATATTTATTATTATAATTTTATTAAACATAACAGAAAGTATATTTATTAAAACCAATGTGAGTAAAGATTAATGCATTCAAAGCGATGCCTTTCTGATTTTATTTGTCTGTAGCTGGTCTAGTGCGATGTCGGTTTGACATAAATAAATAATAATTAATTAATATAAATTCGGCCATCGGACCTTCCCGTGAACTCGCTTCCATTTTAGATTTATTTTATTCGATAGGCTGAAAGACAAAAGACACGGAATGTGTACGTTATCGTATATGTCAAATTGACAAGCATACTACACACGCTGGCAATCTGTGGAGGAACTCATTAAGAACGAATGCCCGCTTGAACCGTCTGTTCTTTACCTTTTTATGGTACAGTGTTATTAAAGAACCTTTTTTATAGAATAGATGGCAGACGAGCGGGCGGACCACTTTTAAGTGGTCACCGCCGCCCAAGGACACCTGAAACACCTGCGAGTGCGCTGCTAACCTTTTCACTGCGCTCCTGTTCACAGCTCTCTTGAAGAGCCCCATGTAAAAGCATAACGGAAAAACCTCAGCTGGAAATTCATGCCACAACTTTGGGGTTTGCGGTATAAAGTGTTCTACAAACCGCACTGTACATGTAACTCCGTATAATACTTTTAGTTTCTTTGCCATTTTTAAAAATAAAAAACAACAATGTATATGATTTACGAAACAGTTGTTATTGAAAACGCACGAGTCCGTTTAATAACTCAAAATTTCATAATTCTGAATTAAAGGATAAGAATTTTTTATGTATTTTTTATGTTGTATTCTCACACTGCTTATATATTTTCTTTAGTGAATGTACTTTTCCTCGTGACTAGTTGTACAAAGAAAGCTGAAAATATATCCAATTGCGATGTGGCCAGGTAATAATTTAGTTTGTGTTATGTATGTTACCAAGAATCGCTTACCGGCACGGTGGTGATGCATGTGGGCTTCAGTATGGTGGCGTCGCCCATAGTGCCTTTCATGATCTTGCTGGACGAGTCCAACATCGTGAGCGGGGTCGAGTACCCGATGGGTACACCTGCAAACGAACAAACAGTTTTACTGGTCACACCTGAGGGGTGCTCCTACACCCTAAATTAAACCCACATTAATTACAAAACCGAAAGTGTGGTTGTCATCAATATTTATCAAAATAAGAGTACAATAATCTAAAAGAACATTCGTAAATGCCACTTTATGAGTCAAAGTAATAAGTCTATAATCTGTGTCAATACAATTACTAACACAAGTAATGAAATATTATCCCTATAACCAAATTGAATAAATCTTTCTTACAGACTACCTTAAATCGTAATCGTAAAATTGGGGGGCCTCGTAAAATGAGCATTCTCCTTTAAAATATAATACATTAAAAAAAAAACTCATTTTTAAATAAAAAACAAAAGACATAAAATTAGATTCTCGGAATATCATATTAAAATTTTGGCAAGCCTCCCCCCAGCCTGTACTCTGCAGTGGGACATTAAAAGACTGATACAATGTTATATATTCAGGGAACTGAGATCAGAAACAGTATAATGAGAGTTGGTACTCACCAGCGATGATACAGAGCGACTCGGCGAGTAGTTCAAACACGTGTGCTAAAGGCAGAAAACCCATGAGCATATCGGCCTCGAACACCGGCACGGCGTCGATGAACGCCTTGAGCGTGCCGAGCATGTTCCGGTGCGAGAGCACCACGCCCTTCGGCACGCCCGTCGAGCCCGACGTGTACATTATGATGGCCGTGTCCGAGCCCGATGGTGGCACCGGTTCTGATAATACATGTACCATTAATATTTTCTTCAAAGGGCTACTAATCATTCTTAAGTTGCGACAGGACGGTTCCAACTAGCAATCTTAATAAACTTAAGGAAAATAAAACCTATGCAAGTATTTCATCGAAATAGTGTACAAATAAATAAATTGTAAGTTAACTATAAAGTCAATAAAATTCAGTGATATATTGTCAGGGTTTTGGCGCTGAAGAAAATTATCCGAAATTCACGAAACTTCACGTGACATTAGCATAATGCCTCTAATCAAAATCGCTGTTAAAACGAAGGTTGGAAAACTAGAAAAATATATTTATTGGCAAGTGCATTTATGCACCATTAATTGATAATAAGGCTGCCTATATTTATCAATCACTTACCGATCTTAGAGTGTAGTCCCTTCAACAGCACCTCCTTGTATCCAATGATCCTGATGCCGGACTTATATCCCTCCTTGCTTGTAGTCTTCAGCTGGTCCTCCATGTATATGATGGTGTGGACTCTTGGCGTCTTCTGCAGAATAGTTTTGAACTTGGGCAAAAGGTCGTGAGTTGTGATCACCGTGGACACTTCTGTCTCGTTGATGCCGTGAGCGATAGCTTCGTCTCCTAGTGTTGAGTAGATTGTTACCACTGGAAAAGATGATGATTAAATATATTTTAAAACTGGTTGGGAAAAAATGGAAGATCATTATGTGTAACTAATTAATTCCTAAAACCTGAAACTATTGATTCCGTTCATGAACAATAATTAGTTAACCGTAACAGTCCTTTGATAGTCCACTGCTGAACATCGGTCTCCTCGAGCACAAGACAATGCTGTCTTGTGTTGCTTGTGATGTATGACCTTAAAATGTTACGTTGTCGGCGGGCGCGGGTCCACTCTTTTATAGGTGATGTAGTTGCTCGGGCTTTATGGTTTTGATATCTCTTGTTGGTTACCTGAAAGAATCTGTGACTACTCACATGGTATGCTCTGCTTGAAGCATCCATGAGCGGCGATCATCCACTCGGCGCGTGTCTCCGCGAACATAACGACGTTATCGCCGGGCTTGCAGCCCACTTCGCGCAGGCCCGCCGCGAAATGACGCGCCTCGCGCTCTACCTCCGCGAACGAACGCCACACGTACTCGCCCATTTTGAACTAGGGACAAAAGAAAATATTGATTGGTTTTAAAATGAACAGTGTATCCGTAATGCCAAGAAAATACAAAGTTAATATCAAATTTAACACCTCCAGATTATCCCCCATTACATAAATAATACAAAATGTTGAGATAATAATTTCACTCAGCTTCAGTTCTCTTCAGTATAGGTATACCATCAGCTCATATCTCTTTACCGCTTTAAAGGATGCTTATGCCCTAATCACCATAGTGGACAGACAGGTTTAGTAATCGCTGTTAGACCTCTGGCACTGATAACGCTGCTGCTCGTCACGGGTCTCGAATTTTTGAGACCTTAGCTACTAGAATAATTTGTCAAATATGTCTGAATATAAATAGGTTATTTTTAAGTTATCATGTAAGGGTTAAATATAAAATGATCATAAAAATGTTGAACAATCTGTAATGTTATTAGTCGGCCGTCGGCGCCCGTGAGATAGGGCCGTATCTCACGATGATAGATATATGATTAGGTTAGGATGGTCCCGTGAGATAATAAAAATACATACCTTCTTAAATACACGTCCGTTCGGCTGTGGCTCATCGACCTCACTCAGCACTGTTCTTGTACCCAGGCAAGGCTTATAAGCCCACCTCGCCGCAGCTGCCCGAAGCATACCCTCCATAGAGCTGACTCCATCGCGTACAAGGCGCACGTGCAGTTCAGATGGCGAGGACACAGATCGTACGGTCACGCTTTGCGATGTGGTCTGGATGATGCGCGCCTGTAAAAGAAAACAGTCAGATATCAAGCCGTTACTTCTTTATTGAACCATCTACCTCTATTTTTACTACATAATTCTTTTAACCATCCAAAGGGGCCTGGAAGAAATTGCTTTTGCGATAAGGCCGCCGGTTGTACTTGTAGTTTTGTGTTTCTCTGTATGATTTTAGTGTACAATAAAGTATATCTATCATATAGAGAAAAAATATGCTGATTTATTCTTCAGGTAAAATTACTTCGGAGCTGAATCTGTAAAATCACGAATTTCTCAGGGTTGGGATTCTTTTATGGAGTAGGGAATATAAAGGGACGAGAGGCTTATCTTAATTCATTATACTTCCCACTCATATGGGATAAGAATTGGCCTCTGGCATATCTCACTTGCTTCCGAAACACGAACAAACAGCAAAATAGATAAGTTTGCAGCTCTTATAGGTTTCGTAGCTCAATCAATTGAGGCGGAAGCCATAAGAGCTGCCAGTAAAAATTTGTTACACATCAGTGAATCTGTTAACATAGTGAGCATGACCAGTTGTCTGCAAATTTGTATATTTCGCCGTGTGTATGTAGTACAATGGTACAAGTGGTACAAAGCAGGGATGGTTCTAATGTATGAGCGCATGTTACCTTGATCCGTCGCGAAAGAGCGCGCTTCCTCCACGGCCTCTGCAGCACCAGGTGCACTGGGAAGGTGATCACGTCGAACACTAGCGCGATTGCCCGGATCGCCTTGAGCACCGCCGATACCCACCATGTCTCCGGCCTGAAGACAAAGAGAACAAACATCACATCAACAATAGAGTATTTTGGTTATTTAAAACTTATGGCCTATATTTATATTTAAAATATTCTTTTTTATGGCAAGAAGGTAGCATAGGCGCAGACTTCGTTTTGCTTATTTTTGATGACATGGGGGACGGGGGGATCTGAATGGCGATTACACCAGCAATATTTATTTATTTACTTTCGTATTTTGTTTAGGCAAAATTTTGTAGATTCTGTTTAAAAAAGAAACTTGAACAGATTTTGTAAAAATTATACCAATGCTTACGTAAGCATGGGGGGGGAGAGCTTTGCTTAATTTCGCTGACAAGGGGGTTGGGGGGGGGGGGTTAAAAATGACTAAAATTATGCTTAGGTAATACTTGAACGGCCCCATATAGGTGGTGGCGGAATATCAGTGGTGTGGATTATCTGCAGCGTTTGCTGAGCCAGTTCCATTTGTTGTCGCGACACAATGTATTTAGATACTTTATATCTTTATTTAACGTATCACTTATAATTGTGGTGTTGTGATACTGTTAACGAATAAATATATTTTCTTTCCTTCTAATAAGTGCTTATAGCAAAAAGTGAACGTCATAAAACTGGTTTGCTTGTTTTAGCACCTGCGATTACTATACGCGTAAGCCTGGAACCCTTTTGGTTAAAAAGGTTGTTTTCCGTTTATTTAGACAGTATATAGAAGGACAAACTAATTACCGTTCACTGAACTAGATTGCATTTTAAACGATAGGGTAAACTACTTCTAAGACCCGTTTATAGATACTTGATTCTAATCTTTTTTATAAAAGGTCAATATATCAAGGAATCATTGTGTGGAAACCTGCGTGCCCAGAAATTAGAAAAAAAATTGGACACACCTATTTAACGATTCGCAGTGGACCCGCGTGTGCGTGTTCTGTGTGCTTTGCAGTGATTGTTAGAAACTGATGCCGCGCTATTGACCCGCGTGTGCGTGTTCTGTGTCTGGTCTGTGTGCTTTGCGGTGTGATTGTTAGAAACTGATGCCGTGCTATTGACCCGCGTGTGCGTGTTGTGTCTGGTCTGTGTGCTTTGCAGTGTGATTGTTAGAAACTGATGCCGTGCTATTGACCATCGTGTGCGTGCTCTGTGTCTGGTCTGTGTGCTTTGCGGTGTGATAGTTAGAAACAGATGCCGAGCTAGTGCCTGCACTGCAAGAACAATTTTTGGAACCCTGACCAACCACTTGCCTTTGAAAACCTTCTGACCCACAACTGATACATATCATACTTTGGAAACTCATAAATAACTGTACTCTCAATTTTAGAATGTTGCACTCATTACCCTTTACGTTTTGGCTACAGGACTACTCTCGTGTTATGTGGTCTATGTTACTGCGTGATAAATTTTGAAGATTTTTGGAGAATTTACATATATATCAAAGAAAAACATTTATTAGGAAGAATTATAAATATAACAGCCATGTTGTCGTCATTGAAGACCGCGTTTGTTCCGACAGTGGCCTTTCTTATCCATTCGCCCTTTAATATCTGTGGCACCATTTTACTGAAAGACTCTATTGTGATATTTTCACTTGTCTTGGCGCGTTATTAATGCGGCTTTATTAGGAACTACCACGTCAATTTTATGATACCCGCAGGATCTGAATAAAAAGTGTCTTATTTTTGTAACCAATAACTAATTGTAACAATTTGTAACTAATTGTAACCAAGTTTCATTAAAATATGTCCAGTGGTGTTTGTGTGAAGCGTTTTCAGACAGACGAAACTTCCAAAAAAATGTTGCTTTGGACTCTGCATCACACATACTTTACCGCAATGTCTTTTTTTCAAAAAATATTAGATGTACAGACAAGGCTTTCGAAGGATTTTATTGTATGTATAGATAATGGCCGCCATACACGATCAGTTCAAACTGTCAGTTTTGACTGAAAAATTTGAACCGACTGTTAAGACTGACCTTCCTAGTATGAAAAACTGACAGCTTTCATAAGTACTACACACACGGTTAGTTTCAAACTAACCGACCGGTCTATACCGACAGTTGAACTGATCGTGTGTGGCGGCCATTATACAGCGAGAATAGCCCTGCGCAGTGTAAAAGAATAGAAGGTTCAGTGATGTATGAACTTTTTTGATGTGATATCCACGAGTGATAGTGGCGCATGCGCGACCCAATTCCGGGTCTGGCCGCGCACCCGACACCGACGCATCCGCTCCGACACTGACCTATCTTATCGGCTTGCCGCCTGTATCAATGGAGCGATGGCCATTATGCACTTTCAAGGTGAAATGCTATTGTGGTTGGGTACTGTTAGAAACATTTCTAGGAGAGATTAAAAAATATACTGATAGGTTTATAGTTCCGAGCGGCTGTGAGATGATGAATTACTGCCAGTTCTATATTGCAAAGATTGCGTTTGGATAATTGTATATTTATCATAAATAAATAAATTCTATAAATAAAATTCTATGATTTGGCGAAGTTTATGGTTCCTGTTGTCGTAAACTGCGACTAGGGGGTAACAAAGTGATTACCACAAGCCCTGAGGAACTAACCCCACCTCTAAAAGAGTGGACTGGGCAACACGCTTGGCTAGCGTGGCATTTTCAGGCCATACATTACTCACGCATAGGACAATGCGCATGAGTACACCCATGTCAAGCAGAGGATACTAAAAGGGCTTACGATAAAATAATTTATCGTACAAGTTACAGTTTTACAATTACAATATTAATGAAATGAATTAATTTTCACTTACCACGAGAGAAAACGCATTTCCAGGAAACTCATAAGTCACATTTATTCAGGTCAGGGACGGAGAAAACAAACAATGCTTCTACGCAATTAAAAGCAATGAGGTACCTACTGCAAAGGGGGTAGAATTTTTCACACAACACGAAGTTGTATAGTGTTGTATTTTAATCTCTTAAGAGCCATAAGGACCCTCGCACATTGTAGACTACACTTTCGGTGGATAGTTACTTAGAAGTGGGTGCATTAAAGCGTGAACCAGGAAACAATTTTTTTTTTTACTTAAGTTTTATTAAAAAAACTAATAAAAACACCGCACATTTAACACATTTAACTATATAACATAAAACATAAGTTAGAAATAAGTTCTAATACCAATCTGGCAGTAATTAGTTTGTATACGAATGTGTATTGCGTGCACAAACCTAGATTTACGAAAGTAACCAACGATATTGTGTCGTTTTTGGTATATAAATAAAACAATAAAAAAAGAAACAAATTAGTCGCGGCCAATCATCAATATTGGTCGTGCTATAAATTTTCTTATTTGTCAATTTCGCGTTTCCGTTAGTATATTTTCTGTACAGAAAATTAAGCAGCCTCTCTAGCGGACGCACTGGGAAATTTAAACGAAACACAGAATAATAATTTACAGCATAGATAATAGCAGCGCTTACATATCATAGCTTACACTATGACTTTTAGGTCAAGCGATAGATTTAGAATTTATTTGCTGCCCACAAAAATCAACACAGCGCGCGAACGAGAATTCAATCTGAAGCACGATCACCATAAGCGGTAAAGAGAACCAGCCATCAAGTAGAACGTTTTCAAAGATGGAGAGGTTGTGAGTCCCGTCATATGGAGCAGCTTATGTTTTAGAAAGGCAAGCACAATATGACAAATCACGCACAATTAACTATGATTTTTTTTATGCCGTGTGATTGACTGCCGTAATCTTTTTATAATTCTAAATTTATTATATTAGTCAACCTTTATCCATTGGCTCAAATTGATCAGTGTTGATGAGTTTGAGGCGATGTAGTTTATAACTAATAGATATTTCTACTCAATACAACATTCAGACGACAGTTTGCTGATTGTCTTAGTCAAGTAGCAATCGTGAAACGTAGTAATTATTAAAAGCAGACATCTGCTACACACAAAGACTGCTGTTTAATTTACAGGTAATTACAGAATAGATAGGTATTTCCAGGTAGCGGTCCGTAATGAACGTGGACATAACCAACAATCAGTCTGAAACTCGTGTGAATGCAAAATAACAAAGCAGACAGTTTTACGGCAAATGAGCGTGTAATGTGATCCATTGTTATCTACATTCGATCAAATATTTGCAAATATTTGTTAAAGTGTGTACAGACAACGAGGCATAGGACTCTAATATCATGCTAATCTTGCTTCCGGTTGAGATAGGTACATACAGCGATGTGCAGAAGACTAATTCGACTTATAGAAGGAGCTGGGGTCACTCAGAGGAAGTCATGCTCGAGGACGGGCTCACATAAAATGTTTGCTCAACTAGTTATCGATAAGTCCTGTCCAGAAGAAATGCGAGAAATAGGCCCTTCTTTTTTTCTGAGGCAGCCATAATTCATGGCACATGGCACGCGATGTCTGCATACTCCTTTATATACGCAATGTGTTTGATACCGTTTACACGTGACAAACCTGCCAAAACCAACAAACGAACAAGGTCATTTGATAAGATCAATGCATTTAAGGATTGATTTCAGTGCTTCGTCGCTTGTTTTTTTTATCAATGACACTCATAATTCTGTTGAAATTATGAAGAATCAATGGTTGATGTTCGGTATTGTTCGGGGGCTGCGAGGTGAGGGGTGAATTCACGTGCTGCGCGGGGATCGCTGGATGCGCGGGGACAGTTGAAATAATAGGATTCTTATTAAAATTGCATTTCATTTCACGTAACACGTATATACCAGTGAGGTCCGAAAGTTTCTGACCTAACATATTTCTAATGTCTAAAAAAAAATTATACGTGATTGTAATTGTCGTTTATCATGCCAATTCGTGTATAATTTGTGGAGTCCAAGACTCGTTAGTTTTGATTCGTCGATTCTTAGAACAACAAGAAGTCGCAAAACAGGAATATTGTTCCGTGATTAAGTTCCTTATAAAATAAGGTGTTAGCCCGACGGATATCAATGCACCCGTCCACGCCGCCGCAGTTGCGAAAGCTGCTGTTTCAAAGTGTGGCTTCACGGACCACCCACCCAATAGTTCTGACTTTGCTACCAGTGATTACTATTTGTTCTCAAAATTAAGGGATGGAAGATTTTCCACTGATGATGAAGTGACCGCTGCGGTTATGGCCCATTTTGAAGACAAAACTCCTGACTTTTATAATAGAGTATAATATCATTTGATTATTTAACAAATACCATACAAAGACGATACTCCCACAATACGGTCAGCGCGTTCCTCGAATGAACCAGTTATTAATTACTGACTCACTTTCTGCTTAGCAGTTCCTTGAATGCACAATGCAAGCAAAAGTAACATGATGCGTCATTAAACGTTTAAATGCTTAGCCTTAATGGGTTAAAAACTGTAATCAATCATCATAATATAGATATTGAATTAAAAATGGGGCGTTGCATATGATTGAGATAAATTATCATGCCAGCGACATAGGCGACAGTATGCGGTATGTATTGTAGTATAAAATTCAGCAATTTCATTAGCATACAAGTAAGGAGTTTCTTAATTTAAAAACAAAGATCAAAGAAAGATTCAATCGGATCTGATTCGACTCGAAAATCTGTTAATCCAGGGTCGCTTTTGTTTTAAAGTTTATTTTAAGGAAGATTAATTTGGACGTAGTTTAAAACGTTCTAATCCACATATTGTAACTTTTGAGATAATAAAGTTTAAATTAATAGTCTTACACGTGTCGCTGAAATGGACCGGTATACTATATGGGTTAAAACGTGACACTGTCGTTAGACATTGGACTGTTTTTGCCGATAAAAAATCGCTTTGATGTATCTACTTATCTATGTAATGTTGTAGACTGGATCGTATTTGCTTAACTACATCCAATGTTATGATCAATTATGAAGTATCAAGTATGAATTAAGTATCAAGTATGTATCAATTATGAGGTATAGCATCAATTATGAAGCAGAGTCCAGGAAGAAGAACTGTCAAATGACTAGGCCCATTTAGTAATGTATATGGTGATGGCATTACAACTATTTTTCATTATTTGTAATGACGGTTATTACTTTACAAGTCAACCGGCTGCCGACCTTGTTGGCTTGCCTTGACACGCGGACTTTGGTCCCGACAGAAAATACTCTTTCTGCGGACAGATTAACAAACAACCGGTAAATACCAATGTGGTTATAGTTGTGTCGTGTTTATACAAATATGGTTAAAAAGTAATTATTTATTTACTTTTTAAGCTGTTACAGACGTTTTAACATGGCCATGTAAATTGATAGTAATTGATAGTTTGTTTTACTTATTAAAATACAACTATATATATGTACCTCTAAACTGCTTGTTATTAAAACAGTTATAATTGCTATGTTATAAATGAGAAATAGAAATATTGCTATATAAAACAGTTGTTAGAAGTCAAAGCAAAAACTGGAACTGGAAGATTTCGAAATTATAACAACTGCTCTTTGAAAGAACTGGTTCATGATTTCCTGGGAGTTAAAAAAGAGATATCTGTGATCGGATGGAACAGATCAAAGAAAGTAGGTAAATAAGTTTACTGCAATGAAACAATAATAATTAATACATCAGAAGAACATAAGAATCTTTGTTATCATAATTAACTGTGCAGAGGAAAAATAAGACAAGAGAGGTCAAAGTCACGAGAATGTTATACGAATAACATAAATTATATGAAATTTACATACATATATAAATTGTACAAAATTTGCATACATAGAAAGTCCGGACATAGAACAAATGTAACAAGGATGTAAGTAAAATACGCAAGTTGAATTATCAATATAAATGTGCACCAATCTTGCCTACACAACATGTAACAACTATTGATAAGGTATTAATCAATTAACGGTGGACTTAGGAACATCTTGCCGATAAGTTATCACTTATTGGAATTATTGCCACACATATAATCAACGTGCATTAGACTTAAATGGAAAATTTGAACTGAATATATATATATATATATTTAATTTATTTATAGAATAGATGGCAGACGATTGAGAACGAATAAAAACAAAACATGATACTAAATTTATCGCTTAAAAATTATTTGACTGATAATCATTTCTAATGGTTCGCCGGTGGTGGTTGGATGAGAAAAGCCGAAGATCGTGTGTAGTGGCGTGCTTTTGGAGAGGCCTATATCCAGCAGTGGAGAGACATAGGCTGATGGTATGTCATCATTTTTTATATCTAAAAAGGTCTATTTCTAATGGTTCAGGTCCCTTACATCGAAGTGAGACTAGTTAAATTGTACGCGTATAAATTTGATCAATTAATGAAGATCAAGTAGGTTCAGAAAACACAAATTGATTCTAATGTTTATTTAAACTTGAGATTTGAAAGTATAACAATTGTGACAAACAATTCGCTATTGATAACAAGAATTGAGTTGACAACGCTATTGATAACTCTTTAGGCTCTCATACTCCACAAAAAGCTTCCCGTCAGCATGGAAGGTAGCTCATGTTCACCCTTTACCTAAAAAGGGTGACCGCACAGACCCGGCCAACTACAGGCCAATAGCGATCACCTCCCTCCTCTCTAAGGTGATGGAGCATGTCATAAACACACAGCTCCTTGGGTACCTAGAGGATCACCAGCTGATTAGCGACAGTCAATATAGATTTCGCCATAATCGCTCAGCTGGTGATCTTTTAGCGTATTTAACACACCGCTGGGCTCACGCCATTGAGAGTAGAGGCGAGGCTCTGGCTGTAGGCCTAGACATTGCGAAAGCTTTTGACCGGGTATGGCACAAATCGCTGCTTTCCAAGCTAACATCTTTCGGGATACCCGCGGGATTATGCGAATGGGTTGCCAGTTTCCTGACTGGACGGAGCATCAGAGTCGTTATCGATGGTAGCCGCTCCGACACCATGTCTATTAACGCTGGCGTCCCGCAAGGCTCCGCAACTCTGTTCCTTCTGCATATCAACGACCTGTTGTAAATTGGTGACATACGTTGCTATGCAGATGACAGTACTGGAGACACCTTGTACAGGGGCCGCGCCAACATCCCTCGGGTCAAAGTGGAAGAGAGTCGCGCCAGGCTTGTGTCTGAAATCGAACTCTTTAGATCTAGTCTCGATTTGGGGTTCTCTGAACCTAGTGGATTTCAACCACAGTAAGACGCAAGTCTGTGCATTCACCGCTAAAAAAAACCCCTTTGTCGTAGCACGTCGCTTTCAGAGCATGCCTCTTAAGATCTCGGAGAGTATCGGGATCCTTGGTGTCGACATCTCCAGCAAAGTCGAATTTAGGGGTCATCTGGAAAATAAGGCCAAAATGGCCTCCAAAAAGCTCGGTGTGCTGAACAGAGCGAAGCGGTACTTCACCCCTGGGCAACTCCTTATGCTTTACAAAGCTCAAGTGAGGCCCCATATGGAGTATTGCTCTCATCTCTGGGCCGGCGCACCGAAATACCAACTGGACCCATTTGACTCCATCCAACGACGTGCTGTTCGTATTGTCGACGATCCCACTCTCACGGGCGGTCTAGAACCCCTCAGCATTCGGAGAGACGTTGCGTCTCTCTGTGTGCTACCGCCTGTACAATGGGGAATGCTCTGAGGAACTGTTTAATATAATTCCCACCTCGGGTTTCTACAACCGCACCTCCCGTCACAGAAGTGCGGTCCATCCGCATTTCCTCGATACGGAGGTGTCGCGCACTGTTTGCTCCAAAAATTATTTTATACCGCGAACCCGTAGGCTGTGGAACGAACTGCCTCAAGAGGTATTTCCATTAAGCTACGATATGGGGTTCTTAAAGAGAGCTGTGAATAGGATTTTGCAAGGTCGGCGGCGCGCCCGCATGTCCACTGGTGTTGCAGGTGTCCATGGGCGGCGGTAACACTTACTATCACGTGGGACCGCTTGCTCGTCCGCCCTCGTCTATAAAAAAAAAAAAAAAAAGAATTGAAGACGGTACAGGTGCAGTGAAAATAGTTATTGACAATGCAACACTGTTTCGCTGTGCTAACTTGTTGCATCCATCCGCTTACGACACAGACTGTTAACGAAATATAATCGCAATGGGTGCAAAAAACGACAACAATATTTGTATTGAAATAATTAAAATTAATTGTATAATATCATTTGTAGATTCAAGTAGGCTTCTGAAAACAGATATCAAAGTAATTTTAAAGTTACATAACTTATAATAATAAAATAAACACAGACATCTTTCTGATCTGACAGATAATTGTGTTTTTAATAATTAATACTAATTCTCGTATTGTACAAAAACAGGATGATAAAGTTTGTACAAAAACATTACTGAATCCAGTGTCAAGTAGTTCAACGACTAGAGACAAATAATAAAGACTTGATCATTTATCTAATAATATATTAATAATATGCAACAAATTTGAAATGCTAATTTGCAAAAAGACTCAATTTTGTTGTAGTAAACACACGTAGAACGACGATAACGGAACAAGTCCAAGGACATCTGGTGGCACCAAGATATCCATAAATTAGCGATTTGGAAGAGGATACATATTTGATAACACACCGATGGTGACTTTAATGAGGATAAATAGAAATATTACTTTCAATAATCAAAGGAACTAGTAATGGGCGAGATTTTAAACACACTTCTTATCGTGTTACCGAAACTAAGACACATGTTTCAATGCAGTGTCAGAGGACTGTCTTAGGTGAGCTAGATATAAATGTTTGATTAATTTTATAAAATATAGTTTATAAATGAAATCTAATAGACGAGCGGAAAATTTGTATGAGGGTAAGACGATCTGTCGTCCGCGACATCAGCGGTATGTACATGAGAAAAAGTTTGATAACGTTAACACATCCTCGAATAAACTTGACGGAGTAGCTACAGGGCGGTCAAAAAGACACTTTATACCGCGAACCCGAAACTTGTGGAATGAACTGCCAGCGGAGGTATTTCCGTTACGTTACGGCATGGGGCTCTTCAAGAGAGCTGTGAACAGGATTCTCTGCAAGGTCGGCAACGCACCCCGCAAGCCCCCTGCTGTTACAGGTGTCCATGGGCGGCGGTGATCACTTACCATCATGTGCCCCCCCCGCTCGTCTGCCATCTATTCTATAAAAAAAACTGCTTATCTTTGTGGATTTAGAATTTGGAAAGTAATTGGATAGGAGTAGGTATCACTCATCATGCTTAATGTCGCCCAATACGGGGTACTAACTTCCATTCAATTGTGCCACTATTCTCGATCCTGTGCATCACTGAAAAGGTAGGGAGTATTTTCAAGGAAAAAATTTACTCAGTTCTAATACACGTTGGTACATTTTATGGCGGTGTCCTGTGAGGTGGCAAATTAACCCACGTTACGGTAAATGATTCACCGTTTCCTATGTCATATTATGCTCACAACACGACAAAGGGTGAGGATGAGCTGCTGACACTTTGTGTGATCAAAATATTGGATACATAAAGAGAACTTACTTATAGAATCCCATACTGCAATCCTTCACAAATACAAATACATACAAACAAGTAATCGGATCGGCACACTGCCACAGACTAAATGATTAGGAATAACGATGATAAATTATATACGACGACGTTATCTAACACTATGCTGGGAAATGATATTAATATGTATTATCTGATGAGTACATAGTGCACGGACATATGGTGGATACATAGCCTACATAATACTGAGTACAAGAATGTTGTAGATAACAATTACTTGCAGTTACTATGGTATAGTTTCAAGAAATGTTACAAAAACGTCATGAGAAAGATTAGTTTAAAAAATTGTGTTAATGTGTTTTTAAAATTAAACAATCATTATAGTCCACATTCTAAAGCATTATCTTCGGTTTGATTTTTAATTAAAACCTAATCAGGTAACATAGTTTTGAGATTTGTTTAAATGCGTACATTGACCAAGCAAAAGCTCGCTTTACAACGTACGATCTTTTTATGATTGTTGGATAATCTTAGGTCGTATTGGGTGGATCTAGTGAAATGTATCTAAAATTGAAATGCGACGACTAAAGTAGGGAAAGTAACGATCTGGGTTTCTCACTGGCGTTCCGATTTCACAATAAAATTCCCATAGATACGATGTATGTAATTGCAATAGTAAATTTAACTAATCTTGTATAGTGTTGGCATGACTTTCGGCGTGCACTAATATAATCTATTTAACATGTAATTTCCAGGTGTTACTTTCGAGAAACATTCGTATACTTAAGATAATTTTTAGTGCTGATAAGGATATGTAAAGTATTTTAAAAATATCAACACTAAAATGCGATACGTTTGTTATGATGTTGAGGAATTAGTCATACTAGATTCTGAAGTTTCGGTATTAGTAACAATTCTTTGAACAATAGCTGAAGAAAATTTTATTTTTATCTCGCGTGACATTTGAATGAGTAATACTTAAACAATAGCCCATCTATTAATTAAATATTGTAATTAAAAATGTCAATTTCTCTTCTATTTATAGTTTTCTTATTTTGTATTATTTAAATAGTGAATTTGGATTAATAACTAATCTTGCTAACCACTAATATGCTTAAAACATTAAAGTATGACACGATAAATAAAATATTTTCCGGGTATAATGATATCTCAACTCGTGCGTGACAGCGATCTTTGGGAGAGGCTTCTATTCTATCCAGCAGTGAAGAGAGATAGATATGATAATGGTACGGTAACTTATTCTAATTTAGTACATAGTTATGTATATACAGCTATAATAAATTCCTATAAACAGTTTTTAATTTATCTTTTAAAATCGGATAATCATTCCGTCTACAAATTCACTTATTTTTTACACCCGCTGTGTAAACGAACTTTGTATTCAGTAATCAAAATCACGTTGGTAAACACACATATACAAATTCTGCACATCAAGTGTAATATACTTAAGTAATGCTTATTCTGTTGATGCTCAGAATGCAGTCTCCTGTGTATTGGTATTGGTAACGATAATAAAAATAATTACTAACGATAACGATATATGAGAATGAATCAAAAAGTTCTTAGAATAGTCATTCTCAAACATTTTATTTCTCTACGTAATCTCCTTGTAACTCGATATACGTATAACGTTTTTTTAATTTCCTCATTCCTTCCGAAAAAAATATCGTTTTCTTGAGTCGTCATCATCGTAAAATTTTGTTTCACGGATATACTCCTTAATTTTGGAAATAAGGGAAAACCAACTTTACCATCACGTGGGACCGCTTGCTCGTCCACCCACTTCTCTATAAAAAAAGTCCGGTGAATGTGGGGGTGATTAAGAATTTCGAAGCCAGCCTTGCGGATCGCCGTGAGTGCAACTTCGGATCGATGAGTTGGAGCATTATTGTGGTGAAACAACACGCCCAATGGCAATTTTTGACGCACATGAACGACACCCATCTTGCTGACATTTTTTTGAATCCTAATGTGTCCGTTAAAATGGATTGAACACTGTCAAATGAAATCTTTAGTCTCTGATTATATTGTGATTCCTCTGTCTTCTAAAACCACTTCTCCACTTTTTTGATGCTTTCTTCCGTGACGGAGGTGGAACGCCGAGCAGAACGGAGATCATCTTCACAGCCCGATTCGCCCCTTTTAAATTCAGCAACCCAGTACGCGACTATGGAATAGGGTAAAGCATCAGCCCCTAATGTCTGCTGGATATCCATAAAATATACTTCATAGACATTTTCAGACACGTGTACTTGATTACTGCACTGCACGAACTCGTTAGACAAAATAATTAATCGCTAGAGTAGTACGATCGAATCGAGTGACACTTGACATACATATTGTATGATAGGGACTCTTTAAAATAAAAAATAAACTACCCTCAAAACGGTTTTATAACATGCATTTCTAAGAACTTTGTAATTCACTCTCGCATCATGTACTAACGTGCGTATCCGGTGTGGTGAACGATTTAAATCACTGATACCATTTTTTATGATCGATGGATTTTCCTATTATCCTGTCCCGAAATAAATTTTATTTATTAAGCATTAAATTTAATGATAAGATATTACGATTTTATCTTAGATAAGTGGTTTATTTATCTTTTATATCTCACAGAACTTGAAATGTACTGCATTTCCTACTTTATCGTATTTCCCCAATGTACGTCTTTAGGTAGGGAGTGAGATATGCCAGACCCTATTTACATCCCACCTTATCCCCATTTTCCCAATCTTAATCTGCAAAGGTAGATAGCGCATCCGGGGACGTGCCAACGTTGTGATTCTGGACTGATATTGACATATATCGCGGATGTCTATGGACAACAGTATCCACTTACCATCAGGTGGACTGTATGCTCGTCTGGCGCATTTTTTCTATAAAAAAAGTTGGAAGTTATAATAATGGGCTAATCTCACCCGATTTCACCCATGAATTAGAAATCGGGTGAAATTGAAATTCGTTATGCTACGTGGCAGTCTAAAAAGTAGAATTCGGTTTCTTTTCAGATGTTTCGGAAAAAATTGCTTAAACAAAATTTATGGAATTTCAGCAACCATATCCAATGACATATTGAAAGAAAGACAGAAAGAAAATGATTATATCGACAATAACAATATTAGAAGACAATAAATTGAGCGAAAAGTAAAAAAAAAAAAAGAAAAATTTATTGTTGTGCCAATCGCCACCATAGGTTCGGGAATTATTTACAGCGTAATTTATTCAACGCTGATTTTCAATTGGAGGCGAACTAGTGACCATGGGCTGCCCAGAGCAAAGTATTCATTGTATTCGTATTGTATTCATATACAAATGTACAACACATATTTTTGGATTCCTTTGTTACATAACCTCAATTGCGAATAACACCTATAAATAATGAAACATCTCTTATAAAATAGCTTTAATGATAAGATAAGTGATGAATTGATGATAGATAAACCCACTGTCAAAATACTCACGTTTCATTCTCGTCTATAAACATTTCTGTATGCTTCGACCTGTAACAAAGAACAAACCACAAAGTCAATAAAGGAATGATAAAGTAGTTACAATAAATATAGAAGCAAACCTTCACGTGGGTGACATAAATTAGGATAAGAAAGCAGCTAACACAGGCCATGAGGAACTACACCATCTCTAAAAGTATGGACTCGCTTGGCCAGCGTGCAGTTGCTAACACAGGCCATGAGGCACTACACCACCTCTAAAAGTATGGGCTCGCCTGGCCAGCGGGCCGTTGTAAGGCCATTCATCTCTCATGCACATGTCCAGCAGAGGTTGAAAAAAGTCTGGTTACGGATAGTATTTGTAAATATGTAAAATTAATTAACCCTATTCGCACTTAATTGTTATTTCAATTATTATAACATAGGAATAACCCAAGTTGATGCACTAATTGGCAGTGGTCGGGGTTAGGTAGTGTGATTTTAGTACTTGTGACAAAATGTACGAGTACATATATATTAATCCATATATCCATATATACCCCGGAATTCTGAATCTGATTGTTAATGATGGTGTACCTACTTGCAACTATATCTATCTATACTATTTGATAAGACATATATATATATAATAGTGTTTCAGGGAACTGACTATAAAATAAACAATATTGAGTTTCTCTGTAACAAAAGTACCGTTTATTGTTTCTTTCACATATAATTATTTACTACACAGTATTTACCACAGTATTTTATAGTAAAAATCCTACCTGTAACAAAAGAAACGACATTAAAGTCTATTCTTCAAATGTCAATCCCTTTCGCTTCAGACAACAGACAAATTCACAATATTAAACTATCCAAATCAACCACGCCATCTTCATCTACCCACACATTACAGACCATCATAGATTATAAATTACAGATTACCCTACATCGATATAAAAGATCGATAACCTTGTATATCAATGGCGCCCGGAATGAGCGGCAAATTAAAATGAAAGAAATAGATTTTCTTTACATATATACCCACATTATTATATTATTATATACATTATTATTATCTATCGAAAATAGGTACATATTATATACCCACATTATTACGAGTCTTATACTTTGTAGTGTTTGCAGTTTCATTAAGCTCATACGGTACCCACTTTCCGAGCACCTTTAATTTCATGATTTGACGCAAATGAATCAATATCGCCTTGTCACTTAGGCCAAAGGCTGTTTGTTGCTAACTCGGGCGTGGTTTGAAATGAATCTGCTTCCACTATTGTTTTCAATTCGTCATTACCGACTAGTCGCCGGTCGTGCACGTGGCTTGTTCATGAGATAGAAATTTCAATAAGGAAAATGAGTGGGTCTTTCGGCGATATCGCAGTGTTTAGATTAATTAGCTCGGCGATAGCTCATTTATTTACTTAATATTGAAGTTAGTGGCACGGCGAGATTATCGCAGCGAGACTCGCTCGTGTAGTTGGCGTCTAAATGTTAATCGCAGAAAGTGTAGTTTAATTTGTTTAATGTACTGTGAATAGATAAAAATCGGGGTGAAAGTACTGTGTAGGCACCACCGAAAAGGTATTGAATGAAGAATCTTGGAATATTATATGGGCAAATGTTGCATATCGTATATTGACGCCAGACGCACGCCGAGCCCCCGCGCTAAATATAACTCTCCCACTCACTCAATGTGTCGGCGGCTAAAGTGAAACCAACAACCGCTGCGTGTATGCAACTATTAGTGCAGGCGAGTCGTAAAAGGTGTGTCACGGTCATGGTAAGCGGAGATTAATGGGAGATCTACCTACCGTTATGGGAGACAGAATAAACGATTACGTTAATATAAAAATCTCATAGAAGTAGCTTTGTAATTCCTTAGTGGTCTTTCACCGCCAAGAGATGGGGAGATGCTATTGTAATGCCGGCCGACACCATTTCGATTTATCTCTACTATTAGAGTACTTTTACTTTTGTCAGCCCGCTTGGACAGCGCTCAAAGCCAAACATCCCTCGTGAACAAGACAATGTGCATGAGACGGCTCCCGTAAAGCAGTGGACGTTAAAAAGGGCTGATTACGATTACTCGTACCTGGAACCGTTGCGGTTTATGCCCCACGTGAATATTGGGGATGATCTATAATATAGGGGGGTGGACAATGGATCTTTTAGACAACAATTGGCAACAATCTCTTAAAACAATAACAATAAATATAGATCTTAGTTATGTGGACGTAAACAATAGTAAATAAGTGGGTGTTAGTTCCTAAAATAAAAATTTCTCCACGTTCTTCTATGATACGGTTGGCGAATGACGTCACGAGCTTCCAATATATCCTCATCCGCAGTTTGACATGTTTATTGCGATAGTTTCGAATTTCAAGGCAAGTGTGAAAGCTTCGAAATAGTTTCGAATAACTAACATTGTAAAGAGTTATAAGAACCAAAGTTATCTCAAAGAATCAGCAAGTTGAAATGGCAATGGGACGTATTTTTCGCAGGAGCGATAACAGATAGGGTAGACAAGTGCCCGAATTGGGCGCATACCAGCAAATGCGAGCGAATGTGTGAAGATGGGTCCTGGTAGAAGCTTATCTTCAAGTATATCGAGCAGTGGAGAGACAGGACGATAGTATAGTAATGGTGACTAAAGTCATCAAAGGTTATTGAGTAAGTGATCAGTCTTGAAAACACGCAAAAGCCAATTCTTGCTATGGATTCCATTCTACGGTTAAATGCTATCTAAAACTTAAAATTATTAGTACTAGTACTAAAAACTAGGCTACGAGTCGTGAGTAAAAAATATGGTGTGAACAAAGTAATTAAATAATTTGTCTAAAAGCGTCGTTAATTTGACATTGAACACAATTGAGACAACCTAGTCGACTCGGTTGTTAATTCCGCTATGAGCTTGATTGCAACGCTTTTAGTAGATGACATATTAGCCACTGGAATAATATTGTTTAAACGATAATCAAGAATCGATTTTTCTATACGTACTAGCTGCACCTGGCAGACGTCCTGCCCGTGTATATTTATTTACCTCTGTATATAAAATCACATTGTCTTCGATATGATTTTTGCGATCGATCGAACGGTATAGAAGTTGATGTGCTGCAGCGCCATCTAGTGGCGAGTTACAACAAAGTGGATAGCATAAAAACCTTCTCCATGAAAAAATACATATGTATGTGCCAACTTTCATAGTGATCGGTCAAACGGTGTTGAAGTCTATTAATCTCAGATATACCTACATCCATTTATATATATATATATATATATATATATATATATATAGACTAATTAAGATTACGAAAATGTTACTATTATAGTGTTAAGCCCTACATCACTAATAAATAATAAAGTAGGCATCGGGGATCGAATTTATTATGAAAGAATATTTGGATAACATGTAAATCTCTAATCATATTATTAACACGATAATAATATAATATTTATGTTATTATACAATATTTATTAACATCTACGATTATCTATATAATCAATATTATCAAAGATACAACATACAAAAGCTTATTTCGTTTAGACTGCAGTCTACGTACATGCGCATGCTAAAAATCGAAACACGTGAAAAAACTTTTGAGACACAATGAAATAGCGAACAGACAAAAAACAAGGTCACCAGCTACAGCAGTGAATACACGTATATCAGTCGTTATAAACCAAATAATTTTTTTCTCCAAAATTGGGCCCCTATAATAGCTCTTAAAATCAATCAATTTTATTCAGATTTATTATTTCTCGACGCGGGTCTTAAAATCGAATTTCGACACGAGGCCATTTTTAGTTTTCGTTCTAAATTCTGCAAATCTAGGTTTCAAAATGTATTTGCAATTTAAAGATATAATCCCATGACGTCTCGCTTGGGTCAAGGTAACACAATAAATTAAGACTGGGATTGACAGTAGACTTCCTAAAACTTATGATATTGAAGATAGAACATTTAGTTAATTGGCTTTTGAAATAGAAAATAGCTTTGTAGCTAGAAATTTAATGGAACAACAATAACTTACTTCATAATCGCCAGGCTTAATACAAAGGAAATTGAAACTTATTCAAACAATAGAAGAAAACCTTACAAGTCGCGCGCCCGTGAACAACTGGAGCGGAATGCCGCACGTGATCGTGAGCTTGTTCAATAGTAGGTGTTGGCTTGTGTGTCTAATCAAGTCTAATGTTTGGTGCACATTAGCACAATTTTAATTTATAATTGAAGGTCCAATCTCACTATATTATAGTGGAGTGTATGCTTTCTCGGCCGGTGTCCATATTAATTGAATCTTCCGGGCTACTTGGCCGAGGTCTTCTGGAATCTCTTCTCTTTCTTCCAAACGTTTCGTCAACAACTGCGGTTGACATCTTCAGTGGCGGCTGCGTTCACTTTCGGAGAGATGTTATTTCTTCGGCTTCTCGAGCGCAACTGAGATGTCAACCGCAGTTGTTGACGAAACGTTTGGAAGAAAGAGAAGAGATTCCAGAAGACCTCGGCCAAGTAGCCCGGAAGATTCAATTAATATCACTATATTATATTTGATTTGATACGTAGTGGCTAATATAATACTTTCCTGGTTATCTCGACGGAATTATGTCATTTATTTAAGGACCAGTCCCTTTATTTGCAAAGAGATATTGTATCGTTGGAGTTGCATAGCCGTTAGGGCGTTTAACAGGCTGCCGTTAAATTTTTAGTAAACTTTATTAAAACGTTGGTTGTTGATGAATTTTGTTACTTCATGAGGATTCACGTCTATCGATAATATTTAGAACGATAATTAAAATTTGCAATTTTTACTACAATATAAAAATATTTTTTTCCTAAAGTGGAGTGACCAGGAAGAAAATAAAGAAAATGTAACTACAAAAGGACTGACAAAACTCCGGATATACCTTTAAAAGAGCTCTAACCACATAATCAAACAGTAGGACCAACTAGCTATTAATAATACGCAGCTGCACATGTAGAGAGAATAATTGTTTTTATTTATTTACGTATGTAAGAGCACTCAAAACGTATCATTACTAATTTTGAAAATTGTTTCATTTTTAGGAAGCTAAACTAATGCCGATGGAGATAGGTTATGCTTCGGTTCCCTAGACAATCATTAGGAATTCCTAGAAAGCTGAGTGAATCCAGGTCGGGTCGCTACACAATATGAAAGAAAAAAAAAAGAAACATTTTTATCACATGCAATATTGAAGTAACAGTCAAGAGTATTTGTAAACGTGACTTATGGTAACATCTACAAATTGGTACGAATGAAACACCCCCGTAGATGTCAAGAGATGTCTGTGCCCTGCACTGAGGTGTTGTAAGTTTACCTTATTGACTGAATTACCCAGAACGAAGATCATAAACACAGACTGTTAGATTCAATAAACCTACTTCCAACGTTATGCACTAAGCCTAACCGTATCACAACAAGGCGGTACGAAGTCCACGAATCCAATTGTTCATTTTGCCGGTGACGGCATGACAAGGAATTGATCTACAAGTGGTGGACTGGACTTTGGTCACGTGATACGGGATCACTCGAGCGGCGCGTTATTGACATAACACTATTCATGCGCGGGGATGTAAACATTGTTAGTATTCAATTTTATCTTAAATAGGGATTATTGAGGAAACATTAGACTAATAAATTACAAATAAAATAGTGAATAACACTGTAATTTTCGAAATAGGTAGAAAATGGTTGCTGGCCTCAAAGTTCAAAGTAACAGACTGATGTTGATAAAGTTAGTAGAATTTGTGTAGTAGGTAGTTGACGTATAGCTGCTAATTAGACGTGACTAAGAGAAAGAAATCAAATGTAGTATATTTATAGCATGTTCACCCCTATGAATCACCCCTGAAATTTGACTATGAGTTCGTCATAACAAAATATTACTTGGTAAATCGATAGGCCGCAACATTTATACAATTCAAACAATAAAGTCGTTAAACAAATGATTTAAAACATATTATTATACCATAAATATGTTACTCTATCGTGTTTTAACGTAGCTATAAATTTAAAGGAAATTTTGGATGAGGAAATGTTAATAAATTCCAACCTCTTCTCATGTATGGAATAATTAAAATTGCTAGAAAATAACATTGATTGTCTATTAAATCCCGGCGCCCCTTACGATTCCATGACTAACGTGAAATGTCAATAACCGCGTTGTTATTTTCGCGTTAAGTTGACTCATCCTTGGGAATCCTTTTGTGATTAAATTCGCGAGTGTTATGTTTAGTGTTAAAACAATAAACATTCAAGGTTCACTTTTCGTACCGATTCGACCTTGTCCCATTCAAATCTAATATCCGCGATCCCCTTCATCACGAACTATTTTTTAAACAAGCCTTTTCAAACACTCACAGAACGGTTTCTTTGAGAAGTTCTATGTAAATGCTTGAAATTGTAAAAGTACTGAACCATATCGAGGTCTTTGAAATAAACCCATATTACAGCATCAAAATTTAAAGAACATTTGATAATAATTCTACGTTTTTATCTAATAATCCGCTCTGGGTTCGCATGGTGAAATACGGCCCAAACCCTCTCGTAACTCGGAAGGCTTGTGCCCTGCAGTGGGACGTTATAGTTTGGCATGGATACTATTTTTTTATTAAATGGATACTATTAAATGGATCTATTTATTTTTTTCGTTCAGAAGCATGGGTTATTTCTGTTACATTTATATTACGTATTGTGAACAAAATCGCGTGTTGAACTCGTAGCGTAACCCAGTTTATTTCTGAATGGGAATTAATTATTATTATTACTTCCGTACAATGTTCGTGCACACAATTTCAGAAAAATATTCTAACTTCGCCGTATTTATTTATGGTAAAGAACCTGCCTTGCGCAACACCGGACTTAACTGAGTGGAAATGGACACAGTTTTTGCCTACAATTTCACACTTATTATTATATATATTGGTTGTGTTCTTAATATAGCCTGCTATTTTGATTAAACAGGTCTTAGGCCAGCAGCACATCTGAGTAACAAATCTTTGTGATACTGTATGACTGTCCAGCTGTCACTTCAGTGACAGCATCTAAGCGAAGCTCTTTCCTAGGAAGTCATCTTTTGACCCCAGATCTGATCAAGGCACTAGCATCGACGTACTGTTGTTCATTTCATGGAATATGTGAGTCTTGGGAGTGAATTGGAGCTTAAGTTGGAGTTCACAATATATTTTCCAGTTCGCAATAACGCTATTTGTGAGCCTTTTGAGCTAAGTAAACCTTTTACTTACGAGTAAATAATAACTTTGTATTATTATTTAAGTGATTTATATTAAAACTTTGTATAGTTAAACTGCACTTCCCGGTACGTGGCCACGATTCGAGGACTCGTCTACCCCATCGGTTATCGGTCCTGCGCGGCAAATATGATTCCACGAGCTGTCAGTGACTTCGGTTCTTTGGCGAACATCTTCGTTTAGAATCTTATCCCGCAAAGAAACTCCGAGCATAACCCTTTCCATAGCTCGCTGAGTGACCTTGAACTTATGGATAAAGCTTACCGTTAGAGGCCACGTTTCGGCACCATACGTCAAAGCGGCAGGACGCACTGATTGATTCAAACATTGTGGTATAGGCGACGAGAAGAGCCGATGCATTTTCCCAAATGCTGCCCAGCCAAGTTGAATGTGTCTATCGAGCTCCTTGCTGAACTTGGACTTGCCTAGCTGGATTGTTTGCCCAAGGTAGACATAATGGTCAACAACTGCGAGTACCACGCGACATCAATCAGTGTCGCGGAAGAATATGTTCCTTGAACATTATTTTTGTTTTGTCTAAGTTCATTGCGAGACCAACGCGTCGTGATGCTGTATTAAGGCCGTTTAGCATACAACTTAAATCTTCCAGCTATGTAATCAGCGAAACGAAGATGAGAAATGATTCACCATTCACATAACTCCACGTCCTTTCCAGTCCAGCATTCTAAATGCATCTTTCAGGGCGTTTGTGAACAGTTGCGGAAATATTACATCTCCCCGTCTCACTCCTCGACGCAAATGAATCGGCCTGGTCTGCTGGTCTTGAATTCGGACCGTCATGCTCGCGGTGTTATACAGACATCTCAGCACCTCGATATATCACCAATCGACTTGGCATCGCTGTAAAGATTCCACCACAGCCCAGGTCTCGATAGACCAGGTAGAGCGACAACTTAAAGAAATTCGCCGGTGGTGGTTGACTGAGAAGAGCCGAGAATCGTGTGAGGTGGCGAGTCTTGGAAGAGGCCTATATGCAGCAGTGGAGAGACTTAGGCTGATGGTGTACTATGGTATAGTCAAACGCCTTCTAAAAATCTGTTTAATTATGGAATGTTTCATAAAAAAACTATCAAAACATTACAGTCATGGACATTCGTCGCGAAATATGTTTCTTTATACCTACTTAATTGTTTTTGTTTATCGTCTGCCAATGTCCTTGGCAGTGCCGAGCTAATAACCTCACGATCAGTCATGGTGGCAGTTATCTGAGAACTTAAATAACTTGGTGATCCATGGTGCGACCATCAGATTCTAAAAGATTTTAGTTTAGCAGAAAAAGAAGATTCTAGTTGCAGTTACTAGACGTTATAAGTACGCAAGTGAAGGAGTGTACTAGAAAGCGACTAATGGTGAACTATTTACTAACAACATTGCATGACCAAATAAACCATTGCCCCCCTTACAAGATGTGAAGGTTGATTGGTCAAGCAGGTTTTAGTTCAGTGGCGAAAGGCTCGTTTTTGTTTCTGAATCTACGTTTCTAATTATAAATCTTTACTTGTAATCGTCTCGCTGTTAATCAAGATTAAACTAAATATTTTCATTCTTACTCGTTATAGCAAGAAGGCAGCAGACGAGCATACAGTCCACCTGGTAGTAAGTGGATACTATTGCCATGGATATCCGCGGTACATTCCAACTCCAGTCCAGAATGACAAACGTTGGCACACCCCTGGATGCGCTGCCTACCTTTACAGATGTTTGATTGTGTTTGCGGAATGGATTTGAAAGTGTTACAAAATAGGGTGGGATAGGATGGTATGGGATGGGAATGGGCTCTGGCATACATCACTCAGTATCGAAACACGTATACGTACATTGGGGAATAGGATAAGGTGGGAAATGCAGTACATTTCAAGGCAGTCTTGAAATGTAGTGCAATGTAGGCAGTGCAAGAGGGGTAATCTAGTGGGTCCAGCGGCTATTGGATTGCAGCGTGCACCCTTCCCCTCAATGCAATAATGAAAGATGCTTTATTAAATCATCTTTTACTTTTGCTAGCTATCTTTTATTGCATAATGGGACTTTAGTAAAATTACGCCCGATTCGATAAATTATACAAATCATACTCTTATCTTTATAGTAGGTAAATGGACTGGTTGCTATCTTACTTTTAGAATTTTGTGTCGCGTCGCAATAATCCCTTAATAGCCTAAAATTAAGATTTAATTCCATATATTTTCTTAATTAGACTAGAAAGTATTTACTGATACGATAACTTGTTTACGTATATCTCTAAATATGTCCGGCAGGCGACGCGTTACAGACATTGATAAGTGTATCATCGCTTGGAGTTATCACCTCCGTGTACAGGGGTCAACCAGTCGATACGTCCCAGTATCGTATAGTGATAACCCCCGGCTTTATCTGTCGGAGTCAAGGGTTATTGTATCGTGCACCGTTTAATTAGTTATTATTACTCGCCATTTATTTATCGTCACTTGTTTGCGATGAACAAGTTTAATTAGAATTTTAATTATATATACAATCATTTCAATTTACAAATCTCATGAGTAGCATTTAAATCGCTTAAAAACATTAATAAATAATTGTAACGAGTCTTCTGTTTAATTTTTTTCATTTTAATGCTTAATAAAAGCTTTTTTTTTAAGTTTTCTTATTTTTAATTTATTCACTCCCTTTTAGTGTTCTAAGTTGCAGAAACTTCTCTACGAGCCAAAGCAAGACGTGTATACTGCTCGCCGTTGTGAATCCACAGTGTGCTGGCCTTTTTGGCTGTAGTATCAGGTCAAGGTTATGACACTAAGGTGTTGCCATTAAAATTACGAGCCCAAAGACGACGAGTCTACTGCTCGCCGTTGAGTGGTTCCAGTGTGCTGGCCTTTCTAGCTGCAGCATCAGGCTAAGGTCATGACACTAGGGTGTTGTCATTAAAACTGCGAGCCCAAGCACGACGTGTGTAAAATTTCAAGGCAATAGTACAAGTGGATGTGGGTTAAAATCGACTTGCAAGATTTGATCCAAACTAACAGACACATCAAGTTGAATAAAAGCTTGTATTATTATTATTATAGATATTTATTGTATGGATATTACAATTTAATGTAGTACTGCTAATGTTTATTGTAATATGTTTGTATTTAATTGTATTCTATACTCCTTATATTTACTTTTTTATATTGACAACATCGTTATGTCAAAAATATTGCAGTTATTGTAGAAAGGTAAACTATCATTGATACGTTCTTGGTAGTTTTTTAGCGCCAAATGGTATACAGAATTGACAGTGGGTACATCTCTCTGTTGATCGATGTTTCATAGCATTGATAGATAACATAGAAATTTTATCTCGTAGACACAAGTGATCGATCGCATACATAACAATAATTATTCTTATTTAAGATACATAAGCGACAGCAAACAAAAAATAAAAATTAAACAAGGCGGTCCCCGTGTGCCGAAGGGCATCCATCTCCAGCGCAAGCTGTATACCGTAAATAAATACAGAAAACCCCTTACATCACACAGTGCTGATTTTCAGATGGAACAAGACGCGGTTGGGTTTAATTTCCAATTGGAAAGATTTCACCAGCATGGTCATTTCCGTGGTTACGTAAGTCTTATACGCGTAACTGTTTTGTTTCGTGCAGAAGCAAGGTCAATGCACCGTGACGGTGTGTTGCAAATAACGTAAAAACATTTCAAGTAGTAGTAATTTGCCTTTTATCAGCGACTAGCGACCCGCCCTCGCTTCGCTTCGGTTAACAAGTTGATTTTTTTTCAGTTTTAAAATAAAATATTGCCTATATTAGACACGGATAATGTAGCTTCCTATTTGTGAAAGAATTTTTGAAATCGGTTCAGTAGTTCCAGAGATTACCCCCAACATACCTACAAACACACAATTTTACCTCTTTATTATATTAATATAGATATTATGATCGACGTGATTTCACTGTTAGCAAGTGCTTAGATGGTAAGTGCAAAAATATGATACAAGTTGTTTGAAGTATTGGTAAAACCAGTTAATTGTGGCGCCTCTCTGAAAAGTGTGTAGGTACGTAAATTGTGTTGCAAAAATAAAGCGATGTATACTATTCAAATATAAAAATAAGTTTCATTTCGCCATCATTGTGTAAACGAAGTCACGGGCACAACTAGATGCAGCAGTAATTGTAAGAACACAGTAAAAAATATTTCCGTTCAACAAGGGTAACTACTAGGGTGGAGTGATAATGTATGGAGTTTTGAAAAATTCTTTTTATTTCAACGGCATAGCCATAAAAAGTTGTCTTGTAATATATAAAACAAAAGCACAAAATTTCAGCCACCAGTGATAACGTTCAGAGGTGCCCCAGAACAGCTGAATATTGAAAAAAAAAACTTTTTTTTCTCTTTTTTTCATTTATTGTAAAAATTAATTAGAAACATTAAAAAAACATATTTAAATATCAAATTGTTTTTTTGTATTGAAACTAGGCATTCGTTTACGCGAAAGTAATCTTGCCCTAATGAAACCATCTCGTTTATTTTCCCCACAAACTGCATTTGATGCTTCTGTCACCAACTTGATGCAGCGTTCTACGGCTTGGATGTGGCATGGAAAATCAATAATATTCTGACACATGCCGAGACCATTTTTGACTATGTCTTTCAAGATTTCATCGGACATATTTAAAGTAAGAGGTGGTTCCGTTATCTCAAAATCTCGCCACATAATAATGTCCGTATAATCTTTTGCATCGAAATTAAATGCAGGCACCTTAAACTTTCGAAGCCCTCGAACATTCTCTGATCTAATTTTTATAATTCTTCGGTATGCAAGATCCCTTATAACCTCTCTGTCATCGCCAAGCATGGCAAGAAGAAGATTTTCTGGGTGACCGAAATATCCATTTCGCTGGATTACTTTGTCAATAATTGTCTTCATATTGGCGTTCAAATAGCGACTAAGACTAATAGTTTGCCATAGGTGCTTGGCTCCGTTAATGCACGAAGAATTAGATTTTATTGTAAACCACATCGGTCCATAAACCCTCATCACGTACGTGGCTAATACTACTAACTTTTCTTCTGGGTCAGTTTTAGTGGCATACAACCTTAAAATTCGATTAGCTGTTGTTAGCCATCTGGAATGGTTAAGTTGTACAATTTCCATATTAGCTAAATCAGAAGGAAATATACCAGTACTGATAGCAGTCACTACATCATAAAGATATTTTTGGTCGGTACTCAGGTCTCTCTTTGTAATTGCAGGTAATATTGTGGGTATAACGGTGAATTTGACTATCGGCATTGTATGACAATTTTGTAGTTGAGATCCGATGGCACCGGAAAAGCATTTGGGCCCTGTAGTTTTGCCATCTAAATGTAACAACAAATGTCGCAGTGGTAATTCGTTAGAATGTAATTGGCAAATAAACCACTGCAATGGTCTGTTTAGTTCTTCTTCCATCAGACGAATAACACCACCTTTGAAACCTGTATTCACCACTGTTCCATCGCAGCCAATTACAGCTATTTCACTCAGTTTTACGGACTTAGATTTCAAGTGATTTATCATAGTATCTTTTATACCTTTAGCAGTTCCCGACTCACACGTGACGTGCCCAAAATAGTTGCTTCCTGGTTCCGATAATATCACATAATGATCTTCTATGACCCGTTTTCTGTAAAATTTCCCTTCTTTCTCAATACGAACCAAAGTTTTATCTTTTCTCCCATCAAAATACATACCACGAATAATTTTCTTGCAGTCAGATTCTTGTAAAGTTGATCTGACTTTAGTTCGTTCACGGCGCAACTTTGAACGATCAATAACAAGACTTGGATCGTTAGATGAAATAATGCCAACATCCTTTAAGACAGAAGAAGCTATAATGGCAGCGGCTCTATCCAAAACTCCAGTACGATCACAGGCAAGGGCTAAAGATGGTAAATTCAGTCTCTTTTTTTTTTGAGGTGGCGAAGCTTTGTGTTTCAACTGTTCCGGGTTTTCATACTGAGGACTAGAAGATGGCACAAGTAAACTATCGCATGAGCTGCTGCTTTCGCTTGGCAAGTTATCAGTCAAAGAACGAGAACAACAAGGTTTATCAAAATAGTTTACCTCTCTGTTACGCGATAAACTTTTTTCATTTCTCTCTTGTTTTTTCTTATTTTTTACAGTTGCAACCACATCCACACCGCCTATCATCATTTTTCTGCTCGTTCTTTGATCTAGTAAGAAATTTACTTCCTCCTTGGGAACACGACTACCTTTAACACAGTTACAATTCGAGATAACTTTGCATTTGCAGCTGCAAATATCAAACAAGCTATGGGATTCTGATATAAATTTATTAATGTTTTCTTGGTATTTAATGTTCGTTTGACGGCCTTTATATGGTTTCATTAAGCGTCTGTATTTGTCGTGATAAGAGCGAATCAATTGTAGAATTCTTTTTACACTTACAGTTGGCAGCGACGATTTTTGCCATATTTCTAAAACTTCTTGAGCCAATATTTCGGATATTTCATGAACTGTTGGCTCTTTTGTTGTTTTATCGGGCTTTAATTCATGTTTGATAAAAAGATAATTTTTCATTACGTCGTTATAAGTTGGTAACTGAGAAACAGGTAACTTTTCTGGCAAACCAAACACAGGACAGCTCGTCATTTGTCGTGTTTTAACTTGAGACATATTTCTGTAATCAAGATAAAGAATATAAACAATAGTACAAAAGTTATGAACAAAACTGCGAGTAATAAAGATGAAAAATATTACTTACTTTAAATATCTCGTTCCCAGGGGTATATTTCGATGCGTCAAGTACTTAGGTGCACGACAAAAAAGTGAACTCTTGTACGCGCGCGAGTTGACTAAATGTCATTCCGTTGGTGTGAGAGAGCGAAATGTAAAATACCCCTCCCCCGCACCCCGTTTACCTACCGATCAGAACACGTACGTTTCAAGTTCAATTTTGTTTATTTTATACTAATAAAGCATCGCTTAGGATGTGGTTCAGCGTTTATAGAATGTTTGCGATTTCATGAGATTTGGTTAAATTATTCAAAAATGTATGATGATGGGGGCACCTCTAAACATAGCGTAAGCAAATTGAGTTTTATTGTGTTTAGTTATGACCTATAATAGCAACTTTTAACAGGTATGCTGAAGCAAAAATAAATAAAAAAGAAAATCGCTCCACCCTAGTAACTACGTTTTCATATTTTTCATGACATTTTATAAACAGTTCAAACACAATTTTAGACATTTAAATAAAACTAAAACTAGTTATTTATTACCTGAACGGACAGTAAACATAAGAACGGGAGTATATTAGTATGATATGTACATTAGGGTGGATCACTAATGTATGGGAAAAAATAAAAGTTATTTGATCATATTCTAATAGTGATATTATGTTGTCTCAGGTCTAAACAAATAATAATTGGCTATAAAAAGTTAAAATTAAGTCATATCTTTAGCCCGCGCATGTGATACAAAGTTTCCGGAATTTTCGAAAAAACAACGTTTGGTTAAACCTATATATTTTATTAAGAAACAATTATATATTCATAGAAAATGAAGAAATATTACATAAAATGCATGAACAATCAGCATAACACAAAAATTTGGTAATATAAAACATTAATATACTTTAAAAAAAATCTTAACTTATTATGTTTTTGCCACAAAATCTCGTTTACTCTCTAATCAGGACATAAGTTTTCTGGATGCAAGTTTCGCTTGTATTAAACCTTCTCTTGATTTTTTATCGCATAAGGACATAGATGATTCCATCACTATTTTTACAGAACGTTCGACTGCCTGCGTATGACGTGGTAACTTTAAAAAAAATAAGTTTTCGTTGCCCTGAGACTAAATAACCTCGTTTATTTCTTGATTAGTGACGTGTTGATGAATTTGCGGATCGAAAAATGTTTTTTGCTAATCTATGAGGTCAATATAACTATTGGCATCAAAATTGATTTGCGACACTTCGAACACACGAGGTAGCTTTCCTGTGTGAGGTGAATTTCGTGCTTTAAGTGTCCTCCTGGCAGCGAGTTCCCTCACTGTTTTGTTTTCATCAGACAACATCGACAGAAGCAATACCGCAACGGTCCCAGGTTTTTGACAACAGGCAAACGTTTTTACTGATTTTGTTTTCTTCTTTGTTTGTGATGTAGAAGGTAAGTTTAGTCTATCAGGCGAAGAAATGTTGCATTCAGACTCACTCGAAGACTGATTCGACTCACTAGCTCCTGCTTACTGTATTACACTTCTCTTGATTTTTGTTAATGTTCAAACTAGATTTTTTTTGTAATTTAGTTGTAAGAATGCGGTCTGTTCCATCAATCCGCATCTTCCTTTCCTGTCTTTGGTCGAGCAAAAACTCCTGCTCTTCTTCTGGTGCCTCGTCTCCTCGTTGGACAACAACAGAGTTGAATTTGTTTACATTTACATGAACAAATGTCGAATAGAACTCCGCTATGCTGTATAAAATCATTTTTCTGATCTGCAGATAATCTTTTTAAAGATTTGATGAGGCTTTAGAACTTTAAATGATAAGCCTGTAATAGCTGAATGACTCTTGTGTTTGAAACCATAGGAAGGGACGATTTTCTCCAAACATCTTCTACTTATTGAGACACAAGCTGGGCTATATCTAAATATGATGGTTCTTTGATAGTATTTCTGCTAATTTTAAGTTGTAATCTATTCCATTCATAACATTACATGACATCTCCGTAGGTCGGCAATACATTGTCCTTAATATCTTCTACACTCTCGAATATAGGGCACTGATAACTTTGTCTTCTCGTTTCCATAATAATCTATAAGTTATTAAAAATAAAATAATGTAACGAATGTTAAACGCGCGCACAATCGTACTCCTATAATATTTTTGTCCCAGTAAAACCAAACTAAAACAATTACGCTACTATGTGGCGCGATGCGCGCGCGACCACGTTCCATTACCCTCAAAGTTATAAAAACATAACTAACAAAACTATTTGTAAACAACGGCAGGCTCAATAACTCTTGTGTCACTTAATAGCAACACAATAATATGCGTTTAGTTCACAAAACAACATTTCAAGTGGTTTAGGATGTCGTCGCTGAACATCACTATTTTATACGTTTGTATCAAACTTGGGGATCGATGCGCGGGCTGTTAGTGCTGTTACACTGAATTATTGAATAATATTTTACAGTTTAGTAATTGACCTAATAAGACAACATATTTTCACTATTACAAATGGATTTGAGAAAAAAAAATTTTCGACCCACCCTAAATTGTACATACTATAAAAATCTAAATAATAAGACAATATTTAGATTTCTACCTAGATACACATAATTATGTGACTAGAATAAAGGGACCTTATTGTCGGTATTGATTCTGTTGCTCTAAAATCTGAGTTTAATATAAAGCAATAAAAAAAAGGTTCCAGTAAAAGTTCGATTTCTCTGAAGTCAGGGAAACTAAAACAAAGTATAAAAATAAGATATGTATGTTTTATTTTAAATAAAAAATAAGTTACTTATAAGTAATAAATAAGTTAACTTAAAATAAGGTATATTTTCTTCACTATAGTCACATATTATTCTGAGAGATATTATCTTATCCTTATCAGATTACCACTCTCGAATGTAAAATTCCTGACATATTGGCTACCCGAGATGACGTCGGTTATCCAAGAAAGTGTAATTTTATGCCAATACAGCAAATTATATTACTGACATTGACGTCAACTATACTACAAACATATTGTCTAATACATATTGTCAACTAGAGAGCCCATTATAACTTAAAATGAATCTGCCAACAAAGTGAAAGTCCGGGTCTGGTAGCTTAATGATCTTAATGCATATAAAAAGTTTTAAAACGACACAAATAATAACATGGTAAACGTGTTTGTTAAACTTTGTACCTCACGTGTTTACTTCACAGCGAATAAACAGCTGAAAAACTCACCTGCTTACAGCTGCAAAATTAATAGTCAACTATTTGAACTAATTAAATCAATTATAAAATTATCACTTAGTATTTAATATCACAGTCGTTATTGGCAAGATTTGATATTCGAATTTGAAGAAAAAGATTTTTTTTAATATAATGGTGTGTCCAACGCGGCTCGCGTTCGGAAACTGAATCAGTGACGCGGGACTTCGGTTACCACTCGTGACCGTGATCTGGCTGGTCTACAACATGTCTAGGGTTACCACGTCACCGGAGGTGGCGCTGATAAAATGCAATAAAATTTCGAAATTGAAGTGTTTTATCATAATAACAAAGTAGCTTCGGTAGTTCTTCTTTATAGAAGATAGAATTATAGAAATTCTTTATAGACTACTAAATATATTTTATTCGTATGTATGTACTAGATGTTGGCCGCGGTTTCGCTCGCATAGTTTTAATTGTGTTAATAGTTTTTAATGATGGGGCGGATATGGATTTTTACCGAGTAGGAACATTTAGCACAATGTTTGCCGAAACGAATATTCGGTTAAATTTGGCGCGCTTTATTGGTAGTACAAACTGCACTACTCGTACAGTTTGTACTACTCGTAGTTTACGCAATGGTTTAGAAGCGTTAACAGATTATCTATATACATATAATAAAAATGTAACTGATCGCTGTCTGTACATGGAAGATATATGAGAAAAATATTATTGGGGGCCTTTATCAACGCAATAGAACCCAAAACAATGATTGTTAGAATTTTTGTCTGTTTGTCTGTGCGTTTGTGCGCGCTAATCTTAGAAACGGCTTAACCGATTTGGGTGCGGTTTTCACTAATGTTTTGGTAAGCTTCACTTAAAATTTAGTGTTTGTTTTATTTTTAATCAGTTCATAAATAAAAAAAGTTATACCAATTTAAAGAATCACGTCGAACATTTGTTCGATAAAAAATAAGCTATAAGAAATAATGTGTGTGATCGTTTTTGAAAATACCAAATACCCCTAAGGTAAAGACGGTGTCTATAAACTAAAGTCCAAGCGGACGAAGCCGCGGGCAACAGCTAGTTGTTAAATAAAACTGAGCAATTGGTTTTTTTGCACCACAACTTGCCTCTTGTGAATTATAAATACTTACTAAAAAAGATAAAATTTGAAATTTCATTATACTGATAATTTGATTAGAATGTCGCCAAATTAAATCAGAATCCAATCATGATTGTAAACAGAGGGTGCTAATATAGTAGTAAATAAATCCTGATTTATTGCAGAATTTCATTGAAATAAACGATTAAAACATTACTTGTTTTATTTGTTCGAATCTTGTCGAATATAAGACGAATATTCGGCCCATCTGTAATAATTTTAATTTTAATAGTTTTAGGAGAGTGCACGCTACAATTCAACAGCCGCTGGGTGGGCTCGACTGGCCAGTCGACGTTACCCCTCTCTCACATGTCATCACATGTGATGTTGGCATGTATCCCGCATGTCCATGGGCTACTACAGTACCCACTTACCATCGGGTGAACTGTATGCTTGGCTGCCGCCTTCGTCCAGAAAAAAAATTGTGATTGAATACAAAAATTTGATACCTTAGCCCTCTGACACAATTTTGAAAGACTGTAAACCAAATGTTTTTAATTATTATTTGTATTGTAAACTATTTATACCAAGTTTCAAGTTAATGGGATCATCAAATATTTTTTACGCATGCGAACTGCCTGTTACACCTCTTTGAGGATTGAAATCCGAAAAACCTCTTAAAAAAAGTAAGTCTTTAGGCATAAAAGGAAGCTACCGTTTAAATTTCATATTTCTAGCTGTAACGGTTTCAGCCCAGCGATGATGTGATGAATCAATCAGTCCAGTCAGGACATTTCTTTTTCTATACTATATAATAAAGAGGTAAAATTGTGTGTTTGTAGGTATGTTGGGGGGTAATCTCTGGAACTACTGAACCGATTTCAAAAATTCTTTCACAAATAGGAAGCTACATTATCCGTGTCTAATATAGGCTATATTTTATTTTGATATTTTGAAAAAAAAAAAAAACTTATAAACCGAAGCGAAGCGAGGGCGGGTCGCTAGTTTAATATTATAAAGATAACCACAAAAATTATGTATACATAATTTCCATGAATTTCTTTTTATCGTCATGAACCCATTTTATTCAAAGGCATTGGAACAGTAAAACAGTATAAATCGTTATTTTCGTTTGAGTTGGATTTCAAAATGCATTTTTATTATACTATTTTGACAATGGATAAAAGAATAACTATATACTGGACATTACATTAACTATATATTAGTATAAATCGTTGTAATTATATAACGATGTTATAAACATTAGTTTATAACATCTACATACATGTGACGACTAGAAACTGGTTCAAAACACTTCAAATAAAACCTGTTACGCATTTGTATTTTATAATTTTAAAAATACCATTGCAAAAACTGTTGTTTTTATCATGTTCAACCCTGAAGATGTGCCAAAAGGTGTACGCAGAAATAGTCGAGCGGTCCGTGCAAGCGCACTTAACTGACCGTTGAAAGGTATGTTGGTCGAAATCAGGATTCAGGGGAGGAATTAGCACTGAATGATTGTGTGAAAAAGTCTTTAAGCTTAAATAAAACCTTCATTTTTTACTTATTGTCCACGAACAAATATTATGTAAGAGGGAATTAACGAACTATGGTACTTGACGAACTTATTTATGTACTTCCAGCAAACCCTGCTACAGTTACCGATCAGGTAGGTACGTAACGTGAGACAGGCAGTCTAATGATGCTATACATATAAGATGGGAAGATTACAACATTATTAAAAGAACATGATTACATTATATAAAGAATTACAACGTACAAGAATATCGTAGCTAAAACCACGAGGTAATTGAGGAAAACCATTCATAGGTCCTTAGCCATGTTTATGTTGGTAATAGTTTACGGTTTCATAACTTTACGATTATTCTTTATATCTCACGTTAACAAAAAATTCATTTCTTATTTTTTATTCAATTTGGTTAAGCATTACCTACTAATGTATCAGTTATCAGTCAATCGAGCGTTGGCACAAATACAAACTCGTTTGCAGCTTATTACCAACTCATTTAAATAAGCAATTAGGGAGCGACAACCGCAAGTATAATGTTGTAGAAAAAACCGTTAGAACAATGGAAAAGAACTTGAAAATTACTCGTTTACGAACACAAAAAGAAAAAAATGGAATCGTAAACACCTCAGTTGGCCAGTCATTCTAATGAGAAATTTTCTTTATATAGCAAAAGTATAAAACTTGTTTTATTGTTAAAGCTGGGTGAAGTCAGTGTTAAAATTATTACTAAAACGACACGTCAAATGTAGGCCATTTTTGTGTTGATTTATTGAATAAAAATATTTTTTTTTATTATGTACGAAGGCGGCAGACGAGCATACAGTCCACCTGATGGCATGTACGCTATACATGCCAACATTAGTCCAAAATGAGAAACGTTGGCATGCCCCCGGATGCGCTGCCTACCTTTGGAGATAATGGATGGATTTGGAGAAAGGCTTGAGAAAATGGGGAGGGATGGGATGGGATTAAAATGGGCTCTGGCACATCTCACTCACTACCGAAACACGTACGTACATTGGGGAAATACGATAAAATGGGAAATGCAGTACATTTTCAAGGTAGTCTTCTGTGAGAGAGGGGTAACGTGGCCAGTCCAGGGCGCCCAGCGGCTGTTGGATTGCAGCGTGCACTCTCCCCCCCCACCCCCTCGTGCACATCAATCTATTCAGGACATTCGTAATAAATGTTAAAGAAGACTAACGAGCGCAAAGACATTTTTTTTCTTATTTATAAGACTCCTACATGTGAGACAATAAGACTCACGCGTGACAGAATATGGCTTAACAACTTACAAATGTAGGGTTACCATGCTGCAGTATAAAGATATAATACTAAAACAAATATAAATGCAGTATAATACGAAAATAAACATTTTATAATGTGATATAATTCAGTTTGTTAATGCGTTTCTCACTATTTATGGTGTATTCGGTCGCATAATAATCTTATCCGGCAACAAACAAGCCAACTTTCGAATTTATCATTACACAAATAAGATCACGACTATTGTCGCGATAACTGCTATAGCATTAAATAATAATTAAATAATAAGGATCGGTTTCAATATGAAATGAAAGCTACTGCGAATACAATCATAGGGTGTAAGATACTACGAAAAGATACTACGAAATATAAAAAAGATACTACGAACGTGTAGTACTTATAGTATAACAGTTAGATCTATCGTTGTTAAAAGTGAGAATGTATTTGATTGCCATAAAGGACATCATTATTTCTCGATACAAGTCTGGCATCATTTTTTTTTTTGCGGCCAGCATTTATATTTTTTGGTGGATTGTGAAAGACTATGTAAAACCTATTCGAAAGGTACACAAACGATTTTTTTATTTCAGGTAAAATAAAGCGTTAAATTGACTTTTTTATTTCAGGTAAAATAAAGCGTTAAATTGACTTTTTTATTTTAGGTAAAATAAGAATTACATTGATTAAAAACCGACTAGTTTTAGTTTTGTTATTTATTATTTTAAAGTAGTTAGATAATAGTTTTAAATTTTTTATTGTAGACGCATGAATAGTATAAAAGATAATAAAGATAAAATAGGTTCATGGCTGATGATAATGGTTGGTAGCCGGCTACCAACTTGTATCTCGTAATTAGCTCCCAACAAATTTCATAGAAGGCTACGGAACCCTATAAATGCGTCTCCGACACAATCTTGGCCGGTTATTTATTTATTCTAAAATCGTACGCCAATCTACAGTCCTATAGTTGTTTGTAAGAATGGATATAACGCTTGCGTTATCTAAAAGTCATATACGTATGCCTAAATAAATGGATGTAACTCTCATGTTACCTAAAACAAAAAAATCATTTGTATACCATTAGAATAGGTTTCACATAGTCTTTCGATCGTCCAAATATCACTGATGACCGCACCCAAAAAAAAATGATGTCCTTTAAAAATATAATTTATAACTTGTCTCTATAACTAGAAATATTACAATTATTTAACTTTTAGACGAATGAAGAAGCATGCAATGTCTATTTAAGTAATAAAAATAAGTAATATGTAAGTAATATAAACAATGAACGATTACGGAAGTTACTTTATAAATATTTCAATGTGTATGATAGTAGGGAACGAAGTCCGCAGTTCACAGTACACTTAAAAATGTCAAGTGTCGTAAAACAATGTTTAATGTTAATATACGATGTAATAAAATTGATTTTATTAACAAACAACTTATTATAAGTGATTTACAAACTTTGTACACAAAAATAGTATGTTATCAACACGTGATAACTTGAAGGTCACTTCTAGACGGTGTATGGTAAGTTAACAACAGCAGGTGAGCGACCTAGCTATCATTATATACTCTTTAGTTTCTTGGGAAACAAATAAAAAACAAAGATGGTTAACATTTACTATAATTACACAAGATTTTTTTTATAAGGGAAAACAACTTTATTGCGTAACCCAACGTGAGATGTTTATTTGACTTCCCGTAACCTCCTGAGCGGCAGGATGAGGCGGCAGTGGTTGAGGAGACCCAAGCGCCTCCCGCTACGTACTGTCCTCTTGCAGCGTTTGCATGGCCAGATGTCAACGCAATTGCATCTTATCCACAGAAGGAGCAGATGTATTTTGCGTGTTGGGTCATTTGGATTTTCTTAAACATTTTACGTAGGGAAGCACCATAACGTGTGCCATATTTGAGAGTGATTCCGACCTTATCCTTGCGTTTTGCCATTTTTGATAACTCTTTATATATACAATTAGTACAAAGTTTTAAAAAATTAGTGGCCGTGTGGTATCGATAAGCTTTAGAATACCACCAGGCCATTTCTTACCGCGAGTGTCATGAAAAGAGATAACAAAACGGTAACCACAAGCCCTGATTATCTACACCATTCCTAAAAGAGTGGACTCGGCAACCTACTTGGCTACAATTACAAAGTTTTAACAAACACCAATCCATTTATTTCGCGAACCTATGTGTAAATTACAGTCCATAGTCTGTATGTATGTATTAACGACATATGTATATCGGCGTCTTGCATCTTATATAGATAAGAAAAGCTTATCATTTAGCTAATACATATCTACGCTAAACCTACGCTACGCTGTTGTTAGTGCTCGTCATATTTTCCTGTCAATTAAAAACAATCTTTATATAGACATCGGCATACGAGCACCTTTTATCAATTATTGAAACCAATGCACGCCACTACATACATACATATTATATATATATATATACATATATATAATTTAATATCCTCCTTACAAAATGTAACACCATTCGCGAGTCACTCGCATAAATTATAATCTCATATAATACAAGTTGCTTGATGTAGTTGCATTGAAAATAATTTATTCGCAGTTAATTCACGCTTTTTTTTTTCGGATTGACTAAATTCTTGTGGCCCTAGTGGCCTTTCAAGAGTGACCGGACTTGTTTAGTTTAGGGCGAGCGCAGAAGGCGCTCAGCCAGGAGCAAAAAGTGTGGTTGCAACGAGCCCAAGGGCTCCCCCGCCGGTAAACCGACGGAAGGAACGGACCTCGGCTTAGGGCGTTGCATTGGGGGGATACCGCGGGGTCGCGTGTCGACGAGAAAGTTAATTCACGCATTAGGTATTCCTAAATTGCCACACTAACAAACTAAATATACTTGATTTTGTTTAATTTGAGTGAGATAGAGACAGAAGAAGAGGAAGATCTTATGTGGTGGCGAGCCCAAACATTACAGAGACCCACGCTGATGCTATGGTAGAGTTAGACAGTGGCAATGGAGGTGGCGGACGAGCACAGTCCACCCAGTGGTAAGTGGATACTGTCGTCCAACGTTGATTGACAAAAATGAGGAAAAAAGTTAGCTCGCTCCCGGAATTTAGGAATAGATTTTTTAAAAATTAACGTCACACAATGGGCCACACTGTAATTCTCTGTGTCGTGGATTTGGCGAAAGGGTTGCGAAAATGGGGAGGGATGGGAACGGATTCTGGCATATTTCACTCACTACAGAAACATGTACGTACATTGCGGAAATAGTATATAGTGGGAAATGCAGTACACCTTACGGTAGTCAATTTTATACCAACAACTGAACTCTTTGTTCAGATGACGTCATATTTTATCAAACTATTTTTTTTAATATAGAATATAGCGACCCGCCCTCGGTTCACCTTCCGTTTAAATTTTATTTTTCAAAATTTCAAAATAAAACATAACCACGGATAATGTAGCTTCCTATTTGTGACATAATTTTTGAAATCGGTTCAGTAGTTCCAGAGATTATCCCCAACATACCTACAAACACACAATTTTACCTCTTTATTATATTAGTATAGATATATTTTTGTCTCACTGATGAAAGCGAATTCTAAGAAAATGTCCTCGGTAGCCGCGTGGATACCCTACCAAAACGGATGGTACTAACCGGAAGGCGACATTCACTGCCGGGACGCAATGGGATAATGGCCGCCCGCCGATACCGGGTCGAAGTCCATGCAACACGAGAATAGCCCGGGAATTGCTGCACTCATGTGGGTGGAACATGAGGAAGGGTTTTGTTGGACAATTTAGGTATTGGGAATTTGAATAAATTGTAATTGGCATTGATTAGGAAAATCTATTGATAACAAATGACTAGATTAATCTCGGTAACCAGGATTTTTATCGTCCACTGTTGGACATGGGCATCTGTGCATGTCCTTAAAACGACTCAGTGTGACATATACGTAGTGATGCCAACTTAGCGCTTTTGACGAAGATCCGACGCTTTTTTGGCTCTGTTAGCGCCCGAAAACTTACTTGACGCCGAACGCCCATTCTAGTGAGTTTTTAATACTGTTACTCTTCATTGAAATGAGGGAGTTTAGGAAGGGAGGGAGTGTAACGAAATGTAATTAGACTGACTCTAAAGGACATCAAACCAGAGCCGTAAAACCAATCTAAAAAACATTACCCCTCTGACACGTCCGTCAAATATTCAATAGGTGGTACATTCTTTTCATATCAGCACTGATAATTTTTATTAAAAATTAATATGAAAATTTCCTTTAATTTTTTAATGTTTTCTTTGATCTAGCGCTTTTTTTCTGAAAGACATGCCAGTCTAGCGTTTTTCAACGCCAACTCAGCGCGCTTTCGTTAGAGAGGATTGGCAACACTGCATACACGTCGCGCCCATGAGCAGTGTGACCGTTTTTAGTATATTCAGTACCAAATTGGTATAATTTGGGCTCCGTAAAACTAATTTAGTTTTTTTTTGGTATCTTTTCATATTCTGGTATTTTTTTGGTACATTTTTAAACTTTCAACATTTTTAAACACATTATTGATATATTTTTGGGTTGGGCGGGCAACACTAATTTCCATTCGTTCGTATTTCGTTCACATAATTTTGTCTTTGTCTGATGTTTACCGCAACTGTATCATTTTGTCTCTTTCGAACGGTTAATGCTAACAAAACCGCGAATCGTGCTTTAGCTACATATCTACGTTACATGCTCTACGTCGCGGGGAATTACTGAAACTTAAAAAATGATTCCTAGCAATTTTATTATAATTCTTTTTTATAAGAATATTTCGGGCCATGGATCATCTCAGCGATTTATTCAGCAAAATGTTTTATGATTCGGAAATTGCAAAGGGTTTTTCCTGCAAACGCACTAAATCTGCTCAGTTAGTTTACGACGTAATGGCGCCATCATTTGAAAAGCAGTTATTAACCGATATAAAAAATACGTCAAGTTTATCAGGTAATGCTGCTACTTTTTCATTAATTATAGATGAAAGCACAGACATTACAACAGAAAAATTACTTGCCATTGCAATAAAGTTTTATAGCGTTCAGGATAATACAGTAAAAACCAAATTTTTATGTTCTGTGAATCTATCAAGTGAAACTGCTGAAAATATTTTTAACTCACTGTGTAAAAGTTTGCGAGAATTAAATTTAAACATTGAAAATATTTTAGGATTTGCAGCTGATACAACAAATGTAATGTTTGGCAGAAATAATAGTGTGGTTGCAAAGATTAAGTCGGTCAATTCTAATTGTATTTTTGTAAAATGTGCATGTCATTCATCAGCATTAGCTGTAAGTTATGCCTGTAAAAAGTTGCCTAAAGCATTGGATCAAATTGTGAAAGAAGTCTATAATTATTTTGGCCATAGTAGCAAACGCAAAAGAGAATTTGCAGAATTTCAGACCTTTGTAGAATCAGAGCATCACAATATTTTACGTCACTACGACATACGTTGGCTCTCCCTACACGGCTGTGTAAATCGCATAGTAGAACAGTGGAATGCACTTCAGCTGTATTTTCAGCAAGAACATCTCGTAGAACATAACCCTAGCCATTCGGCGATTTTTTTACATGAAAGTTTCGAAAATAAACAAATAAAGCTCTACTTTTTGTTTTTAGATTATATTTTGCATATAGTCAACAAGTTTAACATAATTTTTCAAGGTAATGCATGTGTTGTTCATACTTTTTATCGGGATTTAACTGACATGTTTAAAACAATATTAAGTTGCTACATGAAAAGCAGCTACATTCGTGCCACTGCTATTGAGGACATAGATCCTAATAGTAATATAAATTTTGTAGAATTACATGAGATATACTTAGGTATAAAAGTATCTAATGAAATAGCGCTGTTAAGAAATCAACCAAGTAACAGTAGTATCGTAATTAGACTTTTTAAAAAGGTGTCAAAGCTTTTTGATAGAGTTATGTACTCAACTTAAATGTCGATTTCCCATTAATGAAAAAATATTTTCCGAGTTACGTTTCATAGACCCACAAGTAGCGGCTTATGAAAATTTTACATCTCTTATCAGCGTTATGAACAGGTTTCCGAACATTACTACAAATGATACAGTAAGACAATTAATTGACGAGGAATATCGTCAAATTAAGTATGATTCAGAGGTACAAAACCTGATGTGTGGTTCTAGTAGTAGTGCTAGTGCTGTAAATGTTGAACAGTTTTGGAGCAAATTAAGTTGTATTGTTAACAGTAAAAATGTTCCTAAGTACAAAAATTTGACTAATTTTGTAAAATGTCTAATGTGCATACCCATTTCAAACGCTGAATGCGAAAGAATTTTTTCAAAAGTTAATCATATAAAAACTAAATACAGAAACAGGTTTCTAGCTAAACATATTGCGTGCCTGTTGCATGTTAAGCAAGGTCTAAGTGAAGGGAGTGTAGGTTGTGACTCATTTGACCCATCGAAAGATATGGTAAAAAATAATCCGTCGAATACTGACTATTTGTAATAAAACTTATTGTAAATATTTATTATTATTTTAATATGTCTGTATAATGAAGGTGTGTAATTGGTAAAATTAAAAAAATTAACTGATAATAAGTGTTTTAATTCAATTTTTCCTCTTCTACTTTTTATTTTTATTTTAGTATATTTTTAGTATAATTCAGCATGTGTTTTGGTATTATTTAGTACTGGCACCTTGTAGTTTTAGTAGATCACCATTTTTTAAAACGGTCACACTGCCCATGAGTCCCGCAGAGCGTCCAGATCCGCCCGTTGTTTGACGGCGGTTTAAGCCGCCTTTTTCGACACCCACGGGAGTCTGTGGGTGTTCAACACGGGAAGCCAACGTTAAGTGGTTTCGGGTTATAATTCACCATGTCCACTAAATCCATCCACCTACCATCGTTATTTGGAACGAATCGCGGGAAGAAGTGCCGGTTTCCCTTCCTATCCCGTCTCGGTTCCCGATGCGGATGGGATGACATGAGATAACTGCAGTCTCATGAAATCCAGTTCCATTCAGTGTAGTAAACATCAGCGCTCGAGTGATACGTCGGCACTAAAGCCCCTTAATAACCTTAATCTTAACCGTTTTAGACTCGTAACCTTAAGGGTTTAAGAGTACCAAACGTTAAAAACTTAAACTGACGTTTACGAGCTTACAACGCTAGTCTTAAAGGTTCATCAGAGCTCGAGCATTGAGCGCTCATACGACTGTAGGTCCAGTTTCCTTTATGCAGTGGATACGATTTGGGGTGACATGGGATGTATCCAGTCCCATGGCATGCCGCTCAGTTTCCTGCATCCAATGTAATAAACGAAAATGGGGGTAAAAGCTAACAACAACACAGAAAACGGGAAGCTATTTATGGACACGTGTTAATAAGAATGGTAGGAAAAAGCTATATAAGAATTGCTGCCGCTTTTATCAGTCATCTCTATAAAAATTTCCTTAAATTATTTTCCTTGTTATTATATTTCTTTTCCTTTTCTTATTTTTATACAACATCGGCATCTGTCTATACATTATGTATATAGGTTAATTTTATACATTCCTACTATATTACTTTATCATTTAGATAAAGACTTTTTTATAGAAAAAAGGTAACAAACGAGCAGGCACTCCACCTGGTGGTAAATGGATACTGTCGCCCATGGACACCCACGATACATGGCAATATCAGTCCAGAATGACAATCATTGCAACGCCTCCGTTTCCAACCTTTGGAGATTCAGGAATGGATTTGAAAAATAGGGAATACAAAGTATAACACGCAGTTTTCCTCATTCCAATAAACCTCCCAAAGCTCCTGTGTGACGAGGAGCCAAGAGTATAATGGAACAAGGAGTTTCATTTATTCCATTAGACTCTCGAAAGGTGGGGATAGGGTGGGCTCTGTCATGTTTCACTCACTACCGAAACACGTACCTACATACATTGAAAAGAAAATAGAACAGGCATGGGAAATGTTGTACATTTTACGGTAGTCTTCTATGATAGATACATGACTATAATGATCCCTGGCCATTATTCTCAAAACTACTGGACTGATTCTGCTAAAAAGTACCCCATAACCTTCGGAGTTAACTTTAAAAATGGGTCCAATAGAATTCTGAAAATAGCGTGAACATACAGATAGGCGTTGCTCTTTATTTCTTTTTACCCACGACAGAACAGAGAAGGTGTATGCATTTGGGGTAAGAGAATGTATGTGTACCCCTTTGTCAAGACCTCATTTTCGATGCTAGTTTCGGGAAATTTAGACTTATGTTTATGCTTTACATATGTTTCATTGCTTTACCTTAAAAATCCAATAGATGTTGAAAGCATGTTTCCATATGATTCGACAAGGCATTTTAAGTTAGAAAATCTTAACATATAATTATATATACCGTACACCATAACCAGCCCTTTTATCTGCCATATTGTCTCGTGCATGGGGGATGTGACGCCTTAAAACGCCACTCAGGTCGGAGCGAGTCCACACTTTTAGAGGTGGTGTAGTTATTCAGGGCTTGTGGTAGCGATTTTATCACCGCTTAGTGGCCTTTTCCTTTTACGACACACACGAGGAGTGACGGGGGGTGGGTGGTAAAGTCGGCCGACATCACACGGCCAACACTGTGTGATTAAAATGTTTGATTGTGTTTTCCTCTCTACCCAAAGGTTGTCTGGCAGAGATCTTTATCAGTGATAACACCGTTTTTATACATTTTGTGTTTGTAATCTTAGTTTTGCCTTGTTTTGTTTTGGTGGGCAATAAAGTGTTTTATCTTTCTAGTTACCTAGCTAAAGTGCAACAGTATCATGACAATGATTATCGAAGATATATTTATTTAGATATATTTATAGATTTAAAATTTGTTGTTATCTATAAGTTAATATAATGAAGAGGTAAAATTGTGTGTTTGTAAGTATGTTGGGGGTAATCTGTGGAACTACTGAACCGATTTCAAAAATTAATTCACAAGTAGGAAGCTCCATTATCCGTGTTTAATATAGGCTATATTTTATTTTGAAATTTTTGACAAAAAGAATTTGAAAAAAAAAATAAACGAAGCGAAACGAGGGCTATGTTTATGGTAAAATTAGTTTCATTGTATGAGGTAAAAAAAAATCATGTCCTATGCCGAAGATTGAGTATGGTTGTTAGCCTTGGGAGAGGCCATAATATGCCGTTATAATACTAATTATTATTATCTAGCTTCTCCCAGTTTCTGCCACGTTTTATCTGTACAGTTTTATGTAATACTCTTAGTGTGGGCTGTATTTTGGATATCTTCGAAGAGGCATGTATGCAGTAGAATTTTTTTATATACCCTCCACATTGACCAAAGATTTTATTTTTATATCTACATCTCTATTTATTTTTGGTGTTTGATAAATCTGATACCTATCCTTAATTGACGGCAAATTGTGTAATCATTTGTAACAAAGCGGTAATTTAATTACCCTAATATCTGGTGTAGGTACACAGTACAAGTTAGCATGCAGAGTTGGAAGGTCAATAACTGCATTACAGACATTATCTATTTAATGGGTCTTAAAATGAATGTTGCTCGTTTTATTTTATTTAATGTGTGGGCCAGGTTACACCAACCATGGAGAGCTGCAAGTAATTATTTTGTCCCAGCTTCTTTAGTCAACTCATGACCATGATTGGTGTAACTCAACTGAAACTACTAGTTAAATAAAAAGGCAAACAAACATTTAAGACCCCGTTTAATAGACAAATATGTAGGTAAAATGTGAAAATTTTAAAACATGCTTTACAGCTGTTTAAATATATTTTTATGAGTTCTGTGAGATGCAAATTTCTCAGCAAAAGTATAACTTCAATATTTTTTGTTTTTATTACTTGCACACTCCCATATTGTCAAGGGTCTTCATATTGTTCAGATGCAACCTCAGTACCTTGTAATCCAGCAGACAAGGGTAGCAATGAAAATATGTTTTTTTTTTTTATGGATGAATGCGGCAGATGAGCATACAGTCCACCCGATGGTAAGTGGATACTGTTGCCCATAGAAATCCACGATACATGCCAACACCAGTGGAAAATGATAAACGTTGCCTGGGCCTACCTTTGGAGATATAGGAATGGATTTGGAGAAAGGGTTGGAAAAATGGGGAGGAATAGAATAGGATGAAATGGGCTCTGGAAAATCTCACTCACTAGTGAAACACATACATACATTAGTGAAATAAGATAAAGTGGGAAATGCAGTACATTTCAATGTAGTCTTCTGTGAGAGAGGGCTGATGTGGCCAGTCGAGCGCGCCCAGTGGCTGTTGGATTGCAACATGCACTCTTCCCCTCAATACTTCTATATCAATGATTATGTAATACTTCACCACAGGAGGCAATGGCTGGATTAGAAGGGAAAAGGTGCATATCCAGCAGTGGAGGCACATAGGTAATGTATGGTAATACTTTGCTATTTGCTTGTTATAATATTTGTTTCTGAACATTTTGAAATGACATGACACTTTTCTCCATCAGGGTGCTGCTGACCTTTTCTAGCAAGACATAAGTTGAAACTGTGTTAGTGAATTAAAAGGTGTTTTTTGGTGGTTAGGAGTGTCAGATCAACAAACCCACTGAACGAACAGACTGTGACCATTATCAAGATATAACATACATCATAATTATTTTCAAACCTTTATTCCCTCTTTATTTAGATGACTAAAGAAGCTGGGACAAAATAATTACTTGCAGCTCTCCATAGTTGGTGTAACCTGGCCCACACATTGAATAAAATAAAACAAGCAACATTCATTTTAAGACCCATTAAATAGATAATGTCTGCAATGCAGTTATCTTAATATTAATTAAGAAATTATAATATAGGAATGATGAAGTTCAAATGCAAGGAGTACTTATTCCGCTGCAGTCATGCCAGTAACTGCAATTGTGTAAAGAACAATGTATTCTATTTATTTATTGAAACTGCATTGCACAATGAATTGGGGCGTAAAAATTTGCGGTTTTTAGACAGCAGCACTCCTCTATGTCACAGGTTGTAGTGACTTGCACCTCACTACCCCCTTATTAACGTGTGACGTAATTTATAGATGACCCCCATGTATAAAAGGAGGATTTAATGCCATAAAGCATTCTCTACCAGGCAACCATCGGATTATACGGAAAACGGATCACAGGTGCAGATTTAAAATAGAAACAAAAAGGAAATGAATGTAGCTGTTTATTTATAAAGTACCAAAAAATTAAGACCAACTGCCTGGTCAGCTACTCTCAATCTCTAAACTGTACTTAAATTATGACATAGCATAGCAGATACAAATACCATCCATATCTACTAAATGTTTGTCTACCCACAGACTAGTTTTATTTTTAAATAAATGCGTTTTAATCAATTTGGAACTTGCGTATTTCTGTTACTCTTTAGAAGTGATCTATTTCGATTTCATTTTCTGCATTTAAAAAGAAGTACATAAAGAAAATACGTCGTGCAGTAACCATCTTATATAAACAGAATTTCGTTTTAATTTTAAATGTGGTATATTTTAGAATTTGGAGGGTGGATTTAGAATTGTATTCAAATATTGCCAACAATATTCTACAGAAAGGTGGTCAAACCAATGTTAGTAAAATCGAAAAACCGCACAATTTCGGCACAATGGATTTGTATTTACTGTAATAGAACTAAATTAAAATCTACATAGAAAATATTAGCTAACAATAATATTCTCCATTCAAGTAAATTAAGCAAGATTTCTAACGTAAAAGGGTGATTTTTTTATGAAATTCATGTGCTTGTTTGTAGGTTATTTATTGTGAAAACGAACGACGGACTGGGGAAAATCAAATGGAATTAAGGATATTAAACTCACCTTTGGTCCGTTTGCTGCCTCTGGGTATATTATACTTGTAAATTATCACTAAATTTCCAAATATAGTCGAAGTAAACACTAAAAACGATAATGTCGTGTGAAACTGAATAACCTAGTGTTGGGACTATTTACTATTTACAAATCTATTTGACACAATCGATAGTGAGTTCTACAGTATCGATTACATTTGATTATCATTAACATATTAATGCTTCACTGTTCTGCCATTTCTATTTATTATAAGTTTGCTACTAATAACATATAGAATTAACTTGAATTTGTATTATAATAAAATTTCTGTGCATGAAAATATTATTATTTTCTTTTAAATAGCAGTTTTCTTAGCTAACTCGATGTATCGTCCCGAGTCGACTAATCGACTTCGATGAACGACAATAGGTCGCACTAGACGTGTTGAATGTGTCGTATTTTCAAAAGGAGAGGGAGGCAAGTCGTCGTTCAACCAATCAGAACACAGAAACTGGTTTCGGAAAAGTGGCGTGATCGCTCACGTCATTTTATACATAACGCAACATACTATACAATGTCCTTTGATCAATACAACGAAAGTAAGCAAATAGATAATTTGAATATTTTTTTAATTAACAATTTCAAATGTTATTAAAAGAGCATTACTAAAACATAGTAAATCAAATTGTCTAATAAATTCACATTTAGTCTTAAAGCGCCATCTTTTGATAATATGCTGTCAACTTATCACGTTACGTTTCATTGTTCCAAAAAAATTAGCTCGTTTGAATCGTTAGACAATATTAACACAGATGTAAAAATTTACTTATATGTTTGTACATATTATCAACTGCTCTGTCTAGAACTGGATATTATTAAAATATTTTGCTTCAAAGTAGGTACTGTATTAATAATTAATCCCTGTACAACTAGTCCAACATGGTTAAGTTATCTGTGTTGGTTTCATTTATTACGAAACAAAAGGGCAAAAGTAGTTTTTGTGCTGTAAAAGAGCATCAAGTGTGACTCTTTGTTTTATAGGGTTACTGTATTAACGTTAACATTCAATGTATTATATAAAAATAAGAATCCATGTTGTACCTACATGTGAACACTTGGCTTTGTACCTGATTGTTGTAGTTCCTCTACAAAGGCCAAAGTCGAGCAAACTTCGATAAATCGTCTGTGGTCATAGACATACTATTTTACTCATAAATCAGTCTATGAACCACAAAAATATGAAAGCAATTGCTCATTGCTACGAACCAATCAAATTTAAAAAGTATTCGTCATTAGCTTTCTGAAGATTGAGCTATGTAAAAATTAATTCGGAAAACACAATAAATTGTGGAAAAGCATTTACTTTTTATGATTCATTGAAACAATAAGTTAAAGTCACGACTTTATAAAAATTACAATTTGTCAGGATAGATTTCTGCAAATTATGTTTAAGCAATACAAAGACATTTCGGACGTAGTTTCTTTGTTAGCCTACTGTCCTGCCGAGCGGTCCTTTTTGCTAAACAAAGAAGCCAATGGAGAGTTTTGGATACCGTCCAGCAAAACCGAGAAGAATTGCTGGAAGATGACAGTTCAGAAAATAAATTTTGAGGTTTCTCGTATAATGATCTTTAACTCTTCACCATAATCTTAGTTATGTGATTTTGAATGGTAGAGCATTTGCTGCAATACCGCAGGATAACATACTATAGTTCACAAATTGACATAGTAGGTAATAAACTATGTTATAGTATTTCCATTTCTTTATTTTCTCGATGACAGTTCTAATTTGATAGTTGTAGTGTTGTGTGACCAAATAAGTAATGATATCGATCGCATATATTTATTATATTTTGAACAAAGACAAATACAACAAAAACATTCAAATATATTTTTTCAAGGTGGGAACACTCAATGGCCCACCGCCATTTTGTGTTTGTTTTAATCTGTCACTCGCAACAAGACGGTCGTGCTAGTCACTACATTTCTGTTCGCTGAGTTTTTTCACATTATCCATACGTTACGTTGTGTATTTTGTGTTCCTCCGTGTTGATTGCTGCCCAGCTGTCAAATATCAAAATGCCGAAAGGATCTGTTCTGAAAAGGCAGGCGAGAGAACTGGTGATCAAGGTTCGTAATTACTTTGAAGCAGAGTATCAAAATGGTGGCCCGCTATTACCACTGTCGCAAGTGCGAGAGCGTGTTGCGGCCGCATTAGGAATTACTGGACCTACTGTTTCAAAAATTACTACCGAAGCTTACGGTACAAGCGGCATGCAGGAAAATAAGCTTCGTACGCCGAAGAAAAAACGCCAACCACGTCGTGTGACATCGGTTGACAACTTCGACGCTGACGCTATTCGCCGTCATATATATATATGACTATTACTTGCGCAAAGAAATTCCAACACTTAAAAAACTTGTTGTTTCTTTACGTGAATGTGGTTTGTTCCATGGCCAAAAATCGTCATTAAGCTTGGTTTTGAAAGAAATTGGATTTTGTTATAAAAAATCGGACAAACGTAAAATATTGATGGAGCGTCACGACGTTGCTATGGCTCGCTGCGAATTTTTGAGCGAAGCCAAAAATATATCAGATTGGTCAAATGTTATTTTCACTGACGAGACTTGGTTAAATGCAAACCACACAGTATCTAAGAACTGGACTGACGACACCGTCGCTTCCACTAGTTCAGTGCCAATGGGAAAAGGTGAACGCCTCATCATATGCCATGCAGGGTCTACGAAAGGATTCATGTCAGATGCTTTACTGGCCTTTAAATCCAAGAAAACAGTGGACTACCACGAAGAAATGAACGCGGAGATTTACGAAGGATGGTTTAAAGAAATGGTGCAATCTCTGGAAGAACCGTCGATAATTATTATGGACAACGCTACATATCACTCCAGACAAATTGATAAAATGCCGACGCAGGCCAATAAAAAACAAGAGATAATTGACTGGCTCCAACGTCATGGCGAAAATGTGGATAATACTTTATTAAAAGTACAATTAGTGAATATTTTAAAATCGAATAAAAGCCACCCTAAAAGATATGTTATCGACGAAATAGCTGCCGAATGTGGTCATTGGGTTCTTCGACTTCCGCCGTATCATCGCCAGTACAATGCTATAGAACTAATATGGGCACAAATCAAAGGACACGCCGCTCGAAACAATACCCATCCCCCTTTTACGGCAAACAAGATGTTAGATTTATTAAAAAATGCATGTGCGGAAGTAACTGCCGAAAACTGGGAAAAAATTGTGAGAAGAACCCAAAACAATATAGCGTCGGATTGGGAAATTCATGTGGCATTCGATAATATAGAAGTACAGGAACTTATAATAAATGTTGGGGAGAGCTCATCGAGTGACAGTGACGATTCATCAGATTTTGATTAAAATAAATAAATAAAGATTACCTGTCATTATAATTATTTCGTTTCATTGTCGAGTACCTACCTATACCTACTTATTTTACAACAGCTTCGAAAATTTTAAAGAAGTTGGCATTATCAATCAAGAATTAACACGTGTAACATCTTGTAATGAAATATAATATTAGTTAATAAATTTGTACAAAAGTATCCGGCAGTAGTTTAGTTTCTTACATTTTGTAAAAAAATATCGGATCTGTTATCGTGTTACGTTTATCGATAACTACATCCCTAAAATTGCTTTCTGGCTGACGTGACCTTGTTAATGAAATATGACGTCTTGGTGCCTAATTTTTGTTCGGAGTTTTAGGCGTTGACGCTAGAACAAAGTTATATCGACCACTGTGTGTCAGCTGTCATCGAGAAAATAAAGCAATGGAACTTATAATACTTTATTCACATTTTTAGTTATTCGGCATAGACAATGTGTGTGCGCCATTGCGGATGTACAAGATATGGCTGCCCAACCACTCTCATCCGTTTGTTTACCACACAGTCTACAAGGCTTTCATTAAAGCCGATGTCAAGAAACGCACTAAAATGAAGGTAAGAATTTTTGAAGGTAGGAGTTTGGTAAACGAAACGTTACACAATAGAATTTCTTTATATGGCAACATTTTTTTAATAGTACGTTGAATCTAGAGTACACCATTCACATCTTGATACTTTTCGGGCTAAAATGAATGTTAACAGCACAGATGAATAATATTATTGACCCAGTCACGGCGTGGCCACGTGCGATAGAAAATGAGCTATACACTTTTACTTATAGCATATAGCCTTTAAAGTCTGAGCACAATCACGGCACAATGATGTGCCGGCCTTAAAAATCGGCACGCAGAGTGGGATGCACGTTAGCATTACTGTCTCTCTTGATACATAAGCGTTTCTCTTTTCTGTTAGACAGTAAACTATCACTATGTCTATAGGGTTCTCTGTCTACGGTTAACAGCTTAACAGATTGACTGTTTTTTTCCTCTTTTTAATTTGTTACTCGCTATAGCCTAGGCCTAGAAGTGATAGCCTCCTTAGAAAAAAGCGTAAGTGCATTTTGATAACATTTGAGAAAAATGCAATAAAACTGTAGTAAAATTTTCACTAATTTACAAGCATGAATCTTGGAGTTTTGGATATAACTAAAAGAATAAACATTGTTTATACTCACTGTTTATTTTTAACTTCCGAATATAATGTTACTTTATGTTTTTGTTAAAAATATTATAATAGTATGCCTTTTATTCTTAAGAGGGCAGTAGGGTAGGTGTCTATTTATGATCGTCTTACTTTTGTAACTTCTAAATTAGGTCCCAATTTAAGAATGAATTTTTCAATTATCACTAGTTCAGCAACAAAGGAAATCATCGAAAGGAAATCCGCAAAAAGATTATATTTATTTACTTATTTACCCCATTTTCAGAGAAGACTGCTTTGAAATGTACTACTGCATTTCCCACTTTATGTTATTTCCCTAATGTACGTACCGTACGTGTTTCGGTAGTGTGTGAGATCTGCTAGAGCCCATTCCTATTCTATTCCTTCCCATTTTCCCAACCCTTTCTCTAAATCCATGCCTATATCTCTAAAGCTAGGCAGCGCAACCGGGGTCGTGCCAACGTTTCTCATTTTGGACTAATGTTGGCATGTCCATGAACTTTATCAAGTGTACTTTATACGCCTTTGCCCATAAAAAAAATTGGACTGGATTAGCTTGGAGGACATGAGGTCAGCCAAGACTGGGCGATAAAGAAATTTGCATGAAAACGTCGATCACCGACCACTTCATATTAAGGTTCAATACTAAGGCAATTAGCGCGCTTTAGCTGAGGTTTTTCCACTAAGTTACGACATGGGGCACTTCAAAAAAGCAATACTGCAAAATCGACAACGCACCCTGATGTTGTCCCTGATGCCGACGGTAACCGCTTACCATTTGATGGACCGCCCACCTGTAATAGTAGATAAACATTAATTTTATCGAAGTCCTTATTTTATTACTCTTGGTTGGTGCCATTAAATGTCTTCTTGAAATTTCAAGGTTGCCGTTGATGTTTGCATAGCTCCAATTTATTCTCTAGTATCAAACTGTAGATAATAGTTTCCCAGGGGGTGCGCAGCAGGCTACAATGGTTTTCGTATTCGGAAATGGAACGGCAGCGTGCTCACGGTAATTTGAGGAGCCCGGAGCTGGTGGCCTTTGCAAAAATGGCGGTTGGAGAACAAAGGAAAGATTCGCAAGATTCTGTGAGCATCTTATTTGTTCCCAAGAGATAGCCGAGATAGACGTCAGACGTGTGGTAGGATCATTGATAGTGACTATACGGGAGACATTGAGAAATGACGACTTCCTGTGACAAATAGTTGCACGCCTGGTGAATACTTTGAAACAATACAGCTCTTTCGAGCTGCAGCTAGACAACGTGTGTCTAACGCTATAAACAGTCTTTTCAGTACAGCTCACAGCATAACGAGTATTTGCAACGTTAGATAGCTGGGGACTTTAAACTCAGAACGAAATAAAAAAACCTTTATTCTGTTCACGCAATTGGATAGCCCTTGGATTAATAATTTCAAATCATATTATAGATATATCTATAGATTCAACTTTCCAATGATAGATGGAACTAGATTTATTTTTTTATAGGTACCAGTTGAGCAGACAGTCCACCTTTAAATGATTGTTAAAATGAATGAAACTATAAATGATAATGATTGATATCCATGGATATTAATAATGATAAATGATCTCCCTAGATGCGCCTCCTACCTTTGGATATTTGAAAGTGGATTTGGGAAAAGGTCTAGGAAGAATGGAGCGTACAAAATGAGATAGGATGGATGAGACCCATTGTTCCTCTTCCCATTCTTCCCCAGGAGGATAGGATGGAATTGCGAGTAAAGGGCATAATAGAATAAAGTTTTTCTTCTTATCCTTACTACACTCTACTCAGTGAGACAGAAAGGGATGGGATAGGGAGAAGATAATATAATGGGATGAGAGACCGTACCATGGTCACGAATCTGGATGTGGGACGAACTATTGAAATGGAACAGACGGAATATTATACAATTCGGTTTTTAATAGTAATTACCTACAAATTCATATGATTTAATTCGATATTTCCAGCAATTAGATTATGTAAGTATTTACTTATTAATAAGTTTTATAGGAAATAGAAAATGAGATGTTGGTGGAAATATGCGAAGATAATGTGATAGTTTGGTCGGAGGTGGCCGGTGGAGCGGTCGCCCTCCCCATGGACGACTGCCAGCTGCTGCAGGCTGCTAACTACACTAAAGATGGTTACTATTTTATAATGTTATCCTTTAACATGCCAAACCAACGTGTAGATATAATCAAAAAAGATTTAGCCGCAAAGAATTATTAAAAATGCTGATCGCGCATGCGCTTGTCATAAACATTGATTACGATATTTTTCCTACTTTTTAAAAGCAACATCTTAAATAAAAGTTGGAGAGTTCATTTTCTAGATCGAATCTAACAAACAATAACTATGCCAAAATGAACACCGGTATATTTTATACAAAACTGTAGAAGGTACTTTTTTATATTTCCAGATCAGATCAGACTGTATCGCGAGTTTATTTTGATGGTATATCCGGCGCTGTACATGAGCCCCAACACCTTCATGCAATTTATGGTTGAACTCGGTTGGAATAGAGCCCAATGTCAAAGGCTCTTTAGGTAATTTTACTAACCAAGCATTTAGGAGAACAGATAATTTAACGAGGACGTTCCCCTCGCTACACAGTGAATGCACACCGGCCAACGGCCAACACTTTTATCAGGTATCAGCACGTGCCTGGCCGCTTCTCACCGACTCGCGATCCCGCGGTCCCAAAGCAATGACCTAAGCCGAGGTCCGTTCCTTTCGCCGATCTACCGGCGCGAAAGCCCTTAGGCTCGTTGTTGCACACACTTTTTGCTCCTGGCTGAGCGCCTTCTGTGCTCACCCTAAACTATAGGTACATGTCCGATGAGTCTTGAAAGGCCATTAGGGCCACAATAAAATAGCCTATCCGAAAAAAAAGAGGCGCTGTCAGTTTTGTTGTAGAGGGAAAAAATAATAAAAGACCAAAGATAAGGTACAAATTATTATTATTTTGATGGAAAGAAGGCGGCAGATGAACATACTGTCCACTTGATGGTGAATGGATACGGTAGCCCTGTACATCCGCGATACATGCTAACATCAGTCCAGGATGACGAACGTTGGCACGCCCCAGCAGGGCCGTCTTTACCAGGGGGTGCAAGGGGTGCGGTGCACCCCGGGCGCCCCGCGCCCGGGGGCGCCTGTCGAGCGCTGAATTCAGTGCCGGCTTTACCTATGGTGCAGGGGGTGCGGTGCACACGGGCGCAGGGTCTTAGGGGGCGCCGAGCGCCGCTCGCGACACCTCCAAAGAGTTCAAAACGCCTACTAGAGGGCGCCCTGCACCCGGGCGCTACATGAGCTAGAGCCGGCGCTGCGCCCCAGTATAGTCTGCCTATTTTTGGAAATATATTTTGGAGATATAGGAAATAAAGATTATATATTTTATATTTGTTATACTTATTGCATGTTAATTTAAATATTTGCACGCATGTAAAAGCAAAATTTGTACGTCATAAGTATAATATCTCACCATCAATACTGTATACAAATTTTGGGAAATAAATAATTTGAATTTGAATGGATTTGGAGAAATGTTTGGGAAAACGGGGATGGCTATGATAGGAAGGGGTGGGAATGGACTCTGGAATAACTCACTCACTACCGAAATACGTATTTACATTAGAGGAACAGGATAAAGTCGAAAATGCAGTAGTACCCTTTGCGGTAGTCTTTTGTAAGTGAGGGGCAACGTGGCCAGTGGAGTGCGCCCAACAGCTGTGGGATTGCAGCGTGCACTCTCCTCCTCCCAGTTTTAGTTAAATGCGGCTTTAACCAGCAGCTGTTGGAATAAACATTTAGTAGCACCATTGAGTGTGAAGTAGCGAGGTTAGGAACTTTCAGGATGAAGTCTGTTATATGTGGAATTGTCCAGGGCGGCGGATGTGACAGCGCGAGGAAGCTTGTCCTTCCTGGAGCTGATACTGTGGGCAGCAGCCACCGAACCAGCCATAGAGCACAGTGGCATTTCAGCGGACATACGATGCAGATACATTTTCAGGTATAGATATGACTACAAGTTAATTTTGATCACAATTTTTCCAGTAGATTGTATTTCTCTACATGCTCTATAAGCGGTTGGGCACACAGTGTCGAAATCAATAATCTTAAAACAGTTGTAAGGGGTCGTTTGAAAGTGCTCATAAGACACACTGCACGACAGGGCAGTCTAACGATCTAACAGCTGCTCCGCAGTCTTATGGTTGTGCCCCTGTTTTTAATTGATGGCTTGTGAAAATACGATTGACTCATCTATAGATTTATCAAACGTCATGTGGTCGTTCGAATTAGCGACTTAACCACAGTATCAGCCGCTTCACTGCCGCGACTCGAGACCCTGTGTCTATAAAATAGTAATCACCCAGCATAACTTTACTTGTAACCAGCTTCGGCAGGGCGAACCCAAACGTTTTAGTTTCTCTTGTAAATTTTTGTTCAGTACACGAACTATAATTTTTAATTTGCACAGGCTTTTATAGAGGTAAAATTGGACAAATTTTCTCCAATTTGGGCAAACAGGTACTTCGATAGTAACCGTGACCTAAAGCTGGAGTTCGAAGAGTTCAAGGAGCTGACGGCGGCTACGCGCGCCGCGTTGCAGATGTCCGTAGACGCACTCAGCGTAGCGCGCGATGCGGACGTTTGTCTCAAGTACATCATATTGTTATGTTTATTTTATTTATTTATTCTCTATTGCACAGAGTAACAAAAGGCCGACTTAATACTTTGACGCATTATCTCTCAGTTAATCTATGGGCTATGCAGAGATGGCACGGTAGGCGCAATAATAGTTTTTCTTTTTCTTTTACCTGTGTAGATTTTTAACAACCTGTGAAGTAATTGGTTTATACATTATTTATATAATTACCAGAAAAACAGTACATGGTATTTTATGTACTTTGTGCCCACCACAAACCTAGAAAGTTAATGTTGGCACTGCACTGTGTTAAAATTAATTACAAAGAATTAAAATTAATTTTCATAAATACATAGTATACACAGTTGCATAGATAGATACATGAATTACATAGTCCGCCTGAAGGTACTGATATCTATGGACTGAAATCTTTCTTATTGAGTAATAACGGAAATTCATATACCTAATATTCGGAGTTCGTTTACAAAGCACGTTTTCATCCTTCGAACTCTTCACGAACCTTTCTAAGAACATCTACCAAAAACATGTGATCAGAAGATAGCGTGTGTATGAAAGCAGATGTGTTTGTGCGGTTGTTTTCGTTTAGAGAAAACCCATTAGATTAGACCCATTGACTCCATCCAACGACGTGCTGTTCGTATTGTCGACGATCCCACTCTCACGGGCGGTCTAGAACCCCTCGGCATTCGGAGAGACTTTGCGTCTCTCTGTGTGTTCTACCGCCTGTACAATGGGGAATGCTCTGAAGAATTGTTCAATATAATTCCCACCTCGGGTTTCTACAACCGCATCTCCCGTCACAGAAGTGCGGTCCATCCGCATTTCCTCGATACGGACGTGTCGCGTACTGTTCGGTCCCAAAATTATTTTATATCGCGAACCCGTAGGCTGGGTAGGTACCTTAAGAGGTCTTCCCATTAAGCTACGACATGGGGTTCTTCGAGATAGCTGTGAATAGGATCTTGCAGGGTAGGCGGCGGCGCCCGCATACCCCTGGTGTAGCAGGTGTCCATGGGCGGCGGTAACACTTACCATCACGTGGGACCGGTTGCTCGTCCGCCCTCTTATCTATAAAAAAAAAAAACTGCTTATTATCACTTTTTAGTAGGTGGACTGTCTAATAGGCTAGTATAAAAATTCTTGATCTATAAAACCTTTGTTTCTATAAAAATATTATTTATTATCTATCTAAAATAAGATTCCAGGAGGTACATCTTATTTTTAAAAGCCACATCCACGAACCATGGACTTTTTTTTACAAAAACAGAAGTCTGGGTCTGCACCCAAATTGCCAAGTACCGCTGGCGGAGTTCCTTCGAGCCGTCAATGAACTTTACTTCAGAGGCACCAGTACCATAATGCGCTCGCCGACGAGTTTTATCGGGTACCTCGCTGACTTGCAGTAAGTTTACTAAATGTTCTTCAAACGCCGCCATGGGATTAAGGTAAAATGTTTTGGTGTAAGCGTTTTACTGTATTTAGCATGTGTAGTTTACCAGTCAGCGGGCTTCTCTGATACTCTAGTGACTAGATTCTCTGATACTCTAGAAATTAATTATCGACTAGAGTCTAGTCGATAATTAATTTCACTGAGTCTAGCCACGAAACGAGGCATAGGAAAAAAGTTACAAACAATAAGAAAAAGTAAGTTAAAATTGAGCCATTTACAAATTTTAAGACGGAACTAAATATTTCGTCACGGCAAAATATTTTATACGAGTAAGTTCTAAAACTGTTAACCTATTTGGTTACTCTGCAGCTTATTCACTAGTGGTTATTAATACAAAAGAGAACAATAGTCTACGTCTTGATACTTTAGATTTGGGTACTTGCTGTTTATTTTGTATGAATGGGGTTTGTAAATATGTATGGATTACATAATAAAAAGTTGAAATTGTTAAAAACAAACTACGAGTAACTATGGAATAATATAACAGAAATTGAGTTAAATAAGTTAATTTTATGAATTATATAGTATCAAGTTCATTTTGTCCAGACTATAATTATTAGGGTTAACAGCCCAAACTTTTAATGAAATTTCGTAGGAAAACTATGACGGTATAAACTTTCAAAAAAAAAAAAATTGATCATCGTTTGTAAATGGGTCATTCTAAGTTAAGAGGTACTCGCTTGTTAAGAAAGGCGGCACAACATAAATGTTAGAATTTTAATCTAATTATATAACATTTTTATTGAAACAATTCATTTGTGCATATCTGCAAGGTAGCCAGTCAATTTATTAATTTTATCTTGTTTTATAAGAGACCAGGGGAGATACTCAATGCAGGGGAGAGACTTGATGTACAGGGTAGGATACTTTATGAACAGGGGAGGGATTTCAACATTGCTTTATGAAAGATAAGAGACTTTTTTTTTAAATCAGCTTTATTTATTTGTTATAATTGTTAATTTTATTTATTTTCAATAAATTTTATTTCAACTCTTTATTTTCAAACAGCCTTTAGCTATAGAATAATAATACTGTTCTTACAAACAAAAATTAACAGAAAATAAACATTAAATAAAAAACAATTACTAAATTATAATCTTACCATTGAATGGCAACGTTAAATTAAACAAAAATATTTATTTTTATTGCTCCCGCTCAAAGACATTCTCATTGAATGCATAAAAAATTCGCTGTCCTTTCATTTTTAGATTTGGTGCTGGTAGTTCTTCTATAATCTGATCCCATGTGATAAAAGAAATATCATTATCATCAATTTTGAAATTCTTTCTAGTTTTATCACAGATTTTACAGAATATTATTTGAACTTCGTCATCTTCTTCAACGCCTGTACACATGGCTACGTAACGGTATTCTGTAGTTTTTTTGGAGAAGTTTGACCAGCACAAAATCGCCATTGCTCAACGATTTTTTTCCAGATATTGAGGGCTTCGGGTTATCTTCTAGCTGTCTCGTTTTTTGCAAAATGATGGGTCAGAGAGCTGTGGAAATTCTTGAGCCTTCTCCGTATATTTCTTAGATGTTAGTCACGCCAGTAGTTCATCATCAGAATCACATGGGGATTCATATATATCCTCAATATGCAAACGAGTTTCAGGATTAATTTTTGAATAATCCAAGATACCTAGTTTAAAATGACTGCAGTTATCAAGGTCGCAAAAACAGCTTAAACTTTTCATTACCAAACGATTGGGAAGAAATGCACTTCCGCTAACTTGGTGAACCTTTAGTGTGCCTGAAAATGTTTTTATATCTTCTGCTGATCCGAGTTTTGCTTCTTTGCCCGAAATGTCTGCATCATCAATGGTCAAAACTGTAATATTCGGGCAACTTATCTGAAGTGCCTGGGATAAGTCTTCCAACGACGAAATATCAGTGCCACTTGCAACTAGTTTATCTGCGGTCCTTTTACAAGTTGCACCCACCCCATCTGGAGCTCCCTTTCCGTGGCCGGCCTCGTGATAATTCCACGTGAAATTAAGCAGATTAGGGTAAAACTCTTGTAACATTGTTGCCAATACTTTAAACATAATTTTATTACGGTATTGGGTAACTGGCCCATCGCTTAAGAAATGTAAGTTACTAACGGTCGCCGGCAAACTGTCTAGTATTGGCTGTAAATGGGCCCAAATTGCTGGAGGTGAGTGCGACAAATTTTCGGATAAAGAGCAGAAACATGTGTTTTTTAACTCTTCTCCAACTTCTTTCGTGTAGACTACCACTGTGTGCATACTTATTTGCTGTCTCGACCCACCGAAATGAAAGGATTGCACTTCTTCAGCATATTTTGTTTGATAATTTTCGCTAAAGTCAACGTGTATAATTGCATCGTTCTCAGTGATGGTTTCTTTTTTTGTTTTCAAAGCGTTATATTGGTGCACTATATTGAATTCATGACTCAAAAACTTTTCAAAATTACTTTCCAAGTCTAAAATTAAATCCCGTGGGTATATCTTCAGTGTACTTTTGACACACTTTGTTATTGTCCGTATTTTTTTAGTTTTCGGGTCGACAATATCTTGGCGTATAGATTGCCACTTACGATATAACAGTGGAATAGAATTATCGAATTCTTTGTAATGGAGACCGTTGTTCTTACAGGTATTACAATCCCTTGAAAGACATTTTTCGTTGTATCTGTTGCACCAGATTAAATCTAGAAAACCCACATGGTTTGAAACAGATATTATCTTCGCATTATATAGTGAAGACAAACTTAAATTGATATTGCTGTGTGTTACACACATGCAAGTGTTACGATTGTCGCAACGTGGCTCGACTATCCAAAACGGTTGAAGCTTACAAAACATCGAATATGAAATTTTAATTTGTGACTTCTCAATAAAAAGTTTGTGCAAGTTGAATAAAGTGTCTAGCCTAACTCGCTTTTGTTTACGCTCACCCTGCTTAGTTATGTAGTCTTTTTTCCCGGCACACACTCTACTATTTGAATCGTCTTCCATAAAAATGGCAATTCTTTTTTTCAAAATTTCGCAGCTTTTTCTGGCTCTTCGTTTTGAGTCTACCAATCTTAACTTTCGACTTACTTTCTTCAAAGGTTTCATTGTCTTTTCTTTTTCTAAAACATTGTACTTTTTGACTAGTTTTCCGCTTATCATTCTTTTAAATAATCTTTTCTCTTTTTCAGTTGAGAGACTTGAAAAATTATCTTTTAGTTGTTGAGATACGACTTCACCATACAGCAGCTTTTTCTTTATGGTTTCTCTATTTCTTGCAGTTGGTGAATCTACTAATGCATTCACTTTGGTATTTGGCGTGTCCGCTGGAGATTGTTTTGTTAATCGTTGTAGGCGTTTTTTGTAACGTTGCACTCTAGTCTTAAGTTTAGCTATTTCAGTCGCCTGTGTTTTAATGATCAAGTTTCTTGCCCTCCTCGTACAAATTGACTTCTGCTGTGCTGCTTGGGCTCGCCTGTTAATATTTTCATTCTGAGGAGGTGATAATAGCATCAGGTCATCATTATCCAAACTAGGAAGGGTTACGGAGGCATTACTTATGTCTTGAAGTGCTAAACGACGTCTACGATTCTTCGCTTTTTCTCTCCACAATTTTCTAGCTTTTCGCTGTTCTCGGGGCGTCATTTGGTTCACAGTCTTAATAATTCCTTTTTCTTTCTTCTTTTGATACTTTTCATATTCCTTAACTTTTTGCTGTGCGTATTTATTGGAGTCATTTTTTATGCGTTGGTACCTTAATCTTTCCGCTACACGTTTCTTTTCTAGGCGTTCTTCCCTCGTCAATTTTTTTCTGGCTACCATATTCTGTAAAAGACATATTATACTATAATTAAATGCGTGAGATAACCTAAAAGAGTAAAAATGTATATTGACTGAATTACGCAACAACTGTTTACGTGTTAACCATAAAAATACTCTAATCTGACGTTTTAATATCTTCCCTGGACATAAAGTCTTTCCCCTGGCATCTTATGAGGCAGGGGAGATATGACAGGGGAGATACTTTTTGGTTAGAAAACATAAATAATCATTACAGTATTTGTCGTACGTAATTAACAATGAAATATTAGAATCTATGCTCAAATAATTGTAAATAGACAAATAAAATAAAGTCATTAGGCGAATAATTACAAAATAAAACTTACCAGTGGAGAGATCACATTCACCCATTCACAACTGTACTCACAGAGTGATGTGCCTGAAATGATTTACAAAATGGCGGCGTGGCTAGCTCGCGCGACGCTTGCTGCTAACTTCACGTCCAATGAATTTTGTTAAAGGTCGTAACTTCCCGCGGCAAGTATACAAACGCCGCTTTTAAAGGAATACAAGAAGCCAGGGGACGAGACGCCAAATGCGTGGGACAAATGTAGACGTAAATATTTTTAATGAAAAAAAAATATTGCATAATTTTACTTATTAGATTAGTATTGTTTATTTATCGTTTTTTATTAAATAAATGATGTTGATATTTTATCACATTTTTATGTATTTAAAACTACTGATATACGGAACAGAATCGGCTAAGGGACAGACCAGGGGAGATATGTTTTTCATGTTTAAGATACTATTGTGACTAAATTAAGTAAATTTAAGTAATGAATTTAAGTGACCATTAAGAAGATGGTGAGTTTTGAGAGATACTAACGTTACTTTCGATCAAATTTTCGAAAAAGTGTGATTTTTTATCGTGGACGTCGAAAGTACCTCTTAACTTAGAATGACCCAAATACAAACTAATTATGTCGTTGGATAGGGCTCATGAAGCTTTATAACTTTTGCCTGAACTCTTTTTTTTGAACGTACCTGCTGAAAATAGGCTGCTGGTGCGTGGCTTTAAATAGCACTGTTCATTTGTTTCCGCGAGGGCGACTAAGGGATAACAAAGCCCCTACCACAAGCACTGAGGAAATACACAATACACCACCTCGATGCGTGGATTCGCCAACGCGTCTCCTGCCTGGACAACGTGCCGTTCCAAGGCCATACATCCCTTATGCATAAGTTAACGTGTATGAAGAGGCCCATGTCCAACAGTAGACGATAAAGGGCTGGTTACGATGCTGCAAATAGGGAAATATCCCTTCCAATAGGCGTTGGATATTAGTTTTTTTTTTAAATTGGAGGTGTATATTTTCTTATGTACGTTTCGTATGCCAAACGCCAGAACAATTAATGTTTGTTTAAATAATGTCCTAATCATCACTAAATATATGTCAAAGAACAATAAAAGGACAAACAGTTTATGTGCTATAGTTAAGCGCTTGACATTTTTGCTTTTGTAGGCGCTATGAAGTAACCGAGTAACTCACACGCACAAGGCTATCATCGATTTCAAATTTTGTTAATTATATTTTATGTTATTAAAAGTCGTTAAAAGTATTTAAAATTATAGTTAAAGAGCTAAACTGGTTATATTGCAGTAACCAGCAGCTAAAGTTGGACACGTTAACGCCGACGCAATCACAAGGTGTGCAGGCGACGTCCACCACGTCCATGCCTGCAACCAGACTAGAGCCGGATCGCTCCATGTTGAAGAAAGAAGAGCGTGATTACGATATGGCCTCCTACACGGTTCACGTCCAAAAGAGCAGGCACCATGAGTTGCTCGAACTCAAAAATTTTGATGGTGAAATGATATTCTCTCAAAAAACTTTTAGTTAATCGCTTTGAAGCGAAGTAAGCTAGATTTTGCATGAATGGGATTTTGCAAGGTCGGCGGCGCGCCCGCGTGCCCCCTGGTGTTGCGGGTGTCCATGGGCGGCGGTAACACTTACCATTACGTGGGACCGCTTGCTCGTCCGCCCACTAGTCTATAAAAAAAAAAAGATTTGCTGTGAAGAGACTGGTGGTTGTTTTCTCTCCGTCTTTTGCGACGTGTCTGGTGGTTTCTTTGACAGTCCTGGTGATTATATTAACACGTTCTCTAGTCAGAATGAGGGCTAAGGTTTCTGGATAAGGGAGGCACCTATTGCGGTGCCGGGTTTAGGTCAAGGTATATCTAGTAGCGGAGAGACACCGGTTGATGGTATAATGTGGTATAAATTAAACATTAAAGGGAGGAACTGCAGAAGTATTGAGAGGACGTAAGACATGGACTCGATTAAAGAAGAAAACGGAAATTGATTGAATAATCAATGGTTGGCAAAACAGATATCTACCTATTGGCAAAACAGTACCACGTTAGAGGGCCTCGAATGACATTGACGATTTCTAGACATAAGTCGCTTTTTCATAACAAACTTCGTTTCCTGAAGAGCGAATTGTAAGTTATTTGTACTTGTGTCAGCTTATAACGTCCCACTGCAGGGCGCAGGCCTCCCCTAGTAAATCACTGGGGGATTTCGGGCCATAATCTACCACGTGGTCCCAGCGCAGATTGGTGGATCACATTCTCCAGCTTTTTATTTTAATTTATATAGCATACGGGTTTCCTCGCGATGTTTTCCCTCCCTGCCGCGTGACAATTTTTTTTTAATCCGTACTTAAGTATAAACTGACTGTGTACATACTGAGCGAACAGTTTTTAGCATCGTATGAAGTTCACATTATAGCGCTGCTATTTGCCTACATATTTAAACACTGGAGGTGACGTAAGAGTGGCCAAGTTAATAGGAGCTTTAACTTATACAAATTCAGAATCTGCTGTGAGCGCATCGACCGCAAAACTGCTGTATGCGAGGAGCTCCGCCACTCTGCTGGCACCAGGCACAGCCCCCGTGGAAGCCCTGGCAGCTATCCATTATTTTGCTCATCCGAGAGTTGGTAAACAGTCACATGTAAGCTTTGATTACTATCATGTTTTGAAATATTTTTAGCAATTTTTAATTTAATTTTTTTTTTGGATAACTTGTAACCAAAAACTTAATAAAAAACACAAAATGTTGATTTTAGCAAGTTCGTACATATTGGTAGCTAAGTAATAAAAACACATGAGACAATCTAGATAGTAGGTATTATAGTAATTGAACAAGAACAAAAAAGGTACAAATTCAACTTTTAATCAAATCTAATTTAGAAATTTTGTAACGAAGAACTTTGCGTGATGCTGGGGCTAGTGCAAAACATATCAAGTATGTACACATCGTTTCACTTAAAAAGACGCTAACGGTCAACCTGTGCAGAAAGCGATATATCGATCTATTTTGTGGTATGAGGCGAGGAGGCCCATGTCCAGCAGTCTATACTGAAAGGGTTGGTTGCATTGCATTGCATGTACCTACTTATTAAAAGTAAATCCGAGATGATTTAACGTTTCTGTGCTTAGAGAAAGTGTTCCAAAATTATGCTCTATAAGGTCTGATTAACACCAAATACTGACTTGTCAGTACAGCAATATGTCTACAAAAATTGCCTCGGTGGTCTGGGTCTAAATTACAAAAAATGGTTAGCAGACACAAGCACACTAATCACTAACTGTAGTGCAAGGTAAAATTAGATATGGAAATATGATAATATGCGTTCACCGCTGTCTTTTAGTCCCCAAGCATAAAAGGTGGGCGCAGACGTTTTATTGTGCATTTTTAGCGGGTACTTGTAAATATAACACTAGAGAATTCTTAGGATACAATTTAGCTCACGTGAAATTTCTACTCGTTTTGGGAAGCTTTGGTAGGTATTTCCCGAAACTCGTCGGTACAAACACGGTGGTCTGTGAAAATCGGCCTAACGCACCTAGTCGACAGCTGACTGCAGCATCGCCTCCCTGATTCATGTTATTAGTAGACTGATTAAAATTCTGATAAATAAAAAAAATATTGAATTAGACTAGTTAGTAATCAGTAGTAAAATGACATCTTCACTTACCAGAAACATGACGCCAGCGTTGCTTCTGCTTTCAACAAATCCGCATTTGCCTGGGCCACCATCGCTGAAGAAGCGACTTTTGGCAGCTTATTGCTGCGACTTTCGGAATCAGTTCGGAACATCTGTGCAGCTGAGCCTAGAGTCCTGAGGTTTACTTCACCTGTGTACGTCATGGGAGATCTGCATGGGAATTTACCAGCGCTAATGGCCATAGAGGACGCTTTGTGGCCTAGTGGAGTGGCTATATACCCCGGAAAAGTAATGTTCCTCGGGGACTTTGTGGACCGCGGCCCTTACGGTACGGAGTTGTTGGGGTATTTGTTCGCTGCGAAGGTGCAAAGGCCGCATGCAGTTCTACTTATACGCGGCAATCACGAAACAAGGGAGATACAGAAAATGTTCTCATTTTACAAGTAAGTAGCAGTAATTGATCAAGCTTTTATTTTATTACAAAACTATAGTATTAGGAATTTCAGACAATTGGTTTTGAATTGGCCGTGTGGTGTCGGTCGGCTTAAAAATAGCACCACCCTACAAGGGCGTAGGCAGGATTTCATCCACGGTAGGGCCAAAGAAAACAATTTTATCCAGGGCGGGGCAAAGCAAACCATTTTTTTATAATTTAAATAGAGGTGGTGTAATGCAGAAAGTCTGTTACTTATTTTTCCCTAAGCCGGGGGGGGGGGGGGAGCAAGCGTCCCAACCTGCCTAACCGTGTCTACGTCCATGCCATCCTATTTCTTTCCGTGGGTGTTGTAAAAGGCGATTTAGGGGTAACAAAGTCGCCACTACAAGTCCTATGGAATTACACAACTTCTACGAGTAAAAGAGTGTACTCGGCACCCAGCTTGGCTAGCGTGCCATTTTAAGGTTATACCACCCTCATGCGTAAGACAATGTGCATGAGGATGCCCGTGTCCAGCAGTGGACGATAAAAGGGCTAGTTACTATGACGGTTTGGATATGAGAATTGAAAAGGCTTATCACACGAGAAAACTGGAAGATTCCGAAAATTTTAACTTTGATTTCTAGGCAGGAATAAATGCAATAGGTAATGAAAGCAAGTGGAATGGAAGCAAGCATCCTGAAATTATTTCTTGGAGTGTAATTGTCGATATTAGACTAGTCCTTATAACGTAGATATCGAACTATTTTTTATGAATTACAGCGAGTGCATCAACAAATACGGCGATTCGGAAGGCGTCAAAATATGGAGCGCCGTGAACGCAGTTTTTGATATGTTACCGTTAGCAGCCATTGTGGACAATAAGGTAAATACAATCATCATAGATACCATCCCTATACCTAAAACTAGTATGTAACAGCGGTTAATTAGAATCGCGACAAAAGTGTTAATGTTAATTTGTTAAAGTTTTAAATCGCCGTATCTTAGACGCGTGTCATGGGTATCTTAGGGCAGCACAATCTTGTCGCAGAGAATGCAGGAAAGATGTAGGAGAGCTACTTTGGCAGCCGACATGCCGAGGTACCTACTCCATACTCATGGAGTATGGAACTCATAGAACACTGCCGTGAAATGTATCAATATATTTTGGGAGTATGTGAGATATGCCAGAGCCCATAAGGAAAATATCTAACCTAAGTTTTCTAACCTATCTCATCTCGTCCCATGGATAACGTAATGGTGTAAAGAAAACTCCTTACCCCTTTTACTTCAATCCCAGAAGGGAGGATAGGGCGACAAAAACTCCCCAACCTATTGTTTGTTCTGATGGTTTTCTAAGTCCACTCTTAAATGTCTAAAGATTGACGGCGCATTTGGGGGCGTTTCAACCTTTGTAATATTGGACTGATGTTGGCATGTATCGCGAATGTGTAACAGTATCCATTTATTTTCAGGTGGATTGTCTGCTCGTTTCACAGCTTTCTATAAATAAATATGTGCTGAAGTTCGTTATTTCCAATCGCATATTTATATTGTCGACATGTACCACTAATGTCCATGGGTGACAGTATCCGCTTTCATTAATTGACCGCCATTTTCTATAAAAATGGTAACATAAAAGCAATCGAATCATGAGACGTGTTAGCAAGACGAAATACATTCTACTCTTGTGATTTTTTTCTTGAACTCATATTGAGCAGGTATTCTGCTGCCACGGCGGCATCCCTCCCCCCTGGGTGTGTCCCCTGGTCTCCTCTATCGACAAGGTTCCCCTCCCGCTGTCACGTCCCGCTGAACAGAGCACTGTCGCTTGGGAGCTCTTGTGGAATGATCCAGTTAAGTGAGTGATAATACGTATAATAATAGGTAGGTAGTCGGAAAAGTTCGCGGTCTTTTTGAACGTATGACTTTAGCGTGCTATATTTCTGGCAACACTGATCACTGGCGGGAAAGTGATACTTATACCGTTTGACAGCAGACTTTTTTGTTATGGCGGCAATTTGAAATTACAAGTTAAAAGTTTTATCTTTTCATATTTTTTAACAATTTGAAAATGGAAGTTAATAAGGAGAAAATTAGATGCTTTACAATTTTTTTTCGCTAGGGTTATGAATGCTTCTAGTGTTTACGAAGATGTTTTATCTAAAACTACTACAAGAAATAGTTCAAAAAATTCCTCGCTGTGGTCGTCTTATTAAGGTAAATGTTGATGTTACCTATCAATGTTATCATTGAAAGCATTGAAGCAAATCGACACTTAAGCAGTCATCAAATTGCGGAAGAGCTTAGCATTCACCACTCAACAGATTTGATCACCTGCATAAACTGAATTTTGTGAAAAAGCTAGATGTTTGGGTGCCGTATGATTTAAATTACAGAAACTTGATGTCTATTATGGTTCTTTTCCATATACGAGCTGTTGCTCAAATGAAATGAAATCGATCCATTTCTGAAGGAATTGGAACAGGCGATGAGAAGTGGATCATCTATGATAACAATGTTCGAAAACGATCTTGGTCTAAGCGAGGTGAGCCATCACATATAGTCCCAAAGCCAGGCCTCACTCCGAGGTCATGTTATGTGTATGATGGGTCTGTGTACGCTATCACAAGCTCTGAGGAACTAAATCACCTCTAATAGAGTGGACTCGCCAATCCGCTTTGCCAACGTGGTGTTTTATAGCCATACATCCCTCATGTACAAGACAATGTGCATAAGGAGCTGTGTCCAGCAGTGGATGGTAAAAAGGCTGGTTACGGTTATGTTAACCCGATCTTATATATATATATAAATAAAAATGGATGTTGGTATATCTGATGTAAATAGACTTCGACACCGTTTGACCGATCTCCATGAAAGTTGGCATATATATGTATTTTTTCATGGAGAAAGTTTTTATGCTATGGACTATGTTGTAACTCGCCGCTAGATGGCGCTCCAGCACGTCAACTTCTATACCGTTCAACCGATCGCCATGAAAATTGGTATGCATAGGTATTTGAGCACGGAGAATATTTTCGAGCTATCGACTTTGTTATAACTCGCCACTAAAGGACGCTGCAGCACATCAACTTCTATGGCAGGACAATGTCTGCGGGGCTTTGCTAGTATAATACAAAAACGAGAAGTTAATCACCAAACCCTCGTAGAACGTATAGAATGACTTCAACCCTCGCGTCGGAGCTAGCCGCCAACGAGGGGTTCGCGGCTAACACCCGCCGCGGCACGGGACACTACTTCGACCAGTCGGCGTTGGACAGGTTCCTGATCGCCAACCAACTGTCCCATGTCGTGAGGGCGCATGAACTGTTCCCGAGTGGATTTATGGTGAGCATAGTAGTCCCCGATAAACCTTTATATATATGCATCCAGAATACAAATTATTTATATATTTTGTTGTATTCTTCATCGCTTGCATTACATTTAATCTTATTCTAATTATTTTATTACTTACACTTAATTTTAATATATATTTTATAATGAGATATGCCAGAGCCCATTCCTTTTCCATTTACCCCTCCCTATTTTCCCAACCCCTTCTGCAAATCCATTCCTGCAGTGGCAATAGTGTAGTTTATATTTATCGCTTTTGAAAATTCTACCACATCGCTCTTTCATTTCCACATGCAACATAATTCGCAGTAGAGTGTATTCACGCATTCGCTGCTTCCGCTCACGTCCAGTTATTGTGGTTCCAGCAATGGAGGATTAAAAAGGTTGCCATGTTATTGAAAGCATTAAAGCTTTTCATGAGTACGTACTTCGCAGGCCCCTTACGGGTAACTAGGTAGCAAGCGCGGCATCCACGGAGGACAATACGATGAAATGGAAAATGCAGTACATTTTACTGTAGTGTAGTAACGTCGCTAGTCCAGTAGCTCTGGGATTGCAGCGTGTACTCTCGTCCTCCCAAATAAAACAATAGCTGTAACACTAATACAATTCCAGGGAATATTCTATAAAAAATGTTTCCTAGCCCTCTTGAAAAGTTACGTTGTGGCAATTGAAATTACCAGGGTCGAAAAGTAAAGGCGCTCCTGTGCCCACCTTGTCATTTATTTGTGACTTTAAACTTGTTAATTCATTCCAGTGTCAACTGAAAGGTCGCTTGGTGACTGTATTCTCATCGTTCCGCTACTGCGGAGGCAGCAACGACAGTGGCGTCGTGTTGCTTGAAGGCGGGAAACTTAGGATTTTTAGAATCGTCGCAGACGACTGACTTGAGATAATTTGCCCCACTATTATGTATAATAAGAATTTTCTCAACTCTTCAGTAGATTTCATTCATGATTTTTATTATACAGACCATCGTTTTTCAATCTGGGGGTCGCGATGACGTATAAACCCTTGTATATGTGATGATGACCCCGTTATGTACAAACTTTTTAATTAATCATTTATAAACGGTAAAACCATAATTAGGACCATAAACATGAGGTTATGTATTATATTTTAGGCAATTTCAGGGGATCATGATATTAAAAAGGTTAAGAAATGATGGTGTATAGACAATAAGAATTGTCATTGTCAATGGATACTTTAAATTGTGGGGGATGACGATAATAAAATGCAAATTTACAACATTTAAATATATTTTTTATATAGAAAAAGATGGCAAAAAGTAGAGTTAATCTGATGTTAAATGAATGCTGTTACACATGATTTTTTGCTATTATACTATTACAAGCCAACATCAGTTGAAAATGACAGACATTTGTATAGTTCTTTCATCTCATGAAGTCTGGTTATGGTCGTACATGTACATTGTGTTAGTGTGCGCCGCAGCGTCGGAGACAACTGAGCGTTCTCAAATTAACGTAACACTAAAACAATGTACATACATCTACGAGCATAACCACTACTAAGCGTAACCCACCATCCTGAGATGGAAGAACTACCTCCGTAGCTTCCACCAAGTATGCAATCGTAACGAATTATATTAGTAAATTGATAGTTTTATATGAATATTGTATTGACTATTTTGTTTTGCATCTTGTTTCATTTGTATATTATTATTGAATAAAGTGTGGAAAATGTATATTTAGTATTTATTTCTGTTTAAGGTTAAATTAATTATCATCAAATAATATAAACACTACAATTAGGTCAATTAAACTACTTTGTTCCTTCTTATTTTCCCACCCTTTGCCCAAATCCCTTCCTAAGACTTCAAATGGAGGCAGATCATCCGCGGACGTGCCAACGGCTGCCATTCCGGACTGATGTTGGCATGTATCGCGGATGTCTATGGGTAACAGTATCCGTATACCACCAGGTGGACTGTATGCTCGTCTGTAGTCTTCTTTCTATATATAAAAAGTAATCAAATATGGATGTATTTGTTCTCGGCCGCTTCTGCACAATCGGTGAATATTTAAATCTAGATTTGAAATGAAAATCATTGATTTAATATTATTTTTTTATTGTTTATAAAACTTCCGAAGACAATTAGTTGCGACACAGACATTGTCTTGTTTATACATAACTTACTACTTAAAGAATTTTATACAACATTAATATAGAGTTTAGAAGCCGTTTCACAACTCTCTAAAAATCCTGATTAGCAATTTGAAAAAAAAAAAATATTCTTTTTTTAAATTACCGCGTATATCAAGTTTACTTTGAGGTAATTTAGGATCGATAACATTGTTTTTCTTTTACCTGACACGGGCACAATGCACCAACCGTACCCTTGCTATTAAAAAAAAATGACGGAACAATTATTAATTCCATAATTTATTTTTTGTTTTGATTAGCGACAAAACACAAAGACATTTATACAAGATGCATAATGTCACTTCTCTTACTTTGAATCTATGGGGACACGCCATATCTATATGAAAATAAAGAGGCAACGCGAGCGCATAAAATGACGGCTATGCGTATTATTAAAAAAAAGCGCTTCCCATTGACCATCTGTCACTTCATTTTACTATCAATACTATATACAGTCCACATGGATCGCCCGCGCGCCTCATTGGACAGACGTTCAGTTTTAGATTCTCTAATTTTTGAAGACACGTTATAAATTCAGTCTGTCTTGCGTATTAATTGCAAAAATTGCATAAGTAAAATCTCAATCTACTAGGTAATTGGAGAATTGTGAAACAGGTTACCAACTATTTCATACAGCAAGAGAGAAGTAACAAATATCAGTTACCAGTTGTTAGTACTCGGCGATATATTTGGCACATCGTGAATAAGAAAGAAAGCAACTGAGGCGTCAACAATGAACGATTGAAACAGCGCTCTACAACACGAAAATGTCTCTCTCTTATTTACGAATGCGCTGTTATCACCTTGTTACTATACATTGTTATTATAGGATACCGATTACAAATAAATCATAATAGAAATGTATTGCATAGAAACGCATTAAATTAAACAAGAATTTTGTAATATAATAATTTACAATCATGATGGAGTGCGCCTTTTATTACGACTCTAAGACTTATTACGTCGACGTTGGATACAGTGCATAACTCACTCCGAGATTCTCTGAAGAAAGATTTTTAACAAAGAGACTCGAAGAGAGAGAGAGAGAGAGCTCTCAAGGGACGACAGCAGCGTCTTGGCCATACAAACATATTCCTCTGTTATACAAACAGACATATTATAGATAAATATGTACCGTGAGCATGACTCTACATTTTGATGTTTCTGTTTTCTCATTTCTTATAGGAGCTGGCTCCCCCAAAAATAAAAAAATCCCCGTTTAAACGCCCAGTGTGCAAATTGAACAACTTTTATTTAAAAAAGCAAAACGTACAATAGAAAAATCTATCAATACTTTAATGAAAAAAACCCATTAAAGTTCAATCAATTTTTGGAGGAGGAAATAGGGGAATACCAAAACCTTAATTTTCTCGAGGTATTATCAGTTGGAAATACAACTGTCCTTTTCTCTCAAAGAAATTGCATTGTAGAAATACCTATTTCGAAATCCGCGTCCGCTAATTCTCCCCTCTTGATATCTTAGTTAAGAATTACCGCAAATTAATCCCAGAAAGGATTAGATTACTGTTCATTACAAAGAGACATCTAAAGAGTGAGATCTCAGAAGAAAAGGAGTTGTTTGCGAGATGAGATTCTTATTGGAAGTGTTGCAATAAATTTTGATACAGTTAGTGTCCACGCAACGACGTCATTGAAATACACTATTTCAAAACAGACGCAGTATTTATTTTGAAATTGTAATGAACAGAAAGAAGCCAAGTGTGTATGTTATCTTCGCACAAGAGACGGCTTGCGCGTGCGCATGTCGTATTATAAGCAAACATTTCTATCTAATTCTATATTTCCCGAATATAAAGTAAAAGATACAAAGAATCTCAAATGATCTTACTATGGGGAGGAATTTTATAATTCGTCGGTTATATGTATTTGTATGTATTTATACTCCACGCACACAAGTAAATCGTGATACACATTTCTTTTTAATTACTATAGAACATAGAAAACATAGAACTCACAGTTCGAGTGGATTGCGCGATATAAATGACAAATTGTAATGGAATTACATACGTTAGTGCTCTAAAAAAATAAAAATACCCTTAGATTATACAATCACGTGCTCACGCAAGAATAATTTACCGATAGAGCGCATTCACACTTATTTTATAACTAAATTTAGGGTTTTTTAACCGATATTTATAACTCTATGATCATAAATAAGTATACGATTTTTTTTAAAGCATTTGAATTCGCAAGATGACTGCTTTCATTGGAACTAACGTATACATAGTAGGCCTTCGTTTTAGAACGAAAATTTGTTTGTGCATTTCATGAAGTTATTTGGTATTAAAAAAAAATACTATTTTACTAACCTTTTGTTATTTTTTAAATATTGTTACAATTTTTATTAAACATTTCATGAATATAAAGGACTGAAATTTCTTTACGACAAAAAAAAAGGACGTTATATGTCAATTGATTCAAAATCATGAACGGAGTCTATGGTTGCTCTATCTTTTGTATCCAGTAAGTTATATACTTTTAGTTGTCAATAAGAAATCTTGCGAATTTGTGGTTCAAATTTATGACTACCTATACTTAAAATGACGAGTCAAAATCAAATTTAGCGTGGAACACTTGTTATTTGAGTCCCCCTAAGTTGTTTCAATGTGCGTGCCATTTAGCAGTTAATGTGCACGCAGTAAAACATATAAGCCACACCGTATCAGAGGACTCCCGCCCTCTTAGACCAGTTAAAAACATGTGCCACATTAAGATAGAGTATTTGACTTGTTTTAAATAATTAGGTGTTAAATAACTTACTGGAAATCGCTTCGTGATATCGAAGATCAGATCTTAAAAACATATTTGCAGGGCTTCGAAGTCACAAGTAATGACGTCACTAATACGGTGGTAGCGCATTTACAGGCACGCTTGAGTGAGAGGGATAGCGATAGATTCCCATTTCAAAAGAAGTTAAGCTTAATCTACCCACAAAATTTACTAAATTGAAAAATACAATGATATGAATCTCTACTCGTCAAATAAAGAATAAAACACATCAAAATTTTAGTTCTCTTTTTCGCTTATCGTGAATTTGCGGAAAATTTAGTCTTCTGTGACGTTGATCGTAATGATTTAAAAAAATTGTGATCTACGATGGATACGCAATGTAGCGTCACACGGAGCGCGTGATTTTTTATTGACATAAACTGTGTCACGAAAAATTGCATATTCAGCGCATAACATTAGATATTTTGCCGATTAAAAATCTAACATTTACCCTAAATGCGTCTTTTTACACATCACACACGGAATCGGCCCATTTCACTTAATATATTTATCACAAAAATCAAAGTATTTTTTCCTCTTGATAAACCGCCATCTTTACTTCTATCTTTATTTATAATTACGGTATTGTTCTGTATGAATTGACACAAAAAATAATCATTTTTACCCAGCGGCATAGCGTGGGTTTCTACCGTCCGGGGCGGAGGGCAAATTTGCAAAGATGAAATTTTCTTGAGCGAAGAAAATATTAAATTGTAATTTGAAAACTTTTCAATATTTATTTTCTGTAAAATTCAAAACGCTTAAATTATAAAAAAAAATTGATTCTGAAAACATTTGTTGAATTCAAATGTTAATCGATTTTTATCTATAAGCAATAGTGGGTATTTTGACAATATTTATTGTTATTTAATTTAAGATTTATTAACAACTAACTGTACCCGGCCACGCGTTGTTGTGGCTGCACAACAGATGGCGCTTACCCTGTTTTTGGGTAAAAAGCATGTTTTTACCCTGTGATAGGTATATAAAAACACGGGCGTATTCCAATGCAACGTTGTGTCAAAATTTCAAAGCAATCGGTCAAGAACTTTCGGGAGATTTAAGATTTTGAACAAACGAAATTTTACATTTTTATTTATATAGATTATTATTATTTACACAACTGAATGTTGCAATTAAATAAATATTTTCTTCGCTGCAGACACCAGTCATCAGCTTTTATAATTACATATATATAATAATATATAAACATAGCTAATATTTTTATAAATTGCGTACAATTGGATACAATCTTCAAAAAAAAAATTGTAATTTCTAGCTGACCTCGAGCACTGTGATGATGTTATGATGCACTTGACAAATGGAAATATTTACATAATTGTGATTACAATAAACTAATGAAATTAATATTAGTAAAATTTTAAAAAAGCACTGGTTATGTATCAGAATAAGAAGTTTCTGGAATGCGTTTTTGAAAAAAAAACTGGGGGTATTTTTGAAAAAAAAACAATCGAATTGTTTGAATCACTATAGAAACTGTAATAATCATGATAGATAAAAAAACTCTTTAACTAAACGTACCACCCCAGCAGAGTGCCGCCTGTGAAGGGGGGGGTGGGTGGGGCCAACCCCCGCCCCCACTACGCTACGCCACTGTTTTTGTCTGTCACGTTTTCCATTTTGCAAGGAATTGCACGCAAGTTGATATACACTGACTGATTTATAACGATTGAAAAATTATGATGTCAGTGTAAAGGTACTCTAAAACCGATCGATGGACCAAATGCTTTGACAAGTTTATTGACGGTTTAGTAAAAGTTTCAATCGATATTTCGTTTTTCACAACAAAAGCGTTGGCTAAACATCGCTCTACATTGCAGTAGGTATCAATTGTTTACGCAAGAAATTTATTGTAAATGTATCATAATAGAAAAAAATATATCTTACTGAGATTATTTTCTCAAATTTAAGGATTAAGTAAACGATTCTTTTTGTGTTAGAATCGTGTAATTTAGTGTAAGGTGCTTTGAGCACCACACTTAATAGCAACAATCACACAGACGTAAGAAAATACATTTTTATTCGCAATCAATCATCAAACTTGGAGGGTTCCAATATTAATAAACCGTTTACAATTATTTTAAGGGAATCGCCAAAGAAAGTGTTAAAAGAAATTCAATAACAGCCACGGAAAAATGTTAATTTTTCATATCTTTTCTAAACATTTCAAATGTGCAAATTGATGTTTTTCGTTTAAACTCAGAAGCACGCGTTAAATCTCTTAGAAAGTCTGTGTATATGTACTGTATAACACGAGTCAAAGGTGTTCGTAAAGTCGAGTTGGTGACTCGTCCAATTTCGGGACTCAGTCTAGTTCGACACTCGACTAACACGCTATTAATACACTCAACTATAAAAGTCAAATTAATCTTTCAATTTATTTATACAATGGAACCACCCACGTGATATTTTGTAGTTATGTTACGGCGAGTGTAACGTACCTTTGTAATGAATGGAAATGACTCACGAATTAAAAAGTTAACATTTTCCAAGAAAGACTAACTGTGTCCGAAGGGTTCAGTCTAATATAGGCTATATTTTATTATGAAATTTTGAAAAAAAAAAAAAAAACATAAACCTAAGTGAAACGAGGGCGGTTCGCTAGTATGTTATAAAATTAAATTTAGTTTCGATAAATTTTCATTTCTCTATAATAAAACTAATTAAGCTAATTTTAATCTATAAATAATTACATTTGTTTATTTGCTGTTTGATGAATGGATCTTTTATTTTATACATTTAAACTGCATACATTTGTTTTAATGCACAAACATTGTACAAAAGGCCGACTTAATGCCTACTGGCATTACCTATCAGTCAACCTTTGGTTAAACAGAAATATGAAGAATATGTTTTTAAAGAGAAAGCGGATGTTTAATTATGTACAAGACAAAAAGGTGGTTACTTTTCATCGGCTTCAGCACATAGTTACACAATACTGTTCAATTATAATCATTATTGCTATTTACACTGGGGCCGACCAGTGACCACCATTAAGACATATATATATATATATTAGTGGTGATGTTACATGACTTTCTATCAAAACGGGGGGGGGGGCTCTCCCCCCATATACTTCCGAAGTTTTGGGCCCAACCGAAGTTCGAACGAATGAAGTGCTATAATCCTAGCCGGACTTTCTTTCGTTATTTTTTTTTATATAGAAAAAAGGCAACAGACGAGCATACAGTCCACCTGGTGGTAAGTGGATACACGGACATTCGCGATACATGGCAACTTCAGTGCAGAATGACAAACGTTGGCACGCCCCCGGATGCGCTGCATACCTTTACGGATTAAGGAATGGATTGCGAGAAAGGGTTGCGACAATGGGGAGGGATAGGATCCTATCCACTTTTATACATAGCGGTGTTCTGTGAGAGTGAGAAAGCTCGGCCAGCTCTGGGCGTGTCTCCCAGTCTGCTGTAACATACAAGCATCGTCCTCCCCTTTGTAGTGGAACTGTTCACTTAAGAACTATTCATTTGTTTCACTGTTTCATCAACCAAAGTACCGAGATGTAGCATTATGGCCCTGAAACCGATGTATTTGCGAGGCGCCTCAAGGCCTTCTGTCTGTCACATTTACCTTCTGTCAATTTGGTCCGTCATTTGGGGGCAAAAAAACTACCAAGAACGTATTAGTGATAATTTATCTTTTTTTACAACAACTGCAACATTTACGAAATTTAGAAACAATTGAAAAGCAAAACGTTTTCTATACAACCCGAAAATATTTATGACAGAGATTTTAAAGCGGTCAGAATTACAGATTGGAGGACGAAGGCCATGAACAGAATGATCTGGGCAACCTCGCTGGATCAGGCCAAGGCCCACCCCGGGCTGTAGATTAAGTGTATTTGCGTAATTAATTTTAAGTAACAAATGGAAGCAAAGACTGTTAAATATCTTAATTATAACCACTCGTTTATGGTGACAGTAACATTTTGTTTATACCGCTGCTACCACTTATTTATCACAAGGAATTATCAATCTATGTATTTTGGTTGATCACCGATTTACTCATAAATAAATCGCTGAAGTCAGGATCGCTGAAATATGGCGACAGTGATTACTAAACTTCATACCGGTCGTCACTGGTTGGCCACGGTTTAAGGAGCTAGTGTAGATTGACGTACGTTTTAATTAGCTTAAACAAAATAACGCGTATTTGCAGTATACGGTTTTAAAAAAAATTCGAAATTAGATATAATGAAATCACACTTGTAGCACATTCTTTATATAATTAGTGGCAATGAGAGATTTTGACATTAACACTAGTATGTTGGCTACAAAAATATATGAACGTCGGCGGACATAGGTGAATGTTAACATTCATCGGTGATTGTCAACAACCAAGCGCGATGGTGAGTTAAGTTGTTTTATGCAGATTTCAGATTTGTTGCTGACATTGGGGCGGGTGACGGTAACGATTTTTACCACCGAAAAGTGGCATACGGAAACAGCTCCGGTATAGTTGGGACAAAATACGACTGGATATTCATATTTTTATTATATCTATTAGTCCATAGATTAGAACTAATCATTTTTAAGAAACATTTTATAAATGTAAACTCACGTGTACATTTACAATCGCACAATAGCAAAAAATACTAAAGAAAAATCAATAAGTGAATAGAACTTTATATTTACTTGTTGATATTCTTCATAAAGATATTTATGATATAATTCAGATTCAACTATTTCAAAATGTTGCCATACAAATAATTTGACTATACAGGGTGTTAGTGACATGTTATCGAAAATTAAAATCCGGAGTTCAGTACATGATACTGAGTCCCCTGGCGTTGGAATTTTTCGTCGGTCTTTTCATGATTTTCACGATTTTTTTTTTTGTGCATTTTATTACTAATTACAGCATGGTATCACTTATGTAGTCGTCTCAATTCGAATTAAAAGAGAAAAAACAACAAATGACGATATTTAACATAAACCAGCAATGCAATTCAAATCTCAATACACACGCGAATTGACGCGATAATCTTAACACTGTTATTAACGATAATTTTAACGATAACGCTGTATTGCCGCCTTCAATACAGCCTTCGATAACGCCGAGTTCAAAGACACGAGGTCAACAAACTCAGTCTAGTAATACCTAGGTTACAAGCCGGCTTGAACACGCACACCGCTGCTGCAATCATCGGTACGCTGCAATACATTGCGCGCTCTAAACTGACATCATCGGTAACCCATCATTGTCGACATCAGGGGTACTTGTGATTTAATAATAGATATCATTTGTAAGCTTTTCACAAAGTTATCGATAGTATGTCCCTTACACCCTGTATATACTAATATGGGTAGACTAATAAATAAGAAACATTAAATAAATATTGATTTTTCTTATTTATGTAAAACTGGTCATTGGCCACTTTTATAAGTTTGACGTTCACAAGTACATTTATTTTATTTATAAATTACACATCAGAATTTAGACCATACATATAAGTAATCATTGCAATCCAACATAAATCTATTAACACCTACCCAAAGATTTGGGGAAGTACTCTAAAAATATTTCAGTCTTTCACTAAAATGTATGATGGTCGCCGACGTTCACCGATGAATGTTGACAATCACCAAATTGGAGCATAGTAACATACACATACATACTTAAACAGAAACGAAAAAAAATACATCAAAATAGCAGATAAGAATCAAAAGATTTAATTCGATTTGATCACTTTATAAGCCGACTAGTCGCTATGAAAGTTGCCAAGTGGCTTTACACTGATAAAAAATAATCTTTAAACCTGTCTATCGTTAATAATTATTAATTTAAATCAACAACTTGCCGTGCAGTATCTCTAGGGCCATTTTGCGTCGTAAGTATGGCATGTGTGATTGTGTGAACGTGAAGGGCGCGTTTCGACTCGCGAATTCTGCGAAAGTGCATGAGAACACGCCGCAGTCGCTGCCGTTCATTTGTTGAGGGATGTCCTGAAATAAGAGTTTGTAAATACATGAATAAAATAATTGAAATAAAGAAGGTCAGCGCCAGTCGAGAGAGTTGGCTATTTGTTTTAGAATAAAAAAAAATCTGACAAAAGTTGTAGTCTTACGAGCCTTTATCTAACGACACATGCAATTCAATCAGTCCTTTCAGTATCCACTGCAGGACACGGGCTTCGGGGCCTTACGACATCCACGGGAAGAGATACCTTCATGTCGTCCTTGAGGTACTGTCACAGAGCCTTCAGGCAATTCATGTTAGCGCTACCTATACTGTCTAAGTATAGGCTGGCCATATATTTTCTTGTTCTTGAAGTCCACCAGGCTAAAAGTCTACGATAGTATCTGAGTGACGGGTGACTCACTAGTCTATATTTACCTTGAGACACTCAGCAGTCCACCCGCTGTCGTCAAACGGTTGTCCCTTCTTGTCCTGGTGCTCGTCCCTTAGGTACTGTCGCAGGGCTTTAAGGCAGTTCATGTTGGCGCCGCCCATACTGTCCAGGTATGAGATCTTCTTGTTCTTGAAGTCCACGAGGCTGACGCACCAGTGAACGCCTAGGTGGACTGGCACCACCATTAGGTCGTGTGTAAATATGTCCACCTAGTAATAAATAAACAAAATAAATAACACCACCTCTCAACATCAATTCAGAATGACAAACGTTGGCACACTACCTTTGGAAATTTACGAATGGATTTGTGAAAATGGGGAATAGGAAATATAACTGAATGAGAAATAAAGAAAATTATTTTATTGACAACATATCAAATGAATGGAAATTAAAACATACAAAAAGTATATTGATTGTTGCGCCAACCCCGCATATGTTGCAGCGTGTAATGGGACGTTGGTTTTCAATTGGAGCCACACTGGTGACCACGGACGATCCAAAGCAGAGAGCGTGACATTTAATTTGTTATAAGATCGTAATTTATAAGAATAAGGAGTTTTTCTCAACCCTTCCCTTCTAATCTTCTTTTAAAGACCCCACATTATTCTTTGCATATCTTACATTATTATACAATTTTATAGTGAAAATAATAAAGTTTTTTTTTTGTATTAGATAAATATTGGACAGAATATCTTTCGCCATTTTTTTGGCAGCCATTATCACATCGCTATAATTTTTTTGGAGTTTCTGAGAATGTAATTTTACTCCATTTCGAGAATTTTGTAAAGAGCGGAATATATGATAATCCGAAGGTTCCGTGTCTGGACAGTATGGAGGATGCATTAAAACTTCCCAGCCAAGGTCTATCAATTTTTGTTTAGTCATCAAAGATATATGCGGTCAAGAATTGTCGTGATGGAAAACTACCTTTATAGCACGCTAAAGTCATACGTTCAAAAGTGAAAAAAATAAAGTTTGATGTTTAACAAATGTTTATACAAATGTATAAAAACTATTTATTTGGCTTATGTCCGCAGTCATTTTTAGTTTGCAAGTAACATATGGTCTCCTCAGTATGCTGTGTATCAAAATAAAGTAGAAACCATTCAGCGGAAATTTGTTAAATACCTTAATTACAAATTTGATAAAAAAATTAAGGGTCATGTGAATTATATAAGATACTATCACTTAAAGACCGTAGGTCCTCACTTGACATGACACTTTCTTTATATGAATTTCTGAATCGCTAGTATTTAATAATATTACTTTTTCATATTGTAGCTGTTGGTAACTAAAGATAAATAAATGAATTCTTGTAAAGATGGTCTTACCTTCCTGGTCCAGCGTCTGAGGGCTGATTGTCCACTCTGCATGAGTTTTGGGTAGAAGAAGGTGTTGGTGGCATACACTTTGGGCAAGTCCTTGTTATTTTCACAGCGCTGCATCAGCAGGTTCATGTAGAAGTTGATCACCTCGTCATTTAGCCAGTTGAGGCCGGCCAGAGTCTGCAGGTCTCGCCTGACGGATAATGTTTAATCATTTAGCATTGGGTGGATTTCGGAGGTCATGGTAGACTAGTAAAGTAAAAACTGTACGTGAAAGAACGCGCATTTCTTAACGGATTGATATGAAATTTGGCAGAAAAATGGTGACGAGTATATTTCTGTAGAATAGATATTTAAAAGCGGGCAACCCAAATATGTATTGTCTACGATGACGTTTGACATTTATTGTCGCTGCCCTTGAGCTGGACAGGGTCAAGGGTCACAACTTGCATCGTGTCTTGTGTAATATTAGTTAAATAAACAAAAATAAAGTGTGTTTTCATGGAAGTGCCGTCTTTTTATTGGGCATGGATTTAACTCGTGAAAATATTCGCTGTATGATTTTCTACGATTTTAAGTGTAATATGACAGTTCAGCAGAGCCTCGCTAGGCTTCAAACTGCTCTTGGCGATGAAGCACCAAGCAAGACGACAATTTAGAGCTGCTTTGCAGAATTCAAGTGCAGTCGTGACAATCTCCGTGACGAATTTCGTGAATGATCGCTATATGATCGAAACAGACAGGCATGTGACCTACCATGAGATTCGGGCATCCTTAGGCATAGGCATGAGTGAGATATAATCAATCTTACACAAACATTTGGCTGTGCTCGCGGTGGATACCACACAATTTGACTGAGGCTCAAAAATCGGAAGGGGTCACTTGGTGCAATGCCATGCTTACCAGAGTCAACGAAGGGGCGTCAAATTTGGTGTGGAACATAGTAACAGGTGATGAAACATGAATTTACAGCTACGACCCCGAAACAAAGCAGCAATCGACCATTTGGGTCTGTCAAGATGAGCCGAACCCCACCAAAGTGGCGCGTGTGCAAAGTGTCGCGAAATAGTTAATCGCTTCTTTTTTTTTAGAAAAACTGGCACACAGTAGTTACTGTTGCTTTGGAGAATTGTTGTACCGTGAATGCTGATTGGTACACGACCATTTGGTAGCCGGAAGTTATTGACGAACTCAGTAAAAACATCCGTAAACGCCGCATAATCTTGCACCATGACAATGTCAGCTCTCACACGGCCAAACAGACAAACAATTGTCTAAACTCTTATTATTGATTATTGAAACAAGCATTTGAAAATCGCCCAGAATAGAAAAGGTGTGGTTTTCCATCACGACAATGCTCGGTCGAGAATACATTTTTGATGACTAAACAAAAATTGATGGAACGTGGCTGGGAAGTTTTAATGCATCCTCCCCTCCATACTGTCCAGACACGGAACCTTCGGATTATCATATATTCCACTCTTTAGAAAATTCTCTAAATGGAGTAAAATTACATTCCAGAGAGGCCTGTATTTAAATCAGTTTTTCGCTCAGAAACCACAAAATGGGATGGGAGAATGGCTCTGCCAGAAAATTGGCCAAAGATAGTCGAATTAAATGGACAATATTCCGTTCAATAAATCTGTATGTAATACAATTTTTATTATTTTATTTTCACTTTAAAAAGAGCGCGAACTTATCAGACTACCAATAAATCAGTGGGGTGCTAGCCTAATGCAATGCAAAGCAAACAGCTATGAAACTGCAAAGGAACTCAAAAAGTATCCACAGCTGGACATGGGCCTCCTTCTACACATTGTCTTGTGCATGAGGGATGAAATGCCTTAAAACATCACGCTGGCCAAGCGGGTTGGCGAGTCCACTCTTGTTATCCCTTAGTCGCCTGTTACGACACCCACGGGTAGAGATGGGGTGGTGCTATTCAATAGCCGGCCGACACCACACGGCACGCTAGCCTAATACGTAAATAATAATACCTGTGTATTTTTAAATTGAACTTTGCTATAAGCACCTGTCCTGCAGGTCCAGGGCCAATAGCTTTGTTCACAAACATGTCTTGTTCTGCTGTCAACTTCGGAAGTTCCACACTTGGAGTTGGTTCCACAATAAAACTATCTGGAATATTCAATTGAAACTTTAGCTTCTTCTGATAATGCAGCAACCGCTGCTCACTATTCACTTTTGATATAATTTCCGACATTCTACGAGCATCTTTGAGTTTTTCCTGTTCCTCTTCATTTTTCTGCCTGTATTTAGATTCTAATTTCGCGACATAGTCCTCTTGTGTTACCGCCAAGCCACTGAAATAATCCTTTAACGAGTTCACCAGGTCAGTCCTCATGCTCGATGATGTTGATGTTTCAGAAGGAATGATTTCAACTTCAGAGTCAGAGGAGCTGAGAGCTGCCACGGTTATAGGGTCAAATTCATTTGTTCCGAAACTATTTCTATCTATAGATGCGTCTTTCAACACCTTTTCTGTGAAAAGAATTTCATTCAAAGCCTTTTTCTGCTCATTCTGTGTAGCTCTGAGAGATGCGGAATCATTGGCGAGATTGATGATGTCTTTACTGAACGTCATAGGTTTGGTTATCGCTGAAACTTTTTTAATTAATTCCTGATAATTTTTTTTAGCGTCTAAGTTATATACTTTTGAGAAAGCATTTCCATTTAATAATTTATCTTTTGGGTTTAGCGGGTTTTGTGGTTTGCTCATCCATTTGGGTAGCGTTACTGCTTGCTTTTTGTATGATTTAGTGATACCCGCAGGGCATTTGAAGGTGTGAAGTTTAGGGCTAACATTTTCATTGACAACCCTTTCATTTAGCTTTCTAGATGAGGGACTCCTCAAGCCTGTAGGGTTACTGTAATTTTTTGTTTGGAAGAACTTGTACGGTTTGATTGATGGATGACTGCCTATTTTTCTGACAAATATTACATCATCTTTGCCATCTTGTTTGTGATCAAATTCATTTGAATCTATGTACACTTTTTTGGGTTTATTTTCTGTTTCTGTCCACCTTTCTAATACTGTCACCTGAAAGAAAGCGTATGAAACATTGTATTCTTTATAGAAAGTGAGCAATTAGATAGTGTAAATGGATACAGTGAATGACAGTATTTATTTATTTACTCTTTATGCACTATATTGTACAGACCGTTGGTTAAATGTGAAAAATTTAAGTGGGTGGAGAAGAGCTGAAATAGTAAAGCTTAATTCATTTCTATTTACCTATTTTACCTTTACCTATCCGCCTGTAAATAATCAACATCAGTTAATAATGACAAATGTTGGCACGGCCCCACCCTACTTTCGAAAATTTACGAGTAAATTTGATATAAGAGATGAGAAGGATGGGGAATAGGGAGTATACCCGGATATGTTTACGTCATCCCAGTACACTACTTAAATATAGTACATTCTTGCTTTCCCTTCCAATATTTAGTCTTAAAATGAAAAGAACTTACATATACATAATATGTTCTATACTTTTTATTGTCTTCTGGTAAAGACGATGGTCAATCAGGTCCGCTTAATATAAATTTGTCTCATTTCTTTTGCCTAACTTATGTTTATATCTGAATTCTGGTCCGTCTGTTGGTCTTATTTCTTAGTGTCTATTGTATTGGTCAATCGAGCATTTAAACCTATACAATGTGTCACTGAAAAAATGCAATGCTGAAGACGGGTTAGGTTGTTCAGTATCGAGACTATAATAGATTCTACCAGTTTTTACAATAGGTATTATTTTTCATAACTTATTGTTCATTTCTGTTATATCTTTCATTCTACGCGCGTCGTATATACGCACCGCGCCCGGTCATTAAACAGATAGAACAACAAAACTAGATGTTTAAAACTTTTTATTTATTACCTAAAATTATTTTATTTTTCGCTAGGACGGTTTTATATGTTTTAAATTAGTTGACGAGTTTTGCATTATTTTAGTGACACGTTGTACAAACTCTTTTACAGTTTTGCCTTTTCTCCTCTGTAAAGTTGATTATTAACTTATTTAATAAGCGCCTAGCTAGTGCTAATCGTAAACAAATACATTTGGAAGTTTTAAGCAAATAAAAAGTTATTTACATCTTCATTTGTATTTTGATATTTGAACTTCCGCGGCAATGAATGGAATCTGACTTCATTTGATTTGGCTACATTCCTGCCATTATCATTGGGCTGAATGTATTTGGCTGGCTGTGATTTGGGGACTTTTTCTAAAACTATGACATCATCTTCCTCGTGTCCATTTTCAAGTTCATCCAAGTCTATGTAGATCCTTCGAGATTTGTTTTCAGTGTTCTCTTTATTTGGCTGTCTTCTAACAAATGATCCCTGAAAGAACACAAATATTGTATAATATAATATGAGATTACAATATACTCGAGGACATGGAAAAGCCATTGTGTAATGAGATGAGACATCAGTCATGAAAACATTTATTCACGAACATATAGCGAATGAATGAAAAATCTTAAAAAGTATTTAAATTATTCTGCGATTTGCTATTTTCTGAATGTTTTAGAAAATAAATGTTTAGACAAAAGTTTACGATCCCTATCAAAGGACATAATTTGTTGTTGGTTGGTTGTTTGTTGTTACTGTTTATTGTACTGTTGTGACTATCTCCCACACACCTAATTAAGTTAATTAAGATAAGTTCTGGAATGTTTTATTTTATTTTAAGAGGAGCACTTTGCTGACTAATTCCCAGGCAAGGACGTAAGATAATAGGCAGCCAGGTAATAATGAGATCATGTTTTAGTTTTGAAACCATTTCATTACTTAACTATTAAGTCAAAACCTTTGTCCTTGCATATGTTAAGGGACACCAATTTACTTCTTTTGAAATTTTATTAGTTGCAATTAATTTTTTATTTGTGTTCCTTCACTGTCTGAGAACATTGTAGCTTTAAACTGTATAATTGCTTGGGTTAAATGGTCATCTTATATCTGTACAGGTTTTTCTGTTGTTAAATTATTTAGAATAGTTTTTAGTGTTTTCTGAGGTGTTGTGGACAGGGATTCTATTGTCCTTGCAAATGGCCTTCGGTGAACGACCCTATTCTTTGATTACTTAAATTGAGCTCCAATAATTCAGTAAAATTGCACATGGAACATGTAAAAACCGCAGATAAGGCAAGACAGTGTCTCAAACTGCCAACAAGGCAAACTTATTCTTACACGCGGCCGACAAGGCATCGCTATCCAGTGCACTCGTTACTTCCTTACTTGTCTATTTCAATCTGTAACATTACGCGAACAATATAACATTTACTTATACCAGAAGAGTAGTATTATTGAAGTCACCATACACAACTTATGTGCAGTACTTATAATGAATTGTTACAATAATATCATAAGTACAAAGATGGACTCTCTCTCTTCCAGTCAATTTGTATGTATAGTCCTCAAAATTTTAGATAAAAGAAGAATGCCACAACTAGGATACTCACATTTTCATCAGAATTCTGCTCATTTAACTTTCTCGGTAGCATAAAATACTTTATATGATCATTTCTAACATCACTGGCCATCCTGCTTATCCTCCCCGGCACCTCATTGGGGGTGGATGTACTAGGGTGGCCCGGCTCCAACTGAATCGGAACATAATGAACTTTGCTAGCTGGCTTTTCATACTTGGACAGTAAATCTGTAAAAAATATATTTTATATTGCTAATATTTATACTAGATAAGAATTACCATATATGAATAAATTGTTAGTATAAATTGCTGTCGACGATCACTGCTGTACCAGTAAACAAAGACCCCATTTGGCCAGATGGACTAACGATTTCACCGCACGACGCTACTATGACGCTATACCACACCATGCCAATCCTCTGATTGTCTCCTCTCTCACCTACATACCGGACAGGAGTGCCCCTCCCCGCTATCGACGCCCGCGGCACATCCTGGACGATCCCGACAACCCCATCACCGCTGCCAATGCGGTTCTCACACTGCACTCAAACACAGCACACAGACCCCGTCCCCGCCGGCGGAGACGTGGACGTCCCCCTCGTTACACCGTTAACCGGCTCTCAGCCAACACTTTCACTAGGTATCGACACGTGGCTGGGCGCTTCTCGCCGACTCGCGACCCCGCGGTATCCTCCCAATGCAACGCCCTAAGCCGAGGTCCGCTCCTTCCGCCGGTTTACCGGCGGGGGAGCCCTTAGGCTCGTTGCAACCACACTTTTTGCTCCTGGCTGAGCGCCTTCTGCGCTCGCCCTAAACTAAACAAGTCCGGTGACTCATGAAACGCCACTAGGGCCACAAGAATTTAGTCAATCCGAAAAAAAAAAAAGGACACGATTTGAAGAAAGTCACCAGTAGTAGGGTTTCCATTCCGTAATTACGGCAATTGCACAGATTTTAAACTGAAGGGGTCAATAATTACAATAAAAATAATATACTGACTTATTTTTGACACATTTCCGTATGGCAACATAATAATGTTTATGAATACAATATGACATCAAAAGTATTCAAGCAGGTATTCCCCGCCGTTTATTTTTTAACCTTCAATAAAGTTTACAAATCTTAAGCTAGAATTATTTCTAAGACGTAGAATAGAGTTCAATATTGTGAACTGAGTGAACAGGCCAATCCTTGCAGGTTGCGTGAGGTGGAATCTCTACGGGGAAATACATGATCTTTGACTGTAATAATTGAGTGAAAGTCTCATTACTGGATAGTCAGCTATTCTGTTCACCTGAACTGATTAAAGATTTGTTTTGTTATGTGTGCTTGTGTGTGAAATTGTATGTAATACAAAGATGTCTATGGTAATCGACGCTTCGTGGTTGGTGGCTTTTCAGCATAAATGCGTGGAGTATCTTAACAAAGATGTAAGTACTTAAACAACTTCTTGTTTACCTATTAGATAGTCCTCAATATATTATATAAGACAAGAGATTCCGACTCCAGAACCAGAAGTAAAGCTAAGATGAGCTAAAGAGCTGGAGAGCTGAAGAGATAGAAGCAAATGAGAATGAGGATGGATTTTATATAGAAGTACCTAGAGTTCCAGAATTGGAGTTTTTATACAAAGATACTATAGAAAAGTAAGAGATGTAATTAAATTTTTCAAAAAATTAGCATTGAAGAAAGACTTGTTGCAAAAATATGCAGAAGAACATGGTAAAAACCTTGATCTAATACTGCACTGTAAAACACAATGGAATAGCTTGTCCGACATTGTTGGCTGATTTCTGATATTAAAATCATGCATTATTAAGGCATTAATAATTGTTAATAATTGTTTAATTAATTATTAGTGGCATAAATTATTGGATTTGAAATCAAATGCAAAAATCAGATAAAGTACTTCAAGACCTTCATGACATGCATCGTAGCTTAGATGTAATAAAAATTACAATGATGCCACTGCTGCGCCATGATTTATATTTATTGACAGCAGATGCTGCACTTCGATTTATGCTAGATAAACTTGATCTTCAGTCAAATGAGCTCAGTGAAAAACACGCCATATCTCTTAGAAAGAGAATAAAAGAAACATAAACAAATGTATCTGATGTTTTGCAGTATTTGCAAAACAATGAAAAATTTTTATAAACTGTAGCTATAGAAACTTTCACAAAACCATCATCAGATGACATAAGGACATGCATAGTGAAATTGTTAGAAAGGCTGAAATCTCCACATAAGTACACAAAAAAAGTTCAATCCACAATAACTGTTAATGACAGCAGACACCATTAACATCAGTGATGATGATGATGAGGAGTTGACAATGGACAACAGAGCCCATTCCCATCCTATCCAAACCCTCCTCATATTTCCAACCCATGCTCCAAATCCATTCCTATATCTCCAAAGGTTAGCAGTGCTTCCAGCGCCGTGCCAACATTTGTCATTCTGGACTGATGTTGGCATGTATCCCGGATGTCTATGGACAACAGTATCCACTTATCATCAGGTACAGAGTGATAAACAGTCACCACAGTAAACAAAGATTCTTCTAGAGATCTTGAACACAGATCTTGAATTCATTATTAGTGATAATGTTTTTACAACAGTGCTGGTGGAGGACGGAGTTTACCTGACAGCACCATAAAACTATTTACTGTTGATAAGGTCTACAAATGTTGAACTACAAGTGTGACTCTTAACTGCTACACATTCAAGTTTCTTCAATAGTTAAGATCAAGCCAGTATAGTTTGTATAGTTACAGATATTTGAGGGGCCTACAAAAAGAGTGCACACTGCAATCCATCGGCCGCTGGGTGCATTCGCATTCGACTAGCCACATTACGCCTCTCTCAAAGAAGAATACCTTGAAATGTACTGCATTTCCCACTTTATTCAGTAGTGTGTGCGATATGCCAAAGCCCATTCCCATCCTATACCTCCCCATTTTCCCAACCCTTACTCCAAATACATTAATATCTCCAAAGGTAGGCAGCGCATCTGAGGTTATGGCGAAATTTGACATTTTGGACTAATGTTGGCATGTATTATGGATGAACATGAACTACAGTATCCACTTACTATTGAGTGGACTATGGTCATCTGCCATCTTCTTGAATAAAAAAAAGATATATGTCCAGAAGAGAGTACAAAATATGATGAAAAATACAGGTTGGCTTGGAAATATGTGAGGTCTGGCGATATATGGTCCCTATTAGGTTTACGGTTTATGGTACATTGGTAATTACAATAGCATGGGGTAGATTTGGTATCTAACATGGTACTTAAAAATGTTGAGGTTACGTTACAAGTTTAAGTTTACCTTTTAACTCCATACTAGGAATTGTAGTCTTCTTAATTTGCTTGAACCTTTTACATTCTGGTATATCAGCATCTGATAAGTAGTCCTCATCCGTCCTGAGAAATAACAAAAAAAACATAATACATTTACACGTCGTCGAAGCTAGTTACTTAACTAGCACAACAAATACACACTTCCAGAACTTCGAAGCAACGCGAAGAGGTATTTTGAACATTTTATTACTCAATATCTGCAATAAGAAATAGCAAATGCGCTCTTTGCCGCCATAACTAAACGATAATGTTGTAAACAAGGTACATAAGGCATACCTGTCCCGTTTGAGTATGGTCTTATTGGTTGATTCGTCGCACCAACCTAAAAGACTGCGAACGTAAGACAAAGCGGACTGCATATTTATTATAACAACTGTGTCTACATCACAATTGAAAGTCGTTTCCTTTCTAAACTTTACTAAAAGTAGTTAAATATCACTCAACAGTCAAGTGCAAATGTATTGGCATTTATTTGACGCAAGAAAAAAATTCTACCATTTTTAATAAAGTTGATGGACGCTAAGTTTAGCATAACCGGTTTTTATCGTAAAAATCGGTTCTTAAAAAACCTACTTCATTTTATTAACCATCCAAATGTATTGAATTAAGGGTCCTATTAACCTACAGCAAATTATTTGATTTTTCTGTTTCCTATTCTTATATATTTAAATCCATTAACGAGTAAAAACGCTGTTTTGTACGCCCCACAATATAGCTACTCTTTACTTAATCATTTCGAAAATTTAGATTACGGCATTCGAACTCGAAATTCATAATGCCATAATTCAGTTGGTTTTATCTAATTCTGTGTCAATTTATTCAATATAAAAATAGCGACATAGAACTCCAAATGTTCTATCTACGGATTCTAATATATCTACTACAACACATACAGTGAGAGACGGCAACATGACTATGTCCCAATACCTACGTCCAATACGGTTTGACATTGAGTCTGGTGTATGGAATCCAGATAAAAGATGGACGCACTGGCGGTTTAATTTCACAAACTCTTTATCAGAAGATTTGTATCAAACTCCAGATTCGAACAAATTAAACTTCCCAATCACCTACCTAGCTCCTATGGTATATTGCCATATACGAGACAGTAAAAATTATGAAACGGACTAATATATAAAATATATATGTTACACCTAAAAATGAAATTCATGCGCGGCACGTACTGACTCTGTGGAAGCAAAGGGCTGAAGAGTCCATCGCGAATTACCCGCTTGCACTTGTGCAGTTGGCTTATGACTGCCACTTCCAAAGCGTGACTGCTGAACAAAACTAAAGTGAATTCATTTGTGATGCTTTTATAGCCAGCATTTTTGTGTCCGAAAATACGCTAGAGGCTTCTAAAAAATCTTAAGTTAACTCTGGATGAAGGTCAAAATCAGGTTACTATCCTAAAGACTGCTGAATAAAACTCCTTAACTTATGCCAATATTTTCAATCCGACACAGCTTCATGCTTTAACTAAGACGCCATTCGTTATTGACAGAAGGAAATCAAAGTGTAGCAACATTTAAACCAACATCGTCGCGTACTTTTCAGTACCGACATTTTTTTTTGCGGTAGTAGCGGCTTGCACCAAAGAACGAGATGTCCAGCTTTTGGTGCTACTTGTCAACTATGCTCTAAGAAGGGTCAATTTGCGGATGTTTGTAGAAGCAACAAGCCGACTACGAACCTATTATTTCTGAAGATGAAACAACTGAACCTGCTGAAACTGCAAGTATAACTGCTGCTTCTAACTAGTATAACTTCTAAAGTATAACTAGTTTGCGTAAAGCCGCAGTTAAATTTCCGTAAATGAAATTCGCGTAAATGAATCGACACGGGAAGTTTGATGTCCTTCCTGAATAAAAAGTCGGCTCAAGATACGCAGTTGGAACAAAAGCCTTATAAACAAGCTATCACCTTAGCGTCTCTGAACCACGTATGCTTTGTAGAAGGTGTCTATTCCCCAACCATTAAACTAAATAATCATGACTGTAAACAGCAACAACTGCTCATTGTCAATAACTTGCGTGCTTAGGTAGTTGATTATTTATTAAAAGACTGTAAATCTTAAGAATATGAATTCGGGGGCCAAGAGATGCATTAAAAAAATTGGTAATGGCTGCCTCCGTACCACCTGCATCCTTATTCAGAAACCTTTCTGCCAACATGAAGCCGATCGCCACTAAATCGCGTCGGCACACTGAAGATGGCGAGAGGTTTATGCAGTCAGAAATATCAAAGCTGCTAGATGACAGCGTCATTGAGCCCAGCATTTCTGTATGGCGAGCTCAAGTCCTCGTTACGCATAGGAAACATCTTGTGATCAATTTTATACATTGACAATTAATAAATACACGGAACTCGATGCATATCTTTTACCAAATCTAGAATCAATAGTAACTAAAGCGGAGAAATATGTATTTTTTAGCGCGGATTCCTTTTTCAATGGACGAATTACAGATGTTCAGTATCAGTGAGAGCGCGAGAAAAAATTGCTACCGGCCAATCATTTTGTGAGAATATTTGATTATTGAATATAGGTGAATATTTTGATGCGTCTGTTTCCACGGTAAACGTCGCATCATTGTTAATTGCAGTTAGGGCAGATTTTGCGATATCATTCGTTAAAAATCTGAACATTTTTCTTGCATGATCAGTTATTGGGAATTGTGTAATTCCGATCAGTGGCTTAATAATCAGTTCAGTAGTATGATAGAATCCCTAACGCACGTTTTAACGAAACAGAATCGCTTGGTTCAGGAAGATTTAGAAAGAGCTCTATGAAAATACAAGACTTAAAAAAAATTGTAGTTATATTTTTTAGAGAACGAAGGTCGTAAATATGCAATAATTTCCCTTAATGGTATAAATATAAGTGCACTAAATAACTTTTCCACATATTGTTACGTTTACGGTTATCGTACGTGTAGGACAGCCCTAGGCCAATTCCTAAATCGTACATTAACATTTTTTTTAACAATCTAACTAAAAAAAAATTTCGTTGATTTAACTTTAGATGTTTAACTATCTTTATAAAGTAAAGTTTAATTTTTTAGCCAAAAGCTTGAGACGCAGCATAATTTAGACTCAATTAGGACTTTCAAGCAGCGATTTTTACACGTTTTGGAATGCAACCATTTCCTCTTTTTGTCGACCAATAGTCATGTGTATTGTGTCCAAATTCCAAATAAATTAAAAAAAAAAGATTTATTCAAAACATTGCGTCGTAACTTGAAAACTTCGTGTAATTTATTTTTTATAAATGAAAAACTATTTATAAATTTTCATTTTACATACTTTGTTACTTATTAAAATCAGTATTGTTGATTTTATTCTCATATCTAGGGTATTTCTTCATCCTTGAAGTGAGATTCGATACAAAAATGTTGGAGCCAGTATTGCATATTTTGAAACAAAAGACCATTGTTTTGGCCAGCGGTTCTCCAAGAAGGAAGCAGCTAATTGAAAATATTGTAAGTAAATCGAAATTAATCTAAATTAGAGATGCTAGAGTAGCATTGTCTTAGGCAGTTGATGGACAAGTCTGGTTGAAACCAGGTTTTGATAAATAGACCATTCTAAGACCGTGCTTTACTTAGATTTAGACTGTCGTTGGAAACTAACCACCTGTATGTAGATTATAAAGTGCTATAAAACATGACTGATGAAATCTAAAACCGAGAATCGACATTTATCATGACCATAGGCTTTAGAATGGTTGAAAAAGGAATTACATTTTATTAATGTATTTTATGATGCAACTTTCCACAGCTCGCAGTTCCGAGCAACCCAATGACACTTTATTTTAAATAGGTATCCTTAGACAAAGGAATAGAAGTGAAATAATGACTAGTGTTGAAATATGAGTGTTCGACCGTTGAGTGTACGCTAATGTACCTTTAAGACTAGCGTTAAACATTGAAGTCCCAAAGTTTTTTATTTTGCACTGTTAAATTGCATTCTTAAACTTGTGGTTGGAGCTAAAACATTTATGGTTCTGAAGGTTCATTTGCGCTGACTTAATGCTTGAGCTCTCAATGCTCATTTATACAACACTGATGCTTATTAAGTTTTAGCTGTACCTATACTTGTGATTAAAATATCCACTGTTCACAATGTCATTGTTGTTTGAATAACATTGTGTTATATATATTATTATGATTCAATATTGAAAGAGCAGATCCATTGATGTATATTAATTTTGTTATGTAGGTATATAAGCTATAGTTGGATCATTTATTTGAGCCACTCACCCTGACTTAGGGATATGACATCTAGAACTGTCAATAAAGTGTCATCTCCATACAAATTACCCTCTGTTTGACAGTTCTAGATGTCATATCCCTGACTTGAATAAATAATCTGACTTTAATTAATGTTGCACACCCAGAATGGCTAAACAGTACTAATTTAATAAAAGAAATAAATCAACAGCAGAAAATACTGTATGGGCAGCAAATCAATGGTAGCAAATTTAAAAGTGGGTTAGGTTTAGGTTCTCTAGTGACAATAAAGAAATAGGAGTCCTGCTAAGTCGAACTCTTCGACTCGACAATGACATTTTTAGCAATTTAAAAAATGTCACTTCAGTTATTCAAAAAATTGATGTTTTATTGATTATGATTTTCTGCCATTTCATACTTTTTTGCTGCATATTTAAATACAAGCGTTTTAAAACCTTTGTCATCTTTCAAATACAGTTAATCAAATACATTGATCAATAGTAACTTATAATATACCACTGCAAGGTACAGACCTCATCTGGTGAATCACTAAGCTTCAGATTTTTTAAAGTTCTCGAGCTTAAATGCATTTTACCATTTTGCCTTCACCTCTGAGCTAGTGATAATTTAGAAATCCATACTTAAGTAGAAAATGAGGATTGAAAAGTGGTACAGGTTGAGGATTTGAACTCATAACTTCACAAATGAGAGACGAAACTAGATATCCTTAGGCTATCCACCAATAAATGCAGAGAATAGAATATTTTTATTTGTTCTAAGTAGGGTAAAGCAGTTGGTAGTAGGTCAGTATAAAAATACATAGTCCACTTCAAATGACTTGAATCTGTAATTGATCCTCATCTGTAATTGATCATTATATTAAAAGATCATCTGTAACTGCTTGGTGACAATATCTAGTTTAATTGTTAACCCCTCAAGAGGAGGTGACCATATACCCAGCTCTTGCAAAGATACAACAATAATCTGGCAACTAGATTGACAAATCAACAGAAGCCGAGTAAAGGGGTAGTCACAGAATAACTGATTAGAAGGATGGCTTCTTGTAATTCAATAGATTCACTATTACATGTGTTGATGTGTGTTTAACTTTCACTAATGCTCACTGCTAACCTTGTATCCTACCAGAAGACATACCAGTTTTCTAAATGGAATTAATCTAGAGTTCTGTAATTAAGATTCTGCGTTTCATACACTGAACCCTCATCACAAAAGTGCTGTACATCTGCACTTCCTTGATGATGAGATGTGCTCCATTCACCAAGGTTTATTGCAAAACTTTTGATTGTGTAATGAATTGTTTTATAGTGTTATTGTTTCTATTTTTATTTCTGATATGTTTTATACATAGAGTTCTTGAAGAAAAGCCAAGATATAGCATACAAGGTCATCATCACCTTTATCCTTCTTTGTATAACAGGTGTCTGCATGTAATCTTTTATATTAAAAACATTCTTTATCTTTATTTCATTTCTTTTAAGTGTATCTTGCTCTTGTTTATGCTTACAATACAACTAATTGTCTATATCTCAACAACTAGCCCTTATTTCGTTCATTGCTGGACATGGGCCTCACATTGTTATGGCATGTTATGCACATTGTGCATGAGGGGTGTATAGCCTAAAAACGCCATACAGGCCAAACAGGTTGGTGAGTCCACCCTTTTATAGGTGGTGTAGTTTCTCAGGGCTTGTGGTAGTTGCTTTGTTGTCCCTTAGTTACCTTTTACAACACTGACGAAAAATCTTCTCTTGGCCGACACCACAAGGTTATAGATAACCACATGTCTATATCTAATACTGAGAATTTTTCATGCACGTCATTTCAGGGCCTCAAAATCAAGTTGTGTCCATCATTGTTTGAAGAAAATCTCGACCCAAATAGTTTCCATGAGTTCACAGACTTTGTTGAAGAGACAGCACTTCAGAAAGTCCTGGAAGTGGAGAACAGATTGACAGCAGAGGGTCAAGCACCAGACATTGTGATTGGTGCTGATACTATGGTGACGTTAGGAAGAGAGATGTTTGGGAAACCCTCCTCTGAGGACGAAGCCTTCCAAATCTTGTCAAGGTATCAATTTCTATATCATATTTATACTAGCGAATCCATGGGCACATGCCGATGGATTCGTTCACTTGGAATACCATTTTCAAATCAGTTTGTCACTGTCTATACTCAGTTCTCATTGGGTCTGTTGGACAGTTATCACCCATTACTGGAGCCCATCAGGTAAAAAATCGGAGTTAGATACTTGATTTGAACTGAGATTAGTTTATGAGCAATCCTATCTAACTTGTTATCATTGATCAACTTGTTTTTGTCATTGTTTGATAGACCCAAAAAAAATCAACTGTTAGCTCGAGTTTTTTTAAATCTCTTACTATAATTGCCTTCAGAAATAAAAATGAAACCATAAAATATTCATGGGTTCATTTTATATCCTCATTTTCACAGTGAAACAAATTATATTATAGACACCATTGCTCTATATATCTTCTAAGTCTCAAAATTTTTGTCAGTCATTTTTTTATTAGAAAGACGACGGCAGGCCGCCTGATAGTAAGTGGATACTGTTGCCCTGCGACATCCGCGGGACATGCCAATATCTGTCTAGAATATCAGATGTTTTCATAGTTTTTTTATATGTGCAATCTGTGGTTCAATTAGATGCAGAAATCGTTTAGAGCTCTGCGTATCCAATACAACAATGCATTCCGGGTGTTGTTGGGTTTGCCGTAGTGTAGTACGGCGCTACTGTAGTGCATCGGAGATGTTCGCGAACACCCGTACGGCCGATTTCTTTGCCATATTGCGAAAAAGAATAGCATCACTGATGTCTAGGGTGCGGGGCAGCGCTAACACGCTGCTGAGGATCTTTGCGGAGAGGGTGGATGGCCCGATGTTGAGACATTGGGTGGAGTCGCACGTTGCATCCTACAAGAGGTGACTAGCGGCGACAAATATGTGTAAAATATGTGTGTATATATGTATGTATATGTGATTGGTGTGTATGTGCATATATATATATATATATATATATGTGTGTGTGTGTGTGTATGTATGTGCATGTGCATATGCACGTGTACATACACATACATGTATATATAATTAGTAATAAGAAAATCTTAATAATAATTATGTACTAACATTAAAAAAGAAAATTGAAATATGGACCTTGTCTGAAATAAATGAATTATTATTATTATTATAGTTCCATTACACCACTCAATCCTCCTTGGGGTAAGGGGATGGGATAGGAAGTCTTTTATTACATTATACTCCGTTAGATGGGATAGGCCCCCCTGTAGCAAATCTCAATCACTATGTAGCAGGTAAATAAATAAATTTAAAAAAAAACTCCAATTTTATAGAAGGTGACCGATTTGTCTGCCACATCCATAAAAAATATAGAAATACTTTGAATATATATAGGGAAAATCTATTAAGTACTTCCGATAACAAAATTTTCTTGTGATCTTGATAAAATATTATTTATTTGCAAATTGTTTATTTTTCTTTTTCCAGTCTCTCAGGCAGAGGGCATACAGTGTACACGGGAGTTGTCGTGAAAGCCGGAGACAAGCTGGTGAAGTTCACAGAGAGCACAAATGTCATCTTTGGCAAATTGGATGATGAGCAGATACGGGGCTACATAGCTACAGGAGAACCTATGTAAGTATACCGTACCTTCAGCATGCTCTTTACCTGGACAGGTCTTGTTCAACGCCTGCCACCACACATGATCTACCGCTTGTCTCATCCAGTTTATTGCTTGTGTTAATATTAATTTTAGTTTCCAACTCGTAAAAAATCCAAGTGACGGAAACTTTGTAATCAAACATCACAGTAATTAAAATATATGTACGTTTGACAACTTGCAACCTATGTAAAAGTATGAAAAAGCGAATCAAAGTCCTCAGGGAACAGAAGGATCACTTGGCAACACACTTCTATAAATATGGGAGGTCTGTCCCTCCTGTCACAGTCCAACTTGAATTATCCCCCAGTTAATATGTAAAAGTAATTAGTAGGCGCTCCTCCTGCACCCCGGACTTGTGTGGAATTAGTGGAGTTTTCTTTATTTTATTCCCCACAACCTACACTACCCTACACCATCAACATTATATGCGCCAGAGCCCATTCCCATCCTATCCTATCCTATCCTATCCCTCCCCATTTTCCCAACCCTTTCTCCAAATCCATTCCTATATCTCCAAAGGTAGGCAGCGCGTCCGGGGGCGTGCCACCATTTGTCATTTTGGACTAATGTTGGCATGTATCCCGGATGTCTATGGGCGACAGTATCCACTTACCATCAGGTGGACTGTATGCTCGTCTGCCGCCTTCGTATATAAAAAAAAAAAAAATGCATTTACATACAGAGCTTGTTTTGTACGTAATGAAACATTTTGTGACTTAAATATATTTCACCTCTCTCCCTCCAGCTATAGAATTACATATATAGTTTTTCCCCCCAATTATAATTCTGTTGTTTATTTACTAAATTCAATTATTTTTTCTCACATGTCGTTTGTGTTGATTTATATTAATTTTTATCTTAAAATTGTCATAGTCTTATCTATAATGTCATATTTTGTCCATTAACTGTAATTATTTAATTGTGTAAACTTTCTGATTATTGTTTTTAATTGTTTATGTACGAGTGTTTGTTTCCAAAATATAATAAAAAAACCATACTATACTAGTATACAAGACATCAGTGTATGTGCCACGCGGGTGATGCCTGCCGTGGGCAAAAAGTACCCCATTAAAAATCGATTACTGAAATTCATAATTAAAAAAATAATAATATCGTGTCAATCGTACATTTTGCGATACATCAGTTTCATTGCACATTTATCTATATCTATACTATCTATACTAATATAATAAAGAGGTAAAATTGTGTGTTTGTAGGTATGTCGATCATAATCTCTGGAATTACTGAACCAATTTCAAAAATGCTTTCACAAAATATAGGATTATCCGTGTCTAATATAGGCAATACATTATTTTGAAATTTTGAAAAAATAAAACAACTTATAAACGGAAGGGAAGCGAGAGCGGGTCGCTAGTCACTTATACTTATCACTTAGGCCACCCCTTATACCTATAATAAAATTGTACAAATGCCATCGCACAATATTATTGAATTACGCCTTGCACCAAAAAGAGTTGCAATACACACCCTAAACGATCAAAAAAATTGCACAATATAATTGATCGGTCTCTAGTGACCACCCGGTCTCTAGGAAAACCTGCTCTAACTAGAAAACATCGTTTGAAACTAAATAACCTATGGACAATAAAATGTAACAAAGAAACAATATTGTATATCATAAACTTATCAATCTAAAATTGATAAGATGGAGATTGGTAGCAACTAGTGATGGGCAGAACAAAATGAATCATTCATTAAAATATAACATGCATTATATTTAGTATATATAATTATAATATATCGTTATGCAAAAAATATTTTTCCTGTTTATTTTAATATATTTTTTATTTATTTTATCCGCATAGCCAATTAATCGTCTTTGACGTGTTCAACTGAGTTACCCTTCGAGTCACCTCACACTCGCAGAAGATATGCCGTGATATTTAATTATCTCTGTTTATAATTACCCCTGTTCACCATTTCAATTTGAAACAACATAGCTCCTCACACTAGGTATAGCCTATATCGTCAGGACCATTTTGATGGAGCTATTCATTACCAGAGAACGCGTGAGCGGAATAAAACTGTAAAGTGGATTCATAATATTCGTATTATATTACTGTGTGTGCGTGTGTGTGTGTGTGCGTGCGCGTGCGTGTGTGTGTGTGTGTATGTATATATGTGTACATATGTACAAGAGAGTGTGTGGCGGGCAGTATGTATTTGTTTATTTATTTTCTTTATTTATGATATCTGAATATTTGCTCCGTGTAATGGTATTCAAAGCCACCAAGCCATGCACTGATTATTGTTTTAGCTTGTGCTATAATGGAATGTTGTATTTAACAGGATTTAACAATTTTATTATAAATTAACGTATGCAGGAAAGAACTAAAACGTTTTGCAAATGTTATTTTCACTGCAACGTTACTTTTGAGTGGGCGGACGAGCAAGCGGTCCCACGTGATGGTAAGTGTTACCGCCACCCATGGGCACCTGCAATACCAGTCGCCAAGTTACCAAGTTTCAGTTTTAAAAAAATATAAATGACGTTATTTTCAATATGTTAAGCTTACTTTTGATGGTAGTGGAAGGTATTAAAAATATTAGTTATAGAAAAGAAAGAAACGTAAAATCATACATGCTTCTCATACATCATACATACCTTCTTCCAACTTTCCAACTTCTTTCTGGCCACAAGAAAAGGAGAAAAAAGAAAAGAAAACAATTTACTTTTATAATCTAGAAGATTTTTTTATAACTTTTTATATTCCATATTTATATTTAATGTTAATTTTTTTATAGTTCCTAGACTGTCAATTATTCGAACACTGATCGCTAATGTTCAGTGCAACATTGCAACATTGCACATGCAATTTAAGTGTCAATTACCCACCGGTGTCAAATTAGAGGTTTTAATAATTGACCATTTTTGGAAAAGTAATGAATCTTTTCGCATAAATATTATGATAAGATACAAGAATATTTAATACGTGTATGTAATCTTTTTCTCGTTCTAAATCAAATAAGTCTCTTTTTTCTAAAATCACAGTTTTTCTTTTAATGTAGCTGTCAACTACTGCTTTAAATGTATGTGGATAATCTTGGCAAAGTCAATGTCTTTGCCATTGTCTATTTTCTTCACTTCCGTACTTTATATTTCCCACCTCTTCATTACTCTGTATAAACTCTTTCTGTACTTTGTCAAAGACGTTTCCTTTTTACTAGCTTTTATTTATTATTTAATATATTTATTACTAATACATTATTTATGTAAATGTGGGCATTTATTGACTTTTCTATTTTATTTGTGTTTCTCTGTTTATCTAAAGGTTGACTGGTAGAGAATGCCATAAGGCATTAAGTCCGCCTTTTGTACAATATTTATGTGCAATAAAACATGAGTAAATAAATGTCTTGACCATCGGTGACTAAAAGTGTACTCGTTTTGTTTCAGGGACAAAGCTGGAGGCTACGGCATACAGGGCGTGGGTGGTACATTCGTGGAGAGTATTCAAGGCGACTACTTCACTGTAGTCGGACTGCCTTTATTCAGGCTGTGTTCAGTGCTGTATAATATGTACAAGAAGGTTGAAGAACATTAAGGATTTTATGTAGTTTTATAATGTAGCGAGGCATAATTTTAACGATTTTTAGGCCCAAAGGCTAGGCAACTAGGTCATTCAGCATTACGTCTAAGAACGAAGAAAAATGTTTTATTTGACGCAACATAACACAGGGTTAACATCTAACAAAAATGATTTGTAAGACGGGTTTTCTTGTTACCAAAATTTTTAACTAGTTTTAAAGATTTATCCTATTTTTTAAGAGTAACTTTGTAGTAGTTGAAAAATATATTTAACCTATTTCTTTAATAGTGTTTAAATAATAAATCTAAGTGATATATGCTGTGGTTCAGTTAACGCGATTGAAATAGTAGTGGTTATTAATGCAAGTGCAATATTGGATATTATAGTGACAATAATTGAATACTCGCAATAAGAAAAAATAGAAACCAATAACCTAAATCATTTTTAGACTAACCGCTTTAACCACGAGGTGAATTAGGTGTCGCGGATGTCGGTTAAAAGAAACGAATTTTGAGAGAATTATTTACGATTGAACCGGAATAATACAATAAAATGTATTTTAATTTTATTTATTGATATCAGGCAACCAAAATCCATACAATATATACCTTCACCTAAAATACATGTATTTTATTTGTTTAAACTTTAGTGCACACAGAAGAATTGAACAAAAAGCGGACTTAATGCCTATAGACTTTCTTTGTTAGCCAACTTTTGGTTAACTCTTTCTCTGTTAGTCAACTTTTGGTTAAACAGAAGCGGACTTAATGCCTAGTGTATTTTTCTGTCAGTCAACTTTTGGTTAAACAGAAGCGGACTTAATGCCTAGTGTATTTTTCTGTCAGTTAACTTTTGGTTAAACCTTTCTCTGTCAGTCAACTTTTGGTTAAACAGAAGCGGACTTAATGCCTAGTGACTTTATCTCAGTCAACTTATGGTTAAACAGAAGCGGCCTTAATGCCTAGTGACTTTCTCTGTCAGTCAACTTTTGGTTAAACAGAAGCGGACTTAATGCCTAGTGTATTTTTCTGTCAGTCAACTTTTGGTTAAACCTTTCTCTGTCAGTCAACTTTTGGTTAAACAGAAGCGGACTTAATGCCTAGTGACTTTATCTCAGTCAACTTATGGTTAAACAGAAGCGGCCTTAATGCCTAGTGATTTTCTCTGTCAGTCAACTTTTGGTTAAACAGAAGCGGACTTAATGCCTAGTGTATTTTTCTGTCAGTCAACTTTTGGTTAAACCTTTCTCTGTCAGTCAACTTTTGGTTAAACAGAAGCGGACTTAATGCCTAGTGACTTTATCTCAGTCAACTTATGGTTAAACAGAAGCGGCCTTAATGCCTAGTGATTTTCTCTGTCAGTCAACTTTTGGTTAAACAGAAGCGGACTCAATACCTAGTGACTTTCTCTGTCAGTCAACTTTTGGTTAAACAGACATGCACAGATATAAATATATATAACAAATATATTTATTACTATTTGGAAATGTATTGTTCGGTTTCGTTTCCTTAAAACGCCGGTACACTACTCCCTCGACCAAGAAGTAGACTCAGGAACAGCTCCCGTTGCACTATAGCAACCTGCAACATACAGGTCTTAAATTTTGCTAAATCTACAGTTGCACTCGCGCCTGTTGTTCCTTAATTCGACTCTGGAGTTTCTATTGTAGATAGTATGGAGCGAGAAGAACGTGTAGACACACACATACACACACCAGAAGAAATAAATAGTACCAACAATGATCAAACTAGAAACACAGTTACGCATCCTCCAGCAGACAATGCGGATTCAATTCAAAGTAATAATAAAAACAAACAAACAAACAAACGCAGACAAGGTAAATATAAAGAGGGTGTAATAAATACGCCTAATTGCGAACAGAATAAACAAACCAGAACTATTCTTCATTATTTCAAAAAAAAACAAAAAATCTTAAAACTTAATAAACAATTAAATCTTTCTACGAAGCACAATCAACCCGATACTCTTTTAACAAAATGGCTGACTAAGCCCCAGTCACACACTGACGAAAGCCCACAAATTTTAAGACTATTTCACCAAAACATTCGAGGTTTCGAGAGCAAAATTGATATATTTGAGCGGAAATTCCATGATTTACGCGAGAAAATTGGCGATATTCAGGTTATATGTTTAACTGAAACCTTTATAGAAGAAAAATCCTCTTCAAATATATTAAACAAGTATAGACTCGCTTCAAAACACTGCAGGTCAAACAAAACGGGAGGAGCGTGCATATTTGTTAAGTCGGACTTACATTACACATCGTTAGACTTCGAAAGCATTTCCAGTGATACCGAATTTGAGTGCAGCGGCGTGAATATTCCCGTTTTTGACTTAATAATTATCTGTGTGTACAGAACACCAGACTCAAATCGCCACATATTTTTTACCAAACTCAAAAATGTTCTGGATAAGATTGCCGATTGGAAAATTAAGAATGTGATACTGACTGGCGATTGGAACATTGACATGCTAAGGTATGTGAAACGCGTGAAAGAATTAAGAACTATATTAGAGGAACGTAATTTAAAAAATCTTATCAACGAAGCAACAAGACTGAAAACTTGCCTTGATGTTATAGTCAGTAATATAGATGGCGCTGAAGGGGAGATTCACTCGTTACATCTATCTGATCACGATACAGGACAAACTATGAAATGTGTCCTTGAAATTGATAAAACCTTTCAACGAGAAGATCTTCTCCATTGGCAAGAATTTTAGAAACTCTCAACTCCACGTTGATATATTGACGCATGCTCCCGTAGTGTGTTCACATTTGAAACCTCAGCTGTCCTCGTTATTTTCCACATTCAGCTTTACTCTGCAGCTCGGCGATGGTATTTTAGGAGTTTTTAAATTTAAATACCAATTCGTGAAGAGTCGCCTTCAAGATGTCATATCTTCAAAACAATCTGATGGTATGATCAAACGTGACGGCAGGCAGCTTCCGCAGCTCCTTCGCTACGAAGGTCGCCACATTCGTCGGGATCGATCATCTTCATTACCTATCAAAATGTCTCGAAGGCAGCTCTCGACCTTGTCGTCCCTCCTGGACACCATTCGTACACTCATATGGAGCGCCTTCGTTCTGCATATCTCGTTCTTGGTGAAAGCTCGACGTGTAGATCCTGAGTGACGCTGACTTCGTCCATGATATCCAGCTGGTGTTGCACGAATAACGAAAGTCCGAACAGCGGCATGCGTCGCGCTATGTGATTTAAAATCGTAGTCTCAGCTACTCCTGAAAACAGGCTTGAAACACAGCCTTATTACAGGCTGTAAAACGCTCTATAGCGTGTATTACTTGAACTTCATAGTGGGTTCACACTATATACCATAATTCATGTTCATGTCTACATTTTTACATTATACATTTTTACATGTAATCAGATTTACATTAATGTATTACAACGTTGCACATTGTTATGTAACAACGAAATGATGTGTAACATGTTATGTGATACACAAAATTCACATAATATAATAATGTTACATAACCATGTTATGTGGTGTCGCCATTATATCAAACTTCAACGGTGATTCCTCTTTAAATCCAGTTATTGTTTGTTATATTTCATATACTAAACCGTTTTATTTTACTGTTATATTATTGAATTACAAAAATATTATATTTTATTTCAGTATTAGTAATAAATTTATTACTTGGCACATGAAAAATATAAAACCAACGCTTTTTTTTGACGGCACTTTCCCCACGGCTTAGCCGTTTAGTATTCAATTTCCAAATCGATTTGTTAGTGTGTCTAGATAGATAGGTTTTTGTTTTGTTGTCTAGATAGAAAGTTGTATAATGACGTAATCAGAATTTTGTTCAGGAAGGGCCAAAGCAAATAATGTTCTTATAGTTTTAAATGGAGATTGTATAATGCAGAAAATCTTACTTGGTCTGCCCTATGCCCGTGGAAGGAGGTTGGGTATTCCTCCTATTTTCTTTTATTATAAAAAAGAAGGCAAGGCGGCAGACGAGCATACATTACACAAGTGTATAATGCAGTATACAGTCCATGGGTGACACACCCATGGACATCCGCGCTACATGCCAACTTCAGTCCACAATAATAAACGTTAGCTAGCACTTGCCTGCCTTTGCACATGTAGGGATGGATTTGATGAAAAGCTTCGGGAAAATGGAAACGGATGCCGTGGGATGGGAATGGTTTCTGGCATATTTCACTTTCTATCACGCAGGTACGTACATTGAGGAGTGGGAAATGCAGTACATTTCAAGGTAGTCAGAGTGGTGTAGAGGCCAGTCGAGTGCGCCCAACCGCTGTTGGATTGCAGTGTGCACTCTGCCTCTCCAATTCTTATTTAAATCGATGTACAAACGCTATTCATTATGTACATAATGTAAAAACATTGATAACCGTAAGAATTTTACTTTATTTCAGTTAACTTTACATTGGAAACGTATGTATATTCGCCGTTTTTTATTCAAATTCGCAAAATCAAAGCATTGTGCTAAACTAAAATATTCAGGCGTTTCCAACGTAAAGTTCATTAAATGAAAAATTAAGATTGTTTCGGTTATCATAGTTTTTCAATATTACATTACAATCCGTGATGACTGATCGCGATCGACGATGATGGCGGCACTGCCAGAGCTACTATATACAATACAACACATTAATATGGTACTGTACAACATAGCCTAGAGAGGTCAGACCTCTCCCAAGGCTCCTTACACGATCTTCACTTCTCATTACCCCACTTCCTCGGTGCACTTCATTGTATATCCACCCGAACGAAGGACGTCTGACAACGATTCATCAACTCCCATCGGTTGTCTGTCCTGCAGCAGATATGCCACTTCAGCGTGTCAATTGTTATTGACAGTTCTCTCAGCTGGATTCCGCAGATCGCCGAAGTTAGGCGTAAAGTTTTAAACTCCCTTTAGGGTTTTAAAAAATTCTTATCAACTAGGTACCTACTAAAACGTTCCTAGTTCAGATACTCCATACCTATTATCAACCTTCGATTATGCTGTTTGCTACACCGATATTAACCAAGTCCTCAACAAACTAGATCGTCTTCTTAATAACTGCATACGTTTTATTTTTAATTTACGTTTTGAGCACATCTCTTCCACACTGGTAGAGATTACCATAAGGCATTAAGTCCGCCTATTGTACATTTTGTCTGTGCATTTAAGTTTAAATAAATAAATTGTAGGGGATATGTCGCTAACTCTCGTTCTTTGGTGATTCTTTTTGTTTTAGATCTTATCCCGCAAAGAAACTCCGTAGATAGATAGAAATATTTTTATTCGCATAACTCGCTGAGTGACTTTGGTCTTATGAATCAGGCCTGCTGTCGTACGTTGAATATTGGCATCTTTTCAGTGTGAAGCCACTATTCGATTTGTCAATTATTAAATTACAGATTCTGCTTCTGTGCCTATGAATACATGTCAGCAATCGTTGTTTTACAAAATTTTCGCATTCAAGTTAATTGCGTACACAATGGAATAATGCAGTCTGTCGTTGTCAAGGTAACCGACATATTGGACATTACAAAGGAGTTAGAAATAACTGTCTCAGTTTAATTGTCGGGTATCTGAGCCAGGAAGCGATGGAAACGCATTATCCAATTGTCTACAATCAAGGTGAACAGTCATGTAGGGTTGCCGCTTGCCAGTTTCTTGCAATAGGCATTAATAGACAATTTTAAAAGAATTTAGCAAGATGAGGCGTCAGAACCGTCTGTCATGTCAATGTTTTCAAAGGGTAGAAATCATCGGCTCCTTTGACACAGGAAATTTTTATTCATGCCCTCTGCCATTTTCCAATGGGCTGATGGATCAATTGTAACCGACAAAATCATACCAAAATGTGTTATTTGGGTAAAGTAATATCCATCGGCCCACCTGAAATTAAAATGTTGGGCATGACAAAAAAATATTACTGTTGATCCACTTGAGGGGCCTGCACCATGGGTGCCGATGGTAATAAACCACCCATTTCACGGCAGTCTTCTGTGAGTGGAATTAATTCGGGCAACCTTTCCTGTCGAAAATATTCTTTAGTATAGTATCTATAACTGTATACCAAAGGCACATTTTATTTTTGCGTTCCTGTTGTCCACCCTAGGGAGACTAACTTGGGGTGGACAAGAGGAATAATTCTATTGTATTAAGTTTATTGGTGATGAATTTATATGATGTTGCCACGATTTCCACCAAGTTATTATTTAGTCTACATTGTTTTATAAAGACTTCAAATTAAGATTTTAATTAGGTACCTCTCCCGTAAAATCATTTATTACTATGTCCCTCCACTGCAGGTTATAGGCCTCTACCAAGGTTCGCCGCCACACACGGTCTTTGTCTCTTCTCATCCAACCACCACCGGCGAACTTCTTTAAGTCGTCGGTCCACCTGGCCTGATGGCGTTCCACGAGGTCTTCGGTAGAACTGATCAGCAGAACTGATGGGAACAAAGGGGGGTAAGTTTGCCCGCGTCCGTAGGAGTTACCTCACAGCACCTGTACGTGTCCCCCGGGTGCTGTTAAATAGGCAACAGCACAATGCCGAATATCGGCCGAACCACAAGCAGTGGAGTCTAAATAACTCCAAAAAAAGTGTACTCGCAATGGCCAGCGCGGCATTTTATGGCCTACAAACCTCCCATGGCACTGCAAACTACACAACAACGGCCTACAGTATGGTACAACAAACGTAACCTGGAAACTCATTAAGATACCCGGTAGGTAACCCTAAGGTTGTTAGTGCAGGCAACAATGAGGATGCGGTAACAGCGTCGGTTTTTGCTATGAACTTTAAGATGCGGATACACACGGTTAGGTTAGGTCATCCTATTTGTGCAGACCTATACCTATTTGCCTTATTTCAATTGATTATTTTTTGTGACAAATAAAAACACTGGCTAAGTGGCTAATAATGGCTAATAATGGCTAATAATTGATACGTAAGTTCAACAATGGTTCGGTCAACCAACATTTAGAATGTCGACACCATTTAATCAACAAATTATATTTATCAACGGGTTACTTCATCAATAGTTTGCAAAATAAACAGCTCATATTATTAGAGGTCGCAGGGTAATTTTAATCGCACTGTGTGGAGTCATTGCTGTACCTGACAATTATTGGGCTCGTTGGCTGTTTGATGTGGGTGGATGTAGGACTAGAAGTTGGCGAGACACATCCTTTCTCCCGCGGGCCCTGCGTCTGCGCAATGATCTTGTAGCGACACAGTGTTCGACCCACTACGATACGCTGTTTAATGTTAGTTTTCATAATAGAGCTTTTACTATATTATAGAGATCTTTTGTGAGTCCTGGATCGTGCGCTTGGCGATAGCCAGAATTGTCAGTCGTCCTAAGCAGTAGTTCAGTGTACAAATTACGTATTATGTGTGTGTGTGTGTATGTCTGTATTGCGTGCTTTAACAATATTCCATTGTCCATAGTTAAGAGGATATTTTAATTAAGCAACCTTCTAATTCAATAACCAGGTCATAACTCTTTTCTAAATTGCTGAAGAATAAGCGAGATGGATGATACATCTAGCAAATGTTTATATCTATAGTTTACTAGCTTTTGCTCGCGGCTTCCCACGCGTGCTCACTATCCTCCAGAAACGTTAGTTTCGTAGCCTCTATCGTTTTCGTAGTTCCCAAGAAGGTCTTTGCAAAATTTCAGCTTGATTCGTCCATCCGTAGATGCGTGAAAGCATTTCAAACAAACAAAGAGACATCGTTTAACTTTTATTGTATATTAGTTAGGACTATAATTATTATAGTCTTACTCAGTGCTGAATCATTGCAGACAGCTGTTGTTACCTGAGGCTAGACTAAACAATGCCTTAAATGACCTAAGTCTTAAAAGGTTAGTTAAAAACGGGTCACGCTTATGAGCAGCACACCGTGTAATTTTGCCATATGAGTCGTTACTTATTTCTTTATTTATTGATAATTCAACAGCGAATGTGAGAATAATTGTATATATAACATTTGACGCGATTTTCACACATATTTATCTATTTAAATGTTTTGTTTACCTATCTATTTAACGCGAATGTTTACCTTATTTATTTTACTCGACGTTTCGGCTGGGTTGCACCAACAGTGGTCACGAGCTGACTGACGAGGCGGGTAGTCCACGTCGAGAGTTGCGAGCAGTTTCATCAACTACCCTCATTTGGTTTTCATATTCCGGAAAGTTGCAGCACTCTAATACTCACAATATCAGAAGTAGCGTCAGACGAAAAATAGCGAGGTTTAATTTTATTAAATTTATTAATCACTTGGTTAATGTTTGAGGACAATTTGTATCCATCTTCTCGATTCAATTGCTTCACGCACAATCCTGGAATGGAATCCTGGAATCGCACAAGCTGCGACCAATGGAGAGGATTTTTGGACTATGGAGTTCCATCCAGTGATTGGTCCTGGCATTGAGTACATGGTCTTGGCATTGAGTACATGGTCCTGGCATTGAGTACATGGTCCTGGCATTGAGTATATGGTCCTCTATCGCCGATTTATTCGTCTGGCGATTCTTCACAGCTGCAATATGTTCTTTGACCCTTTCTGCTACGGTGCGCTTTGTTTGGCCTATGTGGGAACTGCCACAGCTGCAGTCTATCTTATAGACACCTTTTTTTTACGTGGGGAAATCCTCATGGATACCTCCCGTCTATGCATGGTTCCTGCCTACCTTGACGGGAGAGTATACTTCGCCTATGCATGGCTTTCGCCTACCTTGGCGGAAGAGTATACTCCGCCTATGCAAGGCTCTCGCCTACCTTGACGGGAGAGTATGCCGGACTCTTACCGACAAAACCCCACGACTACCACCTCTCCACCAAGTGCCGAGGCCACGGGTACTTTCACAGTCTTCCGCGACCATCTTATAGACACCTGGCATCTGATAGGGTATTACATCCTTTGATATATATGTTTTATATCACAAAAATATATTTGTGGATTTATGTTTAGACCAAAATTGCAACCGCGTTCCTATTTCTGTTTGATCTTGTGGTTGACTGGTGGAAAATGCCATATAGCATTACGTCCGCCATTTGTACAATTACTTGTGCAATGAAGTTTAAATGAATAAAATAAGGGAATACTATGCCATCAGGGCGCAAACACCGCATCCTGTCCCACCGTGCGTACGCCCATGCAGGCGGTGGATACTTCAGACTTATCCGATTACGTAAATACAGTTTTCTCCATGAACCGTAAATTTTCCTAGTTTGTCACCTATTATATCTGCCTTTCCGTGTGTGTGATTGTGTTGCACTTTGCTCTCGTTTCTACAGTAGCTGTTACCATCATAATGCATGGGAGTGCGGAAGACAGCTTATGTATTGAGTGAGAACCAGTGATGGGACTGTGTTCTAATCAAACATATCGATTTAGAAAGTGTCAGTTACCCTAGCCACCCTTAGCCTAGCCATAACGAGTCTTTATTACAATTAAAATAAAACATTTTTTTACGTGTTTTTACCGTTATGTATTTGAAACTCACCGTTATGTATTAAATTATGAAGTAAAAATATCCATAGAATATGCTCAAACTAATGCTGCACATCGTATTTAATCTCACCGCGAATGTACGCGAATCGTGAATGTGTAATAAATAATTTATCGCGAATTTACATACAGACAGACTCACTTCGGGAATTTTATATGAATTTTGAATGACAAAATAAAATAATGAAATAAAATCGACATTGGATATATATTTAAAAGGTGTTTGAGGGCGGGTGTCCGCCGGCGCATCCCTACGCTCATTATTTTTTTTCGACATGCCTGTGAGAGCAGAGATGCCACTTGTATTGCTCTCGTAAAAAAATCTATTGTCTAGGATGGGAACTAGAGATTTAACACCTGTCACTATGCACGCCATCTTGTAGTCTACGGAATATTCGCGTATACTGCCATAATTTATGGAGAACTTACACAGGCCAGATACCAAAGATTTCAAAAGTAATTCCGTAAATATGTATTAGGGATTTACCCATGAAATTGCTTTGTTCATAGTGGCCAATTAGTGTTTATACCTTGCGTTTGGCTTGGAATTCCAAATTCAAATTAATTTCAATTTAAAGCTATGACATTCTGTTTCAAAATCAGTTATTCATTTGTTTTCCCGTCAAACGACTTTTTGCTTAGATATCGTTGTGTATGTGACCACAGGAAAGTTTTTTTCGTATATGATATCCATCGTGGCAGCAATGCAGCACAGACGGCGCGTAAAATCAATAATGTGTACGGACCAAACACCGCAAACGAATTAGTTTGGTCAATTCCCGTCGTCCCCAAGAGTTCTATAGCAGAGGCATCAATCAATAGTTGAGGGGGAGAGTGTACGCTGCAATCCAACAGCCGCTGGGTGCGCTCGACTGGCCACGTTACCCCTCTCTCACAGAAGACTACCTTGAAATGTATTGCATTTCCCACTTTATCGTATTTCCCCAATGTACGTACGTATTTCCGTAGTGATTGAGATGTGCCAGAGCCCATTCCCATCCCATCCTATCCCTCCCCATTTTCCCAACCCTTTCTGCACATCCATTCCTATATCTCCAAAGGTAGGCAGCGCATCCGGGGGCGTACCAATATTTGTCATTTTGGACTAATGTTGGCATGTATCCCGGATGTCTATTGGCGACAGTATCCACTTACCACCAGGAGGACTGTATGCTCGTCTGCCGCCTTCGTACAAAAAAAAATCAACAGAGAACCAACTTCCATTTAAATGGCAAAAGTGCATTAAAAATAATGGACAATACTTCGATTAATTAAATATATAATTGTCATATAAAAAAACATATTTATTTTTTCCTTATAAAACGGCAATTTCATAAGAATACTAAGAACCCTAATACTAGTGTTATTGAAGAATTCTCGATGTTGACTATAGAAAATTAATTATAACCACAGAGCCCTCAATTTTTAGTTTTTTCAGCAATTATATAGAAACACAAAGGTGGTACAAACGAACGCAAAAAGATGAGTCCCTGTAATAAGACAAGCGATCTCTAAAAACTGAACTTAATCGAAAAAATATCGGTGCATTCCCGCGATTCTGCGCGGGGGTGTGGGAACCGCGAACAGATGCATCTCCGGCATCTGTTCCGACTTCACAACAATAAATACGATTTATATATTACCATGATGGTGTAATTGCGTTCATCTGTGGTGCTCGTCTCACGCCTGGCTCCAGAGAAAAAAATAATTTCATTTAGCTCTTAGATTAAGTAGACAATAATTATTTTTAAATTTTTCTAATCATATCTCGAGAAAGTTTGCCTATTTAATAAGCGAACGGTTTACGATGAAATTGAAGGTAAATAAATCAAATCCATTTATTTGTAAACGTATTAGTTATGCCTTAAGGCGTACCTACATAATATAATAGGTACATAATTACCTATGATGTTACAATGTTTATTAATTCTGGAAATTCAGCTTAATAAGGACCCCGAACATATGTCTACTTAGTTGCAAAAGACGGGTAATAAATACGGAAATAAACACATTGTTACAAACATTTACTCCAAAAGCAGACGGCAGGAACAAAATTAAATGATCTAAACAACACGACGCGTCCTTCCCCGAAACAATGTTACTTACCCCTTTCCTGTTTCCGGCGCCGTGATCGCTGACTTCCGGCGCAGGAATAGACTATGTCAAGTTCGCACGTGCATGTTACTCACTTTACTAACCACCCGGTTTAATTGTCTAATTTCAACTTCACGTTTAAAGGTTAGGCGAAGTCTTTGCCAAAGTTCATTAATCAAACGATATAACGTCATTTGCTTAAAAATAAAATTATTTGGGCTCTCAATATAAAAATCATAACCTTTCTACTCATACTCGTATTTTAAGTATTTTAACAGTTAACATACTTACTAGATGTAGTGAATTTATTGTGAAATTCGAAAGACGTGGTCTTTACACCATGAAATCCTCCTAAAATAAAATAATATTCAATATATATCCCGAAACCAATAGTGATCGCTAGGGCTCGACTGTATCCTTTAGAGGGGCGTTATAGGCTGATATCGACTTGATTTTGAGCGTTTTTTTTATGGACGAAGGCGGCAGACGAGCATACAGTCCACCTGATGGTAAATGGATACTGTCGCCCATAGACATCCGCGATACATGCCAACATTAGTCCAAAATGACAAACGTTGGCACACCCCCGGATGTGCTGCCTGCCTTTGGAGATATAGGAATGGATTTGGAGAAAAGGGTTGCGAAAATGGGGAGGGATAGGATGGGAATGGGCTCTGGCACATCTCACTCACTACCGAAACACGTACATACATTAGGGAAATAAGATAAGAGTGGGAAATACAGTACATTAGTTTATATCAATTTCCTAAATATGTAACTTTAAATGAAGATGGATCCATTTAGCCCCGGTCCAGAGACAATTCCCTTCAAATTGTCCGGGTCATGTCCGTAATCTCGTAAAACTGGATAGTAAAGTTAACAGCATGTGAAGATAGATTTTATTGGTTAGTTTTATAATTAATCGGGTATGGGTGGCCTTATAAAGTATCTATTCTGTTTATTTTACTATTGTTCTTCCATCTCACGAAGGCGGGTTCCGCTCAGTAGTGGTTGTGCTCGTACATGTACATTGTTTTAGTGTGCGCCGCGGCGTCGGTAACCCAACTATGTATATTTCAAGTTGACGCACACAACCACTACTAAGCGTAACCCGCCTTCGTGAGATGAAAGAATTACAAACGGCACTATGAAGTTTTTAAAGACGACTAGCAAAATGATCGCAAAATGAAGTAGTCCACACATCTAAATCATTAGCGATTGGACAAATCGATGTATATAATATATATATAGCAGGGTTTCTTAACCTTTTTGTAGTCACGGACCAGTTTCAAAATTTCAAAAATCTGACGGACCCCTTCCAAACTTAATTGTAGGGAAAGAAAACAAGGCATTTTGAAAAAAAAAACATTTATTATAATACCACAGAGAAAGTAATGATTAGCGTGACGGTTGTTAGTGAGCTCCTCCACTGCGTAGCGGTGACAAGCGAGCGAGTGATAGCTACCTATCTACATTTTTAGATTGATCACGCGCAGTATTTATTATCTTCACATTTGACATGGACCCCCAGCACTCCTACCACGGACCCCTCTGGGGTCCATGGACCTCAGGTTAAGAAACCTTGATAATGAATTATATAGGATATACAATAAATACGAAAATAGGTTGTATTGTTTAAATACAAGCCGTAAAGTAATCGCATTTAATTTTACTTTCAAGAAATTCAAAATACAATGGTTATTAAATCCATATAGCGTATTAAATAAATAATGGAGTGGGCTGTAAGCACTCAATTATCGATGTTTATATGTAATATTCACATTGAACAATGTAAAAATCGAATAACACACGGCTTTACTGATAATATAAAAAGTATAAAATGAGAAGCGTATGTCCTACTTACACATTGAATGGGTTCCGTCGATAATTATGACGACATGACTCCATTTCCTGTAACTTTCAGAAATTACGATGATTTTGTTTAAGAGAGTAAGTAAGAGTACCTACTGTGTTCTTTCTTTACATTTTTTGATACATATATTTGGTGGTTAATGGTTCTGTCAAAGAAAGAAAGAAACGTCGAGTTTCTTGTAGGAGGAGAGTGCTGCTCCTACATTTAGAACAGCCGCTGGGCGCACACAACTGGCCACGTTACCCTTCTCTCACAGAAGACTACCTTGAAATGTACTGCATTTCCTACTTTATCGTATTTCCTCAATGTACGCACGTGTTTCGGTAGTGAGTAAGATATGCCAGAACCCATTCTCATCCTATCCCTCTCCACTTTCCCAACCCTTTCTCCCAATCCGTTCCTTAATCTGCATAGGTAGGCAGAGCATCCGGGGGCGTGCCAACGTTTGTTATTCTGGACTGATGTTGGCATCTATCGCGGATGTCTGTGGACAACAGTATCCACGTACCATCAGGCGGCAAGGTCGGCGGCGCACCCGCATACCGCCCCGTGTTGCAGGTGTCCATGGGCGGCGGTAACAGTTACCAGGACGTGGAACTGTATGCTCGTCTGCCGCCTTTTTTATATAAAAAAAAAGAATGATGGGACGCGGCAACCCGCTTGGCCAGCGAGGCGTTTAGTGGTCTTACCGCCCTCATGCATTAGACAATAAGACTGAGGAGGCCCGTGTCCAACAGTGGACGGTAAAAGGGCTGATTACGGTTACAGTCTTATAATTAATTAATTACTTATCTAAACGTAATTATTAAAGACGAATTGATATAGGTGTTTCGCAGACGGGGTTTCTACTATGATGGAGCTCTAAAAATGAAACAAGATGTGGTCTCGCGCCGCCCGCCTACTCGGCTTACTGTGGGCGGCTTTCGCAAAGGCCATATGTGGCCATATGCTCGCGTGGCGAAGGGCCTAGTTCAATCAATGTCGACAATTTATCGATAATGTGTCACCCGCCTACGATGTCAATCCCTAGGCCATAACAGAGATGTAATAAAGAAGCTTTGTCCTTTATTTTTTTTTTATTAAAAAATAAATTAGTGCATAAGACTGCCGATTATAACTTTCTTGTTACTTACTTAAATTGTCTTTTTGCAAAATGTTAGTGTTCAATAAAGACCTTATCTATCACAATCAACGCACAGGACAGTAGACTGGCGGCGGACAAGGATCGTGAGGAAATCCGAGTGACGGAAAGGTAATAAAAAACACTGGGACATTTGTTTTAACAAAATATTGGTCCCGTGTAATGTCTGTCAATTGGTACTGGGCTCGCGTGGTGGATTATGGCCCAAAACCATGTAATGATTGCAACAGAACACTTATGCTCTGTAGTGCGTCGTTATTGGTTGACATCGATATGCAGGAAAGAACACATGAATTGTATATTCTTTACTTTACCGCGATTTTCGCGCGTCTCGACGAAGTCCCGCGCACTGATTTTTATCTCTTGATTGTACGGAAGATATTCTTTCTTTTCCCTTTTTCCTTAAATACCTACTTTACGAACAAATCAGCACAAAACAGTTTAAAAAAAAAACATTTTTGAGTTAAATTATTTCTGAATAAAATGAGCGGAAAAGTCGTCTCGTGGATACCAAAACTTCAGCACGCCAATTTTTCGATTTTGTCATCGCTACAATGTTGTAGGTTGTGGCAATACAGGTTGTAGTTTATCAATTCCTGAAGCCTGAAATCATTAGTTCTGAATAATGAAATTGTGAGTTAATATGTCCATGACAATTTTACTAATTATTTTGGGATTTTTTTTTAATTTATATTTGTTAAATGCAAAGTACTTACAAAAAATATTTTTACAAATACGTAACATTTTAGGTTAACTAATTCAGAATTATGTTCAAAGTACATGGTTTATGGCCCCGGGAATTGATAGGTATATTAAATCTTGACGAGGAAAATAATATAAAACTGCGACTCCATTTCTTTCTATCATTATCAAAAAATTAAACCATGAACGTGTTAAGACATTGTTACATGGGTCCGTGTTTCCCTTAGAGGGCGCTGTGGGCGGCGCCCACGGGCGACAATTATGGAAAAATAGTTTAACTTGCCTTTTAAGAGTCTTTATGATATTTCACGAAGGTTTCAATGCCTATTACGCAGCTTCTTGTATAATCATCAAAACATGTAATTAACGCCCAAACTATTTTGGTACGATTACATAATGATTTTTGTAATATGATACAACATATAATACAAAAACAATAATGATAAGTTTATAGTTATGTATTGTAAAGTTATAAGGTATTTTAAAAATATACGTATAATGAAATTGACGGGACATGAGCTTTGTATCTGTGTGAGTGAATGCAGAATTGTCCAATCCGATCGTCGAAATAGTCATAGCAACGGGACATGAGAACGAGACAAGACGATTGTCGAAGTGGTTCGCACTGTTCACTAACGGTGTGCACTCACGCAAACGCAAAGCTCATATCTCGTTGATTTCACCGTATTTGTATTGTTTAAAATATATTGTATCATTGTTAGTTGTTCCCAATAAATAAAATAAAATATTTTTCTCCTACTTGCTCGGAAATGGCTTCATTATTTTAAAAAAATAATACGTCAATCGGCACTTTTCTGTACGCACGCCAGCAATTTCCAACACAATAATAGAGATTGCTGGACAGTAGCGAGGTTATTTTTAGCGCACACTAACATAAATTAGGTTTTTTTAGGTACACGATATTTATTATTATAAAGGCTGAATGTGCATTTCTTTTCAAAAGTTTAAAAAAAGAACAAAGACCGGGCGCAGTCAAATTAGCAGGAATGAAACTTCTGTTTCTTGAATTAATTTGTTTATTGTTTCCTCGCAAATTAGAGAAAAGTACTATACAAGTCTCGGCCGAAATAGCAATTAACGGCCTCGTTTATTTAAAAAGGACTCGGTTTCCCTTCGTCCTTTTAAAATCTCTTCGTAAGGACTCGGCCTCGCCTCGTCCTTCCAATATTACTCGGCCGTCAATTGCTTTATGTCGGGCGTAGACAGTAATGTACTATTTTTACCCCTGTTAATATATTACCCGCAACTTTGTTCGTAACTTATTTTATAATTCGACTAACCAAGTTACCGCTCTCTCAAAGAACGCTACCGTAAGATCTACTGCATTTCCCATTTTATCCTATTCCCTTGATGTACGTACGTGGTTCCGGTAGTGAGTGAGATACGCCAGAGCCCGTTCCCATGTCATCCTGTTGCAATGAATCCATACCTCTAACTACTAATATTCCTCTCATTTCGTCTACGTCGCAGCCTCTGCATTCGGTGAAATTCATATTCGCAGATTAATTTTACAAACGTTTCAATAAGTTTAGTACCCAAATTATGATAGAGCGGAGATTATAGGGGAATTGTGCTTAAGATGACATACTCAGGTAAGATGACAGTGCCTATATCCGTTCAAATATACGCGCTACAAACGCCCAAACGACGATCACACATCAGCTCACAGATAGCGTCGCCACTCCAAAACTTTTGTGAGCGACCGCTTGCGTTGTTTGGATTTGGTGTGGATTGTTTTGATTTCGTCACTAGAAAATATTATTTTGTTGAAAGTGTTTGTGCCAATAAATATGTATCAGGTAAGTTTTTAGTTGTGTTTGACTACTTTGATATGAACTGTGGTTAATATGGGTTATGAATATTGAAGAATAATTAAAGTAATCTTAAAGTTTTTGAGTCGCAAAAGGTAGCAAATATTTTTTACCTCGTAGGGTAAGATGCCATAGCAACGGTCGGCTTAAGATGACATAGTATATCATCTTACCCTGAAGTTCTTGCGTTTATGAATACTTTAAAATCCTGTTTTATTTTTGTTCGGGTCGACCGATGCGACAATAGTTTTAAGTCTTTGTTTGAATATATTTTATTATTTAAGTTTTCTTATAGTATTTATTTGATAGTTAACATTGTTATTGTTTGATTGATACGATAGATCCTACATCAGTCGGTCCAGTTCAGCGTGATTGCCAAGTCATTGCTGGATAGTCTACCACCCAGGAGATACTAAATGAGATTTCTCCATTTCCCAAAATCAGTGTCTACGGGGCAAGCAAGAAGTACGAAGAGGAAAATCACTAGCTCTCAGGTTCTGACAGGCACTCCTTTTATAGACGAAGTTAAAGCCGAAGTCCAAAATAAAAAAGAGAAGGAAAATAGCAAGAGCGTTAGAGCTCGAAAGCAGGTGAAGCGTACTATCCTTCAGGATGACTCAAATGGCCGGATCTGTGGAAGATTTTACTCAGGACGCTGATGATGTTGATGACTCCGACGTTGCATGCCTTTATTGTAACGAATTATATAGCAAATCGGAGCCAGGAGAGCATTGGGTATGTAGTCAATTATGTAAGCGATGGTGTCACACTCTATGTGCTGGCGTTGCACCAAGAACTAAGGTTTTCAAATGTGAAATGTGCACCGATAATTAGGTATGTCAACTTAGACTGATGTGTGTCATCTTACCCACATGGACATGATTGGTGTTTTTTTATTTTATTTCAATTATTAAGTTTTCTATAGTGGCAAGATTAATTTTTGTGCGTCGTAAATAAACGTTTTAAATGTGTAGCCTTACATTTATTTTTTATAACCTTTGAATTTTCAAATATTTGCCTCAAAACAAAAAGTATGTCATCTCAAGCACAATTCCCCCAACAATCTGATTTTATGTTAACAATTATTATTAACAATTTTATGTTATCAATCTGATAGATAAATTATCTGCCAATTAAATCTAGCTGGTATCTGATAAAGTATCAGGAGGTGGTGTGAAAGGCCCTTAACTTTTTTTGTCCTTTTACTTGCCTCTCGGGATATTATGTATTATTTTATTATTATTATAAGGCAGAATTATTCAATATCTTCGTAAATCAGTGTCTTCATTGGGAAATGGGAAATTTTGTTGGTGGAGTCATTAAATAAACCGAAAGCTATTTACGTTCGTTATGAGGTTAACATAATAATCCGTATTGTAAAGGGCACAACCGTCGAAGGTCCCTCGTTAAGAACGGGGGCGTATTGTCCAGTTTGTCACAGAACGTGTTCACCATATGGTCCTATTTACCAAGAAACTGACCTTCGGTAAAATTAACTGTATATTAATGTTTAATACCTGCCATATGTCCAGCTTTATATTGCCTGATATCTGTACTTAATCATATTTTTTACACAAATAAAAGTCCACTAGGTGGTAAGTGGATACTGTCTCCTTGCGACATCCGCGATACTTGATGAGATCAGTCCAGAATGACACACGTTGTCACGTCCCCTCGGATGCGCTACCTACCTATGGAGACTTGGAAATGAATTTGGAGATAGGGTTGAGATAATGAGGAGGGATAGGATAGAATTGGATGAGAGCTCTGGCATATCTCAATCACTTCCAAAACACATTGGTACATTGGAGAATAGGAAATGGTGGGAAGACTATAGTGAAATGTACTGCCCATTTAACGGTGGTCTTCTGTGACAGAGGGGTAACTTGGCCAGTGCGCCCAGCGGCTGTGGGATTACAACGTGCACCATATTTTGACCAAATATTAATATTTCAAAATTTACCATTTTTACCAAATTTACCAAGGATTCAAAATTAAATTCCGTGACTCAACAGTCTACAATCAATACCGGAACCAGCCCCTTTTGTCCACTGCTGGACGTGGGCCTCTTCATATTGTCTTGTGCATGAGGGATGTGTGACCTTAAAACGTCACGCTGGCCAAGCGGACTGCCGAGTCCACTCTATTAGAAGTGGTGGAGTTTCTCTGGCCTTGTGGCAGCGGCTTTGTTATCCCTTAGTTACCTGAGAAATCTCTTCTCTTGGCCGACACCACAAGGCCATAGATAACCGGTGTTTTTCGGGGCCGTAATGCACCACGCAGGCCCGGTGTGGGTTGGTGGATACACATACTACAGAATTTTTCTCGAGCATGCGGGTTTCCTCACGATGTTTTCCTCTCACTACCGAGCTGCTGATAATTTTTAAAAATCCGTACTTACCTAGAACCGTACTTGAGCGTTGATAGCCAAGGGGTATCAATACTCAACCCACATTCGTGTGACCGTGAGTTCTAATCCTCGGCCCGTACCACTGAGTTTCTACAGCCACATTACTGGTATTTCAATAACGCCTACTACTTTTAAACTTAGTTTCATTAGTGTTGTGAGAGAATAATGCGACTTGTATGTATTCTATTGTACAATACATAGAAGCCATTGCGACGAACTGTGTGTCGCGTTACTTTACGACGAAGCGGAGTGTGGGAGCGGTGTCGGGTTCGATTCCCTGGCGTGTATTATTGCCCAATGAGATTCTAGCTAGAGGATGTAACTGTATCGTTCGTTTTAAATTTGCCATAAAGACACTTTGATGGAGATTTGAGTTGATAGCCGGGTGGCCGGCCTCTCTCGGTGTACTGATCCTTGAATTTCATTGATCCGCATGAAGTAGGTATAGTATATTAATTTTGATTTCCTTTATTGTATTGTATCAGGCCAATAAATATTATGATAAAATTATTTTCTTTTTATTCGTTATGTCAAATATTGTTTAAAGTTCGATTATTTATTCCAGTCAGGGATATGACATATAGAAATGTCAAACAGCGTGAAATTTTTACGGAGATGACACTTTATTGACAGTTCTACATGTCATATCCCTGACTCGAATAAATAATCCAATTATAATAACGACAACACACGGAATAGCCGTGTTGTGTCGAGCGGCATTAGAACTCTCTCTCTTCCCAGTACCTCTCTCTCTTCCTGTGGGAGTTGTAAAAAGCAGTTTGCTGTGTTGTCGCTGAAACTATGTATATTAGGAACACAGGACAATTTGATTTAACAGTACTTCGAAAACGACTGTATTTTTCCAAATTGCCTAAATTGGTAGAACACCGGACATTACCCTACATAACAAGCACAAATGTGTAGTTTTTGTTGTTTGCGGAAGCTGGTGGTTCCCACACTACCCGGCGACCTTCTACCAAACAATGTATTCAGGTCATCTGGGGCGTCTTATACGCAGAGCGACCACTATTTTTACCTTTAAAAACTATAAATATGTTTTTTTCGATTGTACAAGGGAAGTCTGACACACAGTTATTGTGCGAAGTCCGTTTGATCGGCAGAACGTTTAATCGACATGACGATTATTCCAAATTTTATTGGGCCGAAGCATGTTAGATCGACAAAACGTTTGATCGACACGACAAGAGAACGACATAACGTTGGTGCAAACAATGATTGACTGAACGTTTGATTGATATAACAATTGAACGACATATCGATGAACCGAATTATGACTGTTCAACAATACGTTATTCGTTATAATCATGGTGTCGTTCAGTTTTTCCTTTTAATTTATACAGCTTTCATTGGACTACATTAGGAGCTGCTTGGTACCACACTGACCGGCAATGTGTCAATAAACCTTCGAAAGAGGCTCTTCCTTTGATGGAAAATTGGACAGGACTAATAGTTTGTAGAGTCAAGAAAGAGCGCGTCGGTACCTATATTTTTTAACCTGTTATATGTTAACGTGTCTTAACATATATTCGTGGGTAGGTTAATGTTCGGTATTGTTCGGGGGCTGCGAGGTGAGGGGTGAATTCACGTGCTGCGCGGGCGCGGGTCGCCCGTTAGTTAGTTAGCCTTTGACCCTTCGCCGTACGAGTCGGCCATTGATCCTTATGCGGTACGATCGCAATCTATTGTTGTGCAAGTAGGCTGCACATTTTTGGGAGACCTTGGCGTTCGCGAGTGTACATAGTATATAACAGACAGTAACCAGTGCAGTGTAACGACGACCTTGCAAGAGCGCTATTAAGCGCATCCCTGTTCAGCACTTCCGGGGGCCCCCAGGAATATCGAGAGTAGGTGAACAGGAGGTTACAAGGTCAGAACTTTTAATTTCATTTTCAACTTTTGACTCCGCGTATCGCGGATAAAACATTGGTAGCAGAGCGTGGTTGTGCATATGGACCTTATATTGTGAAACGTAAACATTAGTTAAAAAAGTTCTTTGTTAATAGCAACGTATCCCAAGGTCTACCCGTTGTCAAGTGTTTTTAATCTTAACATTCCTTTTTTTAGTGACTCGGTTTTGTTTCGGTTACCTGCGACGGATAGGTATTGAGCACTTACTAACTTGGAATGGAATTTTGTTTGTTTATATTAACATTTCTCGCAGTGGTTACTTTTTATAACAAGTTGTAAGTTACGTATATGGTAACAGGGATCTATTACATATTGGATTATTGTTTTGTATCATTTATTGTTGCTTTGTAGGTGTGGCCTGTTTGTTTGTTAGGCCACTATCCTTAAACTGAATACTGTATATTAATTTTATTTGTTTGTTTGTACACTTGTTGTTACATTTAGTGACAACCATGTCAGCATTGTCCATTAGTGGAAACATAAAGGCGATACTCCGATGGTTGGCTTCGGCCGCTAGTCTGATTGACAGACCCGATCGTCATGGTGCCTTAATAAAAAGGTATCAGGATTTACCGGCACGGTTGGATAAGTTGGGCCAACATTACGCGAAATTTACCGAGCTTTCGCCGGATCTTGGCTCTGAGGTTGTGGATAGGATCGAGGCCGATGTGAATCAGTGCTATGAGTTAGCTGATTCCATCACTGAAAGGGCAGTCTCCCTTTCGGAGGAGACTGGAGGTCTGCCGTCGGATTCTGGGCAGGGGAAGGCAACCCCTCCGGCGTTGTTGAGCAGGCTTCCCAATTTGGATCTCCCACATTTTGATGGAAGGCTCGAACAGTGGATCGGATTTGTAAATCTGTTCGATAGTTTGGTAGACTCCAGGGAGGATCTAACTCATAGCCAAAAGATGGCGTATCTACGTTCGATTCTTCGGGGAGAACCCAGCAGTCTTATCCAACATTTGGATGTTAACAATGAAAATTATATCACGGCACGTACGCTGTTGTTCCGACGTTATCAGAACGTGAGACGTTTGGCGGACACACATGTGGCACTAATCCTGGCACTACCTAAGGTCACCCGGGTTTCTTCATTAAGATTAGAATTGTTAAACCCGTTATTGGGGGCGGTGAATACCTTAGGTAAACTTGAGTTGCCAGTGGATAGTTGGTCATTTCTTTTAGTCCACATTGTGTTGGGTAAGCTATCTCAGGAGCTAAGGGCCCGATTTGAATATAAATACGGTGGTGATAGCGCAACATATTTGCCCAAATTCGTAGATTTGCTAAAATTCTTAGAGGACGAATGTAGGTTGGCGGATAATTCGGATGCGCCCATCCCGTCCACTTCCCAAGCGCCCCCTAGACGGGAATTGTCTAAGCGGAATGTTCGGATCCCCAGACAACGGTATGCTGTCGCCACTGGCAGCACCTCACCAAGATGCCTATATTGCAAGGCGGAGGGCCACAAGGTGGTCTCGTGTAGAAGGTTTGAGGGTCTGGCGGTCCGAGGTAGGCGGAACATAGCATTTCAGCGCCGCTGGTGCTATGGTTGTTTGGGAGAGCATTTAATTCAGCAGTGCCCTGCTAGATCGCATTCATGTCAGCATTGTTTGGGCCGACATCACCCCCTGCTATGTGCCAATCGGAATGGCGTCGACCATAGGGATGGTCGTGACGGTCATGGCTGGGAGGCTAATCGCGGTCGGGTGGTTGCACCCAGAATAGGGTCACGGGCCCCTCCTAGGTTTGAAGGCCGTCATTCCCCCCGCACGGGCGGGGGCTCCACTTCCCCTAGGGGCGGGGGCCGGGTAACTCCCCCTCGAAGAGTTGATGATGGCGGCCGTCGCGATTATGCTGTGATTGCCGGGAGATCTTTGCCGCCTCAAAGGAGCAGTGCTCCTACCAATTATACCCCTTTAGCGGAACGACCGCGCTTGGAGCGACGTCAGCCGCATTCCCAACGCTCGCAGGGCAACACTACCCCTGAACGGACTCAGGTGGATCGCCGACCAGTATACCATAACTGGGACCCGTTAGCGCATGTGGAGCGCTCCGGGGTTAATTGGCCTCAGTTATAGGAATTACATGCCCACTCGCCAACTGCAGCCGTTCAATCGATGTACGTACTCATGCCAACTATTTCGGCTATGGTACGAGGACCCAAGGGACACATGAGGATTCGTGCTCTATTAGATTCGGGGGCCCAAGGCTGCATTGTGTCATCTTGTTTGGCGAGAAAGTTAGGCTTACGCGTCCACACCGGTACCTACAATGTGCGAGGTATCGGTAAGGTGCAGGTGCGTGTGATCGGTCACACAAAATTTAATTGTACACCTGTCACTTCGTCTCACCCGGAGATTGAGGCGTCGGCAATTGTGTTGGAAGAGATGATTGGTGATTTGCCACAGCAAGAATTACCGTCTGCTGTGTTGAGTGTAGTGTCAGGCTTGGACTTAGCAGACCCTGACTTCCACACCCCAGGCCCGATTGATCTCCTGATTGGAGCGGATGTCCTTGGAAGATTGTTGTGTGGACCTAAGCGGCTTTTACAGCGTGACGGATTAGTCGCTGTGCCGACTTCATTCGGGTTTGTAATAATGGGCCCAGTGTCAACAACTGCCAATTCCCAAGAGTTTGATGATGTAGCTGTAGGTTCAGTTCTCTCTGATGCGGTTCAGAGATTTTGGGAGGTGGAAGAGCCCCCTACAGCTTCCCGGGTGAACCCAGAGCAAATGGAATGCGAGCTGTTCTACCAGAATAATACTGGTCGCCTTCGCTCGGGCCGTTTGATCACCCGTTTGCCTTTTTTAGCGGTTCGACCTGCCCTTGGACGCTCTCGGGACGTTGCTGAACGACGTTTGATTTCCATGGAGCGTCGCATGCTCAAGGATAAAGTCCTTCGTCAGAAGTACGTCGACTTCATGCGAGAATACGTGGATTTGGGGCATATGTCGGTGTCGACCGTTGATTGGCAACATAGTGAGCACTATTTTCTGAGCCACCATGCGGTTTTAAAGACCCCTACCGGAAAGATTCGGGTGGTTTTTGATGGTTCAGTGTCTACGACCACTGGGGTCTCGCTGAACCAATGTCTGCATGCGGGTCCTAAATTACAAAAGGACATTTCAGACATTCTGACCAACTTCCGGAGGCATCAAGTAGTCTTTGTAGCGGATATTCGAATGATGTTCCGTCAGACGCTGATCCATCCAGAAGATAGGAGATATCAGCTGATTTTATGGCGTGAGCATCCAGAGGATCCGATGGTGATTTACGAGCTCAACACCAATACGTACGGCATAAAATCTAGCCCGTTTGTTGCGATTCGCTCATTGTTGGAGCTTGCGGAGCGCGAGCGTTTGTATTTTCCCCGCGCAGCCTCTGTTTTGGAGACGGATGCTTATGTTGATGACATTTGTACCGGAGCATCTAGTCTCGAAGAGGCTCGGGCCTTGAGAGATGAATTGATAGGGCTTCTGGGAACTAGTGGCTATGAGTTGCGAAAATGGTTATCCAACTCACCGGATCTCCTTTCCGGTTTGCCGGAGGACCACCAACAAGACCCTCATCTCTTTGAGAATGCGGATAGCTTGAATTTGATAGCCCTCCTTGGAGTGCAGTACATGCCAGTCCACGATGAGTTTACCTACAGAGTCGAATTAACCTCCTCTAAGGTATGGACTAAGAGATCAGTTCTGTCTACGGTAGCCAGGACTTTTGATCCGAACGGTTGGATCAGTCCGGTTATATTTAAGGCCAAGTGTTTTCTGCAAAGGCTTTGGACTGCGGGACTCTCGTGGGACGAGCCTCTCTCGGGAGAGTTGATACACGATTGGGAATCGTATTTCTCATCCGTCCCGGCTATCAATCAGGTTGCAATACCTAGATGCTTCCTTCCTGTTGGGAAATGCTCAGTGTCCCTCCACGGATTTTGTGATGCATCCGAGCGTGGATATGCGGCCGTGCTGTACTTACGTACTGTAAGTACCACTGGGGAGACAAAAATTCACTTAGTTATGTCGAAGAGCAAGGTTGCTCCTATACGGACTCGACATACAATTCCGAAGTTAGAATTATGTGGTGCGGCGCTTCTTGCCCGCTTATTAAATCACGTGTGCTCTACGCTCGGGCGTAGTGTAGACATTGGAACAGTTTTCGCCTGGACTGACAGTCAGATCGTTCTGTGTTGGCTGAAAACTTCGGTGCACACGTTAGAAACCTTTGTAGCTAATCGAGTATCACAGATCCAAGATTCAGAGACGGTTTTAATTTGGAGACATGTCCCAGGGGAATTGAATCCGGCTGATTGTGCTTCTCGCGGCTTAGACGCGCCGGATCTGGTTCACCACCATTTGTGGTGGGGGCCCCAGTGGTTGTTACATTCTGAAGTTGATTGGCCACGTTACCAGTGCTTGGTAACTCCTCCCCCCATTGGTTGGCTCACATCGAGTGTCCTGACTGAGCCCCTCAAGGGCATTGATTTTCTGCTCGATCGCTACAGTTCCTTGTCCAAATTACTTGGCGTGACTGCCTGGATAAAGCGTTTCGTTCATAACGCTCGGCATCCGGAGGAAAAGCGGCTGTCTCCTGTTCTCACGCCAGAAGAACGCCAAATGGCCCTTCTGCATTGGATTCGCGTTGTGCAGACTAAACATTTCGCCTTAGAACTTGAGACACTCCGGAATGGCAGACCTAAACTCAAGGGAGCCGTTGCAAGGCTCAACCCCTTTATTGACGGTGAGGGATTTCTCCGTGTTGGTGGTAGATTGTGTCACGCCAATTTGCCTTTTGGGGTTCGTCACCCATTGTTGTTGCCCAAAGGTGGGCCCTTAGTGCATTTGTTGGTGACTCACCGACATATTGCAAATTCTCACGCTGGCTGCAATGCATTGTTAGCCATCTTGCAGCGTGAATTTTGGATTTTGTCAGCCAGACGTACCATCCGTGGCATAATTTTCCGTTGTTTGCCTTGCTATCGATTGAAGGCAGCGACGATGCAGCCCATGATGGGAAATTTGCCTGCAGATCGAGTCACGGGAACCAGACCCTTTGCCGGAGTTGGCACCGATTTTGCCGGGCCGTTCATGGTCAAGACGTCGCGACTTCGAAAAGCGAAGATAGAGAAAGCGTATTTGTGCGTCTTTGTGTGTCTGTCAACCAAGGCTGTTCACCTGGAAGTAGTTTCCGCTCTTAGTACGGAGGCATTTGTTGCCACATTTAGTAGATTTGTTAGCCGCCGCGGACTTCCAGCGTTAATTCGATCTGATTGCGGAACCAACTATCGGGGTACTGACCACTACCTTAAGGATATATATAAGTTTTTAGAGGCTAACCAGGTAGATCTTGGAATGTCCCTATCTTGCCGGGGCATCACCTGGCAGTTTAGTCCTCCTAGCTGCCCCCATTGGGGAGGTATTTTTGAAGCAGCCGTGAAATCAGCCAAAACTCACCTAAGGCGCGTTATCGGAGAAACGGTATTAACGTTTGAGGAACTAGTAACGGTATTTTGTAAAATTGAGGCCGTCCTCAACTCGCGCCCTTTGTGTCCGCTCTCGTCAGATCCTAACGACTTGGAGGCTCTAACTCCAGGTCATTTCTTGATAGGACAGCCACTTAACGCCCTGCCGGAGTACCCATTTACAGGGGTAGCTTCTAATCGTTTGTCGCACTTTGAATTGTTGCAACAATTGTCCCAGAGTTTCTGGAAACGATGGTCTCTGGAGTATTTACACATTTTGCAACAGCGCGTTAAGTGGACTGATAAGACCCACCCACCAGGCATCGGTGACCTCGTTTTAATCAAGGATGCTAATTTGCCGCCGTTGTTTTGGCGCCGGGGCCGCATTGTTAATTTGTTTCGCGGAGTGGATGGAATACCCCGGGTTGCGGAGGTCCTAGTGGGTGGCTCAATCCTGAAAAGAGCGGTCACTTCTCTCTCTCGCCTGCCAGTGGAGTAGCATGCAGACTTCTTCTGCATGGGACGGGGGTTTGTTCGGTATTGTTCGGGGGCTGCGAGGTGAGGGGTGAATTCACGTGCTGCGCGGGCGCGGGTCGCCCGTTAGTTAGTTAGCCTTTGACCCTTCGCCGTACGAGTCGGCCATTGATCCTTATGCGGTACGATCGCAATCTATTGTTGTGCAAGTAGGCTGCACATTTTTGGGAGACCTTGGCGTTCGCGAGTGTACATAGTATATAACAGACAGTAACCAGTGCAGTGTAACGACGACCTTGCAAGAGCGCTATTAAGCGCATCCCTGTTCAGCACTTCCGGGGGCCCCCAGGAATATCGAGAGTAGGTGAACAGGAGGTTACAAGGTCAGAACTTTTAATTTCATTTTCAACTTTTGACTCCGCGTATCGCGGATAAAACAGTTAATAAATATTAAAGGCTAGTATTTACAATAGTGGCTGTAAAGTTTCGGCAGACTTTCTCATTGTACCACCCCATTTCTTCCAGTGGGTGTCGTTTGATAACAAAACCGCTTCCACAAGGCTGAGGAACACCATCTCTAAAAGAGCGAACACGTCAAACCGTTTCGCCAGCGTATTCATTCGAACTTTGAACCCTCCAAAGTGAACATACCCGGCAAAATCGGCCAAATAACTCCCGATATTAGAGCAACAGACAAAGAACGTTGTTATTTTTATTTTATAATTATAGTAGAGAGAGTTTAAATAGAAAAAAGTTTTAGTTCTCGACTCCAGTACGCAATCGATTCGTAATATGATTTGAGGATTGACATATACGACGGATGTTACATACTGCACAGTGCATTCGCTTACAATAAGTGATTTTTCAACTTCTCTCGCCGACCATTATAAATCTTAATACATTTGGATAAGCTTCAAATTCAATTCATATTCTAGTTTGTATTTTGCAAAATTGTTTTAGTGTGTTGAGATCAAAACAAGATATTATCTGTGATGTTATCTCACCCATGGAACGTTGAGTAAGTTAGTTGATTGATCTGATTATTGTTATGTAATGCATAGTTGATCTAGTTTTCGTGTTACTAATCACATTTATCGGTCACAGTTCTAAGTATGTCCAATGTAGGTAATAGGTGTACGTTTGCAATCTTTCTATGTTTTAGATCGAGTGGCTTGGAACTTACCTTCATGGATCAGTTTCTATAAACCGACGAATTGCTACCAAAGGCATCGTGTAGTTTATTAATCAAGTAAATTCTTAGAGAATAAATTCAACCCAACTCTATTAATAATACCATAATGTCAGCCTATGTCTTTGCACTGCTGGATATAGTCCTCTCGCCAAAGCTCGTTACTACACAGGACTCTTTTTATCCAACCACCATCGCTGGTTAACCTCCTATTAATAATTATTAAATGTACTTGTATTATTAGTCTATAACGTCCCACTGCAGGGCATAGGCCTCCCCTAATAAATTTGTGGGTCTTTTTCTTAAGTCGTTTCTTATTATAACTATTATAGACGCTGGTGTTTTTTTTGGAATTCTTTTTATAGTTACATCGTCATAATTGTGGAACTACTGGAACCAATTTCGCTCATCTGCGAACTTTATTTATACACTCCGTTGCACATTGTCGTACAAAAGGTAAGCCTGGCACTCTCTATCAGCTAACTAATCCAAATATAGACACGCTTTTCTGCCAATACGTAGATTCTCGAGATCTCCCTAAAAGAATGTCACCCAGTCCTACCTGTTCGTGTTCATCTTTGTTTTATCTTTTTATACGAATCTTGCATTCCTGCGTTGTAAAAGGATTTGTAATTTACGATGTGAACGCTCCAATTTAAATAAAAAAACTCGATAGCGGTTCGGTTACGTTAAATCGATTTTTTCAAATTATTGACTAATTAAATGTATAGAATAAATGGATAATATATGTAATAATAGTAATAAATATAATAAATATTTTGAATGGATTGATAATGTATTGATTTGAAGAAATTTGTTGCTAGGGGTTGGGTGAGAAGTGTTACACTATGTATATCTAAAAAACCGGCATTTTCGCATAATGAATGTATATAATAAAATATGTAATAATCATTATAAGTACAATAGGTCGTGTCTTTTTTATTGCTCCATATGTTGTTTTTTTATAGTGGTATATACGGACGAGCAAGCAGTCCCACGTGATGACAAGTGTTACCGCCGCGCATGGAGACCATTGTCCCTGTATTTCCAGATTCAGTATCGTTATTAATAATTTACATAAACTATATCGCTTTAACCCAATAACGGTATAAATTATAGTCTAGATAATTAAGTGACCGTATGTTCACGGTATTACGTAACAGAGGCGGGTATCGCGCTATCGCAATAAACGTGGGACAGTTAAGTGTGTGATGAACCGCGACCGGTTCCGTGGCGCGTCGGAACCCGTTTTGGACTGACTCACACCGAACAGTATTTGTACATATAGATAGATACATATTGTTGGCTACGATATATATATTATATATAAGGCGGTGCTCGCGATCGATGTTATACCGCAGGGCCAATGTTGCAGGCCGCACGTTGCCTTCCAACGGGGGGGTGTAGGGGTGAAATACGGAAATAAAACGCTGCTCTAATTCACATTGAACCACAGGAGCGCAGGGAGGAAGCGGCAGTCGGCAGCGAACTCGCTTGTATGAACTTGTTAGGTATCTCCACTATGAGGAGTCTGTTATATCAAGTCACTACTTAGAGTGTTAAATGTAAAACTAGCAGTTCAAGTTACTACTTGAAGTGCTGAGGACGAACTGGCAAAGAGAGGTCGGAACCTATGCCTTTTATAGCAAGTTCGCTGCCCGTGCGATCCCCCTGCTCCCTGGGGAAGTTTATTGTGCTATTCGCTCTCCAACGTCATATATAACTTCTGAGCTACAAGTCACTTATCCTAGGGTTTGTCCTCCTCTTATGCGGAGGACAAGGCTATTTTCGATGACGAAGTATGAAGATCTACATTTTTCTGGGCAATTTAGCCCTTTTTTCCCTCCCGCCTTCCTTGAGTAGCAAGGGGAATGGGAGGACTGAAGGTAAGGGGAAGACAGTGGCGCCGATACCGGATTTTCGTCATCTAGCCCGCAACTTTATATGTTTAATTCAATGCTTAATAAAACACACTGCGGGCGGTAGCCTTTATTTTTCCTATACCCTGACCTGTAACCCAGTTTCCTAATACATTTATGGAGAGCGAATACAAAACACATACAATTTATAAACAAGGACACAACAATAAAAAACATAATATAAATGTACGTACTAACATCCCATAGTCTCGTAGGAAAGGTGTATGGATTTGTCTCGTACGCTTCTATTAGTGTAATGTGAGAATTCATTCGTCCTCACCTCGCTAGTTGCGTAACCCTTGTGAGACAACCCCCTTTCTTCCCCGAGCCGTGCGATGCCAGTACGTACATATCACGTACACTTGATTCTATTTACATATTAATACACTGCACTTGTGCTACGCTTTCATTCTGTCGTGCACACATATTTATTAAACGTAATGTCGAATATTTATACATACCTATATATCTATACATATGTATAATAAAAATGTAACCGATCGCAGTCTGTACATGGAAGATATATCTGAAAAATATTATTGGGGGCCTTTATCAACGCAATAGAACCCAAAACAATGATTGTTAGAATTTTTGTCTGTTTGTCTGTGCGTTTGTGCGCGCCAATCTTAGAAACGGCTTAACCGATTTGGGTGCGGTTTTCACTAATGTATTGTGGTAAGCTTCACTTAAAATTTAGTATTTCAATCAGTTCATAAATAAAAAAGTTATATCAATTTAAAGAATCACGTCGAACATTTGTTCGATAAAAAATAAGCTATAAGAAATAATATGTGTGATCGTTTGTGAGGATTTTGCAAGGTCGGCGGCGCACCCGCATACCCCCTGGTGTTGCAGGTGTATATGGGCGACGGTAACACTTATCATCACGTGGGACCGCTTGCTTGTCCGCCCACTTACAAAAAAAGTGCCAAATGGTATCAAACGTGACGATAACAAGATACTGGATGGGTTGTCCCTAGGTCCGTGGAGCATAGAACCATCCTTATTGCGGGACGCAATTTGACTCCGTCACACCTCCAGTGAACTGCGCCAAAATTTAGTGCGACCGTTACCGTAAAACGCAAAATCTACAAAATCGTACACTGTACTCTCGGGCCTACTCAGTCCCTCCTGTAGTCGGTTTACTAGCTACGTATTCGTCGCCGAATATCGGTGTGAGCGAGTTCGATCCTGACGACCTCGCAAGGCCATGCATCCGCTAGCGTCGAAGGCTCAGCTCAACGCCATCTACGTCAGCTCAACCACATCCCACTTCTTATACACTTTTTTACGCCTTACATTACCTCCGAGTAGCGGTAACTAGTTTTTCTTTCTATCACGAACGGATTTAAAAAAAATCGATTAAATACCATTTACTTTTTTGAGGAAATTTCTTAATTTTGCTTTGAGTTTTTTGCTATTGTTTTTTTGTATAATTTTAGCTGACAGTTACATCTGAATATTTGGTGGATGCCGGCACATCAAAGTAATAGTTGAATCTTAGAGTTGAATTATAAATCGGGGTAATCCGATAAATTGCCTATCATTATAACTGTTCTTTGACAAGATTGTTTTATATGACTTTATGTGAACAAAGGGACCTTGTTGTCGACATGTACTTACTTGACTTTGGTTAAGATTTTCTAAATTTCGTTGTTTCAAGACTTCAAGATAAAATACACTAACATCTGATTTTTAAAATAAAGTAAAAAAAAAATCAGATAAAATCAATTAATATATATTTATAGTAATAAGTAATAACGCCACACTCAATGGCACTGTATCCTAGTCTAGAGACACACACCCAGACCTGAGCAAACATTTGTTTTTAAACATATGAACATCCGACCGGGAATTGAAACTGGGATATTTTGCATAGCTGGTGGTGGTGTTCATTACCAACTATGGGAATCGGTCATCGATATTAAAAAGCTTTTATAAAAAGATTCAGCTGTACAATAGCCGGTGGTTTATTTACAACTTGTTCTAAATTAGTTCATAGTATAAACATTTGATTTTATTGTCGTGTACGTTTATGTTATGTTTGGCCTTGCGCTTTCAGCAGGCAGCCGCGATCGTGCAGCGCTGCGACGGCTCGCCTATTAATAGGTAGCGGGTTCGGTCCCACGTCCGGTGTAAACGTTAACTTCTCGGAACTATTTGTTGTTATCGTCGTGTTAAACTGGAGTAAATACTTAATTAATTACGCTGCAATCCAACAGCCGCTGGGCGCTCTCGGCCACGTTACCCCTATCTCACAGAAGACTACCTTGAAATGTACTTCATTTTCCACTTTATCTTATTTCCCTAATATACGTACGTGTTTCGGTAGTGAGTGAGATGTGGCAGATGGGAATGGTCCCATCCTATCCCTCCCCATTTTCTCAACTCTTTCTCCAAATCCATTCCTATTTCTCCAAAGGTAGGCAGCGCATCCGGGGGCGTGTCAACGTTTGTCATTTTGGACTAATGTTGACATGTATCACGGATGTCTATGGGCTACAGTATCCACTTACTATAAGGTGGACTGTGTGCTCGTCTGCCGCCTTACTCCATAAAAAAAATATGTATTTTTTTTTACATAGGTACCAACCTAATTATAACTTTTTAGTAATATACCGTTTTTTTTATAAAAAGACGACTGCAGACGAGCATACAGTCTATCTGATGGTAAGTGGATACTGTCGCCGTGGACACTCCCGCGGGACATGCTAACATCAGTCCAGAATATCGCCCTCGGATGCGTTGCCTACTTTTGGAGATTTAGGAATGGATTTGGAAAAAGGGTTGGGAAAATTAAGAGGGATAGAATAGGATGGGATCGAAATAGGATTAAGTGGAAATTGCAGGTGTTGCACATTCGGAGGTGTCGCACAGTGCGCAACTCCTCCGTATCGAGGAAATGTGGATGCACCGCACTTCTGTGACGAGAGGTGCGGTTATAGAAATCCGAGGTGAGAATTATGTCAAACAATTTTTCAAAACATTCCCCATGTCTCAATTTTTTAAACATTTTCCAAACAATGTCTCTCCGCACGTCGAAGGGTTGTAATCAATTTGAACAGTGCGTCGTTGGCTCACCGAAATTACAAAAACGAAGTTTCGGGCGATATTTCAGTAAATTCCTACAACGAAAACGTTGTACAATTTACCTACTCCGACAGCACGAGACAACGGTCAAATTATAGATTTTGACGAGCGAGATTTCGAGATCAAAGGTCAAATTTGAAGATTACAATAGATTCTCGGAAATACTCAATGTAACAGAGCTCGGACCAAAGGAAAGTTCTGAAGTTTCGATAGAGTGTCAAACCAGAGTAGATCCCCTGAGATGTGAGCAATACGGCGAGTATATTATTCAAATTATTGGTAACAAAGTAATAACCAAAAGGTGGACTTTGCACTAAAATGATGTGGACCGACAGAAAAAACAACATAATAGAGGTGGACACTGGACATCATTTGTCATACACTTGAATCAGAAGAGAAGTGTCAACACCTGGTGCCGGGCTAATAGAATGAATCATTGTCACAATCGTCATTGTCATCGACCTTGTAAATCGCGTTAATACCTCATTAGCGACGGCCGTGTCTAATTCGGTCCATTGTCCGTCCGTCTGTCTGTATGAGAATAACTACACAATTACTATGAGAACTGATGCCGAGATTAAATATTTTAGTTCACTTTTGTTTGCTTGAAGCTATCTAGAGTTCTCTAATTTCCAGTTCGTTCACAAAGAAGTGAGAATTTGCAAATTATACGGCATGAGGTTAATGACCTTATCATTAACATCATGCTAAGCCTTCGGATATCTATACAGCTTCCTTATAGAAGAAATTATAAAGATTTTTAACGAAAGTAAACGAAAGTTTACTTACGAAAGTTTTTATTCGGTAAAGTAAAAAGTAAAAATAAACAATCGTACGAAAGTACGAACGGGATGAAGGAATTAAGGAAACCCGAGTGCTCGAAAGTTAAGAAAAAATCTGGGGCACCCTGGAGCGTATATCGCTGGAGCTGGAGAATTACTAGGGAAGGCCGGTGCTCTATAGCGGCAGATTATAGGGTGATATCGAAGTTGATGACCTGTAAATGTAAAGGGCTAATTTAGATTGTTTAAGCGGGGTTTATAGGCTTTATTTGCCTACAAACCGCTTTAATTTTCACATTTAACCAACGGCCGACTGGTACAGAATGCCTTAAGACATTAAGTCTAAAAGTGCAAAAAAAGTAAATAAGTAAATAAACTAGGCTTGCATTGACCGAATACTGCACTGCACTCTGACAGCGTGCACTCTCCCTCTCAGAAAACAACCAGTAAACCTGTTTATAAAACAACAGTAGAATTAATTGAACCTTATTTTCAGACTATTAAGTTTTTATTTCAATTATTACTTCGCATCCAGATACCCAATAAATCACTCAAACTGGATGCTGATTGAGAGTGCTGATGGTTATGAATATATCCTAAGCGACTTACAAAAATTTGATTCCCGGTAAGAAATGGCAATGACACTAGCACATTTTGTAGCGAATTTATTGGACCCAATGCAATGCAGTACATAGAAAATTACTATAAAGAAGCAATGCCAGATGTAATTAAATGCAAGGCAATGACAGCGCCATTCCACAGCTTCTTATTTGAAGAACACGTCATCAAAAACAAAGAATCAAAAACAAGCCTTAGAATGGCGGCCGTCTCTAAGGGCACACACAAATCAACAACACAAATATAGAATTGGGTAAGCAGCTGCGTACCTCTTCCGCTCCGAACGAGACTAAGGATATACAAGGTCTACGTCCGCTCGCGGCTCATGCTGCACCGGTATGGTACGCGCTGTGTTCTCAAACACAGCGGAAACGTCTGCAGGTCCAACAGAACGTCGCCCTGCGTGTGATTATAGGGGCAGCACGCTATGTGCGTAATGACGTCATAGCCCGCAATGTGCAGATGCCTACAATAGAAGATTTCGTGGTCCAGTTGGCGCGGGATCTTTTCAACCGCGCTGATAATGGACCACACACGCATCTTAAAAATTTGTGCCTGCACGCGCGGCCGCCGGACCAACGTCCAGTGCGAGCTCCTGCAACCATCGCCACCCTAGCGGTCAGGCGGTACAGGATGGCGAGATGATGCAAAATAAAAAATTTAGGGCCAGTATAGGTTGACATAGATCAGAAACCAACGACCAGGGGAGCCGTCGCCCCCTGAGAAGATGCATGAGTACGAGGGTTTCCTCACAATCAAACGTGCGCTCGCACGCTGAGGCGCGCAAGAGTGCGGAGGACTCGGTGATGCAGCTGCGTACCGTTGTGGCTTCCAGCGCAGGAATAGAAAAATTGTTTTCAACGTTTGGCTTCATACATTCTGACCTAGTCTGGAACCGACTAGGTACTGAAAAAGTTGCAAAACTTGACACCGTGTTTAAACATTTAAATAAGTAACGGTAGTACGTTCTTGTCTTGTATAAATGTTTGTAATCTTTGTATATTTTTAATAAACGATGCTTGCCTACCACCCCAGTGAGACGGAATTGTTAGTCACAGCCCCATTATCGCAAGCATTCATGAGGAAGCTGAGGATTGGATTCTCCCACCGGTGTCTGGTTTTTCGCTCCCTGAACCGAAACGGTCGTTAATGGCCACTACGTGTACCTACTTGTATTTCATCTGGGAAGATATTGAGTTACGTTGTTAATGATCATCCATTTGATCAGTACTTGTATCAGCCTATAGCCAGGGCGCAAGCCTCCCCTAGTAAATCACTTACTATTGTTTCGGGCCATAATCCACCACGCAGGCGACTGGTGGATGAATAAACATACTTCATTTTTTTGTTTCTCGTAAATGCGGGTTTCCTGACGAACTTGGATAGAAATACAGTGGTACTGGGCCGAGCATTTGAAGTCACGATCACACGAATGCGAGTCGAGTGTACCGGGATCTTTCACCGCTTCCATTTGATGTACTAAGTATTATTATATCACTGTCAAGGTCACTGGACTAACTTTTAGTTAGTGAAGGCTTCAATAGGGATTTCTGCATCGAGAAATCTTATATTCGTAACACGTGAGTATTTTATATACTCGTAAATTTATGGAAATTCCATTATGTAAATAACAGTGGACTTTCCATCTTACTTGAATGTAGTATTTGAATGTTTGTATTGTATTGGGTGGAATATAGATATTTATTTTACTATACAGTAAAGTATCCTGTTTCTATCGAAAATCATGTTTATTAAAATAATTTCAATTTAACGGCCTCATTAAAATTAATAATAATAAAGAATTTATTTCAGGCATATGCTCATCATATGCATAAACACACACACAAAAAAAATTAAAAATACAAATCCTTAAAAATGAAATTCATATAAACTACACAACGCACTGATATGTGCCCCTGTCCAGTGTCTCAGTATCAGTCCACCTTCTCCGTCCAATGTCGCCAGGATACTCTTACCGTCTTCTATGTAATATACATTGATAATCAACAAATGGTTAACCCATTTTTTAGTAATGTGGCCAGCTTATGTATATAAGTCCCGAGTTTGATTCCCTGTTCGTCTTTGTGTGCGTCTCTGGACCCACGACATAGGTAAATCCAGAACGACACCGAGAACAGCGGTTATCAAAAAATGTTATTTAACTGTTTTACGCTGCGGCTTTATATCCCGGGTAAAGGGTATCAGTAACACACCGATGGTCCTGGGAACAGGTCTCGTGGTAAACCCACTCGTCGCTCCCACGGGTACGTACCTACTTTTTAAAAAGTAACACGTCAGCTTAGTTAGGCCATCTAGCTCCCCGCACCGCCATGCAAGGTCACATAGAATTTAAGTTCATCAAATGTGTAACTGGACCAAGTTTTAAAAAAATGTCAATTCAGCCCACTACGCGGATCCAAATAGGGTAGCTGACACGCAGGTTTTATCACGATGTTTTTCTTCAACGCCGAGCTATTTATAATTTGGTCAGTTTAAGCAGGCTTATTGTCCAAAATTTGGCTTCAATAATCTCACCCCATAACGTTCTACTGTAGGGCATAGGCCTCTTCAACTAGATTTTACTAGGAGATTTCGGACCACAATCCAACACGCGGGTCCAATGCAGATTCTCGATACACATGCTTCACATTTATTTCTAAATTCTCGAGCAAGTCGGTTTTCTCGCGAAGTTTTCCTGCACCGCCGAGTTAGTAATAATTGAAAAACTGTGTTTAAGCAGAAACTCAGTGGTATGTATGGCCTCACGAATTCGACTCGAGATAAGATATATATAGGCTATCACCGCTTTCGTATGTTAACATCAAATGCATCTACTTTTGAATCCGTACAAGAATTCACATAGCGCAGTTAATGCGATGTGATTGGTTACAAAACAACTGACCGCAGAGTTCCACAGAGTCATTGAAGCCTTGTGCCTTATCCACGTGGTTCCCATTCCCACGGTAAATTGTAGGCAGCAATGGTCTTGATGCACAGGTGTAGGGAACAGTGAGTCGGAATCATTTCTACGAAGCGCACAACAATGAAATTTCGTAAAAATGTATAGGATTTATTTTAATTTGATTCTTGATCGCTTTTGCCACATACTCGTATGTAACGTGTTTTTAATTTCATTATTTTTGTTGGTTTACTATATTGGAGTAGGTATAATTTATAGTATCATTGTGAAATTGAATTATAACTTATGTGTTTATGGACGAAGGCGACAGACGAGCCTATAGTCCACCCGATGGATAGTATAGCCCATGGACATCCGAGATACATTCCAATGTCAGTCCAAAATGACAAACGTGTGCCCTTACACCCCTGATTCCTGAATATGCTGCCTAGCCTTAGAGACATGGGAATGGATTTGGAGAAAGGGTTGGGAAAATGGCGGAGGAATAGGATGGGATTGGAATGGGCTCTGGAATATTTCACTCACTACCGAAACACTTATGTAGGTATATCAAATCAAATCACTTATTACATGGCTACAGGTTAAAGTGCATAAAATGTTCACAAAACGAAAAGCTCTCCTATAGCCTACCTGATAACATGTACAATAGGTACTTATTTAAATTATTATTTATTAATTGTAATTATTATTTACATTTTTAACTTCTAAATTCCATTATTAATACAGGTACTTAATAAAATAATTTAAGACGTTTAAGTCATACATATATATTTTTTACACGTTTATAGACAACTAGCGACCCGCCCTCGTTTCGCTTCGGTTTATAAGTTTTGTTTTTCAAAATTTCAAAATAAAACATTTGATGTTACAAATTATTATGTGTTGTCCGCAATAAAGTATAGTCTATCTATACTATATACTTATACTAATATAATAAAGAGGTAAAATTGTGTGTTTGTAGGTATGTTGGGGGTAATCTCTGGAACTACCGAACCGATTTCAAAAATTCCTTCACAAATAGGAAGCTACATTATCCGTGGTTAATATAGGCTATATTTTATTTTTGAAATTTTGAAAAAAAAAAATGGAAGAAAAACTTATAAACCGAAGCGAAGCGAGGGCGGGTCGCTAGTGTGTTATATGATGATAATTGGATACTATCAGCATGGACATCCGTGATACATGCCGACATCAGGTCAGAGTGAAAAATTGGCATGTTTCCGGATGACCGTGTGGTATCGGCGGGCTATAAAATAGCACCACCTTATTTTGCAATTGTAGGGTATGATATATATTTATAGCGTTTCAATTAAATGGATTGGTCATTTAAAAAAATGGTAGATGCCGATAGCAAATAATCTATTAATATAATCAAAATTTTAGAATCAGGTGCGTTTGTTAAGAAAAGTCATCTCTTCCCGTGGGTGTTGTAAAATCCGACTAAATGGATTACAAAGCAGCTCCCACAAGCGCTGAGGTACTTACGATACTACCTCTAAAAGACCCATTCGCCAATCAGCTCGGAAAGCGTGGTGTTAATGAATTTGGCGTAAAAATAGTTTGTGCCATATTTGATTAAGTCCGATTGGCTCTTAAGTCCTTAAGCTATTGGTTAGTTCTCAGATGAGCCACATCGGTTCAGTAGTTCTAAAATTATGACATCGTACACAAACCATCAAGATGAAAATTCGACTACTATTTCTATTTGTATTTTTGTATTTGTAAAAATTACATATATGTTGTTGGATAGGATATGTACAAATTATGTCGTTGGTTGGATCGTAAAGCTCTGTGAATATTGTATACAATTTCTTTTTCTAAAATGTACGTTGAATAGTGAAAACCATTTCACAATCCTGTTTTATAATGGCGTTTAAAATAGAACATTCTTTATTACGCGGACAGCTGACACTTTCATATTTGACGGTAATTGACGTTTATGGATATGGTACATCATTTAAAAATGACAGAGTACACATACATTGTACACATTATACATACAAAACACATATATACTAAACACACATACAATATTGTACGCGTACATAATCCTCAACAGAAAGCAATACAAAAACATAGCATTTCTCCAGTCGGGAAATCCTGACTTAAATCGAATGATCAAATGTCAATCTTAATTGATGTAGCCATAAATGTCAATTACCGATAAATGTGATGGTGTTTATTGTGCACGTATTAAAGGCTGTTCTATTTTAAACGTCATTATGAACAAGAGTGTAAAATGGGCTAGTTAATATAGATATTGAACGTGACTCCTGGTGCTGGGGGTTCCGTAGATGAAGTATTGCGAGTTTATAGTTCCCCGTGCTTCCGCCACACGTGGGCTGTGGCCAGGATTCATTGAAATAAGAAGACTTTTCAAAGCAAAACAGGCGGATTACGGTCCCTACTGTTTTTTATATTTGATATTTGTATTAATAATTAAATTAATAATCATATTAACCAATAGCTGTTGCCCGCGACTTCGTCCGCGTGGACTTTAATTTATAAACACCGTCTTTACCTTCTTAGGGGTATTTGGTATTTTCAAAGACGATCACACACATTATTTCTTATAGCTTATTTTTTATCGAACAAATGTTCGATGTGATTCTTTAAAATGATATAACTTTTTTATTTATGAACTGATTAAAATAAAACAAACACTAAATTTTAAGTGAAGCTTACCACAATACATTAGTGAAAACCGCACCTAAATCGCACAAACGCACAGACAAACAGACAAAAATTCTAACAATCATTGTTTTGGTTTCTTTTGCGTTGATTAAGGCCCCCAATAATATTTTTCTCATATATCTTCCATGTACAGACAGCGATCAGTTACATTTTTATTATATGTATATAGATAACAATTGAACACAATATACTCCGTCCAACGACGTAATGTTCAAATTGTCGACGATCCCACTCTCACAGGCGGTTTAGAAGCCCTCTGCCACCCTCCACTTGTTCTATCGCCTGTACAAAGGGGATAGATCTGAAGAACTGTTCGACATAATTTCCTCATTTACAAGACCATAGGAAGATTACAGTTTGAAATGATAATTTTTTTTATTGGAAAAAGGCGGCAGACGAGCATACAGTTCACCTGGTGGTAAATGGATAATGTCGCCCATTGTCATCCGCGGTACATACTACAAACTTCAGTCCAGAATGACAGACGTTGACAAACCCCCGGGATGTGCTGCTTACCTTTCAAGATGTAGGAATGAATTTGGAGAAAGGATTGGGAAATTGGGGTAGGACAGAATGGGATGACAGAAGTATGCAAAGCGTATTCAATAAATAATAAAATTGGTAGGACCTATGTGGTGTGGTCACCCTAGTCCAGGTGGCGCAATAGTTTCGCTCTATTTTCAGAGCAATTAGGAAAGCGCGCGCGGATTCCCGCCACCGTTCGAAGTTCGAATTTCAAACGACTGTCGTTTTTCAAATATCGAAGCTCGGCTGATCGGGTTCGACGTTTGTAGCCGTTTTATGTTGTTGTTTGTTTCCTTTTTCTGTTCTAAAAATAAACACAGTGTTTTATAAACGACACATTTTGTCGTACTGATTGCTTTTGCTGTTCCAAATGAATGAAATATTTCCGAAGGACTGAACCTATGAAAGAAGTATCAATCAAATGTGCAATATTGAGCCACGGACTATCATCTAAGCATCAGGAAGGAACGTGTGGAATGTTAACAGATCAGCCCTTATTATTATAGCCCTTAATAGTAAGAATTAATGTAGTGTGCGAACTTCTTATAATACCCAATTCTACATATAATACCGTAAATAGATATATTTGGTTGATTTTGTACGGGACAGTAAAATAAAGATTCCTGCTCATTTTAGCGGTAACAAGTCACTTACAAGTCAAATAACAAAATATTGATAACAATAATAAATAAAAGGATAATCATACAGAATGTTTTATCTGATTTCACAGTATCCAATAATGAAAGAAAAAATCCTTTTGTAACAGTCCTGTTAAGTAAGCTAGATGTACTTACAACGTCGTTGATATGTACTCGTAGATATAGGTCACTTTGTAACAACGTCAAGTTCTCTCATATAAACTGATTTCACACTATTTAGGATATCATAAATCTGCTGTATCTGCTGAATTTCACTCACAGGTGAGTTCTGTAAACATTGCAAATACACTAAATTGTAAACAATAGTATTGTAAACTGACCTGGTGTTGTTTTCACGGAGAAAGTGGAGATTGTGCAGAACCGACGGGTAGCTAACCGAAGGTATAAAAATAAAGTAAATTTATATGAACACGGCAGAGATATGTATTGATTGGTCGTCGATACGCCCCAGGACTGATAGTTTTGAATTTTATATTTATAATTATATAAATAAATAAAATACAATATTTTGTTTTAATTATCAAGGGAGCTTTTTTTATATTTTTTTTTTATGAACGAAGGCGGCAGACGACCATACAGTCTACCTCATAGTAAGTGGATATTGTTGCCCATAGACATCCGCGATACATGGTAACATTAGTCCAAAATGACAAAGCTTGGCGCGCCCCCGGATGCGCTGCCTACCTTTGGATATATAGGAATGGATTCGGAGAAAAGGTTGGAAAAATGGGGAGCGATAGGTTGGGAATGGGCTCTGGCACATCTCATTCACTACCGATACACGTACGTACATTAGAGAAATAAGATAAAGTGGGAAATGCAGTACATTTCAAGGTAGTCTTCTGTGAGAGAGGGGCAACGTGGCCAGTCGAGCGCGCCCAGCAGCCGATGGATTGCAGCGTGCACTCTCCCCCTTAAATTATTACTGTAGTTGACATTTATATGGATGGACATATTTAGAATCTAGGAAATAGAAACTGTTGAACACTGGAATATTGGGAAGAGAAACATATGTAACCGCAATCAGACTTTTTAACATCCACCGTTGAGCACGGACCTCCTTACGCACATTGTCTTGTACATGAGGGATGTATGGGCTTAAAACGGCACGCTGGCATAGCGGGTTGACTCTTATAGAACTCTTATAGAAGTGGTATATATCCTCAGGGCCAACGTGGCTGTGACGACGAGAAGAAACAGGCGGATGATATACTAAAGCCGGTCGACAACACGCGGCGGAAATTGATTTACGAAATTAAATTTATTATTACTTTAACCGATATCAATGAATACAAATCGAATCGATAACGATAACCGATTATGGAGACGAGTCTTCGAATGGAGACACGTACCGGGAAATGTAGCGTGGGAAGGTGGAGTGACGACTTGAAGAAAGTCGCCGGTAGTTTAGATGAGAACAGCCGAGGATCGTGTGTGGCAGCGGTACCTCTCCAGGCGTATATCTAGCAGTGGAGAGACACAAGCTGACGGTACTACTTTAACCGCCTGCATTGACCAGTCTTGTGGAAGGTGAAAAAAAGAAGTGCATTGGGACACTTTCGATTAGAAGCTATCAATTTTAAAGATTTACAAATAATAATTTTGTCACATAACATAGGTATTAAATGTATGATCTAAAGAAAAAAACGTGGAAACGAGACCTTCTTTCTCTTATGATTCCTGTAGTATCAGAAAAAAGTAGTACTTCTAGCATTAGAAAACAAAAATATTTCTCTTTTAACGTGTAGAAACTTCTTCCTCCAAGTCATTTCACAGTCCGTCGATTGCCCGGTCGAGATCGCTTCTAACCACAAGGCCGCCAATTACTCTATATTTATGTTGAATGTAATTAGTTGCACTATGAAGAATTTTCATTCATTCAACGGATTAAAATGTCAGGTACCTGGTACTAGTGTTAAAATGTTTGAGGGGGAGAGTGCACGCTGCAATCCAACAGCCGCTGGGCGCGCTCGACTGGCCACGTTACCCCTCTCTCACAGAAGACTACCTTGAAATGTACTGCATTTCCCATTTTATCGTATTTCCCTAATGTACGTACGTGTTTCGGTAGTAAGTGAGATGTGCCATTCTTCCCATCCCATTCCCATCCCATCCTATCCCTCCCCATTTTCTCAACCCTTTCTCCAAATCCATTCCTATATCTCCAAAGGTAGGCAGCGCATCCGGAGGCATGCCAACGTTTCTCATTTTGGACTAATGTTGGCATGTATCACGGATGTCTATGGGCGACAGTATCCACTTACCATCAGGTGGACTGTATGCTCGTCTGCCGCCTTCTTACATAAAAAAAAAAAAAAAAAACTACTTTCAAATTTGCTGGTACGATTTTTTGCAATTATAATTTAGGACAATATGTGACAAATTGTCATATCTGCAATACGGCATTGTGATGTAACCACCTAGATTACAGCCAAAATTGTGTTCTTTAGAAGGAAATTGCAAAACTTAGTTGAATTTCAGAACAGTACGTTTTAGTGCAACTGGTTCAAAGGAAGTTTTGCTCCACTAATCGGGTTTGTACATAATTCATATTGGATTATGTTCGGTTATGTTGTTTAGTTTCCGTATTGATTGTTTCGGTAACACTTCCTTGGTTCGTGGAGGAGCCTTGATCGTTAGCGCCAAATTGGCTTATGTTTTGGTAATATTGGTTTGAGCTTAGTAGGAAAAGTGTGTTTTGGAGATAAACAATTAAGGTGTTTCCTTTTACTATATGTACGAGTATATTGAATTGATATTGTTATGTGAATACTCTTTTTATAAACATGTGATTAATAATTTGAATGACGAGTGTTCGTTATTATTTATTTTTACCTATTATCGTGCGTTTCTACAGCACAGATCACATGAGTAAATATTCGTATATTTACTCATGTGGTCAGACACTGTTTATATATATTTAGGGCGTTACATGTATATAAATGTATATAATAGGACAAAAAGTTTTAATGTTTTATAGTTATTATACTTAGATCAAAAGTTTTTACTTAATTATAAAAATGACATAAATAACTATTTATTTGACATTGCTTGTACAACCCTAAAATTGTAACTTTTCCATTATTTTATATGAGTGTTTTCTTCATTGGCGACCCAGTTAAATGAACAAGTTGGATATTTGTAGTGTTATTTGTTCATTTTATATTATAATTATTTTATCTGAGAATTATAATTATCTGATATTCTATTATTTGATTTCGTAATTATTTGACATTGTAACTATCTGACACTAAGCCGGGGATTATATTCTTTATAATTTGTAATCAATTACTGACTGTTATGCTCATTTATTTATTTGTTTTTTTAAGTGGATATGTGCCAGAGCCCATTCCATTCCCTCCGCATTTTCCCAACCCTTTCTCCAAATCCATTCCTATAGCTCCAAAAGTAGGCAGCGCATCCGGCGGCGTACCAACGTTTGTTATTTCGGACTAATGTCGGCATGAATCGCGGATGTCTATGGGCGACAGTATGGCGACAGTATCAGGTGGACTGCATGCTTATCTGCCGCCTTCATACATATTATACATAAATGTGAAACTTCGTAATAACTAAAGATTTGTACACCCTTTGGGTAAACCATAGTGGAACTATTTGTATTTACTTCAGACCTGTATTTATGTACCTATCGCTACAAATAAATAATAATATTATTATTATTACAATTGAGTTGTTATCACAAATGCTACCAGCGACATTATTCGCCTTTGTGTTTTAAACTTTAAGCATTTCTACATCTACATGTAATTTCATGTCACAGGCACAAGTATCTGCTTGGCGTATGGTTAAAATGATTCCGTAAACGAAGCATGTAGGCGTCGGCACCATCTTTTTAATTAAAACACTGCGTGGGTGTCGCCTTTAACTTTGCCATGCCTTACACTGCAGGTTTCTCAACGAAGATCTTCAATTACGTTAAAATTCAACCAGTAATGGACACAATTTTTTTTGTTACATCGTCACTTCGTAGGCGGAAGAAAGCCCTTAGTTTCCAGACTGATTTATCAGTGTTGATTTTGAACAGCATTTTTAATGAATGGTCTCATCTCTGTCTTTGTGCCATTTTCGAAACAATGGCTAATGATCGACGTCAATATGTAACGTCGGTAAACTATTGTTTGTAGAAACTATAGTTAAAATAGCAGTAAAAACTATTGTTGCTTGTTTTTTTACCATATTTTTATTATAACAATGCGACACGACATGAGTCTTGAAATGATGACCATATCACAGTTTACAGTGGATTCTTACATTGTGTCCATATTATATTAACTCCTGTCTTTCTATTGCTGGATATAGGCCTCTCGCAAGGTTCGTCACGAATAAATGAATAGGATATACATCTTTATACAATGAAGTAATCAAATAAAATATTCGGCATCATCCGTGATTTCGTGATACCGCTAGAGGAATTTAGCGAAATTCCTGATTTCGTCATTTCCCTGCGACATACTCGTATATTCTAAATTTCCCAATTTCTTTCAATGATGCAATGTAATCATGCGAACCTGAACGTTCTGAGGGACATAAAATCTTATTAATTAATGTATAAGACAAAAAGCCAATTAATTCTCAATTAAACCTCGTGAACTATCTTTAAAGGAAACTTTATTTTATCGCGATTTCATAAATGCCCATTGTCCGCCATTTTGAATGTGCGCGATAATATCAGACCTGTCATGCGCAGGCGCAGGTAATTGCAGAGACTTCGTGTAATGAATGCTGTTTTTGTATGATTTATTGAAGTTCCTTAAACAGCTACTGGTTTTATGTCAACTGTTATTTATACCGGCGATTTTTTAAGACTTTATGAGACATAACTTATAATAACTGAAAGAACAGATTATTTGTGACGTTATCTGAGCAGAGGGTATGGATGAAATCTGAGTAAGCTCATTGTCGGCATGAACTTATTAATTTTGGTTAAGATTTTCCAACTTCAAAATTTCTTTGTTTCAGACAACATATAGTCCACCTGATGGTATGTGGTTACTGTCGCCCATAGACATCCACGATACATGCCAACCTTAGTCCAAAATGACAAACGTTGGCACAACCCCGGATGCGCTGCCTACCTTTGGATATATAGGAATGGAATAATGATCTAAGAGTACATTCACTATGTTTTTTAAATGAAGGGACAAATGAAGAATTATAACAGTGTATAGTTACCGTTCAATTTTGTGATTGTCCCAAAAACTAATGCGACCTACCTACACATACTCCTTGTTGCAGTATCGTGTGCGTGTGCGTGTGCGTGTGCGACCGACCACTACTTTCCTTCACGCATAGTGCACACACTAACAATGTTCCAAGCCTATTTACCTATGAATTATTTGGTTCAAATGTTGCCAAGTAATCGTTTCAAGTTCAAGGGCGTACAGGCAAAAAAGAACCTTTCGAAACGTAAGAAAAATACAATCGTTGCAACAAAAACGGGTACACAAAATATCGCAGGCGATATTTAACTGGTATATCTTGTGATGTTACACTTTTTTGGCAATTTTTGATAACAGAATATGCTCACTTTTGAACTTGAGTAAAAAAGGAATGAACCTAAACCTTGCAAAAACACTTGAATATTCGTTATGATAATAAGGTTCCTTGTCTCTGGTTTAAACCAATCGTTCGATATCCCATTGAATTCTATACATACTTATAACGTCCCATTGCACTTTATTGCAAGGCACAGGTTTCCCATGGAAATTAGAAGGGGACTTTTTCTTAACAAAGCCGCTACGACAAACACCGAGAAACATGGTGAAGAGAGGTGGTGTAACCTCTAAAAAAGTGGATTCGCCAACCCGTTTCGCCAACATGCCGTTTTAAGGCCAAATATCTCTGGTGCACAACACAATGTGCATTAGGAGGCTCGTGTTCAACAGTGAAAGTCAAAAAGGCTAGTTACGGTTTGAGTCTTAGTCCACCACAGCTAGTGCGGATTAGTGGATACTACCCGTAACACATTTTTTTTAAATTTAGTCCGACTCGACGTCTAGCTAATGACATTTAACTTTTGCGTTTTGTACCCATTTTATAATGTAAAGATCTTTGTTTACCTTTTTACTACTCGACGTTTCGACACGGGTCGTACGTCGCCGGCACGCCGTGGCCGCGAGTTGACTAAAGAGACGGGTAGGCCAGAATGGGAGCTGCAAGCAGTTTTATCAACTACCCACATTTGATCTTCACATTCGGAAAGGCTGCGACACACACTAACAATTGAAGAATACACTATTGTTTTAGACCAAATTAAGGCCTGAAATACATAATTTACTATCCGTCAGTCTTGTAGCACAGCATCAGCCTTGTTTCTCACGGCCGAATATAGGCTTCTGCTAAGACATGTCACCACACAAAATCTTCCGTTTATTTATTCAATTACCCATTTTTGTAAATTATTATAAAGTGTGAATTTAATGTCTTATAGCATTTATCTCCAAGTCAACCTTTGAGTTATGCGGGACATCAAGTGGTACAAGAAGAATGAACTCATCAAGTATAAATTTCCGTTTCTCCCTTAAAGCCACTACCATCGACTATAAATCATCGGTCCACCTGGCCGGAGGGCGTCGCACGCCGAGTTTCGGTCGGTTGTCGACTATGACAAATATGAACTGTCCATTGCCACTTCAGCTTACTGATTCTTTTTATACTAACCCGCCAACTCGCAATGGAGGCATCCTGTTATGAACACAGGATCTTTTAGTTAAAATTAATTATTCGAAATGACCTTTGTCGCACCGCAACACCCGGCATTTCATTCATAAAATATTAATAACACATAAAATGTCTGAAATTACGTCCGTATACATCGCTTAGTTCACGGATCACGCTTCAACGGGCCATCGGTATGGGCATTTCCCCTTCCTAATAACATGCGGAGGGCGACGACACGGGATGTCGCACCTCCATCGGTTATTGATACAAACATTTTGAACATCTATAGGGCCACATTAACACGATGGGAAGTGCCCACGAACTTTTAGAGGTATATGAGGCGGGTCGTGTTCTTATTAGGAAAGATGAGGTGGAGTCACTTTGAAAACCTATTTAAATCATCACTCAAATGGATGGGCAATCGGTTGCGTTGAGGTTACTGATTATTGAAGGAGATACAGAAATTTACAGATACAGATGATACAGGAGAAAAGATTTGTCATACGTGAAAGAAAGTTGTAAAGCGAACGATGGAAAGAGCAATGCTCGGAGATTATTGTGTTATTTTAGAGAGGCAGTTACACGCTGCAATCCAAAAGTTACTGCGACTCGCCTCGTTACCCGCCCCCCCCCCCCCCCCATTCACAGAATACTACCTTGAAAATGCCAGAGCCCATTCCCATCTCATCCTATGCAATTTCTTCACGATTTTTCCCAAGACAGAAGGGGTGTCTAAATCCATTCTTACTTCTTATAAGCAGCGCGTCCGAGGGTCTACGTTGGTCATTTTGGACTGATACTGGCATGTACCGCGGGTGTCCATGGGCAAATTATCACCAGATGGACCGTATGCTCATCTGCCTCCTTTCCATAAAAAAAATCTCTTCTGAACAAAATTTGAAACGAAAAAATTTGAACAAGTTAAAGAATTAATCTTAATCAACACTTATTTTGTCCACTGCTGGGCCTCCTTACGCACATTGTCTTGTGCATGAGAGATGTATATTAAAACGGCACGCTGGCGAAGCGGGTTGGCGAGTCCACTCTTTAAGAAGTGATGTAGTTCCTCACGGCTTGCGGTAGCGGCTTTGTTGTCACTCAGTTACGGGAAGAGATGGGGGTGGTATCGCTATAAATATATTTATAAAATAATATATAGATATATATTATTCTATAAATATATCTACACATGCACTATACTTTGTATAAATAAAAAATAAACAGTTCACAATGTAAATATTTCAGCGTATAATGGTAACAATACAATTAGCACACATGTGCACGGATACTGTTTGTTTACGAGGTTGACTCAACTGGCTCATGAGAACACTATTGTTGCACCAATTAAACAATACATTTTGACTATATATAGAGTGAAAAAGAAGATCTAGAACAGCAAATAGTTTCAATACTTACTGTTCCTATATTGACTGTAGGATTAATGAAATCTCTTCCCACTCGTATTATACAAGTATAACGAGTAAAGTTTATCATTGTTATTGTTCGCATTATCTTGGAAACTATTATGTACGATTTTGTTACAGATATTACTGTTGTCTGGAATGTTTATCACATAATGTATTAGTGTAAATTGTAACAAAATTGGTTCAGTAGTTTTAATAATATTGTATGTAGGATTGTAAGATGTTTAAAATTATTTTCTGTGTTCACAACTCTCTCCATTTTCAAAACCCATCGCTATGTATATCTCCAAAAGTAGGTAGCGTATTCGGGAGCGTGCCAGTCATTCTGGCATGTATCGGCGGATGTTCATGGGCGACAGTATCCGCTTCCCACAAGGTGGACTGTATGCTGTCGCCTTACATAAAAAAAAACCTATTGACTCAATGCATTTGTTTCTCACATAATAGGAATTTTAGTTTTGCGAATGTCAAACACACAAGTCTGTGTAAACTGTTTGGAATTTGTTTGTTCTCATGTAAACTACGTGGACATTATTCCGCTAAATGAATCACTCAATTTGCACACTTGTCTTATGGCTAACTCGTGTGAGGTAAACCCTTATACAGCTTCTAGTTTATGCTGTTGAGTAATACATGACAAAGAATACGTTTTTTTTTTCAAATTTTGTGTACTTTAGCATCTACATGCTTAATCTGCACTACTGGATATCTTTCATTTTATTTATTAAAGGTGTACTGTACTAAAGTTGCACAGGAAGCGGCATTTTCCGCCTTTCAACCCTTGGTTAAACAGAGATGCAATAGGGTGCTGCGAGGTAAAGGCCTTGTGAAGTGCATACTGAATACAAAATAATAATAAATATATACATAAAATATACGTATATAAAATACATACATAATATATCTCCACACCAGGTAGATTTCTTTCAAATGTCCATAAGATCTGGGGATTGTGTAAGATCCTTCAATCCATACTAGGCTCGTGTAGGAATATACCTATATCTATATCAAATACAATATAACTTTTACTTGCAATTTTGAGTGTTTTAAATTGTAATAATTTGGACAATATTTTGATAATATCTATAAATAACTTGTCTCCATCATAATATAAATTTCTGCAAGAATGAACCATTACAAGTATCAAGATTTAAGAGTTCTCGAGGACTATGGTTCGGGTTACAATGATGTAACCACTTTCAAAGACATTTTAGAGGGAATTATCCTTTATATTATTATCCTCTTATCTTTAATTCAAGACCTCCCACGGAGCACTATAGACTATAGACAGCAACAAAAGCGCTAGTATACATAGCATTCAGCAATATTATGATGCCGAACATTGAAACAATACAAGCCGCCCGCTTGTGCTGAAACGAGCGTCGCCGCTGAAGCATGCGACGCCGACGGAAGCGGTGCGCCGGTAATTGTTGCCATTGAAACTTGAACTTGGTCTTCACTGGAATTTTGATATTTGCCAGATACTAAAATACAGCTGCTGTTAATATTAAAGTTAAGGTTCCTCAAAATAACATTTTAATTAATTTTAGTTTTTTAAGGTTGAATTTAAAACATTTTTTTGAAAGGGTTCGGACGATCAATATCTGATTAGTGACAATAAATTTGGACTTAGTTCCAAAGCAGACCCAACCCACAAAATTTTTTGTTTTATGTTTTATGGAACGAAGCAGTTATACATAAACATACACAAACATCACATATATTACAGACAAACAGACATTGAGTTCCATTAAAATTTGTCAAATTATGTCATGTGTACGAGTATATCAACTTGTATCAACTTATCTTGTGTTATGCGTGCTATCAACTTTCATATGCCTACGCAAAAAATGATCCAAAAAATGCCTACGGTCAATGCGGGTTGAACCCTTGGTAACAGTTAGTCTTCTATAAGTACGAGTACGTTTAAAAATGCACTTAATGCACATATTTACTAAAACGGTTGCACACACTGCAATACACATGTGAACACGTGACACACGCACTCGGTAGATAAGTAAGTAGCTACCGGAATTATGAGAGCAAATACACGCGCTCACGACTGGGCCCCGTAATAACGCTAGGGTGACCACAATCATAGTTCGTTTATAAATACATTTTATATTATTGTGTTTGTGAGGGTTTAAAGCCTATTAGATCAGAGCCTTCGCGCAGCTAGCTAGCCGACTACACAACTAGCTAGGGGCCGTTCAAGTATTACGTAAGCACCAAAGGGGGGGGGGGGGTACCTTGCTTTGCTTATTTTTGATGACACGGGGGACGGGGGGTGTCTGAATGGCGATTACGTCAGCAATATTTATTTATTTACTTTCTTATTTTTTGGCAAAATTTAGTAGATTCTGATAAAATGAGAAACTTGAACAGATTTTGTAAAAATTATACCAATGCTTACGTTAGCATTTTAAGAGCTCTGCTTATGTAATACTTGAACGGCCCCCTACGGGGTTGTCTGTGATTCTATTTTACTAACTAGAATCGAATAGAGAGATGCATTGATGGCTACTTTGGATACGGTTAGTCGAGTGGTTAGTTACGTAAGTATGTACTCGTATAAGTCCGTAAAAAGAAGAGTAAAGTTTTAAATTAGCTCAAAATATGTTTTTCTGTAATCTTGGGAACGCAGTACACCGAATTGTGCCAATGTTTGGCGGCGAAGTTATCTTGGGAAATTTGTTTTGTTACTAAGAAACACAATTAGTCTAGCCTTCACTAAATGATAATTAAAAGAAACTATGTATTATGTATAAAATCTAATTTAGAAACTCATTAAAAAGTTAAAAATAACCATGCTTCTTACTAATTTTGGTTTTTGATTAGTTAATATTATGACTATTTAAAGTAAGTAACAAATTAAAATACATTGATAAAAAGTTCACAAGTACTTCAAGAAGCCACAGTATACATAAAGTACACTCAATGTGTTAAAAGAGTATTGTTTAGACCTATAGTTTAGTTAGTTAACATTCAATTGCCATTCTCAGCGCGTTTTTGGACGTAGGATTTTGTTTTTTTAAGTAATTTAAACATGGTCACAGTACAAGGTAGCGTTCGCGTGCGCAGCCGTAAACTATTGAGCAAGCAGTGAGTCACTGGTAACGCTCCGAACGCCTCAGGATCATTGTGCTGACTGGCTTCACTGGCTACTACCAGTGAAGAGTGTCATACCAACGACAGAAGTATGGTTTGGTTTAGTTTAGCTTAGCCCTAGTCGGAAGGGAGACTTCGCTATTTTCCCTAAGGTTTAGAAACAAATTTTGAGATAAAAGTTGTGGGAGTTCATAAGCAGGTATGTCGTTCTTAATGTAAAAGAAATTAACGGCGCCCAAGAGGTTTAAATAGATCTAAAAAATAAATAGATAAGTAAATAAATGATTTCAATTTCAATTAGAATACTCCGTAAGAATTATTGGCGAGTAGTCATGATGATTTTATTGTTAACACAACTTGCAATTGCACGATTATTCATACAGTATCAATACGGAATCGCACATCCTTCCTCTACATATAAATATCGTGTTTGCACAATAGCTCCTGTTCTGTGGCGCTTACAAGTACATACATATGTTTTTATAAAAGGTTATCTACCAATACATATAATATAACTGTAGAACCAGCGTGTCTGTACATTGAATATATTTACCAAAAAAACTGATTGGGGGCGATGAAGGAAGAGTATCAGAATACAAACAGATGATTTTAAAATTTTTTTCAGTCTGTCTGTTTGTCTGTTCGAACACGTTAATCTCCAAAACTACTGAACGAATTTTCACGGGGTTCCCACGGGCTTAGCTTGGCGCTTCGAATAAGTTTCATCGAAATCGGCGAACGGGAAGAAAAGATGCTGTATACAAAACTTTATAAATCAAACTAAAATTCCACGCGTACGAAGTCGCGGGCACAGCTAGTAAATAATAAATTTACAAATAATAATTGTTTTATAATTATAAATAATAAATACTTGCACTATCTTAAGAACTATCTTAATTTTCTATCTTCAAAATTAACAACTCTTGTACTATGAATTTTTTATGAACATGATGTATTCATAAAAAAAAGTTATTTTCTTTTTAAAAATGAACTCTCTTATTTTATAACTCTGTACTACTTACTGTACGTTACGAATGGCAACGCAACATACTCCTTTCGTAAGCAGCTGTTAATATAACCGCTTCTATTAGATACCTACATCTATATAAATCGGTGCGAGCGAGTGGTTTGTACGAAAATAAGTGCTGAATTTTGAAAAGTTGTAGAACGGATGTTGTTTTATTTGGGGTGCAAGTGATTTTCATTTAACCCTGTATACAGACAGTTTCCGAACCTTTCCCGAAGCTTGAAACCTCAGTTCCATTCATGACACAGCCTGTGAATGAGTGAAATAGCCTCACTTTACAGTAGTCTTCTTTGAGAGAGGGTAACGTGGCCGGTCGAGTGCGCTCAGCGGCTGTGAAATTGTAGCGTGCACGCTCCCGCAAGTTAATCAAATTTATTCAAAAACATACAAATGTTATTCAAAAATTCACATTGAAAATCATTTAATCAATCCAACATCATCCGGTATGCCTGCATCCCCTCAGTGAAACATTCGGATATTCATCCTTGAACGTCACGCGCGCTGAACGCACAGATTTTATTATACTGTATAACATAAACAATTATAAAAATATAATTTCCGGTCTCTGGGTTTACATCATGAAGGTGTATCTGTGAGATCAAAGTCGGGTAAGTCAAAGCATATTGATTTGGTACGGCATCCAATACCTTGTTTCTTTCGTAGCTACACTATTGGTACAAATTTCTTTCAAGTTCCTTAATTAGAACGTTTTCTTTCTTGTAAAGAAAGGAAATGTATTAAATAGGAAATTGAGAACGATTCCTTTCCTATTCAAGGTTATCTTGTTCTTAGTTGAGATAAATAATTTGCGGACGTCTTTACAATAGTAAATATTAAGCAACTAGCTGACCCGACAGACGTTGTCCTGTCCCAATTTCAATAAATTTTAATAAAAAATTTCCATAATTTCCATAATTTCAAATTTCAATTTTTTTTTTCAAACAAATTCCAAGACCATAACGAATAGAACAAAAAAATAATTACGCATATCTATCGTTCGAATCGTGAGTTATGGGTCTTGAGTTTATACAAAAATCCTATAGAAAAAAAACACTTTCAGTTTTTCCCAAATGTTCCAATTTTCCGGCCAACTTTTTCAATTTTTCTTTCCCTAAAAACCTTATTCGGACTATTTCGAACATTTTAAAATAAAATTAGCCAAATCGGTCCAGCCGTTCTCAAGTGATGCGCTTACCAACGAACAGCATTTAATTTTTATTTATATAGATAACCCATTTATGTATATTGAAAAAATAATCGTTTCAGCAGTTTTAAAAGAAATTGGAACATTTCACAGTATGATATTAAAGAAAATATATTATAATCTATGATTTTGTAAAAATATGAAGAAAAATGTTTAATAAACTTTACCTTTGTCGAAGTTTTGAAGAAAATTATTAACAAACAGTTATGCTCGTTCGATTTTGTGCTCGAGCTTGTAGGTTACTGATTCAACGATGATTGTAACTGTCAGTTAATAGTTTGATAAAAATCAGTAATGACGGTGACAACATTTATCCCTAAATACATTGGCAACGCTGAAGTTTTTTTTAAGTTGGTCTATCATTTCTGATCGTATTTAACTTAATAATAATAAATAACGCCATACTCAAATTCTCACACTAGGATTCCCTGTGTGTGGGACCAGATATAACACACACAACGACAAAAACATCTCGAAACGAAATCAGATTTCGTTTTCGTGTGTCCGACAAAACAACAGTTTTCTTAACAGTCCATAAAATACTCGTTCTATCTATATTTATATCTTAACACTAGTATTAAGTTAGAGTAGGTTTGTGGTTTTCAGAGCTCCCGAAATAAGTGCATAAATGGAAAGATGTTATTATTTGAATTTACTCGTAATTTAAGGTCTTTGACGCATTTCTCTCAGAGCACCAAGGCATCTTAGTAATCTTTTTAGCTGGCTTGTAGTCTATATTTGTATACGATAGTCGATAGATAGATCAATATTAGTTCGTAGCGGCGCTTCTGCGAATCCTCTCGCACTAATATCCAAGAGGTCTTGTTGTTTGGTGATTATTTTAAGTGGCGGTGCACCGGACCGCGACACAGATGTTTTTGTCCGGAACCATGGACGTGTGACGAGGAACTCCTGCTTCGTACACGAACAATACATTGGTACCATATTTCACGTTCAATTGAAGACTTTGTTGTTCGATAATGTATGATGAGTGGACATTAATTTGTAAACTGGTATGTCTTCCCTGTTGATTTTTACCGTGTCGAGTCACCACCATATTTTTTATTGGCTGAAAATATTTTTTTAAAATGTATTAGAGAACTTATTTTATTACTTTTATTTATTACCTACGCCTACATTTTGCTATAAAAAAACACAAACTCTCTAGAGATGTATTTTGTTCTCAATCTGATTCTTAGCATTTCCTGAAATTTTTGTCACCGACATTTGATTGAACTTTAATGTTTTGAAGAATCAAAACTCACTGTTTCTATTTTTAATCCGTATAATGTTGGTTGTTTTGTATTTTGTAATTAGTGTTTCCTAATTCTAATATATTAAATCGAATTGTTTTTTCAAAATATTTTTTATAAATAACTTTCTGGAATGTATGAGCTGCTAAAGTCGAATTTGCCAGCATTAACTCTTATCATTTTTCTTTTGTTTCTTAATTAAGCACATAAAAATCATCAATATATACCACATGTTAAAAATTACGTTTAATTCTTAAAAACCTCATTTAACTATGGTCCTAAGAATAACATCTTAAGATATCAGAACTTTTCGAAGAACGTTTCTGCATTTGCTTTATTGTGGAGTCAGTCTCCCTTGTTGTTCGTTGCTCATCAATGACTTCATCAACTAAAACTCCACTGTTGCTTGTCTCTTCTAACTACTACTCATATCTTTATGACACTAAACAATAAATCTTTGAATTTTAATGCCATAACTCTAGGTAATTTAAGCTTGCTTGCTCTGGTTTCCACGTGTATACTTCCATATCAGATTATGCGGTCAGATGTTTTAAGTTATGCCACCCTCACACGACTGGTCATTGATTGTATAAAAAATCTCGTGCGTATAAATCGTGCACGCCTTGTTATCGCCACACGTGATCTTCTCTTGAGTAACCACTATAACAATTGTTCTTTACAGTATGCAATACTTCCGCTTTGGCTAGAAATAGAATTATCACTTCAATCACTGTCATTCAATTGAAATACGAGTATATTTCTTTCTTATCTAAATTCTTTTGTAGTATAGTTGCTGTAATTAGATCCTTAGCGAACAGAAAAACAATCGTTGGAAGTCCAATAAGCATTTATTATCTAGTTTCTAAGTGTGCTATAAACTTAACACTGAATTTATTGGGATAGGATATTAACATATTGATGTTCCTTCATAGAAACTACAGTTGTATTATGTGAACGAGTGGGAATAACCGATATTTAAATTAAGTTTATAAATAATAACTTTATCAATGTATTAACATAAACAAGAGCTAATGTTTTCTATTGCAGCAACGGCGCACGCGCAGGCGTTCGATGCAATGCGGGCGTATAGCGTCCAGCGTCACTTAGCGCCAAACCTCCGCCCGCGACGTACGTGTCGCGCCGCTCGTAGTATCGCGCGCGCCGATCGATTTAATTTAGTGCTTGTGAGACGACTTTTCCCTCTAAACGATATTTTGTGCAATGTGCTATGGAGTTTTTTATGTGAACGCCCCCGATAAGGGCTAAGTAACAAGTGCTTGATTCTCCGTATTTGGAAGTGAAGTGCATTATCAGGTAAGTCACCTGAACTAAATCTACAGCCATTGTCATCGGCCACAGACTGTTTATAATTGCGCCAACTTTATAGTGAATTGTATAACGATAATAATTTGTATTGATTTGCCTTCTCTAATTGATCCCTTTTAGCGAAGATGTTTCAAATTGTCAAAGTGTATTATAGTTTAATTAAATAAGTGGCTGGATAGCCTTTACTAATTGAATATTTGTCTCCGGTAGCTACTGAAACAGGACGTAAACACTGGATAACTTCAAGGGAATTGAAAGGAATTGAACGCTTGATGCGTCCTTTTTTTGGTTGACAGTCGATTACGATGCAATTTTTTTGATTCAATTTTTGATCATTTACTCTCTTTCGGCCTCTTTAGGTAATATGTGTTTAAAATATAAAGACATAGTACTCCTAAATTAAGTTTCGAAGTTTTTACAGATGTTGAATTTAGTTTTTTTAATTATTTAATTTCATTAAAGGTAAAGTCAAAACCGACCAATATTCTTATGACACAAAAATAGTTGTTTTTCAATGTTCGATACGATCGTCACTTGATGTCTGGCCTTCAACGTAAGTTTTGTTAAGTTTTTTTGTAGAAACTTGTACTACGATCAAGCGATCTATATTTTTTCTGCATTTATCGTCTGTACTTGTTTGTTATGCAAATTTAACTCCTGACGTAATATTATGATGAGTGTAAAAACTGTAGTTACAACCATGATATCATCAAAACAAATTATGCTACTCCAAAATTTTTGAAATGTCGCCAAATGTACCCATGAATCACCATTTAAATTTGAAGTAAGAAGTTCAAATAAAATTGTTCTTCATTTTTTGTTCCGTAACGATGGTTAAACAACTTGTTTTGATATTTCCACACCAATTCCTTCGATAATCAATTTTTCCATTACCTTAATGATGACTCAATCCATTGAACTAGATTTCAAATTGATCGTAATAGCTTCTGAATCACATCACATCGATGAAAACTTGAAATTTTCCTAATGATTCTTTTAGTTTCGTTTCTCTTTTCGCTCCAATGTTTCTCACTTTTATTAATGACTTTTAAAAGAGAAATATTAAGAGTTACAAATACAATACATGTTTCAGGTATTGTCATCGTCTTTATTTGTCGTACAATTAAATTGTAGTATAATTTAATACGACAGTTTTTATTACAGCTCTCCTATCTCCTATCCTATTATACAGGTCATTCAACCTGTGCTCTGAACTTGAATATTGCGTTCAGATTATAGTAAAATATTTAATAGGAATAGTTTTGAAAAACGACAAAAATAAAACCATAAATCTCATAAATCAATTGTAAATCTCATAAATCATAGATCTCATAAATTTCTATTAATTGTAAATCTAAATAGAAAAACGCGGATCATTGTATCAAGTTTTGTAGTCGTACACCATGTTAAATCCACACCATTAAAATCAATAGCTATAAAATGTTTTATGGGAAGCTTTCACGAGCCTTTTGTCGGGATGGATAAATAATTGTTTGTGAGAAACTCAAATAAATACATACAATTACTACAGAGATAACAGCAGAGGCGTTGGGTGTGAACACGAATAATACCGGTCCAGTTAGGTTGGAATATGATGGGTGCATCTTTTTGTGGTTGCGATAAACCGATACTCTGAAAAAGGTTTGTTGTTTATTTAGACCGAAATTATGACAAATAAAACAAATGAATGGATACACAGATATCCAATTATTGCTACAGAAGATTCGCCTTTATTGTTAGAACAGTCAAATTTGTAGTCTGATTTCCAAAATAAATTCCTATATCTCCAAAGGTAGGCAGCGCATCCGGGGGCGTGCCAACATTTGTCATTTTGGACTAATGTTGGCATGTATCGCGGATGTCTATGGGCGACAGTATCCACTTACCATCAGGTGGACTGTATGCTCGTCTGCCGCCTTCGTACATAAAAAAATAAATGTTAATCTTATTTCACAAAGTATATTGATTATGCAAAACAAGATTTATAATCCGCATGACAGATTATAACAATGGCCGGTGAGTAGCCTAAAGATGATAAAGTAGCCTGATTTGTTATGGAAAATATCTAGCAACAACTGATGTAAAATTACATTAATCGAAACAAAGTAAATCGAATGAATCGACCCATTAGATGAAGCTATTTCAGTTTAATCACAGCATTTAGAAGTAATTCTTGATCGAATGAGAATAATTGCAACGTCAGTTGATTCTGTTGATTGTTTCTATGACGTCTTATAGCGTTAGTACAATGCTTTTTTATTGTTACTAATTTTATTACCCAATCGTACCTGGTATACCATTGCAGACTTCGATGAAGCGTGTCTTAAATCTTGATACCTTCCCAGAAACACCATTATTATTAAGGTTTAATGTTATATATTATTCTTATTTTAATGCCTCTTAAACAATTGCTATATTTACTTCTCCAGTAAATTCTAATATGAACTCTATGTGAAAAAACAAACAATCAGTAATTGTCTTTGTGCATTTTGTATTTATATGTTTCATTCAATTTATTATCAATAGGTTATTTAGTTTAACATGTTAATTTTTCTATACTAGTCTATACTAATATAATAGAGAGGTAAAATTGTGTGTTTGTAGGTATGTTGGGGGTAATCTCTGGAATTACTGAACCGATTTCAAAAATTCTTTCACAAATAAGAAGCTACATTATCAGTGTCTAATATAGGCTTTATTTTATTTTGAAATTTTGAAAAAAAAAAACTTATAAACCAAAGCGAACCGAGGGCGGGTCACTAGTTTTAAATATACCTAACATTGTAAATATTAACCCGATTTTATAACAACAATCACTCCGTCAATCCATTTTCTAGATAATTATGTATAGATAGATTGTAAAAAAATCTGTGTTTCACTTCTGTATGAAACATGTCTCATGTGTGAGAGCTCATGGGTGATTCTGTATCATTATTCTTTAATCATACTTTAGTGATTTAAATTGTTGTTGCTTATAGAGTCTATTCCTTTTCTAGCGTTTCAGATAAAGCTTTGACTTTACTGCCTATTATGCTTTAGTTTTTATTTTAATTAGTACTAGCTGAGCCGAAAGACGTTGTCCTGTCCAAATTTCAATAAGTTCATACAAAAATCCCATAGAAAAAGCACTTTCAATTTTCCCCGAATTTTCCAATTTCCCGGGTAACTTTTCCAATTTTTCTTTCCCTAAAAACCTTATTCGGACTATTACGAACATTTATTTAAAAAAATAACCAAATCGGTGCAGCCGTTCTCAAGTGATGCGCTTACCAACGAACAGCATTTAATTTTTATTTATATAGGCTAATTTCTATGATTTCTATCAGCATAATACCCGTATTATAATACATTACATAATCTCTATGTCACATGTTTTACTGAAATATGCTATATTCAGTCACGTTTTGCTAACAAAGTTTATTTATGTTCAGCGCTTAACAATTCAGTGAATTGATAAGAGAATTGCTTGGTTTATTTACATTTTAAACTTTCTCTAGTAAGAGTTTAACGTTTTATTATTTCCTTTATAAAAACGTGTTAGAAATAATGGATTCCATCGCATTTTTTGTCTCGACCCTTTTTTAAGTAAATATTTACTTATAAAATTTTCTTTCTTTTATTGCCTGCTCTAAATTTATTTGTAGGTTTTTTTGGATGGGTATTAAATGTAGTTCCTGCATGTGTTCCTTGAAGATATCTCAAACTTTATATTAATAATTATCTTTATTTCAGATTAATTATTATTGTCCTTAAATAGAGGTCAGAAAGAAGAAAAATTTATATCCAGTGTTTGTACATATTACTCTCTTGTATTAAAATTTTTCCATTTCTTTCTTCTACCGCTACAATCAAGTACCTAGTTTGCTATAGGTATTCTCTCTATAGGTATGCTATAGGTATTTAGTACTGTACCTTATAATTTTCTATCAATTACAGCAGAATCATGCTAAATTGCGCAAAGATGAACAATGCTCGCGATTTCTGCATTTTGCTCCACTATTACAGATGGCTCTTGCATACGGTTTTATGTGGGAACCAGTTGGGACACAATAAGCATTTGGAAGGCGTTTCCCACGCTCTCTTGTGGGTGTTTCTTGCGACAGATATGATCAAGACTGTCAACCGGTTGCCGTCCAATGACTTGAAACGGAGCTAAATAAAAACAAGGCTTAGCTGCTACTACTACTACTAACGTTTAATGTATTTTTAGCAGCGTCAGTGGCTCTGGAGGCTCTAAACCTCCTCGTCTAAGATACGACACTGCATTATTTTGACAGGCGATAAATTTTAGAGAATAACTCTTGTAGGAGTGGCCTCTTCTTAATAAAACCATAGACCCTCCACTGTTTTATGATGTATATATCCAAAGAATACAACATTTCTAAGGCTTAGCTGTTACTTTTCGATTACTTTACTCTAAAGCTCCATGTATTACCCTTGCAACTAGCCCTTACAGTATCCACTGCTTAGCCTTCCACTCCATGTATTACCCTGGTCAAACGGATTGGCAAGTCCACTCAGAGGTGGTGTAGTTCCTCAGCGCTTGTGGTAGCAGCTTTGTTATCTGTCAGTCGCCCTTAGTGGTTGTTCTTCTATAGCCGTCCGACACCACAAGCCCATGTCAAGTAGTTTCTTTGTAGTAAAGTAGTCTGATAAATGCACAATAGTAACTGGTGCCGTGTCGTGGACATTCGAATTATATAATATTATTCAAACGGCCGTATGAATTTATTATTTGTATGGGCATAATGGCTGCATTCCATGCCATTATGCTCATTTGAACACTAATCACGTTTGCATTGCACTTGTGCACAATGGAACCAGTATTCAAGTTTATTTATAACGTTTAACGTTTACGCGAACCCTGCAATGGACTCGCCGCATTCATGTTTATACAATCCTGCATATTTTAATTAATCATCACAATATAACTAGCTGAGCCTCGTTTTATTTAATGTATTTATATTGTTGTTCGTGTTCTATTCAAATTTATAATAAAGCTCCAGATTATTTAATTATTACACGTTTCTAACAAGACTAATGTGGCATGGCATGAAAGTTGTGGAACCATCTGCCTACCGAGGTTTTCCCACTTAGTTACGACATGTGGCTCTTCAAACGGGCTGTGAGTAGGAATCTGTTAGGTGGGCAGCACACCTGTACCACCCTGGTGTTGCAGGTGTCCGGTGACCACGACCACCTCGTGGGCCGTCCGCTCGTCTGCCATATATTACAAAAAAACATAATTATGCTAAATCGAAAATAGTTGGTCGGCAGAATGTTTTGGAAGTGCTGTGGGTGTTATAAGCGAGAAAGCGAAGTGATGCTTTATCGCTTATAACACCCACAGCACTTTGGAAAGCCTTACCATTTCGTCCTTTACCTGTTTGCCATAAAAATCAGGATCAGCCTGGCTCCACTGGCCTCTAGGTCTCTTTTACTAATCTCTGAGAGGATTTCGGGCCATATCCATTAGGTTTAGTGTTGTATCTTGGATACACGTGCCCTAGGTTTACTTTATAAATTTTCAGATATCTGGGTTTTAAATTCAAGACCTTATGAATAAGAGTCGAGAATAGATACCCCACTCACCGCCACAATTGATATGAAATGATAGAAATATAATTTAAATTTATTGCAGAAAATATTGTTATTTTTTACATTTCAAGCTATTTTGTATACACTTACAAAATAGCTTAACCTCTTAACAGCCCTAACGTCCCACTGAACGGCACAGGCCTGTAGGAAGTCACTGGGGGAGTTTCGGACCCAAATCCCCGAGTGCACTGCCAACATTTGGAGATTTAGGAATGTATTCAGAAAAGCGGTTGGGAAGATAGAATGGGGTGATCATTGGCTCTGATACATCTCACTCACTACGGAAACACGTACCTACAATTGGGGGCATAGGATAAAGTGGGAAAAGCAGTACCTACATTTTAATGTAGTCATCTGTGAGAGAGGTAACTTGGCCAGTCGAGTGCTCCCGGCGGCTGTAAGATTGCAGCGTGCGCCCATCCCTTTTTAGCAAATGCAATTATATTTTAAAGATTCTATAATTATTTTTGCTTACATCTTGGGTGCAACATTATCTTAATAAATCGTTCAACTTATCAATAGTAGCGTGGTATGTTTGACTTGCATGCCACTTTATAAAAACAACCAAATAAATACAAGAAATCGGCATCTTGCAACCACGCAAATGTATCAATTCACATTGCTTTCTAAATACCACAAGTGACAAAGTGAGACATTGACAGGCGAGCGTTGGACAGTGTACAAGAGTTTTACATTTCGGAATATTTTACTGAATCTGCTCACGATACATCGCGTGAGGCGTGAAGTATGCTATTAGTGTAGTTTAAGATTATTTAAATACTACTTTCGCTTGTTTTCGCGGTAAAATGTAAGTAATTGGTATATTGTGGTGTTTGTACAGTCGGCTGAGCGGAAAATTAAAATATTACATAACTTTTTTTTTATGGTAAGGGCATGGACATCTGCGATACATGCCAACATTGGAGCGCAATTGGAGATATAAAAATGGATTTGGAGAATGTGTTTGGAAGATGGGAAATGATAGGGCTCTGAAAGTGGAAGGATCACGTGAGTTATTTTTGTCAGTGAAATGTTGAAAGGTCTTTATTTCGAAAAATGTCGAAGGCCAACGAAAGTCACATGGGAGATATCGCTATTTTCCGTACGTTTTAGAAAAAAAAAGTGTTTAGACCAAATTTGTAAAGCTCTACGAACCCTATCCAAAGACAAATATTTTGTATTTTTTTTTTTAATTTTTGATAATTAGCTTCGTTGTAAATTTGGAATTACCCGAACCGATTAGGAACCTCTAGGATCTCAACCAAATTGTTGAGTTCCCAATTTTCATTTTATTCCAACCAGTTAAACAATTCCAAATTATATTATTATATAAACTTTGGTAGTGTTTGTATGTATGAGGTTTTCATTTTATCCGAGTCGAGATGAGTGAAATTTTCCAGAAATTCGAAAGTCGTAATCTCCACAATAGATTTCTTCGAAGTCTTGCTAAAAATAATACAAGATTATTTTCAAAGAGTCAGAATAATTCAAGAAAGTACAAATCAATTTTTGAGCAAATGAAGAGAAATGAAGTCAACAACGAGAACGAAAGCAAGAAGCCTTCAATACTTAATTTTATTTCAATTGAAGCCAGATATTGTATCAAGGTCACAAAAAGTGATCTTCTCGTGAATCGACATGGAACCAAAGCAAAACGTTTGTTCATTGTAAATATTGGACAACATTCCACAGACTAACAACGTAATGCAGAGGCGTTTAATATAATCTCTTTTATAATACTTAGCGTACAGCCCACCGCACTTTGAAGTACCTACATAAATCTGTACGTGTATCCCAATAATAATATTATTAGTTTGTGCGTCAGATTGTACGGCAATGACTTTGTACATTTTTTATTGCACCAATAAAGCGGCGCCATCCGAAGGGATTCCAATCTTTTGTACATCAGATTTGACATTCCTATCTAGAGCATTGCCCTTTGGGATTGATTTTTGTTTGAAGGACTAGCAGTTGCTTGAACCCACTTTCGTGTTGTACCTTTTCAACTGTGCCAAACATATACCTAAAAATTTTGGGGGGAACAATTGTGAAAACAGTACGAGCAATTAGTTCATTTTGCGGAATCCGTCCGCAGTTTCCAAAATTAGTTCAAACCAACAGACGTTACGCCTGCACTTGGATGACAGCTGAATAATTTTAGGCTCATTACCGTATTGTTAATGGCTTTTACTGCAAATACAATAGTTCTGGTTGTACTAAAAAATACAGAAAATCTCTATACTAACAGCACCATAATTGAACCTCCAATTAAGACATACTTGCTTAAAAGATAAGAGTTAAATTAAACAAAGGTTAAAGAAACCTTGAGAAATTCTTTCGCTTTTTGTATTGTTTGAGTGGAGGTTAGCAAAAATTTTATTTGTCTCGGACATTTTGCCGTTGGTACTTTTCAGCTAACTTTTTTAACCTTTTTTCTATGACGACAACCATCCTTTATCTTCTGAAGCTGTTTTCGTTTCACTGTGAAGGGGTCGGGTCATCCATAAATTACGTTACACGTTAAGGGGGAGGGAGGGGGTCAACAAAGTGTGACATCGTGTGACAAGGGGGGGGGGGGGGGGAGGGGACGAGTTATAAGCTTCGTGACGTCACATGTATAAATCTAAAGTAGTAAAACTAAACTTCGACTCTAACGAAAACCTTTAAAAAATCACCAACTATCAATATTATTATAAGATTGTTTTAATTTAATCATTTCTAAATTTAAAATTGCAAAATATGTGACGTCACACAGGGGAGGGGGTGGTCACACAAATGTGACCACCTGTGACAAGGACACTCCAAAAATCATGAAATTCGTGTGGCGTAATTTATGGATGTCCGAAGTATTACGAAGTATTACGTACCGAAGTATTGGTACGTACAGATTTTACTTAATAATCACGAGTATATTTCGGGTCGTAAGCCAGCGCAGCGTGTGTATCCAATTAGATATTATTCATACGATTTATTTGCTCTGTTTGGAATTTTTTTCTCTGAGAAAATCAAACCTACCAGCACACAGTTATGTATCTATGTACCAGCTTTACACCAGACACGGACCAGACACGAGCATCTTTATGCGTATTGTCTTGTGCACGAGGGATGTATGGCTTTAAAACGCGACGCTGGCCAAGCGAGTCCACTCTCTTAGAGGTGGTGGAGTTCCTCAGGACCTGTGGTAGCGGCTTTCTTATACCTTAGTCGCCTTTTACGGCACTCACGGGGAGTAGATGGTGCTATTCTATAGCCAGCTGACACCACACGGCCAGACTCGACGTTTAAATTCATAATGGGCTTTACTCGTGTGAGTGAAAGATATCGTAGCATCAATCAGGTGAACAAAAAAAGTGTCCTTGATGTAGCCCTAATTTTTTTTCCATATTTGTTTAACAATCAGCATCCGCTCGATGTCAAGGCTGAACTAGCAGATAAGCGGTTTTTATTGTAGTTTGCTAACAAGATAGAGGCGCTGGTCAAACATGGTCGAAGTGGGTTGAAGATTGTAGAACTAACACTCGATATGATAAGAGTGTTTGTAGGAGCTGTTATTGAAATAATTTTAATTTAACGGTTGTTTGAAACTCGTGTACCTTTCTTCCTTTCTTTTTGTTTATCTTCAGTTTATTCATTTTGATTTGTTGTATTACATGAATTTAGAAAAGAGACGCGTCTTATGTTTAGGCCCATCAATGAGGGATTGGAATCAAAAACAAAAAAAACAGGCCTATCTTCTGTGTTTTATTTGTTGACTAATTTTTTTTTTGGAAAGGAGTTAACTTACTCCTTTCCAAGGAAAATCGTTTATCATTGTAAACTCGAATACTTTCTAGGGGTGCGGATTCCATGAACACTTTTGAATTAGAAGTATAATTGGTAGAACTATTGGTGGCACCGTAATAATCATTGTGTAAAAGTAGTGTTTGACCTTTTACGTGTATATTAAGTATGGTATATTTTGTGTTAAGGGTTTTTGAAATTCATAATTGAATCATTTATAGGTACCATATGATGTAAGTGTACCGTGCG